>CM026077.1:3902223-4597223 GCA_014839685.1 Anableps anableps | reverse complement strand
TTACAAAACAACCAAAATAATGTGGTGACATTTTTAGGTGCACCACATGATCATTAGCATTGATTTAACAATGAGCCCAAAACAATAACCTGGAGGCTAATGCTAGCATGCTAGCTCCAGAAGCAAACAAACAAACTCACCAGTTCCCGCATTTAGAATGCACAGTCAGCGGAAGAGTTTTTGTTGTTGTTGTTGTTGTTGTTGTTTTTCACAAACAGACACATCAAAAAGTTGAGCGGCATATCAATCAGAAACGGCAACATAGGCAATAGATCGAGGGCTTACAAACTGCTTGAGGCCTACCTGAGGCAGCCACCATATCGCTGGGTTTCAGATGATATGTCGACATGAAATGCAGACGGGGGGCAGGAAGTAAATGCAGTAATACACAACACCATTTAATTCTGTTGATTCAGCATCAAAATGCCTAATTTCTGTGCTGTGTACGGTTGTTGCAACCACTCTAATCGAGAGAAAGATAGATGTTTTGGGAGTTCATTTTAAAAAACTTACAGAAAAAAGACAACACAAGTGGATCAACAATCTTCAGCTAAAAACAGGAGGTGCGGAAACGGACAATGGAAGAGTTTGCAGCGACCAGTTACTAACAGGTAAGGATGGTATCGTTTATTAAATCATATTTTTAGATATTTTATCGAAGAATTACTTAGACAGACAAGCATTGTTTTTAATGGGGTTTCTGTAGATCTCTGCGAATGGTTGACCTACATTGGAGAAATGCGGTATGACTCAACATCAACATATACGATGTTGATACAGTATACAAATTTGGGTTTACAGAAGCTAAATAAATTATTTACAAGTACATCCAAGCACAGAAATAATGGGTTAACTTCTTGTTAGTGTTAGCGGTAACGAGTTAACCAATATTAATTTTAAATAATTAACATTGGTTAATTTTTTAAAATAGCACAACTCACTACTCACCTGGCCAGAAACAAGTAAACAGCCATTTAAAGCTTCTTTGGATCCTACATGGTTGACCCAACCTGAAACAAAATAATTGTAGGCTTCAAGGCTTTTGGAAGCTTTCATCTGGCTGGCCGTATAATACGAGGTCTGCAGCATCAGATAGTTTATGTTAATCGCCTCCACGCCGGGTAAATCCTCCAGATTATATGACTCTTTTTTATTAGGACTATATGAGTCATGTCCTAAATGTGCGCATATTTTTTCACAATATCTGGTCTGTGCCAGCCCATTTAAGACATTAGCATACTCACTGTCATCCATTTCGCTGTGTTTTGAACTGGAGCAAATAACTTCCTTCCCCCCATCTCAATTTCACGTGTCATCCAGGCCACGCGACTGCAACCCAGCAATAGTATCTCCCACACCTACCCTGGTTGTGAGCATCTGCTGTCTTAATGAGACACTCACGGAGGCGTACTACTATCAGTCATGTGATAACACAATGAAATCACGCAAGAACTAATGCAATGGATGGCAAGAAACAGAATACTAAAACAAAAGAAAGTTAAGGAAAGGAGGACTTTTTTAAATCAATCTTAAAAATAATCAAATAAATAAAATACAAATGAATAAATAACTCTTTAAAAAAAAACTAACTTTTGGATTCCTAATTTCAACCACAAAAATATAATGGTAAAGAAAAAAATGTATCAGTTACGTAAAAGAAAAAGTTAATCTAATGGAAATAGGATCAGAAAATTTGGAAAATTTTACTGGTTACATACTGAATAAATGTTCACAAATTAAAGATTTTATTTTTCAAAATTTTTAAATGAAAAAGCCAATTCTCCAAATGCTAAATAAAAAGACCAGATTATAGTTTGGAAATGGACACAGGGACATAGAGCGTTAGGTTAAGAGACATGTCATGTGGTCCAAAATACTCAAAACTGAAGTGTTTTGCCACAGTGACTAGTGTGAAGTTTGGAGGAATAAAGGAGAAGCTTGCAAGCCAAAGAACACTATTCTTACCGTGAACTATGGGGGGGCCCATCATGTTGGAGTGTTTTTCTGAGGGACAGTATGCTTCACAAAAATTGATGACATCACAAGGAAAGAGCATTATTAGGAAATATTGAAGCTCAACATCTCTAGACTTCAGAGAGGGCAGAGCTGAAAAGATGTATGTTGGCCGTCTTTCCCATTTTGAAGAGTGGCTAAGAGAAATTGGACATTGTCACAAGGAATGAAAAGAAGACACCTTTGGTGACTCTCAGATCTTCTTTAATAAATAACACACACACACACACACACACACACACACACACACACACACACACACACTTTCTCTTTCTATCTCCCATCATATAGATAGATAGATAGATAGATAGATAGATAGATAGATAGATAGATATACAATAAAGTAGTTTTTTTTATTATACAGTAAGCAAGACTCTTCTAATAACTCTCTTTTATCAATCACTCCTATAACTCTTATTACTTATCAATCTTTATTGCAGAAATTTTTAAAAGGTAACAAGATAACATTTTGGTTGCCTGTTTGACAACCCCTCTTATGGTGTAGGACACAGGATTTATTTGTAAGATAATCCACACAGTTGCAGCACAGGGATCAAAATAATGCCCAAAGTAATAATAAAATCATATTTAATAATACACAATAAACATAAAAGCAAAACAATGTTCTTTATGTTTTGAACAGTTAGAATTATATGACGGGGCTGAAACCACAGAGCAGTCTTTGTCTAAAGCTTCACTTTGAAGTAAAGTGAGTTTTTTTTCCTTACATCTTGTCTGTGCTGAATGCTGCAGAGGAAATCAAGGACGTTTCTCAGAACTTCACCTCTTTTCTTTGTAAGAAGCTGAAGCTGACTCATTTCAGTGCAGATAACTCTTTTCAAATGGTAACTTCTGCAAATTACAGTTAAATGGTGTAAAACCTTTCAGTCATTTCAATTAGATAGACTCAAATAGACAAGTGAAGGTTACCAATATCTGATGTGTATAACCTAGAGAGGTGCTGATGTTTGGTGATATACCTAGAATCCCTATCCTTACATAATTACAAAGCCCTATTTTACTCCAAAAAAGTTGTTCATGAAATCAAAAATCAATAATTTTGATGTGTCAAATAAAAAAAAATGTGAGCTAAAATAAGTGGTTCCTACAAATGTTAAGGTCAAAATATTAAGCACATATTCAATAATTGTATATCTTGAACAAGCATCACAGTTATAGGAACCCCTAGTAAAGACATGCCTATAAAGAAGCCAATTTATGTTGTACTGCAGTAGCATGATCTAATATGAAGAACTCATCATCTCTGAGATTCGAAACAAATGTGTACATTGACAATGCTTTAATGACATTCATTAGAAGGAAATGTGATGAATGCTAATGTGTGGTACTTGAAGCAACTCATAATGTGGCAATTTCTCCTACTGAAAATTGTAATAAAATCAAAAGCTGGGCCATGCTACAATGATGAGATAAGAGTGTATTTTAAGGAGTTATTTATTTATTTTTTTTATAAATCTTTACCAGAAGTGCCAGTAACACCATGTTTATCTCTTAGCTTTATCAAAAGAGTGTGTTCAAATTCATAAGAGAAAGTACAGTGATATTTAATAAATTAGAACATGATGAGGCTTGTTTGTAAGATTGATCTGAATAATGAGTTTCATTTAGTGAATCAACTTACTGAAAGAAATGAAATTTTCAATAATATTTTAATTTATTGAATATAAATTTATATAGCTCAGTTTAATTACTATCTTTTGTTATGATCCTTGGGTGTTTGAGTTTCAGGTTTCATCTATGTTTCTGGTTTGATCAGTTACTCATTCATATGTTCTCAGGCTGCCAGTTTGCTCCCCTTCACAGTTGTTATTTCCTGGTTCTCATCTGCCTGCACACCCCTCAGCTGTTCCCATTTGCCTCTGATTAACACTTCTGGTTGCACTTCTGGTCATTTTCACCTCTTCCTCAGTACATAAGCTCATCCGTTCTCATTGTTCTTTACTGGTTTCTCCTATTATTTTCCCATTATTATCGCCATTACTCTACCTGTCCTTCATATGCTGTTCTGCTAGTGGTTTGGTTGTAAATTTTCATTTTGTTATTAAAGGAGCTGTATTGTATGTTTTCCAGGCACATAGAATCATTTTATAGCACAATCAAGAAAGAATGTTATCTTCCATTGTTACAAAAAATGCTGTCTATTAGTAGTTAGCAGTTAGGATTAGTAGTTAAATAGGTATTTCAACTTTCCAAGCTTCATTTCTTTCAAATGTTTTAGACATACTCTCCAAGAAAATCCACAAATAGGCAGGTTTTTTGGGAATAATTTGGAAACAAAAGAGTAGGTGAACCCAAGAATACTGAACAGTGCATAGGCAGGGGTCCACTTTATTAGAAAAACATATTAAAAAGACTGTACATTGTGAGATTCCCTAGCACTCCACAGTGGGAACTATAGGTGATCAGAAGCAAAACTGAGGCTGTGTAATTTGAAGTTAAGTTTGTGATACGAATGGTAAATTTTATAATGACATCAGTTGCAATACATGCCTGTTTTCTTCTTTCCTCTCGTCCTTATCTGCACTTGCTCCACTTTAGCATTGTGGCTAACATCATTTGTGTCTCGTGTGAACATTTGCTTCCATGTGACTGTGTCCAACTGGCTAAAAATTACATTAGCATGAAAAATGCAAGTTCACAACACTTAGAATATGTTAGTCAACAATTATTGTAGTCCAAACAGTCTTTTGCGTTCTGAGTATTGCCACACACTGACACGATGACAGCATATGTGCGACATATAGTGGAGTCCTACAGTGTAGTGCCTTCACCAAGGTAATCAGGGATTTTATGTGCCCAGAAACTCATGTTTTCATGAATGTCTTGAGTAGTTTGTGTTACGTTCCAACTAGTCATCTTGCAAGGACAGGGTTTGTTCATGAGCAACGTCTTTATTCTCAGGGATATAATAAAACTTTGGCTCTAATGTGTGGGCACCACTGCCACAGGAATGTGAATTTCTCTGACAAAATGGAAGACTGTGACATGTTGGAAATTATTTGAGGCAAGCTTAAGGAATATTACCTTTAGTTTTAGAAAAGGAAGCAACCAGATCACAGTCAACATTTAGTCACACTGATTTGGAGGTTTGTGTTGAAACATAAATGCTCCTTCAGGTGATAATTTCTTGACTGCAAGGTATGTGCGAAACTGCTTTGCTTTTTCTTTCCATGTAACAGGAAAACGCATATTGGCTCTTCTGAACAACAAAAAAAGTTTGTTCAGAAGAGCCAGATTTCTTTTTTAATGACTTCCAGTTCTTTAATCTAAGAAAATTCCCTTAGGATTACCATGACCTGGATGAATGAGTATTTACACAGATGAATGCTTAGAATGAATTTATAAAGTTTAAGCCAAATGTCTGGACTAATCCATTTTTACATGCTCAGTGATTCTGATATATTTCTTGGGACCGGAGGCTGTAAATGTAAAACGAGGATGTTAAATAATGCACAGTGACCAGTACAGTGCAACACATAAGTATAAAAGTTTGTATATCACTCTAAAAGTTTTTGAGAGCCAAACAAATATGTTGTTGTCAAAACCAAGAACTGAATATTTCAACATGTTTACTATTTGCTAGTGCTTTCTTATAAATATTAGAATCTCAGATTTATCTTGCTGTTCTCAAAGTCCAAAAGTAGACATAATGGAAAAAAAGATCCAGTAGGCAAAATACTACAGGGCATGTATGTGTGGCAAATTACTTTTGTAGAGTATTTTTGATACAGAATTCAAGGAAAAATAGCTAGCTAGACACAAGTTTAAAAATTGCAGAACTGTATAATTATTCTCATATTTTTTATTGCAGTGGAGGAATCACTACAGAAAGTTAAAAGTAGCATATCTAGAGACATGGTCTTTTAGATATGTCTTTAGACATAATACATTTTTTAACATTACTATTGCTATAGTCATCCATGGTGTTTATAGACAAATATACTGAATGTGTTAATCAGATAAAATGGAACTGGCAGATGCTTACCAAAGAAGACACATTAATCAGAAGATGCTTCAGCAAATAATTATGAGAACGATCTCCACATTTATGCAGTGAAGTTATTGCAACTTTTTTTGGCTGTGTAGCATTTAATTGTTCTTGAGTTAAACTGTGCAGGATATAAATTACATTTAAGGGTAGACACTTTTTAAAAGGATTCATCATGGTCCAATTTTTCTACACTTTACGAAATGTAGGCATTTTCACAACTGTGTGTTCATACTATCTCTAACCTTGGTGGTCATCTTCTTTCTTATCCTGATCTCCTGTCACCATGCATGACTAAGGCAAATTTTATTTTGGAAAAAAATGTAAAAATTGTGAAGTTGAAGTGTATACCTGAAAATCAAAATTCCTGCTCATAGAGCAATTTGCTACATTTCTACAGGAAAACATGAGGGTGTCAGCATTATGCTTTGGGGTTTCTATAGTTTATCCTGGATTTGGTCGTTTCATGGCTTACTCTTTCCCAACATCTAGTATCTACTATGCATTTGGGAAAAAATAAATTAGTCTTCTTAAAGTAAATCAAGAGTAATTAAAAAGATAATGTAATAAATTACATCTACATGTAGGGAGTTCTATACAAATTTTCTCTTTTAAAAACAAGATCAATAATCTGTCATATGTCATAAGAGCTGACTGAGCCAAACAGAGATCAGAAGCAAAATAAACAACTATAATCAAGTTTTGGTTGAACTATTTCTGGAATAGTCCTGCTAAAGACTACCTGACCAAATCTGATGGGACGATCAGAAGAGGCCTCCACACAGGAGATATTTTCATATCTGATAGATTTTGAGAACTTTTGTGGGGAAAAGTAGGCAATTATGCTAAGATGAGGTTTTGTGTGCTGAAACACTTCAACCAAAGGGCTGTAATTCAAATCAAAGGATGCTTCAATAACAATAGTTTTAGTTCAAGGGTGTGCTCATCATGTGTATACAACTAGGTTATTGCACCTTTTTTATTTGTTATATTTTTCCTTCATTGTTTTGTTTTCTGTATTTGTAAAAGAGCAATGCATTGCAGGATAAACGCATGCATGAAAACCCCCATAAACATCACTGAGGATCGTCAGTGAAGAGCAGAGAAAAGTTTCTACCAATGGAAAATAATATTTGTCTTTATATCCCAACATTTGTCTCTTTGTTTTCTTCAAGCCTCAGGCTGTAGACAAACACATGCACAACGGTGTGAGTGATCAGAATAGGGAATGAGGTCTGTGGCATTGTACACCTGGCCTCCTTACAGCTGAGCCTTGTAACAATATCACGGTGCCCTGTGCTGTTGTATAGTGTCAAATGACTGGAGTCTTATACTGCTCCTGTGGGGATGTAGATGACTGATGTATTATTTTATTTTTCTGCAGGCTGAATGTGTCGTTTTTGTTTTGATTAATGTTTTTGCTTCTGGCAAAAAGCCCAAATATTCAACAGGAAAGATTTGATGTTTCGGCAGCACACTGTTTAAAGGTTTTGAAAATGGCAAATATCCAAACGTTAACTATTAAAGAAAAAAACAGAAACCTGTGTATGAGCATGGGAACAACAAATTTGGTATAAAATACAATGTAAGAGGTTCACTTATAGATATATGAGTCATCTAACTTTGCAGTATTTAGAACAAACTGAGCCTAACAAATGACATGCATATTGAACAATGAAATGCTCAAATTGTAGTCTTTGGAGATGTGACCATTGTCAAGAAATACCCTATATAACTTGCGTTATAGAAAATATACACTCATATAACATACAGTATATTATCAAACATATTCACCTGTCTGTTGTACCACATACATGAACTTCAGAGACACACCATTTGAAGCTACAACAGCTTCAACTCTTCCAGGAAGGCTTTTCAAAAGGTTATTTTACCATCCTTCCGGAAGCACATTTGTGAGGTCTGAAACTGATGTTGGATGAGAAGGCTAAGTTCACAGTATATTCATAATTCAACCCAAAGCCTTTTATCAGGTTCAGGTCAGGATTCTGGGAAGACCCATCAAGTTCTTCCCCACCAAAACAACCTAACAATACCTTTATCACAGCCCTGCTTTGAAATTGACCAAAATATCTTTCCATGCTAATGATTAAACAGTCTACTGGGAATGGGATACTGTGCCCATTCTCGTGAGAAACAACCCCACACCATAGTGCCCTTTGCACCAATCTTTACTCATGACATGATATAACCAGGCGAGTGTTGTTCTCCTGGCAGCTGCCAAACCAAGACTCGCCCTATTGGATTGCTAAACAGATATACATGATTCGTCACTCCAAGAGAACACATCTCCACTGTTCTAGAGTCCACTGGATTCCAGAATATGTATCCAGATCTTTATATTCCATTGGGGATGTAAGGCTTAAATGCAACTGGTTGGTCATGGGAATGCATTATGTGACGCGCTCTATACACTGTTCTTGTGTTTGTCTGGAGACATCATGAAGTTTGTGAGTGTGTAGCTATTGATGCTGCAGAGAAGTGACGACATCTGCACACTTTGTATCTCTGGAACTCAGAGAATAGACTTTAAAATACTTCTTAGTTTATAAATCACTGAATGGCTTAGCACCACAATACATTAAACACCTGTTGTCGTTGTATCAGCCTTCCAGACCACTCAGGTCTTCTGGTTCTAGTCAACTCTGCTTAACCAGAACCAGAAAACAAACATGGAGAAGCATTTTGAATTTGAATTGAATTTGAATTACATTTGCTTATGATTTTGAAATATTGATATTTGCTCGATGATTCTGATGTATATTTGCTTGATGACTTAGATGATTTTTATTTATACTTGTTTGATGTTTTTAAGATGTAAAGCACTTCGAGCTGCCTTGCTGCTGAAATGTGCTATACAAATAAGCTTGACTTGACTCAGCATTCACTGACCCCCCTCTGCTATTTCATAAGGACAACCACCTCGTTGCTAAGTTATTGCTTCCACTTTGTGATGATACAACTAAGAGTTCAATGTGAAATATTTAGTAGCAAGAAATTTGACAATTTGACTAATAGCACAATTGGCATATTATCACAGAACTACACTGGAACTCATTCTTTAAGGTTTGTAGAAGCACTCTGCATGGTAAATAGCTTGTACTTATATTGCGCTTTATCAAGTCCAAAGATAAAGTCCAACCCCAAAGCACTTTACACTACATCCAGTCATTCACCCATTCACACACACATGTACATGCTGATGGTGGCAAGCTACTGGATTGCAGCCACAGCTGCCCTAGGGCAGTCTGACAGAAGTGAGGCTGCCATGCACCAGCGCCGCCGGGCCCTCTGACCACCACCAGCAAGCAAGGCGGGTGAAGTGTCTTGCCTCCTCTAAAAATGCTTATAATTGCCTATTTTATTAGCTCAAACACCAAATTTACCTTAAAATGCATTAATACACACAGTGAAAACCATCTTAGCACTACTACAAAAGCTAATATCTAGTCCTTCTTATCTCCGCTCTTGGGGGTACAGACAATCAGCAACAAGGGAAATAAATGGTGGTTCTGGATCTGCTGCTTTGCAGACGCCAGCCAATAGCGTGTCAAGTAACACTGCAGACAGGTATTTCAGCTTCCAAAGCTACATTTTCTTTTGAATAGTTTAGATATGCTCTACAAAAAATTACACAAGCAAATTTTCTGCAAATAATTTGGAGTAATTTTCCACAGAAAAATCAGCGAATAGGTGAATCCATGAATACTGAACTGCGAAGAGGCGGGGGTCCAGTGTATATGCTGTTGGATCTCACATTGACTTAATGTTTCTAGAGATTTCTGTGGAATTTTCTGACAAGGAAAAAAATGTCAGAATCATGCTGGGAAGATGTACTGCCACTGCTACTGCTTGCTTGTTCATACTAACTAAACAGAAGCAGTGTAACACTGTATCGTGTGAGCTGTCAAAGAGACTGCCAGCCAAACAGAGTCGGCAGACTGACAAAGGCATTGTGTCTAGAACAACGATTCTTGACACTCCAGTTCTTGCTTCAACACATGCATTCCTTAAATGCTATGAAAAACTGTTTCAAGGGGCATCCCTCCCTTTGCATTACCAAACCATACACACAGATTGGAAAAAAGCAATAATGTTGCCTTGAATGGCAAACATTAGAATGATTGTACATATCTAGAGTTTAAACTCAAGTGAAGAGATCCCAGCAACATTGATTATTCAAAATTTAAAGAAGTGTTCAGAGAGGTCATAAAATTATCTATTGCAAACCTAAATACAAAGAAGAATACAAAGAAGAACGGGCAAAAATGTAATTCTAGATGTTCTAGAATTCTAGATGTAGAGCTGAGAAAGACCCAACAAGACATTCAGCATCAAATCTGGTTCTATAAATTATTGACACATGTACTCTAACTACCCTTTTTACATTTTTTGTGTAAAACAATTGGAAAAATGCCTTTTCCTTCCATTCACTTCCATTTCAGGGTACAATTTAAATAAAAATAAATATAAAACCCAGGGTTGTCAAAGAGGTATTTCTTTTCTCACTTGCTTGTCCTTCCACTCTTCAGGTTATCATTTCAACATCAGTAAAAGCGAAACACAATCCTTTACATTTCTTAAAGCTACTGACTGAAGTGAGTTTACATCTGACACAAAGTGGAACAAGTGGATAAATCGCTCCCTTTTTATCTAAAGCCCAGTGAAGAGATAAATTCCCCCTGGCTCTCTGCAGCCTAAAGTCAAATATATGTTGGGTTAAAAACTCAGATGAAGAAAGTGTAAAGAGATCCTAATTTGAAGTGAAAAAGAGGGGGAGGGTATATGGACATCAAGGCTTTCTTAACTTCCCCATCCACTTTTGTTGGCAGCTAACTGGAGTAATTGGGATGTGGATGAGACAGTGATCAAACGAAACCTTTGCACCTCCATCACTGTTAATGAAAGCTCAACAAGCAAATACAGAACTGCAAAGCCCTTTGTAGTCGCACAAGTATATGTGTTTGAATGTGTCTGTTGAAGCACGCCTGTTTGTGAGAGTGTGTACTGTAAGTGTGGTTGCACAGATCCACTGTGATTGCTGTGGTTATTTTTAAGGCAATTATTTTGTTTTTTGGCAGCATCAGTCAATCCGGTATTATTCAGACTGACTCGGTCTGCATTCAGATAAGTCGTCTAACAGCACAGATACAAAAAGTCAAGATTTCTCACCGTCTGTGCGTTTGCTCAGTTGGCTTATCGCTTTGGAGGCAATGTAACACCTCAGGGGGCTTGAATTCAATTATCAACAAAATTATAGAGAAAAACAAAATTCACAATGTGTTTATTTCATGGAAAAGTAATTATTCTAGACTCTGGGGGATTTAGATAAAGAACAATACTCTGTGCCTTCTAACATTGTTACTGCTGGGGTGTGTCAGTCTGCATAAGACTCTTGAGAGATGAGAAGTAGATTTGGGAAGAGGGGATAAAAAACTTTGTTGACAGTGGATTTTCTGAGCTCCAGTACATGTTTGTCATGTAGTAATAGTTTCTACAGTTGAAACTTCTGTTTCATTCTTGACTGAAAGATACATAGCATGAAACAAATATGTAGTGTACAGTGTTGCTACACACTTTTTAACAGCAAAATGTTATGTTTAGCAAGCTTACTTTTTAGATATTTCCACTGTGGTATGGATGGATGGTGGTTATTATGCATTTATTATGTCAGAACATTGTACATTGGTTGGAGCAAAATTGTTAAAATTCAGAATTTTAACAATTTTTGCACAAAGTCTAGAAATAAAATAATTTCATAAACTCTGATTACTTTTTCTATATTTGTCCACATCTGAAAAGATGCCAACATCAAAATTCAAACTTGAAATTTTTTTTGACTGTTAACAGTTATGTCAATGTGGAAACACTGTTTGTCATGTTGAGGGTGGATGGATGGATGGATGGATGGATGGATGGATGGATGGATGGATGATACAGTGTAGTGTAGCCATCCAAAATCAATGCCAAGAAAACTTTTTCCAAAAATGTTATTCACCCTGTACAATTCATCTTAAAAACAAACATACTACAAGAATAAAAAATGTAAAAACCAAAAAAAAAAACTGCTGTAATATTTTTGCATAATTATGAGCTCTCCTAAACTAATATTATATTGAAACATTTTTTATAGTCATCTCCAGGATTCAGTCTTGTCGACTTCATATCCCCCATCAGTTATAATGAATCCAATGAACCAGACAGTTTAGCTAAGCTTTCCTAACATTTGTATCCTTTATCTAAAGCCAAAATTTACTGAAAGGTTATGAAGGATCAGAATGATTTTAATTGCACAAAAGTTTCAGTCAGGATGCACTGCTCTTATGTTCCTTGCACAGAGATTCATGTGTGTTGTGGTTCATGTAGGATTTTCAATTGAACTGCACAGACCTCAACTGAAGACATAAGTTCTTCAGGCAGCATCTCAAACGGAAAATGTATTTATCACCAATTAAAAGAGTCTTTGCTTATTATTTAGCTGCAAAGAGAAAGGAACAGGAGAATATAATACATCATGGTTCATAGGGTTTACAGTATAATTTTGAAATAGTTACAGCTCTTAAACTACCACTGCAGGGTTCAGTGCCCTGGAGTAATCAGTGAAGAGTGATCAGTAAAGAAAAACAGATTCCTAAAAGAGCGCAAATGGCATAGAGCAGTTTACTGCACTATACAGATAAAACCCATTCTCCTGCCTCCTTTTAGTAAGCTTGTGATAGTACTGAGGGTCTTTTCTCCTCCACATCTCTGAAATTGATCGTAGAAATGTAGAAAGTTCTGCAGATTGTGAGGAAAAACCATGTGATCACTGTGGAGGTATACTGTGGTGGAGAAGAAAGCCATGAAAAAACCTACGAGTCCAGTACTAAAAGAACATTAGGGTCATGTTTTCATTCAAAATAAAACAATAACATGAAAAATCTGACAAATTTAAGAAAAGCTGATAAAATAATAAAAAAAAAAAAATTGAACCACACATAAGAACCTTTTAAAATATTTTTAAAGAACATGCAATCGATGTAAAAAGTTTACCTGTGAAGTTATACAATTTTAACTGTGCAGTCACAGGTTTTTAACATTGAGGTTTGGATTTAACCATCCTGATTTTTTCCGTCTCTCGTTTTTGATGTCTTAAGCTTAAGACCTTCAAATCTCGACCTGATGGTGTGAAGGTGAAACGTTTCTGCTGTTCACAGATGTTGAGCCTGTTTCTACAGTGTATTCTCCATGGATGTCCTGCAGTGATAATAAAGGTATCTCGACAAGCTGCTTTTAGCAGATGCTTGCACTCACTGGAGTTCTAGCTATTATTTGGGAAAGTGTGGTTTATGGTGTGATATGCTGTGATGCTAGAGAACTTAAAATTACCTCAGATTGATTTTCTTTATCCCTATAAATGCCATACAAAACTGGATTAAAATATTCTGCCATTGGAACCAGGTGGAAACCTTCCTGACTTCAGGAGGCAAACCTGACTGCAGTAGCTCCGACCGATAGTAAGGACCCGTTGCCATGTCCATTGATAAATGTGATCATGAAACAATCTATTGTTTTAGATTGTTTTCTGTTAATGTTTTTTTTTTTTTTTTTTTTTTTTTTTTTTTTTTTTTTTTAATTTTAGTGTTTCTATGGCTGGTAGACTAATCAAGAGAAGTTCATTTATATAGCACCTTTTCCAGATATTCACAAAATTCTTCAAAAGCAGATTATAAATATCAAAACATGACTTAACTAAAGCACCGATAAAAACATGACTGGCTTGCTTTTCACTGCTCTTTTCTGCAAGGTTTTTTAATACGTCATTCTCGTAATCTTGTGATACAAGGAAACGTACTATTAGGCTGGAGCAGACAGCTGTGGCCATCAAAATTCGGATAAATAATAACCATCCTTTCAAACAAACACCTGAGAGCTGAATGCAGCAGCTGAATGACAGAATAAAAGCAACATTTATAAAATAAAAAATCCTCATTATCAAATCATTACCAACAGCACAGTAATGTAACTCTAAGACTTATGAGTGTTAACAGCATCGCTGCAGTAACAGTGTCATGTGCTGAGCAACTATTCTAAACGGCATTAACAGGGGAAACCAGGTGAAAAGTAATGCATTGCCCAAGAACAGTACAGTACGCCGAATTTAATCATAATATACTGTCTGTTTGCTATAGAAGGCTTAATATTTTGTTTCTCTGAATAACTTCCTTGATCTGACAGCTTAGCTTTTCCACAACCTAAATGAAATCACTTCTGAGAACCTCTTGTTACATACACTGTAGCTTCTCAATTCCAGTAGTTGACCTGCATCTCTCCACATTGTAACTCTGTCAGCACTCCCACTGGGAGGCTAAAGGCAGTAATAACCAGTGTGATGTCTCTGCTGTCACTCAGTGTTTGTTCAAGTGTGTCTGAGTTTCTTTCTCTATGTATTACTTCATATGTTTGTCTCAGCATGTTTGATCTTTCACTTAAGTGACAAAGAGAAACACTTCTGTCACATACAGCCAGTGTATTAACTCTTTCCTGCTATACTCCACAGCCATCTGTTTCTCAAACTAACCCCCAGTGGCAACATGTGTCATAAACTGTCACTGTCACTGTAATGAAATCTTTCAGAACCCATTCTATAGACAATACCAGGTGGATTTCTCTATATGTCACAAAAGAATAAAGTTAAAGAAACAACACTGTTGTTGACAGGTTAGTTTGCATTGATTTTGCAGACGCCAATGTATGGCGCAATTTTTGAGTACTCTGTTGTAAAGACCTTTAAATTCAGGAAAATTTCACTTTATTTATATAGAACCAATTGACAACAAATGTCTTCCAAAGGCAAACAGGTCAGTTTCATATTCAGCTTCAGATTAAATCTAATTCGGTTCCATCTCAGTGTAAATTACTGCAGTTCATTCCAACACTTTTTAAACATATGGTCAAATTGAAATACGATTACAGACAAGTTCAATCCAATTATACTACAATAGACCCAAAATTAGCAGATCTTAAAATGCTGATGGGTAAAAAGTTAGCTAAGGAGGCTCAATTGATCAGCTACGAGAAGGAGACACAAGAAAAAAGACAGGAGACTGGATCCTGAGTGCTCTTAATTTCAAAACATGAGAACAGAAGCAGGAGCCATTTCTATGGAAGTCAATAACAATAAGAATATGACAAGATATTGGCAGCAACAGGTCCATCAGTGCTTTTTTTCCCTGAAAGAGAGACTGGAAAATGTAGAAGGACTGAAGCAGGAGTCATTTCTATGGGTGATAAAAACAATGAGAGCACACATGGTTAATGACAGCATTAGTTTATTTTTGGTGAGATTACCCCTTACCGCGTTTTGGAAGTAACATGGCACAGCACTGGCAATGTTGTACTTGCATGAGCTATTTATTTACTTTCCATACCCCTACATATCCTGGAAATTCATAAATAACCTTTTCTTTTCACTCTCAGAATCTAAATGAGCCCTTCTTCACGCACCAACTACAGGGATCTCACAACCAATCAGAAAACTGAAGCTTAATCTTTTCTGTTCTTTATCTAATATGCAGGTCTGTTTGGGTCGTATCATCAATTTTCCACATACACTACAGTCATCCAGACTGTTGAAATTAAAATGTGACTCTATAGAAATTTTAAAAAATTGTAATTTGTTTATACTGCCCTAATATTTACTAAATAAGATATCCTTTGTGTTTCCAACAACCTCGATGTAAAAAAAAAAAATAAATAAAATAAAATAAAAAATAAAAAAATCCAACACATATTTTCCTTCTTTTGTTTAATTATGGTTTATAAAAGGAATATCGATGAAAAGTTTAACAAACACGATAGAAAAATATTGCATTGTGTCTGTAGCAGCAAAATTTCTGCAATACTACACCCTGATCTCAACAACAAATGCCTAATGAGTCTGACCTATTACGCCTGCAATGGTTCAAAAAGTGTAGCAAGAAATGTTTCCTTTTCCATTTCCTCCACCAGCCCAGCATCAACCTGTAGGCTCTGAGAAAGAGGCTAAGTTCACTCCATCACATGCTGACAGAACATTTCCATCAGGAGTGATGGGATTGCAGGGCAAATGCCAGATTTCATCTGTATTCAATCATGAGCATTTAAAGCATGAGCTGTCTGACAGAAGTCAAGCAAATCAGTAGCAACCGTTTATTAATGGTTATTAATGGTTCTCAGTTTTATCCAATTCTGGAGTTACTGTCTTATTCCACATAAGTATGAAGACACCACAGTGTATTTATAATGTAATATTTAAGAAATAACTTTATGATGGATGAAGGACTAAAGGAGTCAGTGTGTGGTGTGTGTGTGCATATGTGTGTGTGTGTGTGTGTGTGTGTGTGTGTGTGTGTGTGTGTGTGTGAGAGAGAGAGAGAGAGAGAGAGAGAAAGAGAGGGAGAGAGAGTGAGAGAGAGAGCTGCCTCCTGGGAGTTTCCCTCCTCACTCAGCAGTAATGAGCTATGCAGGCAACATTTTGCTTATAGGCCTATAAACAACACACTTATTAAGATGGAAGTCGCCTCGAGCAACCAAGGCTAATTCGGATATATATGCAAAGATTGAGTGCTTTCGGAGGATGGTGTGCATGTGCGTGAGTGTGAAAGCGGGAGGCTGGATCCGAGTCAATCAGGTTGTATGCAGTTAAAGAACGATGACAGACAGAACAGTCTGTAGTGCGTTTGCAACCATATTTGGAGTGATGTGTACAGACAGATTTGGAGATAATGACATGGGGTTTGTTTGTGAGGGTAAGGGGGCAACAGAAAGTGAGTTCTACAGAATAATAGCGACAGAAGGAAAGCCACTAAACAAGAGAGACTGACAGAGGCAGACATAACGGGTAAGTCAAGGAGGAAAGGACGCATACAAACAGAAAGATTTGGACACTGAGACAGAAAAAGAAAGTGGCAAAGCAGTCGCAGATGGAGATTAAAATAGAGAGCCGGTGAGTCAGATGTGGAAAGAGGGGCAGAAGGAAAGAGTGAGTCACAGAGATAAAGAGAAGATGGAGAGAAAAAGTGAAACATACAGAGGGCTCAAACTGAGAGAAAACAGACATAAGGATAGAAAAGCCAAAGAAAAGAGACAGACTGTTAGTGTTAGAGGGGAACTTGAAGTGGAAGGTGAGGAGGGCAGATATGAAAAGACAATAGAAATGATTTTGTATGGTAAGAATGTTAGATTGAACATCAGAAGCAGTAGTTTTTTTTATTTCCGAGTCTTCTTTTACAAATATCTAAGCCGTTTCACAGCTGATCCTGTCTAGACTTGAGACATCCTTTGTCTCTTTATAATTTTGTTTGGAAAAAAGCACATTTCCTTTAAATCTTTTAAGATGGATTTTCTTACGAGTGTAAATGTATAGCACCTGAAATATTATATCCTACCAAATATCGTAATGAAGTTGTGATTACAGGAATGATTCAGTATATTGTGCAGCTCTACTCTGAGGATGCCTGAACATGAATGATTTGTAGGTCTTAGTGGATTTCTGTGTTTCTGTTTTCTTCACTCTGCACACAAAGGTGTTTTTCGCACTCCTCCATTAGACAGACATTAGGAAAAATAGATTACGCCATTTTTTTTTTTCAAAACACCTTCCTGGAAATTGTTTCATTCCCACTTTTCTGCTGGCACAGACTTTCCTGAGCTTCTGCTCTTAATTTTCTGTTAAACCCTCAAATGTCCTGGCCAGATTGGGTTTTTTCTTTTTCTTTGTCACCTTGAGAAAGCAAATATTTCCTGGCTCTCAAGGGAGTACAGGCTTTTAAACTGAATAGCCTATGAATGCATTGGCATTTTACTCATTTTAAACTATGTATTTTGGAGCCGTTTATAAACAATCCCAAGGAAACCAGTGTGGGGTAAAAGTAAGCACTGACTGCATTTAGCCAGACTGGAATTCTGTAACGCAGTGGTTTTCAAATTTTTATAAAAGCAGCACCTCGCCAAGTAGAGAGAAAGAGATTTTTAAATAGTTCTACAACCAATGTCACTTTAACTTGTTTATTTCACAAAAAGTAGACAGGAATGGAAAGATCAAAAGGTTTTTCACTCACCTCAAAATTTTTGCTAATCAAACTTAATGATTATATTAGTCAATCACCTGCACTTTTGACCATTTGTACCTTATTGAATCTTTTACATATGACAGAGTTTGAGGATCATGGCTGTATTCAATACTGAATTAGAGTTCTGTGCAATGATTTGTGTGCGAGTCGGAGCCAAAACTCACCAAGGGTTAAAGAGTGTTTATTGACAATTAAAGGAATGTGCAAGAAGAAGAAGAAGTGGCTTCTTCTCTGGAACAGTTTTCCAGCCAAACTCTGCAGGAAAGACAAACAGGTGAGTGACAAGAACAACAGAAGGATAATGTAGAAAACAGAGGTGAGGCTTTACCTGGATTCCAAGAGTCACCACCACAGAGACTTGAAATCCAGCAGCATAAAATACGTGTTGGATTCACTCTTCCCGTTCCACTAGGGGGCTCTATAGTTACTTTTTGCATTGATTCAGGTGAGTTTGCGGCGAACCTGAAATGAATTGACGGCAGACCGGAAGTGGGGTTATGTTGCCGTCAGATGAAGCAAGCAAGCTAAGTTAACCATAAATCTACGTCTTACTTGTGTTTTGAGTATTGCCCGTGGTGAGTTTATGTTGAATGTTGTAAGCTATGGAGAGATATATTTTTCAGTTCTACATGTGGGTCTCTGGCAAATTGGCGGAGAGCTACTGAAAATGCTTGTGGATAGCAGCTAATTAGCAAAATGCTAGCTCTTGTTTACTTGACAGTGGTGTTTAATGCTGATGTTTATTATATTGTAAAGTTGTAAAAGGTAAATTGTATGCTTTATAATTTGTTGGTTAAATCAAGAATAATTCTTGATAATATGCTCATATGGTTTACTTTAAAGGCTTAAATCTGTGTTTTTAAGTTTTGTTTATTTGAATATTATACAACACTAAGTACTGCAAGTACTAAGTACTTTGTTTACAGTTTAACTGGCATGTCCGCATAATGCACCTAGCAATAAATAACAATAACAACAAGAACAATGACTAATTTATGTTCTTTGTAACAATACGTGAAGGGAACTTCACCAGTGGGAACCAGGAAATGAACAAGTCTTTTTTTTTACCAAGGACTGTCTCGCCCCCAGGACTGTATAGCGAAAGAGACTCCATATGAAGAGAGCTCGGAATGTTGAGGTCATAACAGGGTATCCCTCCAAAACATGGGTATGTGGCTTTCCACACTCTGGACAGCTTCACTGAACTAACTATGGGAGAGACAGAGGTTAGTAAATCCGCAATCCAGAGAGCGTTAGTCAGAGACCTAGTCCAGGTCAGAAACAAGTCTGGCAGAAGAGGCGGAATGTCCATTGGACAATAATTTAAATCCTGGGACGTTAATAGGTTTTCAGAGCAAGAATCAGAGTTCCTTACAGCAAGAAGTGGTGGTCAGGAATACGTCATGGACATTACATGCTCAAAGGCTTAGACAGAAATGACGACAGACAATCTCACACTGGGTAAGAGCAGAGAAGGAGTTAATATATGCAGCAGCACAGGTGAGAGCAACAAGCTAATCAGCAGGTAAGCGAGAGGCTGTGAGCAGTAGGAGCAGCATGAATCACAGGAGGAAACAGACTTAGCAGGGAAATCATCACGTTCTGTTTATTAAGTGGATTTTCCGACATGTCTTTTCAGTGGTGGAGTCTCAGCCTTGTGTTCAGGTATGTCTCTACATCGATGATGTAACGTTGATCTGCTAGCTGACATCAAAGGATGTCTGACTCCAGATAAAAAGGCTGAAGGAATGTGAGTTCAAGCTGTCAAAGATCTAATTAAGAAAAGTATAAAAGAAGATCAGAACTCAAAATAAATAAATGTGTGTTAAGGAAGTGGACATTAATAAATAATACAACCAAGATCAAAGCTAGCATAAATGAGTATGTATTTAAAAGTCTTCAGAGTCTCCTCAGACCCCATTAGGTTTTGATTTTTACTCCTTTTTCCGTCCATCAAGGCAGAGCTCAAGTGGAGTTTATGGTGTCAAGTGTGCATATCTTTGTGCGTCCAATAGGTGAAATGAATTTTCTCTTCTTAAGCACTGAAATGTCACAGGAGATTAATTTTTGTCTGCTGCCTGAGATACTGAAGCGGTCCTTAGCAGTGCTAACTTTTGATCATTCAAGGCAATGAAAAGACAGCAGTGTTCATGTGTGTGTGTGTGTGAGAGAGAAAGCGTGTAAGTGATGAGAAAGGTGATTGCCAGATGTTTTAACAAGATCATTTAACTTTATTAAAATCTGCTTTACATTTCTTTTTTTTTTTTTGCATGTTTTGTTGTTTCACTGCAACATATATATTCATCCAGATGTGCTGCATCGCGATCAGTTCCCAAAAATATGAAAGTGCTTGTTAACATTGGTTCTCTCCTTATTTTTCTTTCATAACTGCACGCGTCTTCATACAAACAAAGGCAAGCTGATAAACAGGCTCATAAGCGCGTGCTTGTGTAAACAACTGTGTACACATCAACACAAACACTCTGTTGCAGTTTGCACATTCATGCTTACTTGCATAAACAGAACTTAATATGCAAATACATGCAGGCATGCAAATGTACAAGCGGTCACCCTCGTGTGCTATGACACAGACAACACACACTTCGCACATTTGTACGTGGCAGCAGCAATGAAAATGCATGGCCAAACATATGCAGAAAGTAAACCAACTCATGCACATGATGCTGCTACCATATGCTCTCCTTCGACTCCCCCTTTTTTACTCTATCATGCACGCTGACACACACGGAGTGAGAAGATAGACATTTACGTGTGAAGTCACCAAGCTTGTTTCCATGGAAACCTGAGAGGCAAGATGCTAATGAAAGACTGTGATTGTGTAACTATGGGGAAACATTTACCTGTACACCTGTGTTTGCCAGAGCACAGTGCTCAAATCCATGTTCTAAAGTTCACTGGCTGGATTTGTGTTTAATAAACAAGAAATACTTTTCTTTAGAGGTGACAACAGTGATCCTTATAATCAGCAGCTGATTTTAAATGTACCCATGTTTGTGAGGGGTTTTTTGGAAAACCCCCACAAACTTTGAAACAAGAATAATACATTTCATTCTAGATTTTTTTTTTTTTTTTTAAACAACCCTGAAAAATAGAGCAACCTCATATGCCTTGTTTACAGTACCCTGCAAATGTATTCACATTTTTGTCACGTTTTGCACAACTGAAGTGGAGGAAAAATGAAACATTTTTTTATTTATTTTAAACCCTTGACTGTATTACCTCTAAATAAAAATCAGATTTCACAATCCACTTTTGCTTGCCATTTTATTATTATTTCCATGCTGGAAGGTGAACCTCTGCCCAAGTCTCAAGTGTCTCAGAGGTTCCGACAGGTTTTTTTATTTTATTTTTTTTTTTCAAGAAATGTCTGTATTCATTATCTCTGGCCAGTTTCCCTGTCCCTGCTGAGAAAAAGGCTCCTCACCACCATGTTTCACTGTGCGGATGATGTATCCATGATGATGTTTTCAGGATGATGTATGCTTTTTTTTTTTTTCCCACCACACATAGCATTTTTTATATGTATCCCACAAAAGTTAAATCATTGATCTCATCTCTGTTCCCTACTTGGATTCTTGCTATTCTTCTATAGAGGCCAGATTTGTGGAGCACAGAACTAAAACCTGTACTTTCAACACACTGCTCCACCAGAAATGTGAATAACTGCCCCTCCTTCAGAGTAACCATTGGCCCTTTGAAGGCTTCTCTGATTGTTTCTTTCTTCCTGTCGGTTCAGATGGAAGACCTTGTCTCGGTATGTTCACAGCTGTGCTGTACGCCTCTTTCTTTCAGATGATGGATTGAAAGGTGCTGTCTTATAACCTGACTCTGCTTTAAATATTTCCACACCTTTCTCCTTGACCTGTCTACTGAGATTGAATTACACTCAGGTAGAACCTCTTAAATATTGAGGTGAGTTCTGAAGGAAACTGGTAGCACTGGATGTTAATTGGGGATATCAGTTTGAAAGTGGCGAAACAATTCATTGCTTCTTTGCTGTGTTGTCACATAAGAGCCCAAGTAAATTTGTTGAAATTCATAGATGTAATGTGACCAAATATAAAAAAGTTAAGGGTGCATGGATACTTTGCAAAGCACTTCAGTTTTAAGGACTTGAACTGCATTTTTGTTTTTTTCTTGTTACTTCACTTCAGGAGGCAATCCCATTAGTTGCAGATAATTCAGCAAATTTACTCAGCATTGCAATAAAACAAAGACTAAATGAGCTCTCAATAGCTTTGTCTATTTATTAAAAAAAGAATGTCAAGATTACTGGACATCATCTGATTTCTCTTGTGAACATCTTTGCCTTTATGGTCGAAAATTAGTTTTTTGGAGGTGGGGGGGGTTTGTATTCAGCTCTTTCAGAACCATGAAGGATTCTTCAAAACACTTATTCTGTCACATTCAATAAATTAGAATATGTGCTCTGATGAGCCTCATTTGTGAGATTAAAAGTACTGTTTGAAAATAACCTTTAAAGCTGTAGTATACAACTTTTATGAAAAATGTTTTTTAATATATTTGTTAAAATTATGTCATGATAGTATAAGAGAGATAATCTGTGACAGGAGGAGGGTCTTACCGCTGTCAGTTACCCTCGTGTACGTGCCGCTCACAGCCTGCCCTTGCTCTGTGTTATAACTGGTTCACCACAGCATAGCCTGCCACTAATGCTAAGGCTAGTTAGCATAGCCACCGATGATGGCGGATAAACAGTTTTCCTGGAATGATAAGTTGTTTCTTCACCATTAGCACATTGAGCGGTGCGTACACAAGGGTGATTGACAGCGCCAAGACTCTCCTCCTGGCTCTGATTGGTTATTTTTGACCAGGAGCGGTCAGTGTCTTCAGACACCAATAGTAGTTCAGGGAAGAGTTGGAGCAGCTTGATCTTTTCACAGATTATGTGTCTCATATTATACTGTCATGACATAGTGACAGTTTTAACAAATATGCAAAAAAAACTTATTTTTATAAAAGTTACATACTGCACCTTTAACCAGGTATTAAACATACTTTTCATTAGACCACATTTTACTTTAACACTTTAAAACTGTCATTATTTAATTAAAAAAAAAAAAAAAAAAAACTGTTACTGGTGGTTGCTAGAAGCAACTTTATTCTTCGACAAGAGGGTAAAGAAGATTTGTAAGAAGCAGGCATGTCTAGAAGGGGCACCAAGGGGTAATATGTGGAATTATCACAAGGGTTACTCACACATTCTGGAGCATCCATCCAGAACAGTGGGTGAAGCAGAGACTACAGATTTATTACACTGTCATATTTTAGTCATATTTTGGATTAGATCAAGCTGAGTGATTATATTGAGAAGTTTTAGGACACATGGTTAGTGCTCTTTAATATGTCAGTTGGCATGAAATTTCTGGGTGGCCTAAGGTAAATAAAAAAAGGGCCTAATAAATGCTTTCTATTGCATCTAGACTGGATCTCTGAGTCTCAAGACCTACATTCACTGTTTTTGACTGACTGTCAGATGCTTCAGCTACTGCCTGCAACACTATTGTTCTACTTATGATGCTTCCTTTTCTGCCCTCTGGCATCCTTTCTAGACATGCCAGCCCAATGTATATCAGCTAAAATATCCATCACTGTTAGTATGTGTAACAAATTACCCTAAGATTTAACAATTCCTTTTGAATGCTCAACTTTTTGAGTGTTGAAATGTGTGAAAAATATTTTTTATATCACCCTCTGATCAGAGATATAGAGAAGTTTTCTAACAAATGTGTTGATTTTAATTCAAAATCTGTTAGTTGGTTTTAAAATCCAAGGAGATATTAGGAATAACTGTATTCATTCCAGTTTGGTTCATCTCCTGATCACTTGCACTTCTCACCAGACAAACTTGGTTCTCAATGCAACAAATTCTTGAAAATGGACAATTTTCCTGTGTGAGTTGCAGCTCTTGAATAAGTCTCTCAGAGAGGCTGTGAAATAGTTTTCTCTATTTCTCCAGGTGAGTGAGCATTGGGGGAGATAAGCCTGTCACAGTTTCCCAGCAGACTGAAGCGCAGGGAGCACATCTCAAACAGCAGGACAACTGGCCAGCAGCGATAGCCAGCCAACATCACTGTGAGAGGACTGAGGAGCCAGTGGTGTGTGTGTGTATGTGTGTGTGTGTGTGTGTGTGTGTGTGTGTGTGTCGGGGAGGATGCATCAAAAACTGGGCTTGCTTTCAGAGGATCTAAGCCACTCAGCAACAATATCTGTGACAGAGCCGGCTTAATTGTTTTTGCTTCCAAACAAGATTCACTTTGTTTTCAAAGCAGAAAAGGAAATGGATGATTGATGGAACTCAGCCGTGGGTGATGATGCTTTTGAGGTTTTACTGGAGGATGGAGCGTTGTAAAATTGCATTAAAAGCCATTTGTATTCACAATCTAAGGACTTGCAATGGCAACATTAAAGCAGACAAAACCAATATGTTTGGCTGCATTATTCTGGTGTTTTATTTAGTTGTGCAGTGTTGAGAAAAAAGTTTCTTCCCCTGTACAGACTTCTTCCCTTATACTTGAATGTTCTTAAATCATCAAATCATTTTCAGTATCAGACAGTTATGACCTAACTAAATACAAAATATAGTTGTATAGGTGGCAACCACTGCCGTCATGTGGTTGTTATAATACTCATGTTATGAGTTTTTTGCATTTGCATTTAGGGAGGAAATTTGGTCAACTCTTGTTTGTAGAATTGCTTTAATTCAGCCACACTGGAAGGTTTTCCAACATGAACGGCCTGCTTAAGTCAGGACTTTGACTATGCCACTCCAAAACCTTAATTTTATTGTTTTTTGGGGGGTCATTAGGAAGTCTGAAATTTGTTAAAATTAGTTTGATGATGATAACAATCACTGTGTTTATAGGAAAAGTTGTTCTGACCAACTGATAAAAGACAAAATAATGGAAGATAACACCTAAAATAGTATTAGCTTAACAGTTTATGCCATTCAGATTTAACTGAATTAGACACATCTGAAATACAGAATTACTGCCATATTTGAAACATTTTGTTAATGTCCAGAAAACAAATACTAAACTGGTCATACACACGTGGGATGTTTCTGAAGATGATCCAACATATTGGACATGTTGCTACTAGCATGAGAAACATGTGCTGCACAATGCTTGCACAAGCTCACAGCATAATCCACATCCCTCTTACTGCAGTTACAATCCTTCTCATCAGATCAAATCACTGCTGTGTTGCTACTAATATATTCTTCACTATGCTACTTGCATAAGACTTTTTTTTTAGAGTGTATTAAGCCAAACAAAAAACACATACCCTGAACCAGAACAAACAAACCAAACTAGACACATGAGGATAAGCTATTGTGACATATCTGGCAAATACCTGCCACTAGTAATCATTTAAAACTTTTTAAATGATCATCTGAAGAACACAGTGTGACCCCACCCTAAAAATACAATGACATATAACATATACATACAACTGGTCTCAAATTGCCACTTTCAACTCTGAGAGACCTTTTGTGAAAGGAAAATAATGCAACAAGGAATGTCTCAATCACGTAATTTCGAATGATGAATGTTTTGGAATCCCTGACAAAATTTGACTCTCAGTACCAAAGCTCAGTAAGGGAGACTGTAGAGGCTGCACTGTCTGTTTACCCTATGTTGTAACACTATTCATTAAATTCCACAACACTTACCTCAAAGTAATGAGTTTATGAAGCAGCATAAACTCATTATGATTTTTCTATGAGATTTCTCCTCACATGATTAACCAGGATAATGCTGAAATATATAATCAATGTGTTTATCAAAGAGTCAAATCAAAGCAAACAAAAAATGCTCATGTTAGCCTAGCATGTCCACAAACTGCTCCAGTGTGTTTAGTGTGAGAAATCAAAAAGTTATATGCCGTAGGCCTGTTTGTTGATGTGTCTTTAAAACATTATAGAAATTTATTTACTAAGTTGCTGGAGCAGCATATTAAAGCTGTCCTACTAAAACTGGGGATTGGGACAAAATACCGAATATGAAAAACTACAGAATCCCTGGTAAGTGAATTAATGATACATAATTACAATGCTAATGTAGAATATGTGATACTGATGTAATGCAGTGTGCTATTTTCCTGTGCTTTAAAGATGCTTATTCAGGATTAAATGCATAAATTTTAATCTGTATTATACTCAAACTGTATCCAAAATAACAAAAATCCCTTTTTTCTAACTAAAAGCTTTTTTAAATTATTTTTTTAGTTTTCATAAAAGTTTACACTCTTGCTCAAAGACTTAAATCAACTTTAACTATAAAAGCATCTGAGGTTTCTATGTTCACATCAAATTGGGACATAAATCTCTATCACACAGAAAAAACTCACCCTTCCTTTTCTGATAGACACCCACACACATTTTTTCCATTTACTCCCACATCATGCTCACAGTGCCGCTGGGTCTAATAAACATTCTCCGGGTTAATTATGCGTGCTGCCCGTTACATGACCATCTAGGTCAGAACTGACATGTGTAATTTTTCCAGCGCTTATGAATTGAAGCCAACAGCTCACCAGAGGCTTGTGGGAAGCAGGTGACGGCTGGACACCCGCCACCCCAGAAGGCTACTGGGGGCTTGTTCATATTTTGAAGTGGTCAGAAAAAAAAGAGAGATGTTCAACCATTAAATCATAAGGGAAATTTCTCAAAGTCGTCTTCTGGAATGCAATTAAGTAAACACTGGGGTGTCATATAGTTTTAAAAGATCTGTGCTTTTAAAGTTATCCCACAGCTGGTTTAAGCTTAGCCCAGCTGTGACATGACCAAATCTGAATGGCAAGTATGAATTTCACTACGACCTCGTGCAGTCAAATATGCAAACACTACTACCCAGTTATTAAAAAATGGGTTCTGAACTGAGTAAACTGAAAAAAGGTCAGATATGTGAGCATAAATGTAAACATGAAAATGTCTTGGCCTCTGAAACTAGCAGCAGAATTTAATAAAGCTGTTTCTTCTCAACCTTACTGCCCAAGCTGTAAACTGTTCAGGCATAATGTTAACATTTTGGTATAGTGTGGTATGTTGGACTAACACTTCACATCAACAACTCTGAAAGCAGGTTGTAAATATTTTATAGTGACTAAACAAAGTTCTGCAAGGTTTTATTATTATTTCAAGAAGCTTTGAAGTAAGTTTTGAGGCTGTCCAAAGAACAGATTTTTTTTGTCTGTAATTTTTTCTTCATGAAGATTATTCTCTATTGTGTATTACAATAAATTGCACCACTGCATTTTATGAACTAGATCAGCATATGTCGACATGGCAAATTGTGTAATCAAAGAAACTAGCAGGTTAACCAGAACACAACATTAGTAGCAAATTTATGTTACTTTGTGATTAAATAAGCTACAGGCCAAAAGTTTGGAATTAACATTTAATTTGCACAAAAATAACATAGTTTCATCAATAAACTTTACAGCAAAATAAACTATTTTTGTATAAAAAGTCTTATGTGACAAAATTTTTACTCTAATTTCCAGTTCTTTGTGATTTTTTTGCTTAGACTTTGCTTCCTTCAAAGTAATCTCCTCTGGCTTGGTAACAACAGCATTGCACATGGAAATTATGCAAACTGTCAATATAAAACTATGCCCTTTTGTTAACAGCCAAGGTTTGGCATCATCAATGCACACTGAAAAGGAAATTAAAGGATATTCAGATCATGCAGGAAGTTCAATGAAAATCCAAAGAACCCATACTGACTTTTAAGAGAGGCACTGTAAACAGAAACTTGAAGTTGCTTCCAGCTGTTTGACATGGTTAGGCTTTACTTTCCTTATTTGCCTGTGGTGAAGGCTTTTAAAAATCAGTGGCATGTATATGTTTGAACGATCAGTAGCTTGAAAGTGCAGTGACATATTTCGCTGTACAACAGACCCCCGGTATTCGAAGGGGCTAGGGACCAGAGTCACCTCCGAATAGTTAAAATCTGTGAATATTTGAGAGCAGCAAAGAAAATAAATGGCACTCCTGGATTGGCTGCTTTGCAAACACCAGCCAATATCATGTCAAGGAGCATTGTGCATGGGTATTTCAGCATACCAAGTTGCATTTTCCATATACATTTCAATATTTTAGAGATGAAGCATGAAAAAAATCCATGAATAGGTGGATTTTCCACAAATAACTTGGAGTAATGTTTTCACAGAGAAATCCTGCAAATGGGTTAATCCGCAAATACTGAATAGGTGGGGGTCCACTGTACTTCACTACAACACTTACAAGGTCTTCATTTTTAATGTGATTTTGTCCCACTTTATTATCTCACAATACATTAAAGAGATTGCAGTATCTGTCTTTCTTGGCAGCTAAATATATTTTGTCCCAACTAAAAGTTTCTACGGGATACAGTTAACATACCTTTTCAATGCAGTTAGTTCAGTGAGGAAAGTTACTGCAAAGCATATTAGGATTAACATAGAAATAACACATTATGCATTCTTCATTTCTGATTTGATGTGGGCTGGTCATGAACCTATAAAGAGCTGAATGTGGCCCAGGTCTGCTTTAGCTCAACAAAATACTGTCAATGCCATATAAAACAAATTTGCAAGTGATGCTCATGTAAATAATCTATCATTTCCATCAAATTAATTCCAATTGGACAGCTCTCTGACTATCATGATAAGAGTTGCAAACATAAAAATGGAGACAATACACCACAAATAGAGAGTTTAGTCAGAGACTCAGATCCTGGAAACTTTAAAAAAAAAAAAGTCTTGATCGATCATGACTCAGATTGGAATATTCTTGATATTCATTGCTTTCAAACTGAGATCAAACATTTTAGTTAGGAAGCATTAGCAGCTCAACGAACTTAGATTAAACCACAAGAATGAATTTGTCCTAGACTTACACATGCACACATAGAAATAACCACAAACACTATAGATTAACCTCTGTAAAAAAAAAAAAAACTCCTCATTTTTTACTTTGCTGCTATTGCAGCAGCTCTCCAGGAATATCTTCATTTATTAAACAGTTGCTGCACCATATTTTCTGAAACTTTTTATAATCTGGGGACACATGAGGATCTCCAAAGAGCAAAATTGGGTGACTTGTCTCTGCGTTCTTCTATTTGAGAGTTGCAGAATAATAAAAAAGAAAACTTTAGAAAATGAAAGTGGGTTGTAGTTTGTTTATCACCTCCAAAGTGGTGAGGTTTCAGAGAAAGATAAAACAAACTATTGAGAATATAGAGATGCAACAGGATAAGATGGTATACCCAAGCATCACCCTCAATAAACCCTGCAACAAAGGCCAAAATGGGACAGAGAGGACCGAAGTTTTGTCTCGTACAAAAAGTGGCAGAGAAAATGAAGAAGAGAAAATTGTGAGTAGGTTGTGTTTGCATGTGGTATTGAAGTTGTAGTTTTTGACTTGAGAAACCATTTTTGTTCACTGGAAACCAGAAACCTTCCAAAGAGGTTCACTGTGGAAGAATTACTGCATATAGCCTATGACAGTGATAACGACGTGGCACATATTGGGATTATACTGCTGTGTGAAGTCTTTGCGCCCAGCGTATTAAATATGCATGAATGTTTGAAATGAATTTTGGAAGATTTTCACCCCCTTTCCCCGACCCCCCTTTCCTTTTATTGTCAGACTATATAATCATATTCCTGTCTATTAAAATTCAAATGCATAATTTAAACATATGACAACAGACTGAGAAAGCGAAGGTCTGTGTTCAGCAGCTGGCAGCAAGGTTGCTTTTGATGAGCGCCGTATGCTAAATTGACATTGTTGTGGTGGAAGAAAAGAAGTGAAACAAAACATTAAAAGAAAAAGAAAAAAACAACAATCCACCCCCAAAAAATGTCACCCTCGTGAAATCCGATGGCACCACTTCAAAAGTGTGACACAGAAACATATTGGCGGCAATGAAATATTCAGCAAGGTTACTGCGAGGCTGCAGCAGGTGGAAGCACTCTGCTGTTCAGGCACCGCTTGTTTTACACAGTTTCATTTAGACCCAATGACTTTATCAGCACAGCTGCTTACACCCAATTCCACCAAGGGGAGAATGTACAGCAGCGTGCAAACGTTTTAAACCACCCATAAGTTCTTCAGTATTCGTTTTCAAAATGCCAGACTTCCTGCTAATCTCTCAAAGTGGTTTTGATCAATAGTTCTCCAGGCTTCCTGAAGGTCTTTCATAGTTTTGAAGTCTGCATTTTCTCTTGTTTTCTTTGTATTCTTGTATTACACCACAACTTTGTGCAGTGTATCAATTTTTTTTAAACATACACCGCACATTTTTTGTTTTTCTTCTCTGACCTTGTCTGTTCTGTCTCGTTGTATTGCTGTAGCTAGTCTAATTTGTTTTCATTTAAAAATATCTGATTCAATTTCTGAGCATAAACTGTTGAAAGCTTAGATAAATATAAAAATCATATAAAGGACAGTAAAAACACACAGAACCAGGCTGGTAAACAGCGTTTACATAAGGGCTGTTACCAAAGTTATTGTTGCTATGAATGTGTTCCTTATTTAAAATTGGAGCTGCTTTTATCTTGCAATTAATTTTTATTATATAATTGTGGAATGGCAATACAGGAATCTTGAATATAAGTTATAAAACAAGAAGCTAATGATGTATTTGTTCATTGCTATAACTTCAGAAGACTAAATATGGTTTTAGCAACTAAGTATTCCCTCACTAACTGTTTGTGCTGCTGTTGGAAACCATAACAGCAGGTGCAGAAAGGAAAGACACTCATGGACAGGTGTAGATGGAATTACACACCTACAGATATGGAGAAAGATGTGCTGGATGCTCTCACACCGAGATTTACCCTCTGAGAGAGTGAGCGCATAAAAGAGAGAAATTCTGTGGGAATGGAAGAGCGCAAGCTTGAAAGAGAATGCAGAAATTGGAGATATAGCTGTGGGTGGAGGGCAAACTAACTTTGAACATTCATTGCTGTGAAGTTATTATCCGTCCTCTCCAGAGGTCACAGCCAGGGCTGGTGGGAAGGCTTCTCAAACAGAGGAAAAACCTCTCACGTACTGAGCTCAGAGGGCATAAAATGAGCTTTTTCTTATTCCCCAGACCTTAAAAAATGTCTTTAAATATATAGATAAATAGATACATGCATGCTGGCTGAATCTGTGAATATAGGGTCCGAGTTTTGTCAAACTGTAATTGTGATGCCAAAAGTGCTCTCCTTTAAGGATAATTCATTAACCAAATTACTCTCACACTGGATTAAGACCACACTACTATAATAAAAATCCACCAGGACTTAGAGGATCTTCAGGGGGTCTTAACATGGTCTTCAGGGTTCTGTGTGATAGAGAGTGGGAGTTCCCCTGAGTGTTTTGAGCATCGTTCTGTTATCTATATACATAATGTTATTTATAACCTGGGAGATTTATATTTAAAGTAATTTTTAAATTTTACTGACATACTTCTTCCAACTGAAACTAAGAAAGATCTGGATTAGAGTCCTGATCTGAATCTGATAGAGAATCTGCGGTGGGAATTTAAAGTAGTGATGGCAAGAAGGCCTTCCAACCTGAATAAGTAGGAGCTAATCACCATCAATAAGTTATCAAAACACCAGTGGAAACATGTACAAATCTGGTCATCCAATATGCAGTGGTGTTTAATTGCTGTGCCTGAAAAGGTTTTCCCATTGGATATGGAACAAACTGGGTATTAGGAGGGATGTTTGTATCGATGTTTGAAGTTGTGGAGATCATACAGACCATACAGTTGTCTTAATTCAGTGAGAAGTGTTTTTTTGTGTGTGGATTATAAAGAACTTTTGAATCTCAGAACACAAATAAATTTATTACATTTGTGATGGCTTCTCTTGCTTTCATAACATGGAGTTAGTTTTCCAAATAACTTAAATTCATGTCAAAATGTTGGCTAAAAAATCCCCAAATTTCTTATTTTGAAATCACATTTTTATGTTTGTATGGGCTGTTTGTAATGAAACATGTTGTTTGGTGTCACAGCTGGTGTGTCCATTTTTGGACTGCAGACATTGCTTACTGCTCTTCTTTTCTCAATAGCCAACATCAGGATGAACCTAAATCCAATTTTTATTGTTTTTGAAGCCACCTTAATGACACCTGCCTTGTTTCCTGGCAGAAAATACAATTAAAAAAATTAGGACAAATTTTAAGATCAGGTACTTAAGCAACATCTGAAAATGCAGAATGTACACCAGAAATATGACATTTTGAAACTATTAAATGTTTACTTGTAGCTACATGGATAAACTTTACTATGAGAAGCCTAAATCCTTAAGAAAGTTGGAAGAAATATTGTCTTATGTAAATTTGTAGTTTTTTTGATGCTAGCTCTTCAAAGCAAAATATAAATACCTAAAGACTGACTACAATGTTCTGAGTTACATAGTTGTGAATACTTGTTTCAGGGCTTTATTGGAACAATTTATAGTTGTATATGTATTGTCCTTGTAAATCAAGCTTTGTAACCATGTGAAATGACATGCTTGAAAAATTAATGTTTTGCAGTTTTAACAATTACCTATGTTTGTAATTTAGGTTGATCAATTTGTAGAAAAACATTTGTTTGTCTATGGAAAAGACCTGATTCAATAGTAACACCTCACTTCAGGATGTCCTGGTAAACCAGTGGAAACATCTAAAAAGCAAGTCAGTAATCATTTGATTGCTGTAACATCTATAAAGTTAGTTCCGCTGATCGGGAAAGGCAGAGATATTCTTTTAAAATTGATACTGATTTCACATCTGTTTTAATATCTTTTCAGAGATCCCTATCTCATTTCCTATCAGAAACACGCTTCTTTGTTGATAGAAAACTATTTTAATTCTTAATCTGGCAGGTGTATACATACTTTTGGCTTTACCCAAACATCAAAGATCCTTTAAAAGTCAACTCTTGCAAAATTAACAACTTGTATTCTTACATGAACAGAAGTTAAAACAACACTTTGTTGCAGAATATCAGTAATATTTCTAGGAATGTGCATCTTTGAACACCTATGTTACAAAGAACGGAAGTTAGTCGTTGTTCTTGTTGTTATCGTTATTTATTGCCAGGTGCATTAGGCGGACATGGCGGTTAAACTGTAAACAAAGTAAAAACAAAATTGCAATACTTAGTATTGTATAATATTCAAATAAACACAAACCTATTTACTCTTTGAACAAATTACAATATAATAAACATCAGCATTAAACACATCTGTGCAGTAAATAAGAGCTAGCATTTTGCTAATTAGCGGCTATCCACTAGTACTTCCATTAGCTCAAAGCTAACTTGCCAGAAACCTACATGTAGAGCAAAAAACACATCTCTCCATAGCTCACAACATTCAACATCATCTCAACGAAGCTTCATATTAACTCATCAAATTGGGCAATACTCAAAACATATTATATAGTTTTTATGTTTAACTTCCTTTGCTTGCTTCAACTGACGGCAACATAATCCCCCTTCCGGTCCGCCGGACATTCACTTCCGGTTCACTGTCAACTCACCTGAACCAATGCAAAATAACTATAGAGCCCCCTATTGGACCGGGAGGAGTGAATCCAACGCTTTCTCCATCCACACATAGTGTAAATCTCACAACACTTTCTGAGGGGTGAAAACACAGCGCAATAATTTGTGTTCTGATTGGTCCCTATCAATTGTTATCTTCTAATCAGGTTGAGATATTAACAAGGAGATCTATTCCTCCTAATTTAAGAATTTTCTGGTTGTATGTTGAGCTGCATGTGTAGACAGAGCAGAACACATTTACAGATAGATTTCTGCTCTGTATCTGGATTTCTAACTACTTTAAATAAGCACCAGCAGCCTATGACAGTACAAGGATAAGTGGTTATTGACTATGGATAGATAGATTGTACATATGTGCAAACCTTTATTTCACACTATTTTTTCACAAGGTTACAAAGCTTAATTTGAAGCACAATATAAACTGTTTTCTATGCACACAAACTGGGCAGAATTTCAAATATGTATATTTCTTATATATAAGATTTCAAATTCTACCCAGTTTGAAAAACAAGCTACTCATAAGACCTTTTCTCCACTATGATGGGGGTTATTTTATATATATTGTTGCATAGAAGTTGGAATCAATCCCAGTTCAAAACCAGCACGATGGCAAGCCCACTGTGGAGCTTTTAAGAGCCAACAAAAAGCTCAATAATGAAGCTAAAACACTCAAACAAGAGAATTCACAGCCAGAACTGTTTTAAACCCAGTGGCGTCACTTGCCATTGATTTTTGTTTCTGTGCAGACACTATGTGTGGCGTGCCTATGCTCAGGTGGCCTCATTGTGTTCGTGTTTGATGTTCTACTTTTTAATTTTTTGTTTTGCCACAGTCCAAATAAAATCCACAGAAGCCTCAGGGTGTGCGTCCTGGAAGCCATCTGACTCTACGGTGCGCAGGCAAACGGCTGTCTGGAAAATCCATTCAGATTAGCATCAGAAGGTTATAGATTTACCTGGCAGATTTTAGTTTTAAAGTCAGAAAAGTAAAGTAAGGGTGCTTTCAGAAAATAATGGCATCAATAGATTTATTTATAACCAAAAATGATACATAATGGGCTAAGAAGCAAAAATCTTAAATTTAATCAAAATTTAATTGAGCTATGCTTAATCTTCAAAGCAGCAAGTCCTCTAGGCACTTCTACTCAGGGCTTCTCAAGGTATTTGGCAGGTGGTATTGTATGTGCTTCTGTTAATTTAAGTCTCCTGTCTCTCTCTGCTTCTTTGTTTTTCCCCAGACAGACTCCATGTTATTGAGATCCATCCTCTGTGGAAGTAAGGCCATATGTTTGAACAATCCTTGCTCTTCTTGTTGACTTTTTCTTCTGCGTTAGTTGAATGTTTGGTATATGTCTTATTTGCAGTTTGTCACAATCTGTAACTTATCAGGAGCCTTTGGCTTTACATTGCAGCACAGCACTAATGAAGATGTGAACCTTGAAACAATGTGTCTTATTTTGTTAGCACACAGTTATGTATGATCTCTCATTTGAAGCAGTCCATCCTTCTAGGATCCCCTTTTGCTTTACTGTGCTATTTCACTTGGCAAGTTAAGCCAATAGGATATTATTATTGTTTTGTTCAAAAACAAATCTGAGAAAGGAAACAAAAACCTGAAGAAAAAAACAACAATGTTTTTTAAAAAAACAAGAGGATTAGAAAAATTACCTATGGGAATAAAGCTTGTTGCTATGGAACTCATAAGTGACTTTGCTGCATTTTATTTGTATAAGAAAGTAAGAAAGTAGGAAAGATCAGGCTGTAATACTGACTTGGGAAGTCAGACATCACTGAGCCACCCTGTTCAATGTACAACATGGATGCCAAACAAAAAGTTGTGACAGTTGCAGTAATAAATAGTTTACCTCCATTGTTGTTGCACGGTGGCACAGCTGGTAGCACTGGTGTCTTGCAGCAAAAAGACCCCAGGTTCAAATCATGGCCTGGGGTTTTCTTCATAAATTTTACATGTTCTCTCAATGCATGCATGGGTTCTCTCTGCAGCTTCCTCCTGCAACCCTGTAGGGACAAATAGGTGCAGTCAGTGGATGGATGAATGACTGGATGGATTTGGGCTGCAGTAGGTTTTGTACCATGTTAAAGCAATGCCACACACAGTAACATTTCTAACCACTGGTCTTTATTGATCCAATCATCCTTGCATCCTTTGTCTTCTACTTATCTGAAGTCGGTTTATGGGGAACCGAAAATGGACATAAACTTACACACATCTTGTTCCCCAGCAACAGTCTCCAGATCATTTGTTAGAGAGTTCAAGGTATTCCAAAACCATCACGCCTTCTGCATTTTGTTCCAGCATATTGTCTCAGTCCCACATAGCTTGTATTTTATAATGTATGAGTGTTGAGGGACACCCACATCTCCTCCATGTCAGCTTAGATGCTTCTCTTCTTCTACTCCCTGTGTATTTTGTTCCATGTCAACCGTGCCAACAAAAGCAAATGGATGAGGGGGCAATACCAAGCAAACCACAGACCTCAACCAATCCATGGCCTGCTAGTTATGGAAACCCCTATTTGATTTTTATGACTTCTCTCCTATGGTAAAGTTTTTAAAAAATTTTAAACATTTTTATTTATGAAAGGACAACAACTTGTAATAAAAAAAGAATTCCAAAGTCATGCAGATAAAGATGCAGGTGACGCTAATGAGTTAGGGCATTTCTTGCTTTACAAAGGTATATGTTTAAATCCTGCCAGGTAGTATTTTAAGTGTATTATTTTACAATATCTACAATAAAGACACTCTAAGGATCTTTGTTTTTGGTCTTCACACATTTTGCACCAACTGTTTCGATACGTTTCACTTCACTCAATAAGTTTCAAATGCACATTTCTGCAAGATCAAACAGAATACCCCCCACTAATTCCCCTTCAGATCTGAGAGGGGTCTGCAAATTAGGCGTGAGGTTTTGAAGTAAACGCTGTTTTGCCACCACGTTTCATTTATTTTCAGCTCCAACACCCTAATTGGCCCCAGAGGTGAGGAGGAAAGTGGATGCAATGCAAGTATGGACTAGGGCCAACTATTCACCTAATACACACACTTATGGAAAAGTCTGTGAAGACTTCTGACATTTCAGTGCAGAAATTCCCTATCAGATGGGCAAAATTACCAACAGAGTGTCAGCAAGACTAAAACCCACTAACAATCACCAATCATAGGTATTAATTAGTCAGATTTTGACTTCTATCATGAAATGTGTCTATATTCAGAGTTTGACCCTCTGAATATAAAACATCTGCAAAACTCCTTTCATTTGTCCAGATACATGAGATTAAAATCTAATACTATTATTTCATCTTAAAGAAGTTTTATAAAAGTAGCACATAAACTCAGGGAAGGCATTAAACAATGTCATGTTTCCATGCTTGTTAAGTTAGAAATAGCTTCACAGATAAATATCTTAATTGTATCTAATTTAGGGGCAACTGAAAGCTTACCTGACACTTTCTAGGAAGTGACTCCTACACCTTCATGGCATATGTAAATCCTAAATGATCCTAAATAATACTGGTGTAATAAGATTTCAGAATGACATTTTGCAAAAATAAAATGCCACAATATTTCATGTTTGGAATATTTTACACTAACAACATGTTCTTTAAAACACATTGAGTATTTTGTGAAATCTTTCCTCTATTCATGAAAACCAAGAAATACAACTTTCAGTTTTCCAGCCTCTGAGGTAGTTGGGTTTTCCGTCGTATACTGTACCATCCACATTTATGTGGCTAACAGATAATGGCCCTTCTTGGGTTAAGGAATGCATAATGCTATGACTCTGGTGGGACTTGAACCCACACTCTTTGAATTACCTCATCTTGTCTAGAAGCCCAATGCGCTATCCATTGCACCACAGAGACTTGCTGTTTGGGCAGTGAAGAACAATCATAAACATGATTATCACGTTTGCTTTCCTATACGTTGCTATGCATGCATTACAGATGCTTTTTTTGCAGCACATAGACACTTATTGATCTCAAGATACGGCCCATTCTGAGATTTTTGTTTAAAAAGGACATTGACTACACTGTGGACCCAAGTCTATTGTCTGTTCAGTACTTGCGGATTCACCTGTTTGTGGATTTTTCTGTGGAACGTAACTCCAAATTATTCATGGAAAATTCGCCTGGTCTTGGATTTTTCTGTAGAATATATCTAAAATACTTTAAAGAAAATGCAGCTCCTACCAGTTTCCCCGTCTATGCTAAAGAAAAGAATTTACACAGCATGATGGCGCCACCACCGTGTTTCACTGTGGGGACAGTGTTTATGGTGATGTGCATTGTTAGGTTTTTGCCATATAATGCTTCTATAAGCTTTATACTTTGATGATTATTTTTAATTTTGCTGTTATATTTGAAACAAACAAACTGAGCTGTAGCTTCGAACAAAGTGGACTAACCTGTGCTGTCATCTTTGTCCATAAATCCTGCCTGATTGTAAATATGGAGGCAGTTGTTGCTGGGGAAAGAAACATAGACTCACAGCAAACTGCTGATGGATGGCAAAGCAGTAAAAGACGAAAGGAGGCGGAAGAGCTGGGGGTTTTGTTTTCTGTTTGACACTGATGGATCGCCCGAGCCTGGATGAACCCACGTCTGGACAGTCCAGACGTTTATAAAATCCTGAGGATTACAGCGAGGGAAGGAGCAGATGAACAACAGCAAAACCACCATCCACGTACATCCCTGCCAATATCTTACACAGTCTAAGCAATTGCAGTCTAAGCAATCTGATTTTTACATTATCTATGTCTACTTGCATTTGGTTTGAAGACTGTTTTTGGTTGTTTCAGTTGTTTTCCGACTTAATCCTGTGTCCTTCAGCTTTGCAAAAATCTAATTTATAGCTTGACCAGCATCTATTTAATGCTTTATTTAAATAATGACTTCAAAAGCAGCAGCTGTATAATATTTGGTCAGTCTAAAAGAGGCCTACATAATCCTTCTGCCTACCTTCAAGTCACCATGAAATGAAAAATGACTTTGTAAAATTGTTTGTTAATTTTCCACCTCACAATTTTATCCTTCTTATTTAAAACCTGCAAAATATGAGCACTATTTTCTCTTTTCTAATGCCAAAAAATTTTAAAAGTTGTGCCAACATTGGCTTTTTCATTAATTCATTCAAACAAAAGCCAAGACTCAATACCTAAATATCAACATTTAAGCCACATCATGTTTCATAACAGATAGTTTTTTTTTTCATTTAATAAAGTTTTTATACCCCCCCCTTTTTTTTTTTTTTTACCTGTTTCATACTCTTTTTTTTAATTTCTTTTCTTTCTTCTGATAATAAACAAATAATTCTGTGAAGTTGAAGTTGGAGGAGTCTGCTGCTCTGTCAAAAAGCCTCTTGCCTCCTCGCCAAGGCCTCCTATTCATGCTGCTGGAAAGTCTCCCACATGCTGTCAGTGGAAACACAAGGGATGACCGTGGGTGCCTCAAAAGATATTCAGAGAGAAAAATGAAAAGCCAGTCACTGCAGTCGCTGTCGCAGTTCTGCTCAGTACAGGCGGGCTGATTTTTGCAGAAAGAGCGCATATGGGAAATGAGTACTGTTTCTATTCCAGTCCCCCAGGATCTCATGGTGGTTCTACGGTTTACATCCTTTTTATGACATCCCTTTATGATATCCAGTAAGACTGCTTTCCTTGCTTTTTCCCATCTGAAAGTGTAGACACATGCTGTAATAATGGGGTTTGTGTTTTGATATGCCATGAAACTGCCTTAGCAGCTCCCCTACTGTGAGATTATTATGTGGAAAGGGTTTGACGTAATTACCAAAAAGCTCAAATGTTTGGGTCCTGATAAATTTTCTCTACATCAGGTTGGCATGTTTGTCTGTTTTTAGCCAGATGCTTTTGTTTTATCACCATGAGAGTAAAAATTATTAATATTAATAGTAGTATTAGTTTAGTGGTATTTTGGATTACAATCATGGTCATGCAAGATACTACATCGTATAAATTTAGTTAATAAAGGGCTTCGCCAAAACAGAGAGAGCCCATTCTTCTTCATGAACTACCTTATCCTCAGGCAATTTAGATAGAGAGCATTCTTGAACATCAGTTCTTAGTTGGATTTAGGTCTGGACTTTGACTATGCCATTCTGATACATCAATATACTTTGTTCTAATCCATTCCATTGTAGTTCATGTTGTATATTTCTCACATCCAGTGGTCTAAAATTTCAGTTTACTAAAAAGAAAAAAGAAATTCTTGCATCATAATCATATTAAAATCACTATAATATCAAGCTGATTTTTTTGTGAATTTAGCCTTAATAAATAAAAGTTAAGAAGAAATAAAAAGGACTGCACAGTGGTGCCTTTGGTAGTACTGTTTTCTTGCAGCAAGAAGGTCCTGAGCTCAAATCCTGGTCTGGGATCTTTTGGCATGGAGTTTGGATGTTCTCTCTCTGCAGTCTTGGGTTCTCTCCAGGTACTCTGGCTTCCTCCCAAAATCCCAAAACATGACTTCTGGGTTGGTCTCTCAAAATTGCCTTTAGGTGTGAATGTGTGTGCATGTGTCTGTTGCCCTGTGATGAACTGTCCAGGGTATACCCTACCCAGTGACTGCTGGCGATAGGCACCAGTGACACCACAAGGGTAAGTGGATATAGAAAATGGGTGGATGGAAAAAATATAAAATCACCAATACACATGCCAGTGTATAGGAAAAATGAATATTTTTCATTTAAAAGGGATAAACGAGCCTGTATGAAAATGTCAAGTTAAAAAATAAAGAGCAAATATCTTATCTTATATTGTAAGATATATACTATCTGTAAATACTATTTTAAGTAAAAAAAAAAAAAAATAATAAAAAAATAAAAATAAATAAATAAAAAAAAAAATAAAATAAAATTAAAAAAAGTAAATGGTGGACGTTTACCATTTACCATACTACATTTGGTAGTAAAATAAAACGCCAAAATGAGAAATGTGCCAAAAGTATGGGCTAGCAAAATATGTTCACATGGCGACATCTGGTGAACGTAAATTGTACATGCATTTTCTTTCTTTATGCGATTAATGTAAATGAGGAAAAGGCAAAAGTATTTTTTTTATTCCCACTTGTTAAAATAGTGCTTCAAGTTTAGTATATTAAATCCGTACTAAATTCTCCAAGTTCTGCTGCTGCTATTTAAGTCAAATCGTTGTTTGGTAACCTAAGAGATGTGACGTCACTCAACCAATTATATACTTTCTTCTTCAAAGACTGACCAATGAAAAAGAAGGACGTTTGAGTGTGATTTGTCCTTTCATTCGTGTGAAAAATTGCGCGACACCGAACAGTAGAGCACCATTGCGGCTGGATCGGTTAAAGCGCTGTGCTGATGTTTTAGAAATCTGCGATTAGCGCCGGTGTGGCGGCCATCTTTACCTGCATGGTGAAACCAACATGTCAGCTACACAACACACAGCATGAGAGGACACAGACCGGGGTTGTTGGGTCTGAGTACAGTAAATTTGCTCAAAATATGGTAAAACGGTGTGGGTTATTGCTGGACACAATAGTTTAATTTAGCACCTGGTATAAAATAATGTTTCGGCTTACGAAGACGGTTCTCCATAGACTTCATGGTCGGTGAGTTGGTGTATAACGGCACTCTTGGTACAAAGCCAAGGCTTATTTCATGTTTGTTTAAGGTTGTAAAATCTGTCGTTCATTCTTGATATGACTATATCATTAAAATTCAGTGAAAACAGCAGACTTTTGCTGGAAATGTTTTGTTAGACTTTGTTTAAATAGTTCACCGAGGTTAAAACTCCTTGTGTGATAATTTAACGGGCAAATACTTAGCATTTCCTTTTAAAATATTTAGAAAAACATCTACATTAGGATGTTTTTGCCTTTTAAAACATTCCACGTATCGTTTATGTTTTAGAATGTCACCCTGCAAATAGTTTGAGGCATGAAATTGAGCATACCTAATTGTAACACATCCTGGTACTGTGGCCAGCTGTGCTTTTTGATTAATATAGGCCTGAAAATATGAAGGCTGCATGACCCAAAATAGTCTTATAAGTTCAAATAAAGCAGTTGAACTTGAAAATTGAGTATACAACCTGTCATTTTCAGTAACATAGTCCAGCACTGTCATAAACATGGCAGCATCAAGCCTCTTTTTGACGAAATACAAGCAGGGCCTAATTCTAAAACAATAATAATAATAATAATAATAAAAAAAAGAAAATACATATATGTAAGCTAAATTAGAGGAAATCATAAAGTAAAGAGCTCAGATATTTGTATCAATTTGTGAACCCTGAAAAGGGGGGAACAATGGCAGGTCATGTAACTTGAGTTTAATATGATTTTGTTCAATCAGTGACTGTGTTTGTCGCTGTGGTGTTATTTTAGACTAGACAAATGTAAGTTCAACCTGAGAACCTAAGTAAATATTTAATGCCTTCAAATTTGAGGGGTAAATTGTGCTGCTTCAGAAAATGTTTGGCATTATGTTAACATTTTAAATTGTACTGGTGTTTCAGCATGTTTGGTGGACTTGTCAATTCTGTAACCAAATTACATTGTTCTTCTTAACATAGAGTTGTCTCTTAGTTTCGAAGGAAACAAAAAATATACACATGCACAATTCCATGCCAAGTTCTCAGGGGACCTGACTGAGTGTTTACTTGATCTTCAAGGTTTAATGGACATCAGCAAGCATGGAGGCTGAGGAGCTCATCAGCAAGAGAAAAGGCTCTTGAGTACCAGCCGGGACAGAAAATCCACGGCTTCACTGTCAGAGAGGTACGAGCAGCTTTTGTCTTCGTTCAGTCAGTACAGCTGATGAAATAATTCATCATCTGACATCATCTGAGTGTTTTGTTCCATCTCTGAAATTTTGGATTTTGTTTAGAATTGTTTCTCCTTCAGAATAAGATCTCAAATGACATGATTAGATTAGTAAACTTTTAATGCCTTATATGCACCCTGCAGATCTCAGAAAGAGAACAATATTCTAAACGTGCATGTACTTCCTGTAGCGTGTTTACTGTCCTGTGCATTTTTAGTTTTTATGTCTGTAACCTTGAAGTTAAACTTAGTGTTGCTTATCCTGGCTGTCCTCAGGTTGCAGCCGTCCCTGACCTGTGTCTCACAGCTGTGAAGTTAACTCACGATAAAACTGGAGCTCAGTATTTGCATGCAGCCCGGGATGACTCAAACAACCTCTTCAGGTTGGTTAGGTGTTAGTTTAATCTGCATAATCTTTCACAGTATTACAGTATTAGAGCTTTGGCTTTTTAGGTAGAATCAGAAATGGTTTCTTTCTTATTCTTATTTGCACTTGCTGTAATTCAGTGTCCAGCTTAGGACAACCCCCAGGGACAGCACAGGGGTCCCCCACATCCTGGAGCACACAGTGCTGTGTGGATCAGAAAAGTATCCCTGCAGGGATCCCTTCTTCAAGATGCTCAACCGCTCACTGTCCACCTTCATGAATGCCTTCACAGGTACAATATTATTATTTTTGTTATAAAAATAATGAGAATCCTGTGCTGAAATTGTGTGTATGCTCACATAAAGCCATGTAAGGATTTATTAATGGTTTTATTTTGGTCACAGTATTTTAATAAATCTGCTCAGGTTACTTTGACAGGAGGTGAAGACTAATGTTTTATCTTGCCTTCTAAATTTGAAACACTTTTTTTTTTGCTGGCAGATGGATTAAAAATGACTTGATACTTTTATCAACTACAAGGGTTAACAGGGACCTTATTTATGTTTCTTTGCACAGCCAGTGACTACACAATGTATCCATTCTCCACCCAGAATGGGAAAGACTTCCAGAATCTTCTTTCAGTCTATTTGGATGCAGTTTTCTTCCCTTGTTTACGAGAACAAGATTTCTGGTGAGTTTCTGCTGCATTGCTGCACTCTTCACATTGTCCATAAGCAACTAGAGTAAATTACTATTATACAAATTATTTTATTATTATACAAATTAAATTAGTATCACAGTTCAGGTCTGTTTATATTATAATTTTAAGTTAAATTAGCTGTTCTAAATTCTTAATTGTCTTTTTTAAATAAAAAATACTTTTGGCATGCGAAGCTGTCAGAAGTTATTGTTTGAGTTGGATCTTATGCATACTCTGCACGAACTCTGCAGCTGTACATTAATTTTGTGCTAAATTTAAATATTTATTATGATTTTTTTTTTTTTTTTTACTTTACTGTCACTTTCTACTTAAAATATATTTCATAAAAAAATAAATCTTTTTTATGTAACAATACCTTACCCAGGCTACTGCAGAGGCAATATCTTAAAATATAAAGCAGAAAATATTCAAATAATGACACCCTGACAAACTTGGATGTAAGCTTTTGCTTGACTCAGTTTCACATTTACATTTAGGAAAGTTGGCTGATACTCTGTTTTAAGAACTAATATAGGATCTTGCTTAAATTGCAAAAGCAGTGGGATTCTCAATAAACCTTACAGATGAAAAGGCTGATCCACTAGAATAACATCTCAAAAACAATAAAGGGACAATAAAAGATATTTATATTCTATTCTAAAACAGACTTTCTGGTAAATTATTGCTCTTGCAAAATCTGTTTTATCTTGTTGTTTTCTTGTCGGATTAGTTTTTCATCGGAGCTGACAAAAATCACAAGCAGGATACCCCAATGTTCCATCTTGGGGCCCATCTTAATTAATATCTACATGCTTCCACTAGATCAGATTATAACAATTAATAAATAATATAAATATAAATAATAATTTACGTGTTGAGTAGATGCATAGAATAAATCAATGCATTGATGTGCAATAACTTTCTTCAGTTGTATAAAAGCAAAAATGAACTAATTATTTTTGGACCAAAGGAGGAACTATCAAGAGTTGGCACACAGCTTCGTCATTACAGCTAGAAATCAGACTTGAACCTTCAGAGACATGTAAAGTCAGTTACAAAATCAGCCTTTTATCACTTGAACATTTCTAGGATTAAAGGACTAATGTCCCAGGAAGATCTAGAGAAACATGAGTTTGTCTTTAGTTGCATTGGTTACTGCAACGGCGTTTTCACAGGTCGACCTAAAAAGTTTATCAGACAGCTGCAGCTGATCCAGAGCACTGCTGGTGGCATTTTCACTAAAGCTAAGAAAACAGAGCACATTACCCCAGTTCTACAATCCTTACACTGGCTCCCTGTAGCTCAGAGAATATACTTCAAAATACTTTTATTAGTTTATAAATCACTGAACGGCTTAGCACCAAAATACATTAAAGACCTGTCGTCACTGTATCAACCTTCCAGACCACTCAGGTCTTCTGGTTCAAATCTACTCTGCATCTCCAGTATCAGATGGAGAAGCAGCATTCAGTTCTTGTGCTTCACTAATCTAGAACAAACTTCCAGAAAACAGCAAAAAAGCTGAGTTCCTTTAAATGAAGGCAAAAAAATATATAGATTTGAGTTGCCTTTGATTAATAATAACTGGAATATCACTAATTGTAGTCTGGATTCCAACGTTTAATTATTTTCCTTTATTATGCCATTGCAATGTAATGTTATTTGTTGCATGTTTTCATCATGTAAAGCAATTCAAGTTGACTTGCTGAAACATGCTATACAAATAAACTTGCCTTGCCCGTTTTTCTTTTAGAGGACCTAACTGGAGTGTTTATGGTTAAACTTTGCAGGCAGGAAGGCTGGAGGCTGGAAAACGAAGATCCTACAAATCCCAGCTCCCCGCTGGTGTTTAAGGGAGTGGTGTTCAATGAGATGAAAGGAGCCTTTGTAAGTCTGTACACTAGTAATCACTATCACATGTTTTATTTTTATTGTTTTAAACAGTTCAAATGCTTTTAGTCCACCATATACCTGGCAGTCATAATTTTTCATAAAACTACAATGTATCATCTTAACATAGTCTTTTCCTTGATCTCATTTAAAAATACGATGAGGTTAATAGATGTTTACTAAATATGCTCAACAAAACTTGCAAAAGAGTCATTTGTCAGATCTTTTACCAGTTCTTCTATGTGGCATCAACACTTCAATATTTCATAATCACTTTACTTGCTTTGGATCTTTCTTTAGCCAAGAAAAAACAATTAGACCTGATCTAGACTGCAAACTAGAGAATCAGGCCTTTTCTTTTATATACTTTATAATTTTATTATTACATTGATTAAAAAATGTAATGGAATATTAATGTTTTATACAATGTCCATGTCTGCAATTAGTTTAAAAGGCAGCACAACATATCAAATAGTGAGTGGTATTATTTTTAGAGGCAGAATGTAAAACAGTGATCTGAGGAATTGTAAAATGTAATATTTAGGAATAATGTGCCTTATCTTGACGTCTGTGTATAACTCTATTTTAGCATTTTCTTGAAAGCTATTAATATCTTCAATTTGAAACTCAATAAATTGAGTATTTAGATCAGAACTTCTGTGTGCCTTTTTTTAATGTATTTGTTTTACACTTGTGGATCCAAGGATCCAAAACATCCAACCTTCTGAATATCAAACCACTAATCTCTTGTGCTTTTACAGTCGGACAGTGAGCATCTGTACGCACAGCACCTTCAAAACAAGCTGTATCCTGACCACACCTACTCTGTGGTGTCAGGGGGAGAACCGCTGGCCATTCCAGACCTGACCTGGGAGCAGCTGAAACAGTTTCACGCCACACACTACCATCCCAGTAATGCTAGGTAAGGAAGCACAGAGGGAGTTGCTACCATTGTTGTACATGAATGTAAACTGGGAATTAAAGAATATCCTTCATTCTCTTAAATGTCCAGGTTCTTCACTTATGGAGATTTGCCTTTGGAAAATCATCTGAAGCAGATTCAGGAAGAGGCTCTCTGCAAGTTTGATCGCATCAATCCAAGCACAGAAGTCCCATCTCAGCCTCACTGGAGCAGTCCGGTAAGCATGCAGCCCTGCAGTACACTTGAAACATACATACTATTTACGTAAAATAATAAAAAAGTTATAAATGGCTCTGATATTACTGTGGATTTCAACTTTTTTTTTCCAGAGAGAAGACCATGTGACTTGCAGCCCTGATGCTTTGGCTCCAGATCCAATCAAGCAGAACACGCTCTGTATGAGTTACCTGCTGGGAGAGTAAGATCCGACTTCTATCTTTGTCCTTGGAAAATCAAAGTCCAGCTGTGTGATTTCAGCCTAACTTGTTGCCGTTTCTCTTCTTAGCATCACAGATGCCTTCGAAGGATTCACTCTTAGCCTGCTGTCTTCGCTTATGGTCTCTGGACCAAACTCACCCTTCTACAAATCCCTCATCGAACCCAAGATAGGAAGTGACTTCTCCTCCGTTGTTGGGTTTGTACACAGACTTTGTTTGGAAGAGTAGTTGGCTGTAGAAATGTTGCGTCATAAAGAATCTGTGAAAAGATGTTTTTGTCTGGTGTCAATCGATGTTTCCCACAGATATGATGGAAGCACTAAAGAGGCATCCTTCAGCATTGGCCTGCAGGGGATGGCTGAGCAGGACACAGAAAGAGTCAAACAAATCATCAACCAAACTGTTGATGATATTATCGAGTGAGTCCCATTACTTTGAGTTCTTCTTTTAACCAAGTTAATCATGTTGGCTGGGAAAATTATGTTTTGCTCATTTACATATTTTAGCTGATGCTGTAGTTTGCAGCAAGGTGAAAGTAAAAGTATCTCATTCTATTGGTCAGGAGAAGGGTGCAATAAATCCACAGGCTTTAATATACTGTGGAACCATGACGAAAGTCATAAATAAATGCAGGACTGTGGGACATGGTGGTCAGGGAGGCTGACAGCTGCACTAAATGAGCTGCAGGAATTGTAAACCAGTGCCAGTTGTTCTAATGGTGACAATAGGTGTTCTATATTTTCTTCACATATCTGGACTAATGAGTATGATTACTGGACACAATTATTTTTTTTATCCAAAGAAAGCATCCATGAATCGCTTTAAACTCCTAAATGTTGAAGATTGTTATGGTGTGATGATACTGAAGTGAAGTTTCAAAAGGAACAATTAGCATAAAAGCAGTTTGGGGAAAAGTTGGGTTTTCAATTTTATTGTTTTCCAGGTCTGGATAAGTATGGAAAAAGAAAATAAAAATAATTTACATTTTTAGTCTTTACTCCTCATCACATTGTCTAAATGTTTTCCTTCAATCCTCTTATCTTTTCTTTTTCATATATTTCCTTCTGTCCTTCCTTTCTCATGTCATTCATTCTTTTTTTCTTTCTCACCTTCCTTCCTTTTGTGTATCCTTCCTTTCTTCCATCCATGTATCCTTCCTGCTTTATATCATTCCTTTCTTCCTTTGGTGTATTTTACCTTCCTTTAGTGCATTCTTTCTTCCATGTATCCTTCCCTCCATGTATCCTTTCTTCCTTCCGTATATCCTTCCTTCTTTTCTTTCTTCCTTCCTTCCTTCCTTTGGTGTATCCTTTCTTCCTTCCACGTATCCTTCTTTGTATCCTTCCTTCCGTGTATCCCTATTTTTTTTGTACAGGAGGATGAAATTATGAATAGTTTTTCAAATACCAGTCAGTTTTAATTCAAAGTATTCTAATGTTTCATAGCTGAGGAGAAGAAGGGCATGTCATTATTCAGCATTAATCTTAAACAAAAACCATAAACAACCAAATCATTTCTTTATCTCAAGACTATTCAGCTTTGGAAAGACTGAGCCAGTCCAGAACTAAATCATCCCACAGATGATGAGCCCACAGATGTTAATCTGTGGGCTCACCTCAGGAGGGCTGTGGGAAAGAGATGATCCCACAGTCTGGGAGATTTCAAGATGTGTCATGCTGATTGACTCAAACCAAAAAGTAATGAAGAGTTAAAATTCAATGAAAAGGTGCTTCATCAAAGTATTGAAGTTTTTTTTTTTTTTTTTTTTTTTTTTTTTTTTTTTAAACTGAATGGGATACATGTTACATTGTCAAGTTATTTAGTATAAGTTATTATTATAAGGACAATAAGCATGTAGTTAAACAACTTGACAGTAATGCCTCCTTGTTTTGGGTTTTGTGGCAGGAACGGCTTTGAGGATGAGAGGATCGAGGCTCTCCTTCATAAGATTGAGCTCCAGATGAAACACCAGTCCACAAACTTCGGCCTGTCTCTGGCCTCTGTGAGTTCGTTTATTTCTGACCCTCAGGTTTCGTCATGAAGCCGAGGACTCGGCCTTCAGTCATAAACACTTGTGTGGACAGTATGTTTGTGTTTTCTGTGGTTAAAATCTGGAATTTATTTTCTGTGAATGGTATTTCTACACAAGTCAAGAATGTAAACATGTTGTCACTTGCTGTGGCTGGAGACCAAGTTATTTATGTAACTGTTTTAATTTTACAGTTTTATTTACATTAAATGTTCTGTTATTCCAAAGACTTTGTTGTTTGCTTTAAACCTATAATCACTCAAGTAGCTAAAAATTAGAGGGTTATATTTTTTCTTGAATTATTCAGAGATATTTCAGTGTCATAAAGTGACATGCAGGAAAATTGCACGCACAGTTAAGGCTCTTTCTGTTTGATCTTCAGTTTTTCTCTGTTGGGTATGTCTTCCTTCATTATGGGCTTTCTTTTGTGCATGTTTCTAATAGTATATAGCCTCATCCTGGAACCACGATGGAGACCCTGTAGAGCTGCTCCGAATCAGCGACAGCGTTGCAAAGTTCAGACAGGCTCTGAAAGAAAACCCTCACTTCCTTCAGGACAAAGTCAGATACTACTTTAAGGTAAATAAATCATTTATTTTGCCTTTAATTTTAGTAAAAAAATAAAGTCTATCTGCAGAGCTTGCCACATATTAATAGTGTTTATGGATATAAATCATGCTTACCTTTTAATTCCATGCAAATTATTGCCTTCAATCAATGATTTGTGCAGGAGAACACGCACCGATTGACCCTGAAGATGAGTCCTGATGAGGCGTACTTAGAAAAGCAAGCTAAAGCTGAGGAGGAGAAGCTTCAGGAAAAGATCTCTGCTCTGACTGACAGCGATAGAAAGGAGATTTATGAGAAGGGTAACAGCAGTCACTTGAACACAAGCACATTCTTGCTCTTTTTTTTTTTAGACCCTAGTTATAAATTTATAGCGTTAAAGTCAGTGTGTTTACTATTTAGTAATGCTTTTATAGTTTAATATCGGTGGGAAAATATGTTCAGATTTTTACAATCTTTTATGTTTTGTGAAACATGGAACTTTGCTCAGTACCCTTCAGGTATGAGGCTTAACTAGAAGGTTCTATAATGCGTTTCTGGCCCAGCAGGTGAAGTGTGTGTTTTTCTTCTTGAAAAGGTCTGGAGTTGCTGGAAACTCAGAGTAAAACTCAGGATGCCTCGTGTCTACCCGCACTCAAAGTGTCCGACATCCAGCCAACGATACCCTTCACTGCTGTTCAGATGAGCACTGCAGGTACAGCAGGTCACTCTTTATCTCATTTCAGTGTAAGAAAACGAGTCTGTTTGTGTCTGACGGGGTGTGTTTTGTTATGGCCAAAGCTTATGTCCCGGTTCAGTACTGTGAGCAGCCCACAAATGGTTTGGTGTACTTCAGAGCCATGTGCAGTCTTAACACCCTGCCGGAGGACCTGAGGGTTTACGTCCCGCTCTTCTGCAGCATTATCACCAAGTGAGTTACACCGTACGAGCATAAAGCCAAGGCCTGGGGTTAGAGATAAATGCTTTGGGTGAAGATGGAAAGATATTTCAATATAAAATGTTTATTTAAAAGTTTCTTCCTCTTCATGGGCAACATTGAATTGAAATTAATTTCTTATTTATTGAAGCAAAAACTACCAATTTAAAATTGGGAGGACTGCTTTTCCATACGGTGCAAACAGAAAACAGGCATATACATTTACACAAGCGGACTTTGTAACATGAGTCGTAACAGATGAAATGCAAAACCGAAACCACAGATTACATAATATGAAATCATAAAAAGTTGTCTATTTAAGGAAGCCCACCTGATTGAAGCCTTCCTTCCTTTTAGCAAACATGAGGCAAGTGGAGAGGAACAGCTGCCTTTTTAACAGAAAGAAACCTCCTGCTGAGCCAGGCTCCGTTAGGCGTCAGTCAGCTGCAAACAACTGTAGGTTGAGACGACAGGAAGGAGACATGGAAGCACTGAGTCAGGAGAACTTTCTATGTGATAAAATAACAATTTATAGTTTGTTAATGAAGGTGTAAAGCTTTGGATATTTGTATTGTTTTTAACAATTTTTTTATTAAGATGCAGTGTTTTTGTTGCAAATTCAAACACTATTTTGCTACAGCAACATTGGGGTCTTTTTTGGTGTCTTTGTTGATATTCATGCAGTTAGAATTAATCTAGATAGGCATTTTCATTTGAAGAGACAAACGGTCCTTGTGAATTTATTCTTTACAGCACTGGAGAGTTTACACACACAGCTTCTTACAGCCCAGATATGCAGCTCTGGAAAACAAAGATTACACACGTTCTGTTATACCCTTCACCGGAAGAGATATCTATGCATGCATATGTACCAAGTGAAGAAGCATTCACACAACTCTTCATAAAAATGCTTAGTGTTATGGTATTGTTAAATCCTTTCTGAATATTATGAACACAGTTGTTTCAAATAAATAATTTGTCATGTTTACGGCATGTTTTATCTTAACTTTGCTTTGAAAACTAATGAACAACACCTGATGTCAATTTTCCATAACTGGCTGCAGCAGAGGGTTAAAAGTTTTTTTTTTTTTTTAATTTTATTTTTTTTTTATTATTATTATCAGAATGGGCTGTGGAGTTCTGGATTACAGGCAGCAGGCCCAGCAGATGGAGATGAGGACAGGAGGGATGTCTGTTTCAACCCAGGTCATCCCTGACTCCACACAGATGGACACATTTGAGCAGGTTAGTCTCTGCACTGAAGCCAAAAACACATTTATCATTTGTCTTCTTTTGCTTTTTGCTTCCTGGATAAGGGGTAAACCTAAGCTCTGTCTTTAAAGGGCTACCAACACAGAAATTGTGAACTTATTACTGCTGTATGTTTTTATAATGCAAAGCACTTTGAACTGCCTTGCTGCTGAAATGTGCTATACAAATAAACTTGACTTGACTTGTCTTTTACAGGGGGTCCTTCTGTTCTCTTCCTGCCTGGAAAGAAACCTTCCTCACATGTTTAAACTCTGGAGCGACATCTTCAACAGGTTAATAAGACCTCTAGTCTCCGGTAGCACCTCAGGATGAAAATTCACTTCCTGTTAATCTTCTGTTGTTATTCTGGCTGGATATTTGGCCATTTTTCTTATCAGAAATGATTAGACTTATTTAAATTGGTTGGTTTTCCTTCCACATATTGGGACTTTAAGCATTGTTTGTAATTTTCTATAGGGTTGAGATCAGGAAGTTTTGGTTTTGCCTCCTGTAATCTAGTCCGAAACTGTTTCTCTTTATTTTTTCAGAAAAGTATTTAGGTCAGATGACAGAAGTTGAACTGTTTTTCCACAGTGAAGACAGGTATATTGGGATGAGTTATTGCGAAACTTTCAAACCTTAAAACACTGTTGGCATGATCATGTTGTGGGGCTGCTTTCGTTTAGTGCCTTCTCCCACAACTCAACTTCCACAGATAAAACTTGGACCCAGTTTGGTTCACTGGTAGGACACTAATCCCAAGCACATGAAGCAAACATTAAGCTTCTGTAATAAACCCTGTTGGAAATGTGTGATCTGTGTGTAAAAGCTGGGTCCATGCCTGGAAACTGTCTAATTTAAACGAGGTCTACCAATTCTGATAAGAAAAGCAGTCAAAGAAAAGCGTGTTTTCTATTAAGATTGCCAACCGATGCTGATGAACAAACTGATGTATGATTATTGCTTTGCATGATGTAACACAAGACTCATGGTGTCACTGGTCTATTTCAGCCCTCATTTTGACAACGAAGAGCGCCTTCGAGTGCTGGTGATGATGGGAGCGCAGGAGTTGGCAAACGGAATATCCTACTCTGGTCACATGTACGCCATGACCAGAGCGGGCCGACACCTGACACCAGCTGGAGAACTCCAGGAGACCTTCGGTGGGATGGAACAGGTAATCTTTCGACGTCATTCTAAGATTTTTTTTTTTTGGGGCCAACATTGACTGAAAGATGTAAAAGTGTGTTGCTGTTGTAGTCTTTTGTGCTTTACTGATCAAGTTTTATATTTTTATTTCAACATTAGGTGAAGTTTTTGAAGAGGATAGCTGAGATGCCAGATCTTAGTCAAGTCATCCGAATATTACCCAGGATCAAAAAACACCTTCTGAACCCCGAGAACATGAGGTGGGCTCATTTATAGATTTTCTTGCCGGTTAACAATAGTTTCATTGAATCTGTGAAGTTTATCATTTGTTTCTGTAGTCGCATGACTGCAGACGGTGGTATTTGTGATTTAAATTGTTGCTACAGAATGCTTACCCTTCATTTCCTGCTTCCTGCATATTCTAACAGGTGTGCAATCAATGCAACACCGCAGATAATGACTGACTCGGCAACAGAGTTGGAGATTTTTATTAAAGATGTTGCTGAAAACAGAAAAGAGCGCAAGCCTGTCAGAGCAAATATTATTAAGGTAAGATATTCCTGATGGATTGCAGTGATGCCTTGCTTAGAAAATCCTTATTTACTCACTTTCATGTATTTTTGTTTCTTTGCTACAGAAACCACTTGACCCTCAGGATGATTTAGGTCCAAGTAGAAAACTGATAACAGTAAGTTCAGTGTCGTGCATGAGGACACAATGTATGCAAAAAACCAAATACAGTGGACCCCCAGTATTCACACAACCGCTAGCAAAACCGCCAGTTTTAAGAGCTCAAACACAAAATATACCTTAGTTTTGCATAAATATGCACAGTGGAAACCGTCTTAGCACTACCGCAGAAGCTAACATCCATGTTCTTCCTTATCTCCACTTGCAGGTAGAGCCAATTAGCAGCAAGGAAAATGAATGGCGATCCTGGATTGGCTGTTTTGCAAACAATAGCGTATCAAGTAGCATTGCATCTAGGAACTGCAGCTTCCCAAGATTCATTTTCTTTGAAATATTTTAAATATACACACACAAAAAATCCGTGAATTTTCTGCAAAGAATTTGTAGTAAAGTTCCACAGAAAACTACACATATACTGAACCGCAAACAAGGGGGTAACCAAACTGTTACCGAGCAAACTTGTGTGCTTCATTTTTCGAACCTTTACACCTCATCACTAGTTTGTCAATAATAATAGAAGGTGCTTTTATCATAGATGCACAATAGCTAAAGAAATGAGGATATATTGTTTAAGAAGAGAAAATCCAGCATTATAATTAGATACTGAATGTCGCACTTCTTATTTCTGTATTAAATGAAGCTTAAACATATTTTTTTTTTTTTTATGCTTCTACAGGAGCCAAATTTCCAGCCATGTCAAATGAAAACGTTCTTCCAGATGCCCTTCCCTGTTAACTTCGTCAGTGAGAGTATTCGTGCGGTCCCCTTCTGCCACCAGGATTATGCCAGGTAACTAAACTAGAAATACAGAAAGTGCACTGATAAATGATTACAGTTTTATTATGACTTGTATTTCAGTTTTTTTAATAGAACGACAGTGTGTACTCTGTATTACTTGTCAAAATGATCATGTTTATTACATGCAGTTTGACACTCTTAAGTCACATTTCCTCATTGTTTATCCTCTCCACTTGCCACCATCTTCCATCTGAGTCAGTTTGTGCATCTTGGCAAGAATGATGACAGCAAAATTCCTCCACGGAGAAATTCGGGAGAAGGGTGGAGCTTATGGAGGCGGAGCCAGAATGGGAGGAGGTGGCGTATTCTCCTTTTACTCTTACAGGTAAGTAAAGTTTGGAAAAGAAATAATTAACTTGAAAAATATTTTTCTGGTGGATAAATGCAACCTCCCTCAGCTTTCAGGTTCATCTCAATAAATTAGAATATCATCAAAAAGTTAATTGATTTCAGCTATTATTCAGTTCAAAAAGTGAAACTCAGATATTAACATTTATTCCTGTTGATTGTAAGGATTATGGCTCAAAGCTAGTGAAAACCCAAAATTCAGTTTAACAAAAAGTGAACATTCCTGTTAAGCTCAGTTTAAAGAAAGACACCTGCTGATTCCTCTATCCTAACTCAGACGACGTTCACCCCAAATCATAACAGGAATATGAAAAGTGGACGAGGCAGCTCAGACGACTCTGCAGTTGTTTGATTTTTTTTTTTTTTTTTAAATTACTACCTAGAAATCATAAGCTATGCTACGCTTAAAGTGACAGGACTTTTATAAAACCATTTGGAGTGTTTTAAATGTTAATTAAAGTTTGTCTCTTCTGTGTCCAAGGGATCCTAACTCAGTGCAGACGTTATCTGCATTTCGAAAAGGCGTCGACTGGGCAAAATCAGGACAGTTCTCTCAGCAGGACATCGATGAAGCCAAGCTTTCTGTGTTCTCAGCTGTGGATGCACCTGTGGCTCCTGCAGACAAAGGTGATGATGCTACATTTTTATGCCAGCGCTTTTGGCTCCTGTCACAGAAATTTTTTTTTTTTTTTTTGACATTTTAGATATTTTTTTAGGGGTTGGAATCTGCTGGCTCTATTTAATAATATATTTCCTGATTAACTTTTCCTGCATTTTCTTTTCCTTTGACTTCATTTTTAATGTGGCTTTCAAATTACTGCCCTTTTTGCAATTAATTTCTTAACCTTTGGCGAGAGTAATGCACTGTTAAAAGGTTGGAAACTGATTTGATGTTTAAGTTGAAACTGTGACTTGGAATTTGACCCCCGTCTCTTGGTGGAGCAGGAACCAGTCGTTTCCTCAGTGGGCTCACAGATGAGATGAAGCAGAGTTACAGAGAAAAGCTTTTTGCTGTGGATCACAAAAGCCTAGTGGAAGTGGCTGAAAGGTAAAACGATTGAAGCTGAATGATTGTTTTTATGGCTTCACTGTTGAAATCCGAATTAGCATTTGAAAACCTCTTGCAGGTGAAGTAAAAACCAGGTGTTACTGTTTTCCTGCAGGTACCTTGGTGTTGGCCAGAGCACATGTGGAGTTGCCATCCTGGGTCCAGAGAATGACACAATCAAGAAAGATCCTACGTGGATATTAAAATAATATACTTTTCATAACTGGAAACAAAGCTTGAATGGACTTCATAATGAAAACCAAACAAAAATGTAACTTTTTTTTTTTTTTTTTTTTTTCTACCTGCTGGCAAGAGAGGCTGAAACGCACAACATGAAGACACTTAAACTGATGACTGTCATTTTAAACATGCATAGAAACCTCTGTATATTCCATCTTGTACATTTTGATGCAAAATACTTGTTAAAGTATTACACTGAATACAAAACTAGATCTGTGTTGTTTTGTGAAATTAGAATCACTAATAATGCTTTGTTATTAAATCATCATTCATTTTAATGGGATTTATTGTCATAAAGGGTTTTGTTTGTTCCAGTGTGGTTCACAAATTCATCCAACAAAGCCTTTAAGTTACCAAGACTAACTTTATAACCATTAAATAGGAACCCCTTCTATTGGGCCCAAACCACAAGTCACCAGTTCTACAAGTGCATCTCAATAAATTAGAATATCATTGTGAATTAGTGTGTGTGTGGGGGGTAAACTTTTTTTAAACTTTATATCATGTTATAATGTGTAAAACATACCCGGAGTGTTGCTTTGATTCTTTCATGGATGTTTGAGGTGGCAGCCATTTGAGGGTCCCTAAACGCTCGCTCTCACAAAGCACCGCCTATTTCCACAAAGCTCCTCCTTGGAGCTGCAGTCTCCAAGCTGAGCTTCCCCCTTTAAAAGCATCCCTCCCCCTGCACCTTCCTCACTCAGCTCCATAAGACTAGCGGCAGCAGGAATTAGCAAATGTCCGGTGGAACTGCGCATCTGCTGAGCTTATCATAGGAACTTTTCAATCCAAGGCTGGTAACAGTTGTAAACAGCTTAATGGAGAAATGTTGTGATGATGTGCTGAAGGTGGAGTTTCGGAAAGAGTGGGAACTTCTTAAAGAGACAGAGGCCCAATTTTAGTGCTAGTCACCTGGGCTAAAGAGAAAAAGGAGTGTTGCTCAGTGGTCCAAAGTCCTCTCCTCGGATGAAAATAAACTTTCCATTTAAGAGTCTCAGAGAATCCATGTTGCTTAAAGTCCAGTGTGAAGTTTTCAGAGTCAGTGATGATTTGGGATGCCACGTCATTTGCTGGTTTGGGTCCTGTGGGTTTCCTAAAATCTAAAGTCAGCACAGTCATCTGTCTGCCAAAAAATTTAAACCACTTCATGCTTCCTTCTGCTGACAAGCTTTTATAGTGACACCATTGTACCAATACTTTATTGATCACAATAGTATCACTGTGATTGATTGGCTCCAGTCTTCCCTGGATTTAACCCCAAAGCATGCAGCATTGTAAAGATTAAGATTAGAGACAACAGATCCAACAATGCAGATGATCTGAGGGCCACTAATATAGGCACTTTATAGGGCTGAGAATTCAGTGATAAAAATCCATCTATTATTTATCTTTTGTAATTAATTTTCTGAGGAACCAAATTTTGTTTTTATTAGCAGAAATACATCCTTTCGGCTAATAAAGGATGTATTTATTACATCCTTTATTAGCAGGATGTAAAAAAGGATGTATGTGTGTATATATATTTATAAGATACAGATCCTTCGCGCTACTGCCTACCTCATGATGAGGTAGGCAGTAGCACGAAAGATCTTGCCTAAGGACCCACACTGGATATCTCAACCAAGCGACCCGGCCTGGATTGGAACCCCGGTCTCCCGGGTGAAGGTCGGGTGACTTACCCATTGAGCTACCCAGCCGCTTTTGTGTGTGTGTGTGTGTGTGTGTGTGTGTGTGTGTATGTATGTGTATATATATATATATATATATATATATATATATATATATATATATATATATATATATATATATATATATATATATATATATATATATATATATATATATACATACATACATACATACATATATATATATATATATATATATATATATATATATATATTTTGAATCTGTATGAATTTCAAGCTTTGAATTGAGTTACTAAAATACATGAACTTTTAAATCTGGTTTATCTTTGTTGAATCTGATTGTAACAGTATATCATAAAATATATGTTCCCATTATTAACCCAGTTAACACAACATTCAGTGTATCCACACAATAAATGCTTTATTTACTCTTAACAGGACACTCACATCACTTTAACACTATCAATGGGCTGTTCCACACATTCTCCAAATACATTGCTTCGCTACAGCCTGCAGGGAACCTGCACATGAATAACCACTATAAGGTGCAAACACAGAAAGCTCAGGATGGATACAAGCAGCTAAGGCAACAACACAACACACGTACAGTTATCTTTTGACCGTACACACGATCTGCTCACTGTGAACCCATCAGGGTTGCAGCATTTTACAGTCAACGTGTGGACATTCTCGAGAGTGCATGTTCCCCCAGACATTGATTCCCTTTTTAAAAGCAGCTACAGGGTGATAACATTAACTATGTAGTTGAAAGTGCGGGTGAAGGTGATAAAAGCCAAATTTAATCACAGATTTTCCTCCTCAGCTGAGATGTGTTCACACAAAACAGACATCTCAAGAAATAATTAGACATGGCTACATTTGGGCACTGAAACCTAAATACAGTACATCATGAGTAGTGCATATATTATATTTATGTATAATAACTTTGGATATCTAAGCATCGTTAGATGTTATCTTGCTTAAAATAAATAGAGCTCCTCCCAAATGACCCTCCTGAAATTTTATCTAAAAAATTGAACATTCCTTCTGAAAAGTGCCATTCTCGTACAATAAATCCTTTCATAAATTTTATCTCTGTCCTTTAAAATCTTTCTTAATATATATGCAGTTAATCGATCAGTGTGTGAGCAGCTGCCACTGAAATGTGAAGCAGGTTTCCTGTGGGAGTTAAGCCTTTCTCTGGCAGCGGTTCAGATCGCAGCCGAGGTGTCGCTCTCTTTGGGCCGCACCCGGGTCACATGTTCCAGCTGGCCAGCGTCGGACACGTCATAACTCGTCTTGTACTTGGCCAGGATTTTCATCAGAGGACGGAGCTTGAGCCACCACTGCTCCTTCGGGATCCGATGGCTAAAAACAAAACCCCAAAAAAACAATGAGTTTAAGGTTTTTCCTTTGGAGCTGAACTTCTCACCTGAGACAAAATGAACAAGAGTTTGTACAAGTTCAGATTTACAGCGGAAACACAGTAACTTGCAAAAAGGTTTACGTCCTTTCAATTTTTCCACAAATTCTCACATTCTAACAGACAATGATACATGGTTTTTGATTATTTTTTTAAACGAAGGAAACCCCACATGAATATTCAGTATGTATTCAGCCCACCTAAGAAAATACTTTGTAGAACGATCTTGTTCTGCAGTTCCAGCTGCGGGTTTTTGGAGGTATTCCTGTATCAGCTTTGCACATCTACAGAGTAAAATCTTTACCTATTCTTCTTTCAGATTCTGAATTTTATTTAGGTCTGAACTTTGACTAGGCCATTCTAATACATGAATATGCTTTGATCCAAGCTACTCCATTCCAGCTGTTGCTGTATGCTTAGGGCCATTCTACTACTGGAAGAGAAACTTCTGTCACAGTCTCAAGTGTTTTGTAACCTCTAAGAAATTTCCTCCAGTAGCGCCCTGTATTTCACTAAATCTACTGCTCCATCTACTGACCACCTTCCCTGCCACCGCTGAGGAAAAGTAACCCAATAGCAGGATTCTGCCACCTTCTCGTTTCACTTTGTGGGTGTTGTATTCAGGGAGATGTGCAGGTTTAGTTTTTCCATTAAATATAGTGTTTTTCATAAAGATCAAAATGTTTAATTTTGGTCTTTAACATGTTTGCGGTGTCCCCAACATAGCATGTGACAAACTACAATGGGGACTTCTTATGCTTTCCCTTCAAGAATGCCTTTTTTTCTGGCACTGTTCCGTAAATGCCAGATTTATGGAGTGCACAACTAAAAGGCATCCTGTCCACAGATTCTTCCAGATGAATTGTGAAACTCTGCAGCTCCTCCAGAATTATCATGGGCCTCTTGGCTGCTTCCCTGATAACCACTCTTGATGCCTTGTTTTAGGAGGTTTGTAGCTGTGCCATACTCTATCCATTTTATGGAGCTCAACTGAAGACTGCTTCATGAGATATTTAAAGATTGGAATATTTTTGTTATGACTTAACTGGGCTTTTAAATTCTTCTCAGCTGTATTCTTGATTTGTATGTTTTTTTAATGTTTTTTTTTTTAATGGTTATTTGTTAAGTAGTTTTCTTGAACAAAACACCTAGACTTTCACAAAACAAATAAAAGAACCAAAAAGAAATAAATTGGAAAAGGTTTTAGGGGTGTGAATGCTATTGCAAGAAAATGTAGGTCTCACCTTCAGCACATTACTAGAAGGACATGCAGAATGGCTGTGGAGCTAAATTTGGGACACAAACTCCTTTTGCTCAGTGTGTGGTAGCAGTGATCCAGCTGCAGCTCTAACACAGCTGCAACATTAACCCAACGCACACAGCTAGCAGTAAAGATCACAATGAACACAGAATCCCTGAGCAGCCTGAAGTAATGTTACCTCAAACTGAAAACAAGCAATTACGACTCCATGCATGCATATTTAAAACTGTGACTAAATTATAAAAACTAAAATATGCCGGAAAATATACTAGTTACTTCCACAATCAGGATGATTCCTATGAACTGCTATGTTCATATGAAAAGTTATAAGAAGAAAACATCTGGTGCCTAAATAGCTTTAAATAATAAACTTAGTTTTTGCACTATAAGTGAATGTAGCAATGAAACAACGCCACCTCCAAAAATAGAACTCAGCGAATTTCTAAGAGAGAAAACTGTAGATTTACACAAGTTGGAGAAAGTCTTTAAGTTTAACAGCTAAAGTACTGCATATTCCACTGTCATCAGTTCAAACAGTTGTTCATAAGTGCAACTTATTTAAATCCGTCACTACTTTGCCAAGGATTGGAAGAAGACCCGAACTTTCAACCTCCGACAAAAGGAAACTGGTTAGGATTTTCTGAACCAAACCAGAAGCCACAAAGGCTCAAACCTGCTATGAATTATGAAACACAATGAAGGGAGATTTCCATCACCGTGGACTGAGAGGGTGCTGACCTGCAGCAAAGTTGGGTTTGAAGCTGCCCATGGACAAGGCAAATGATATCTGAAGAAATATTTTGTCAGATGAGACAAAAATGAGCTATTTGCTCACAATGACAAGAAGTATGTTTGGGGGAGTCAATGTGAGGCTTACTCTGGTCAAACATGGCCATGGTAGCGTCATGGTGTGGGGTTGTTTTTATGCAAGTTGTATTGGTGTGGTGCATAGAATGAGTGGAACTGTGAAAATGGATGTCCACCTCCAAATTTTTCAACTTCACCTCCAATAGTTGGAAGGACCTGGACAGAACTGGGTGTTGTCAAAGAACAATGATCACAAACAGGTTCATCCAGGAAACCAACCAGTTTAACCTGTTCAGATCACTTTGACCCTGTGTGCACTAGAGAAAATCCACAATTGTAACTAATACTTTTAAAAATATTGTCCCACATGTGAAATTAAACTAAGCTCAAGCTATATAGCTGACTTTAAGTGCGTACCAACAAGTACAGTCAAAGCCTTGCATAATTTTGTGCTGGATTTAAAGTTCTCTATTAATACAGCCAGGAAATCCTACACATATTTTCTTTTTAAATTAGATATAGGTCTTTGGACAGCATGACTGGAAAGATAGAAATAGAATCTCTATCTTACACAAAGTCAGTCTCTTCCCTGAGCTGCGCAACAGGTTGAAAGACCATTGCTCTTCGGCGCATCCCCAACAGGCAGGCAGTGTCCTCTGAGTTGGTGAAGACTCTCCCTGTGTTGAAGGAAAAGCCACAACACATACAAAAAACACAAATTCCCCAAAAACGTTAGTATGTAATGAATCCTTGTCAGACTTAAGTACTTAGGTAGTTTGAAGCACCTTCTTTGTATGACTCCTTGAGGGTCCGCGTGATCCACTGTACGGCTTTAGCTGCAACCTTGGTGCCGAAGTTTCTGTCGAAAGGAGACGGAGCGCCGCCCTGTTAAAGGGAAAATTATGGCAAACCTTTATAGATTCTCGAAAACTTGATAAAAGAAAGGTTTTATTGTTAAAATACTATGAATACTTTAAAAATATACTTCTGTTAGCATGTGAGTCCGACCTGCTGCATGTGACCCAGGATGTTCTTCCTGCAGTCGAACACACCTCGACCTTCCTCGGAGTACAGCTGGTAGATGAAGTCAGTGGTGAAGTTTTCGTTGCAGTTCTCATTTCTAAAATACACAACGGAGGAAAGAATGAAAAGAGAGAGAGGAAGACAAACTTGTTGTAAAGAAGCTGCCCCGTGTTGCAATAGATGCAGGTATAGGATTTAGGAAGCATGCATGCATGGAGGCAAATCTGTGGCTCAACATTCTTTTAAGGTTAAGTGGCTGAAAAAAGGATGCTTTGCTTTTCTTTTCATCACAGGACAGATAATTCCAGCTGTTAGAAAATATTTCTGCACACCAAAGACAGACATCTATGGTGTAAAACATAAAGGAGTGCTACACATTGATATTTTTAAGGCAATTCAGGTTAAAAACTACAGCTCACAAGCTATAAGCTGCAACAGCAAGCGCTACCTGAGCAGACAGCCTGACTAATTATTCAGCTAATATCAGCTTATTATGACTGTGTTGCTCTATAAAGAGGAGAACACTGAAAAGAACTACTGTTCTGTAGCGAAAGCAGTAAAACTACCAAAATCAAAGCAAATCAAAAAATAACAAATACGGGTCATCCATAACTGTTGTATAGCTGTAGTAATCAATATGTTCAATTATTTAAGCAACAATAGAAATGATTATTTAAATTTGTTTTAAATGAACATATTGTTCTCTTCGATTTGTGTGTAAATGCTGTGGGACTACCACTACTTGACTACAGGTTTATGATGCTGTGAGAATCTAAAAGCGGCTCATGCCTCGGTTCATAATCAGCGTTGATACTGAGGAGGTCCTTTTTTCAACCTCTGCAGGATAACTTGTTCTGACTTCAGCTGCTTTTAATACCCTGACTTTTCAGTTTCTGCAACAATGTATTAAAATACAGATTATTCAAAAAGAGAGAGTTTTCATTCATTCATGTATGAAGGTGGGAGTGAAAATAAGAGTTTTATGTGTCCCAACCACAGTGTACACACAGGCCCAAAACAGCACTATGAAGCCCAAAGCAGCACATGAGGTATCAGCAACGCAGTGTTGGAAAAATCTGTGAAATATGTGTTTGGAAGGTCTTCCAACAGTGTCACTGGGTGCAAATTGTTTCTGAATCTGGGCCATGTTGTTTAGAATGACCTATATACAGCTTATGATTTTGATCATGATACTCTGCAAAGGTTTTGAATTTTTCTTTTTTTTTTTTTTTTACATTTTGCTTTGAGCAGATTTAATATTTTTAAGTCATTTTGATAACGGTCTTTTTGTCTCTCTTTGGGCTTGATTGCTTTTTTAAACACTTCCAGTCATTCCAAACATAAAAATGGATGAACCATGTTCTGTTGAACCAATTTTATATAGGATCTTTAGGTACTTTTTTATCAGTCTGACACCAAGACTTGTTCTCATTTCCCAGTTTTATCAGTAAATTCAACAGAAAATTGGATTTTAGCACTCCCAAAGAGCTGTAAGCTGTTAGGATGATGCATCTTTCAGGTCCCGGGTCGGTTTTCTTTCCATCTTCGCAGAATATATTATTATCAGATAGAGATTACCTGTTAGATCATGACTGAACAATGCACTGTCTGAAATGCTGATGGTCAGGCACAAGAATTAGAAAAAGCAGCCAGAGTCCAAGAAAAAAAATATTTGAACGACCTTCAGAAAACCCAGAAAATTTTAGATAATGATTATTTTAAAATATTACAAGAAAGCAAATCAACCTAGAAGCAAATTATGGAGGGTTTTTTTCCCACATTACATCACTATATATCAATAGCAGGAGGTAATATTGTGTTAAATCCGATCTGTTCATCTTGTTTTTAAGTTCATTAACCTCCAGTGTGCCGTGTTCTGCAGCCTGCAGAGACTCCCTATCCATGGCTCTGTTTTTGGGTGTACTGTAGTAAATTATTATGCAGGTGCACCCCTCAGCACAGCCTCACAGTGTCATCTACACTCTCTTCAAAATATTACATTTGTCCTATTTCCACAGACCTTCATCCTGCTGGGAGCATTTTAAACACTGTGCTGCTGCAGTGGACTGAAATAACCGCAATACACAACATCATAGAAAGTCTGAAGGGTCACTTTGAGGTTTAAAAGACTGGAAAATAACATAATAACAGAGTTTTCAACAATCACAACAATGGAAACATTTTTATGGCAGTTTAAAATTTTCATCTGTTAGACTTTTGTGTGTTAAATAAAGCTAAACACGAGCAAATTGAAAACACAATCTTTCATAGAAAGAATAAAAAGAAGGAAACTCACCGGAGCACCAAGCCTCTCTGGATGCTCGTCTTCATTTTCTGCGTCAGATGCTCGACGTTGGCCTGAAAACAGAGTGAAGACTTAAAGTGAATCTGAGGCATGAACGTCTGCCGCCTACAACCTGCACAAGCAGCTGCAACTCTGAGACTCCTCAGTGTGCTTGCTTCACATGACACAGAGGCGCAGTGCGATAAATGCACCACCAGAGGGCACCACACCCACACTTTTAAAAACTGTGAGCGCGTAATGAGTGTTAGTGTAAGGTTTGTTTAGGTGTTGAAGCATCTTTTAGGGGTTCATCTGTGTAATTTAGATCACTGCTGCACATGAAGAATATTATATAAAAGGTTCCAATAATCAGGACACAGTTTCAATATTTAAAGATGATCATTTATGGTGTTTTTCAGGTTTTTAAAAAATATACTTTTTGCTCATTTTACTTCATTTAAATTATTTGTAGGCTATTGCTATTATAATCCTTTTTTGTACAGCACATTGGTTAACTCTGGTTGTTTTAAATGTGAAAAAATGGTATGTTCAGATTTCACTCTGCATACCATTTCTCCTGTACATACTGTTCTCCTTCACATTGCTGCTGTGTTTGTTGTTGCTGCTGTCTATCCAAGTCTAGTTTAGATACTGTTTCAATTTTTTCTCAATTTATTCTTATGCTGCCACTTTTTATCATAATCATGCTGTTATCTGCTATACATAAAGTCAATTTGATTCAAAGCAGTTTTCTTATCTACTTGTAATACAATGTGTTGATCATTTAACCATAACTTTGTCTGAGAAATACCCTTAACTTATCATGTAACCATTAATTTTTCATAAAATGCCTCAAAACTTTCACCTCCCATTTGTATAACCACTTACAACCTATAACACACCAAATGAGGCAATTTGAAAACAAAAAGTGAAACTAATCGGACTTGAATCTAACCTTCTTATCAGGTGAAGTGAATTTCAAGAAAACAAACTTCCAGTTTTTGAGACAATGTAATGTTAACAACAAACACTGACATTCCTGTCATCTCTAATCCTCTAAAGGGATCTGGCTGTTATGGAATGAATGATGCAGCTCAGAGGTTATTTATAAATTCCCTTGTATGCATATCTTTAATCTGGTTCACGTGCAAACTCCTGACACATCCTAACTGCAGCAGAAGCAAGATGCATGTCAACTAAAGTCTGATCTATGAAGTTGTTATGCAGCATCAGTGCATCCAACAAATTAAGAGATACTTTATATGGAAACATATGCTGTATTTAAATGTATTTTAATCTGACCTGCAGGTCACGGATGTCAAATGGCTCCTCGTAGATGTAGACCGTGTCTGCACCTGCAGCCAGACCGCCCACCGAGGCCAAATAGCCGCAGTAGCCCCCCATGGTCTCAATGATGAAGACCCGCCGCTTGGTACCGCTGGCAGATTGCTTGATGCGATCGCATGTCTGATTCATACAGAAGTTACGCAGTTAAAAAAAACACAAAGATTCCAGTCTCTGTTCGAGCATGCTGCTACAGAGAACACATTTTAAAGCAGAGCTGAAACAAGTCAAAACAGGAGCATTTCAGGTACAGTTTAGAAAATATGATGAAATTATGTAATAATGATCAGTTTGGAATCAGGGAAGTTTAAGACTGGAGGACATTATACCATAATAAATGGCATAATTGTAATAGACAAAAAGATGACTGAAAAAATGAACAGCAGCTCTGCTTTAGAGTGGATTAAATCCCTGCAGGATATTAAAATCACAATGATCCACAGGTTGACTCCTCATAAGGTGCTGCAGTAATATTAACATCAGGAGCTTTGTATTTCATTGCTCGCATCAAAATCAGAGTATAAACCTTGAAGACTACTTAACATGGAATAGATTTATCTTAATTTGCATATAGCTTTCTCTTAAAACCTCTGTGGTAAATAATCCCAATCAACCTTATTATGTTGAAGCACACTTACTTGAACATGTTATTTTTCTAAAATAAAGATGGAAAGTGGAGTGAGTCTCTGAATTATGAAAATGTAGGCATCTTCAAAGTCAACCTGTGCATCTCACTCTCACTGGACGAGTGAAGTCAACCAAATCAGAACACTTCAGTGGGCCGTCCACTTTATTTGCATAAGGTCTTGGTGCTCACTGAAACTTTCTTTTGGCAAAATTCAACCCATCAACGACCACATGCAGAGCACATAAGCAATGCACTAATATATAGTTATGCAGTAAACATCATATCAAGAAAACACAAGCACTCACTTAAATATGCAAGTAGTGTACTCACAAGCTTACTTCTGTCTGTCCATTGATATGTGAAGTACTGACTTGGGGTTCTGTTGACATGTTACCAGCTTAATTTGGGCTTTTTTTCTTCTTGCTTTTAATCTGTATGTATTTTTAAGGTGGTTGTACAAGAAGATCTCAAGAATTTCCATTTAAGTGCTATGAGATGCCCTGGAGTATGCAACAATGAAAGATTTGCCTGATTTTACTGACCTGGACCTCAGCAGTGGTGAATCCCTTCAGGCATATATCTAGTTGAGATAAGGATGACAAAACTGCTTTCTTATTTGAAAGTTTCAACTATCTTTTCATTGTTGCACAAATAAGAGAAAATATTTGAGTCTATGATTATAAATCTGCATGCTGGCAGAGCCTGGACTACAGTGAGTGGGTTCCTATTACGACCCTCAAAACCATCAAACTGCATCATTTAAAAAAAACAAGCAGTTAATGTTTAAAAGTTTTTACTGAAGAAAAATATCAAACTAAATGCACGACGGTTTTTAATATTTGTCACTATGGTGGCACTAATGTACTTCTAATAAAAGCTTTGAGAAGCACTGGGCTGAATTTGTAACTGTATAATCTGCTTCACCAAAGAAACATTTTTTATATAGATTTTGATGATAATTGTGAGAGATATATTTTTCAAAAAATATCAAGCCTTAAATTTTGCAAGGCCCATTAATTTCTTGTTATAAGAAGTGTTTGGCTAAACTCTTTACATTGTAAAATGATATCATCTTACCCATTTACAGGGTATTAAAGGTGCTGGATGTAACTTTTATAAAAAAAATATGTTTTTTACATATTTGTTAAAATTATCATTATGTCGTGGCAGTATAAGACAGATAATCTGTGGGAAAAAAAACAAGCTCCTCTGCCTTCTCCCAGTGTTCCCAGTACGAACTGCAGAAATCCACCACTCAGTCAGAAACAACCAATCAGAGCCAGGAGGAGGGTCTTAGCGCTGTCAATCACCCTCATGTGCACACTGCTCACACACTCCCCCTTGCTCTCTGCTACGCTGCAGCTGGTTCATAACAACATAACCTGTTACAAATGCTAAGGCTAGTTAGCATGGCCACCGATGATGTCAAATAAACAGTTTTCCTAAGTTGTTTCATCACCATTAGCACATTTACGCAAGGGTGATTGTGTAAACATGCAATCAGGAGGAGCGCTAAGACCCTCCGCCTGGCTCTGATTGGTTGTTTTAGGTTGGGAGTGGTTCATTCCTTTAGATGGCACCACTCTAAATGAAGTGGTGCCATCTAAAGGAATGAACCACTTTCCTTTAGAAAGCGGAGGAGGTGGAGGTATTTGTCTCATACCCTATGGTCATGGCAAAAAACATATTTTTGTAAAAGTCACATACTGCAGCTTTAACATGGTTTCTTCTCATTACTGTTTTTTCAAAGTCATTACTCAAACGATGTATTTCTGTTTTTGGCCCTTACCTCCACAATGGCGTTGAGTGACGTGTCAGCTCCCAGACTGTGGTCAGTGCCCGGCACATTGTTACTAATGGTGGCAGGCAGTATGCACATGGGAATGCAAAACTCCTTGTAGTTGGCACGGGCCTCATACAGCTCCAGCAGGGACTCAAAGGCCTGATGGTGGTGGCCGTAATATGCAGTTAGACCACTAGAGGGGGGGGGGGAGTCTATGTCTCTATGTGTTTTACCAACTCATCATGGTGCCCTGGGGCTCCCTCATCCTGTATCCTTCATTTCTGTCGAGATGTGTTGGGTTTCAACTGAACTGTTTTGCTTACAAAACATGCCAAAAGGATTTTAATGTTTCATGCTAACTAGAACGGGAGCGGTACTACAGAAAGCAGTGCAAAATAAAGGATACATGAATGAGGCAGTCTCTTTACTTTAACTGGAACCATGAACATTCAGCTCTGTAATGGGTGTGCTGCTTAGCTGGCTCTCTCCAGGACACCAGGGATGGGGCTTTGGCTTCTCATTGACTGAGAGGGGACGGAATGGGCTGTTGGGGTGGGATCATCACAGCTGACAAGTCACGGTGTTGACGCAACGAGATAAAGACAGAGGTGGGACTGCAGAGGCTCTGAACCCCATCTCCATTTATGTCCATTCTGAAGTGAGTCTTGAAACAAGAAGCATGAACATGCTTGACTTTAATGTGCCATTTGGAGGAGACTTACTGTTTCAGTGTTGTTTGGAGGAGAAATAAGCTGAGTCAGACTGCTGCCTACTCACTGACTGTTTACCAACACACAAACAGCAAACTGCTCTGACACAACACACTAAGACGCACACAAACATGCAACAAGTCACTGCATAACTCTGACACTGACCTGGGACCTCTGCAGACCAGCTCACCTCCAACAACCAACAGCAGTAAACTGTCTTCTCACTCATAAGCTCCATTTACAGAGAATTAAACTCATCAGGTGTACTTAGAAAACTGTGGACTGTATGCTGCTTATTTTTCTTAATGTTTACTGAACTACTTTTATCCATCACTGTTATTTTTTTTTCCAATGAGTTTTTTCTCTTAAGGTCACCTAAAGGTAAAAGTTAACCAGAAGGTCCACCATGTTTACTGTATATTTTTCTAAATATCTCAGCTATGAGCCATTTTTAACAACCAGTCAGCAAAGAGGTAGGACTGAAGACCTCTACGTCACACAATAATAAAGTTTGCCACACTGACTGCTTCTGTGATCAGTATATCAAGCAGCAAAAAATATGGCGGGCCAGTAGTCATATGTTGGCCCTGATAAATAATTCATGCTTAATAATATCTGGCCAAGGACAGCTGCCTCAGTCTGGCTGGTGGCTGATGTATCTTTATAAAATTTACCTCACCATACGTAATATATGGTTCATACAGTATGCCAAACCACATATTTTAAATTACCATAACATTGGATGCCGAATTAACTGATTGCAGATGTTCACATTTAATTTTTAGTCCTTATTTAAACCCCTATATGGACTGATAGTGAGTTTATGCTGTTCTATCCAACTGAATAAGCACAGTGGTACTAATGTTTCTATTTAACTTGTATTTAGCAAGACAGCTAACTAACAATGGCTTATATACAGTGAGGGGATTCGAAGGTTTAATAGCTAACTTCAAAATGTGATTTGTTGCCTTATTTTGGGTGAATCAGAACAAAATGTGGATTTGTTTTAAGGTAGTAAAACCTTGGTACAAAAAATTCCAGCTTAAGAAAAGCACTTTTGATGCCTTTAAGAAGATTCACCATCAGCTCAAAAACTCTGGTTTCAATAAATCTATAAAGACTTAAAAGTTTCAGAAAAGCAGATGAGCGACTTAACAATGGCTCAACTTGTCTATTTTTACTTTTTAAGACTGAGGTGTAGATAAATTTGACTATTCAGAGCATCACAGAGCAAAATGTTAAAACTTATCAAAGTGCTTTCTTCCCATAGAAATTACTCATGGCTCAGTGCCTTTGTGTTGTGCTGTGTTTGTGTCCTAGACTGTGCCTCTGATGGAGGTATTGTTGAAATGAACTGTTTACTTTTTGCTTTTTGTTCCAATAGAAAGTGCTCATGGCTCAGAGCTTCTTTCTTGGATAAAACCACTGACTGATCTATTGAGGCCGTTACCTCTGTGTACGCTTTGTATTTTTTTTACCATAGGAAGTACTCCTCGTGTGTTTTTTTTCCTGTGTCTGCTTGCTGTGCTCTCAGTCTCCTCGTGACTGCAGCAGATAGCCACTCATATTGAGTCTAATTCTGCTGGACGGTTCTCCCTGTTAAAGGGGAGTTGTTCCTCCACACTGTCACCACAAGCTTCCTAAGAATAAAGAGTTGTTACAAGGTCAATAAATTAATTCCTTAGATAAGTGTCTGGTAACTTACATATTATGAACAAGAACATTTAAATGTGTTGTATTGTAATTAGTTTTGAATTGGACTGTATGTAAGTGCATCGAACTATGTGACTGGATTATAATTAAGTGAAATGGATTGATTTGAACTGTATTTGGACTGAATTGGGCATGTATGTTGGAAATAATTTGGACCATTTTTTTGTTTACACATTGAATTGAATACCACCAACCCCATAATCAGATGAGTCCCCAAGCAAATCATAAACTCAAGATTTACCATCAACAATAAAAACATGTATCCTAAAATCATGGTATCCAGTTTCAACCCAGAAACCAAGCTCTCCTGAGAAGTTTGTTTTCCAAGGTTTTTCTCCCTGTTAATCTGGTATCTTTTACCGTTTTACTATCTAACTGTTAGATCTTAAAATGAACTCCTTTTGTTTTTAAGACAGCCATAACATGATGATGACTTTTCTCCAAAACAACAGCTCTAATAAAAAAAAAAAAAAGACTTTAAATTTTCACTTAACCAAGATTCCAAGCACAAAACATCATGTCAGGTGGTCAACTAAAGCCCACTTGCTGCTTGGCTTGTTGATACTCGGAAGCAAGCTGGTTGTCATAAGAGTCCCAAACTCTTTTCGACTGTTCGACGTTTGACTGACACATCCACAAACGTTGCATGCACTCAAAGCCAGTCACACTTACGTCAGTAATGGCATTTAGAGCTGTGTCTGAGCCAATGCTGAGATCTGAACCAGGTATGTTATTGGAGACTGTGGCTGGGATCATAACCATGGGCACGCAGAACTCGGCATATCTGTCCCGTGCCGAGGAGAGTTCCAGTAATCCAACGTACGCCTGCAGCATGGAGAGGCAGCATCTTATTGGTTGGTATAAGGAGAATGCTAGAAAAGTGAGGCTTAATGCTGAGATGTTAACATAGCAGAACGAGAACGAGGACATGGAAAAGCTTTCAGGTAAGAACAAGTCCAAGTGGAAAGCAGCTGCAACACCAATAAGATCCATAGCAAGATATTCAGCTGTAGCTTAACTGTTTGGTTCAACGTAAAACTCTTCTTCTTTGGCTACAAAAGTCTGTAAACTTTAAAAGGAGGGAATACTAACTGAAAAATTTTAATAACATTTGGGTCCAAACATGCTGGGACCTTTTCACATTTTCTGATCTGTGACGTGACAATTGAGTGGATGGGGAACAAATGGGGAGACAAAACCTTGTGATAAATGCGGCTTACATCCAAACAGGAAGGGGGGGAGTATGAGGTAGGAGGGGCCTGCAGATGGGAGAAATGTGGTGGGAAAAATTACACGCACTCTTGGGAAAAACAAAGTTCAGCGGACGAATGTAGTGGAGGGAGAAGCCAAAGGGAGAGAGCCAAGCCAATCACAACAGGCACCAGGCATGCACAGGAAGCTGATGATGCTTGTTGCACAAAAAAGAGACAAAGATGAAAAATGTAGCTTTTCTTTTATTGGCAAAGCTGCACTGATCCTTCAGGGGATACCTGGGACATTTTTATCCACTATATCATGCGGAGTCAATAAAAAATCTAGTAAGAAGGTGGCACAACAGGTAGTGCTATACACAACTGTACAAACAGGTGTTGCAGCTTGGTCAATAAATAATACGCATACAGTACTGTGCAAAAGTTTTAAGCCAAACCTAATTTCTTTGCTGCTTCTGGGCACCAGATTTCTCAAAACAATTTATTGTCTCAATAGTTTGCACAGTACTGTATTTAAAGTAAAGCCCTAAACAATTACTTGTATATCAGTTAGTGTTATGTTTAAAAAGTTATGAAGTCAAGACATGTTTTTTACTTGCTGAAATGTTAAATAGAGATAGATGGTGAAAGCAAAAAAAAAACTTGGGCTTGAAAATAAAGAAAAATTCTCCAACAGATCTAAAAAGTGTACATACCCCATTTAAAATGACAGGTTTAAAAAAAAAATTCTGTTTAATGTGATGTCATCCACATGTACAAATCAAATAAAAAACAAGTACAGTAAATCTGTTAGAAAAATATAAATTGTAAAAAAGCTGATTATATACAAACTATAAGTAATAGCTTTTTAAGCACCTAAACTGATTCCAGCATTCAGTTGTTTTAATTTCGTGCGAGCCATCAGTGCTCAGGTAGGCCGCCGTGGGGTCAACAGCAACACTGAAGGAGCTGCGGGAATTTGCAACAAGTTTGGAACTGGATGTGTTCTACATGACAGCAATCCTGTATTTACCATACGTCTGAACTAAAGAGTAGGGTTGCAAGACAGAAAACCTTTTTTTCAAAGAAAATATCCAGGCCTGGCTTAAAACTTTCAGAACCTTATTTGAGGATGTTTACAGTATGATTAAACCTTATGTGAACTTTTGGGCCACAACAGTTTTTGTTCAGCAAAGAACTTATACTATATATCTCCAGAAGAACACCACACCTACTGTGAAGCATGATGGTGGCAGCATCATGCTCTGGGGTTCTTCTTCTTCTTCTTCTTCACATATTCTCCACCCTAACAGAATTCTTTCTTTTTTACTTGAGTTGTACAAAATAGACATATTAAAGGAGGAAAATGTTTAGAAAATATTTTATGAAGGTCAATTTCTTATGTCTTAAGTGCCTGTCAGTTTAGCAGGGATGTGTACACTTTTGAGATCCACTGTAAGTTACAAGACAGGACAGCAGTGTTAACAGGGTACAATGTGACTCATGAGTAGAACTAGAACATGGACATAAAACAACAGAATGAAATTTTAAAAATCTATCAATATATTTTATATTATCTAAAATACTCAAATAAAAACTGAAGTTTCAATAAAAAGACAATTTTTCTAATAAATAAAAACGCAACATACCTCAAATCCTCCAATAACAAGTAAAGCAGTGATGTTATGGATCCTCATCTGCTCAGCAATTTCATCCAGATGTTTTGCTGGAAGAGTCCTGATGTGGAAAAAGGAATATTTGCTTCATTTAGACCTTTGTTTTTCTAGGAAATAAGTCATCACTGGAGCACAACTATAAAACTATCAAAGATCAAACAAAAGAAACTGGAAGCATCAGACCAAATATTACTAATTAATCACAGATATCACTGATAGCAGTAATGCTAATGCATCATTAGTGAGTGGTTTTTTTTTTTTTTTGCTATATATCTGCTTGATACTGAAGATATAACAAACTGAAAGTCAACATGTTTGGATTTGCCTGATTTGTATTTGTTCTCACCTTTTTGTCCCCAGCAGAGAACCTCCTTGGCCAGTCCAACCTCCAACATCTCCCCATTTGATCTCCTTGATCTGAGAATAATAAAATAAAAGCTAATGAGATGCTTCAAAACGATTGTAAAGGAATTAATTTGTGGTGAATAATTTCTGTTTCATGATTACATCAACACAAGATTCCCTATTAACAGTTACCAACTACCAGGCAACAACTTATTGACACTGCTCTCAATGTATGCTGTATTAACAGAGGTACATTTGTTTTTTCAAAGCAGCAAACCACAGTTATACATATTTATTTAGAATTGTTGCATGACAGAAAAGACAAATATCAGTGAGTTAAAACAACATTTACTGTTTGGGTTATGAAAAATGTATATTTTATTGCTATGATTATATTTCAAAGCAACAAAATAAGAGAGTGTGGCTCATTTTTCTGCCCTTTACTCTTTTAATCTAGCATGGATGCAAGCAGAGTTTTAACAAACAAGCAGCTCTTCACCACAGTCTGTGTCCTATTTAGAAGGGGTTTTACTCAGGGATCACTGCTTCACTTCTCAATCATGTCTAATCTTCCTCCGTGACCACTCACCTCGGAGAGTAATCGCTTCCAACAGGTCACCGTGGCTCTGCTGGAACATCCGAACACATTTATGTGTGTGCAAACAAGTGTTTGCCAGTGGTCAGCGGAGCATGCTGGAGACCGGTTCTTTGCATGAATGGTATTGCTGCTGGGGAAGGTTCTGTAATTGGCTTACAGTAAGCAGAACTGTTTACAGGACGCTCCTGTTGTTATCACTATGGTCATTAGAGCTCAGAGGAGGGGGTTAGTGACAATGCATTTATGTCCTACATCTGGGTTCAGCTGAGTTAATTTATCAGGACACATGGGAACGCTGCACGTGGTTAGAATTTTATAGTTGTCATATTAAGTAGGGTTACTAAAATCAACTGCTGTCTTGTCGCTTTTTAAGACACAAATTAACTTTTAATTAATCATAATAAACAACTTTTCGACTGCCTGTTTTTAGTGGTAAATCAACCTTATCGCACATCTACCTTTCATTTTAAAACCCTCGGTATTCCATTGTAAATTAACACAACATCACCTTACAATGCAATTGATATTGTACGATACAGTTTGATCACCACATAGACTGTGCTGCCATAAATTTTTTGGACATCTCAAAAAATTCTAAATAATGAGCCTGAAAGTCTTCACATGCCATGCATACTGCTTAAATGTTGTTGCGACTCAAATTTTACAGCAAACAATCAATAATAACGTTACATAATATCTCACAATGCTATATATATATATATATATATATATATATATATATATATATATATATATATATATATATATATATATATATATATATATATATATGCAACACTTACTGTTTGATTAGTTGAACTAGTAATTATCTGACCACTTACTGGCACCTAGGGCATTAAATGGTCAGTTAATCCTTAAAAATGACCAAATTAAAGAATTAAATGATACAAAAGTGATGTTTCCACTCAAGATGTAGCAGAATACTGTTAATTAAACAGTTTCTGCAGGTTTCACTGACTCAAATTTGAGACTTTTTAAGACCATTATGAATGAAATTTAAACCTGTATCACAACAGAAATGTACAAAAGAAAATTGCATATTTTATATAGTAGTGCCAAGCTTTTTTTTCCCAGAATGCACATACCATCGTAAGGGTTGGCAACAGAAGTAAGCCAGTGGCAAAGACAAACATCATCCTGTCAATTGGTGATTAATTTGAACTTACCAATGATAGACCCAAAAAAGCTAGCTAGCTAGCAAGCTAGCAAGGGTTTATTGGTAGCTAGTTAGTGCTACCCTCAACCGCCTCAAATCACAGAACATGTCTGCATGCAACTCAAACGTTTGCCTGACAGAAAAGTCTCACAAGAAAAATAAACAACATAGAATATATGAGAGTAAATAGTCCTGCCACAACAAAATTTAAGACCTGTTATCAATGTATTTAAGGCCAACCTACATTTTTAAAATGAATTTAAGACATTTTAAGGCCTTAATTTTATGAATTTAAGACTTTCTAAGGATGCACGGATACCCTGTTAAACACCATTGTTCCCAGTAGGCATGAACTATTCAGAGCAGGAGTGCATCAACGCACCACATTTACTCAAACACATTCCTTATGTTTCTCCCATTTTTTACATTTAGACCCACATAACATGTTTTTAAAACATGAGAATAAATGACAAGATAGCAAGCAATGTGACAGTAGCATTACTATTTGTGTCAATTCATCCAGCTATACTGACACTTTCCTCAAATTTGAGTTTAGCTTTTCTGCAGTAGCATCAAACGTTTTAATGGTGGCATAGAAAACTACGCCGTCACTGTATGCCTGAAGCTGATTTCATGAAACTCATCTGCAATTTCATTACCATTTAAACTAAAAAGGATAGGAGCTAAAAATGGTTCCCTGGGGAATTCCTGTTTCGGTTTTTGGAGAGAAATATTGAATGTCATCAGCTATAACACATTATATGTGTTCCTTTAAATAAAAATCATCGCAATGCAATGTCAATAAAACACTGATGCATTGACCTAACAAAAAATACATACTTTTCAAAATGGTCAGGTATTAAAAATAAGCAAAAAGTGGTGAATTATGAAATGTCCTGAAATTTCCCAAAGGTGCAGTTAAGTTTTAGGTTTTTCTGGTTTTATTTGTGGTGACTCACCTGTCCCTTGTAGAACCCTTCAAAGCCATCGTTGACAGCAAACATTTTGAGGCCTTCTGTAATTCCCACCCTGACGGCAGAACGCACGGCAGCATTCATACCTGCAGCCGGAGCGCCGACGTTCATCACCGCCACGTTAAAGGAGCTCTGAGGGGTAAATATTTCACACAGATACATAACCCTAAAAGGTGCTGAATATACAGCAGATGAAGCAGAATCCAGTTGCCCTGCATATGCTAAGGCCTTATGCTCTAACACCAAGTATTACCATATTTTATAGTCACACCTATTGCGTGAATTTCACATTTAGTGTTTGAACGTAGCATATATAAACCTCAGCATTAAAAAAAATTTCAGGAAATGAAATAGTTCCCACAATGAGAGCCTTACATGCAATTAGCCACATGCTTCTAAAAAATGCAGAGAAGCAGCAACCTTTGCTTTCTCATGACAACCACAGAAAACATCAGCAGCCATCAGCATTAAGAATCTGCTGAGCACTAAGGACCAACAGCGCGTTCATCACTGCAAGATGTGCAGAACCTCAAAATGCACAAGTTTCAGAAGTTCTGCTTATAAACAAACCAAGACTTTAAATTTATCAAAACTGGAATTATGTATGCAGTTATATAATGGTGTTTGTTATGTTACATTTTATTTTGACAAACAAGTAATTTCTGGCTATGAAAGAAAACTTTATCAATAGCTGTCAAATTTCTGAGACTGATATTAACGTTGGAACACAACAGTCACTTAATAAAAAGTCATATGTTCAGCATAAATTTTAATGTAAATTTATGTTTTAATCTGGAAAATTTAGGGTACAATATCAAATTCATATTGATAACGTGTTGTCAGTTTATGTACATGAAACAATTGTCTCTAGTATTCAGCTTAAGCTAGGTTTAAAAAAACAAAAGCATGTCATGCATTTCAAAACTCCTAACAGTACATTAAACTTGAATATTTTTGAGTTAGTAATGTTTTCAGTATCTTTCTCCACAGACTCAATGGTTTACTGCAGGAGACGTTTTTTATGCTCATGTGAATACCAGTCAGTACAGGCTTATGTACTGACTGCTACATAAGCAGTCAGAACCGGTGCATTGCTTTAAAAATATGCAATTCTACAGCAAAGCAGAGCCAAGAAAAAATAAGCAAAGATGGACAGAGAGACTATTGGTGAGGACTGACCCTTTTGTGGCACTCTGTTACCATGTCAATATACAAAACAAAAATATAAATTTAAAGGGATTTATTTTAGAAATCATTAACAAGCACCTATTTTTACCTTCTTCATATTTTGTCAGCATGGTAATTAGAAGCCCACAGCTCAATAAGGTGTCTGAGCTAATTTGCCTAAACCTAATGGTGTGAACTACACTTGCAGAAGCTCCAGAAGCTGACCCATTACATACATGAGATTGCTCTTCATCCCCTGCCTCCTTCTCTTCCTCTCCCTCAAGTCAGTCACAGAAAAACAGAGACTCTGTTAGTGTCACAAAAAGACCGTAGCACCCAGGATGCACCTGACTAGGAGGTACCTTATGCTAATGTACAAATCTCTGAGCAGCTGTTGGAAAAGATGCATTAAAGAAATTAAAAGAATGACTTTCTGGTTTGTTTGTATTCTTCATTTTTTGTGATGTTTGCTTGCAATGGTGCTTACATTTTGGAGTTCAGAGCGAGCAGTTTGAGATGCAAGAAGTCTGTAGGTGCTCAGATTATTTTCAAAGCTCCTGCAGATTAAAAACAGAGTTAAGCATTTTTGGTGTGAAAATGTTATAGAAAGTTTACAGTCATGATGGCAACCATATGGCAACTAAAGGGCACAGACAAAGTACATACTGTCATGCAAAAGGATTCACACGGATTGACCCTTTTCACATTTTGTGACAGCACAAACAGAAATTTTAGGATGTTTTTTAGAATATTATAGTAGATCAACACAAAGTACTCCATAACTGTAAAGTGGAAAAATCTGGATACTTTTTTTACATTTTCAAAAAAAAAAAAAAAGGAAAATTGGAAAATTTGGTGTGAATTTGTATTTCCCTCACCTTCAGTCCAATTAAAACTGCAGGTCATTCAGGGAGGATGTTTTATAACATCTTTGCACATCTACAGACTAATTTATTTTCACCATAGTTATATGCAAAATAGCTCAAGTTCTGTCAACTTGGATAAAGAGCAACTGTGCAGAGTAATTTTTAAATCTTTACATTAATTCTCAAATGGATTGAAGTCAAATCTTTGAATTGTCCATTCAAACAGATAATTAGACTTCAATTTAAGTCATTCTGTTGTAGCTCTGGTTGTATATTTAGGGTCATTGTCGTGATGGAAGGTGAACATCTACCCAGCCTGAAGTCTTCTGCAATAACAGACAGGTTTTCTTTTAGGACTGGCCTGTATTTAGCTCCATCCATTTTTCCATCAACTCTGAACAGCTTCCCTTTCCCTGCTGAAGAAAAGCATCTCCACAAGATGATGCTGCCACCACCATGTTTCAGTATGATAGGGATGGTATGTTGGGTGGTCATGTCCAGGGATAGTGTTCCCCCATACTTAACTTTTTGCATGTAGCCAAAACAGTTCAATTTTGCACCTTTTGCTACATGTTTGTTGTGTTCCCTCAATGCTATGTGGCAAACAACAAATGCAATGTCTTACAGTTTTCTTTCAACAAAGGCATTTTTATTGCTAGAGTTTCATGAAGGTCAATGATGCTGATGGAACAATTAATAGTTGCCCTGATGACAGATTCTTCTACCTTCTAAGATCTTTGATAGAGATTTTCATTCACTTCTGCTGCACAATTATGCAGTACTTTGTGTTAGTCCATCTCACAAAATCCTATAGCAATACGTTGAAGATTGTGGTGGAAACATGACAAAATGTGAAAATGTTAAGAGGTATAAATATATTTGCAAGGATATGTATATGTACATGTTATTTCTTATTACATACCTTGCTTTACAATTTCTTTGCAGGCAAACGGCTCACATGCACATTTCAGGAATTTTGTCTCAAACCTACCGGCCGCGCAGTCTGACTGCCTCATCAAATTTCTTCTCATCCATGGCCTTCTGTACCTCTTGAGTCTGATGGGAAAATAAAACAGCTGCTTTACTGAAAAACAAATGGATGGATAAGCACTGTTGTGATGACATGCTGAAGGGGGAGTGTCAGAAAAGGTAGGAGGTTCTTAAAGAGACAGAGGCCAATTTCAAGACATCAGATACGGCGATGATGAAAAGTAAAACTTCTTATAAGTTGTTTTTTATATATACAGTATTTTCATCACAACTGAAGGTAACGTAGTTACTTGACTGTGATATAAAAGGGCACTATGTGCCTGGAAAATACGTAATACCCTCTTTTAAGCACTTTAGAGCCATCATAAAGGACCTTGATTCACCATGGCAACTATATCAAGCTAATAAATGTAATATGTGGATACATTTTGCATAAAAGTAAAGGTAAAGAAACAGGGTTTATTTGGGAGGAAATTGTTTATTTTTGTTGCTTCATAACTCTTGTTTCATTTCTCAAGGAAACATTTAATAATTGTAATGTAAATCATACCCTCATAGTCATAAGTCATAAAAACAAATTGAAATCAGATCAGTCACAGAAGTATTCTTTCACAACATGTTAATAAGCCCCACTCTATGCTGCCTTTCATGAATTAAGAATCAAGACTGCCATGATCCGTGCATGTGTGAGGTTTCAGAAACAAAGTTGGGATTGCAAAAACCAAAAGGAATGTAGAATGGAACTCAGCAGGGTTGATTTGGAGTGCTAACACTAATAACGAGTGTATTCCTTCTTGAGGGGTGACACACATCCACTGCATGATACCTTATCAGTTCAGTTCTATTTTCAATTCAGTTCTATGGCTATTGAAGGAAGTATTTGTCTGAAGCTCAGTGGTCAGTTCTGTCATGGCACACCTCATTGGAACTTATCGAGCCACAAGGCTGGGTAACTCTCACATATGTTAGTGTGGTCAGACTTTGAGGTAGTGCGAAAGAGTCCAAGTCATGGCTTAAAATTTTGTAAAAGTGGTTATTGAGTTTGCTAAGTGAAAAGGCATGAAGATGGTATACACTAGCCAACTCTCCATAGCCTCTGTGGTCAACATGGACACGCAAACTTACCATCTGAACACACTCCATAAGTGGTAGTCGAACAGCCTGGTTGCCAACGAGAGACACAACGCAGGCAGGGGTGTCAGTAGATGCTTCCAGTAATGCCAACACTGCCTCCACGCCCATACGGCTTGCCTATAAATTCATTTGAACAGGGGTTTTTGCTTGTATACCAATTCATCTCCATAAAAAAAGAAAAAAACTTTTGTAACTGATTTATGATGACTTACCAAGATCCTGTCAAAGGCAGATGGAGTTCCACCTCTTTGTACATGGCCCAAGATAGTGACCCTGGTGTCAAAACCCAGGTGGCTCACTACCAGCTATTAACAGAGACATTATAAAGTAATAGAAGGTATAAATTGCATTTAAATGAATATATTCTCCGATAATATCTATAGAATGTAACCTATATTACAATATAAACATTAACTCAAGGCTCTTGTTGGAAGAACAAAGCATCCTATCAGTTTGATCTATGTAAGACTTTATAGATTCTTGAAATGAAACAGATTTTTTAAAAAAGGAAAAGGTAGGACCAAGCACAAAAAAGTAACAGAGGAGAAATCATGCAAAACATCTCCTGTCATGTTGGTGTGTGCCAAACGATCCACATGCAAGGTCAACTTTCCAGAGCGAAAGTTGGGCGGAAACAAAAAATAATGCAAGAACCGAACAGAAAAAAAAATAGAACGTGCACACTTTCTCAGAAATTACCACTTGTAAAGCATAAAATGTGGTACAAGTTTCCATCGTGAGGAAACCAACACCATAAAGAGAAAAAAAAACTCATGCTTATGAGGGAGAATTGGAGCATCCACCAGGCGACGAGGCTTTCCGACCATACTTACGTCCTTGATATAATCAGGGGTTATTGCCTTGTTGTGGCAATCAATGGCACCCTCGGCTACAATAATAATGTTCAGCCTTTTCTTATCAGCACGGTTCTAGAGAAATATAAAAAGCACAAGTAACTGAAAACATGACAGAAAACGTTTTGCAGTGCCACAAGCTGGATCGAACAATGGAGGATGATATTAGAACAAAAGATGAGGAAAATTAGATAGTTGCCTATTGTCATCTGTAATTTGCCACATTCCTGGCAGTGTGACAAGCACGTTAACAAGACTGAAATTATTTTTGATAAATTTCTTGAGACCCATCAGTTTCCACCTAGTGGTCCAGCTTTTGGTTCTCCTCTGCATCAGTCTGAGACTGAGCTTTACTCACTTTCTTCACTAAATCAGAGGATATGTGTTGTCCTTGTCTGTCAATGGCTCCTTCAGCAACTATGATAATGTTCAACCTGGAACCTCGAGATCGACTCTAGACAATAGCAAAAGCACAATGAAGTATTTTGAAAAGTAATAACAGGACAACGCATGGAACACTTTGTGTTCAAACCACCCAGTTTTAATCTATTCAAGTCATTTGGTTAGGATTAAAAAGGTTGTGAATATAGTCCTTCAAGAACAGATGTTATACAATAAAAAATTCTTGATCAAAGAAACATTTCATACGTTTTCTTGAGACTATGCTATCTCAGAGGGGACCAGCTCTTTTATTGTAGCCAAAATTGACTTGAAACTATTGCTCCCATGTCTACATTTAGTGGAGTGACTGATTACTTAGATGACAATCATATCGCACAATACAATTCAGAAAAGTAAATATAATATATTCTCAAAATCTGAACCAGTGAATGAGTCAAAGGCTGTGGGTTTGACTCCCAGCAAGGTCAGTATTTTCTTAGGGTCATCATCAGATGTCAGATGAATTAGAAGCATCATGGGCATTAACTTCTTACATTTAAGAGTTTTTTTTCCAAAAGATTTGTCCAGAGCTCTTGACAAAAGGGTGCCTAGCAATATTCTAGTTTTACACATGCAGCAAAAACATAGCTCTATGGTGAAGCTAAGTGCACTGGACTTCTAGTGCAAATATCAGGTAAAGTCCCACCACCATTTCCCTTTGGGGTTTATGGTTAGTACAGCTTTCTGACTGATGGCTTCATAAGCACATCTACAATTGATTTACTTTTTTTCTCCATCTTGCAACATCAGCATTTGACAAAGATGTTGATGTGACTGCCAAGATATGGAGTCTTAAACCTGTTTGAATCACTGACCTGTGGGTCATGTATAGTTTAAATTAAAGCAAGTAATAGACTCTGTGGTACAGTTAAGAACATCTTAGACTTCTAGTGACCTAATAAAATGTGTATTCACAGGTTGCAGGTTTAAATCTCACCATAGCAGCAATGTTATTGAGCTTTCCAAAACATTAGAAAATCTTAAAGATAAATAGAACAGAGGATTGACTTCTTATTATAAATAATGATCTCACACAGCCTTTATTTAGTTCACATTCCTCAGGGAGCTATTAGGTTTGAATTTATTATCAGGATTGCTTGTTCTTTGTTTATCAGACTTAATGCCTTGGAGATCTTGTAAAATCCATATAAAACATACATCACATCACTCACTCACTCACTCACTCACTCACTCACTCACTCACTCACTCACTCACTCACTCACTCACTCAGGAATAAATGAGACTTGTGGAAGTCCACAATTCTCATCTTAATATCTTGAATGATTTTCACCATGATATCACATAGTAAATCAGTATGTTTTATGGGGTTGCCTTTAAATACATTTACAAGTGTACCGCCAAGTTCCTTAAAAGCGATGAATTAATCTGAATCGTACAAAGCCATGACATCATATGGTAAATGGCATAATCATGTCCTCTATCTCACATAATGGCACAGTGATCTTAGTGTATGTAAACTTCTGACTTTAAAAAAAGTTACAGGTATTTTATAAACTGTATATAAATATCTTGTTTCAGCTGCGAATGAGTTACAGACCACAAAAATGAGAGATAACGCTGAACTGATTGTGTTTGCAAAAGACATGATAATAATGATGATTTCTTAAGTAAACCATTCTGATTAATAACAGTGAATCAATGACCCTGATCCTCCGAGCAAGTTCTGCCACTTCTTTCAACTGACTTGCTCCTCCAACATTCCCCATCATTGGTTGAATGTAGTGCTTGATGTATTTACCACTGTTAGGCCATACACATTTACACATACATTTCAGTGTGTCCTGAGACACAATCAATTGACCCTGTTCAATGTAACTGTTACTGGGGCTCATTCTATGCTTAAGTAAATGTAGTAACTGGATGATGCAAACCATAAAGCTACCAGGTCAACTGTATGAAAAAGTCTCAATTCCACTGAGCTAAAGTTAAGCATCACAAGTCAGCTAGGATTCCTTGTAGATTTTGGCACTTCAAGAGATTTGCAGAAAAAGTTGAGTATGCACCTTTAGCAGCTGGGATTTTTTTAACTTGTGGCAAAAGGTTCTGCATCAGAGCTCTGTGGTATATAGGGTGATGGGTTTGATATCTGATTATTGGAGAATATCTCATTTAAAGGTTTTGATTTCAAGGCACATTTATTTAATTATTATACTTCCAAAGCAATGATGGTGCATTGATCTGTGAAATAACTTAAACATATTTTATTCAATTAAATTTCTTTAGTGAAGTAAATGTGAATGAGGCAAGTGTTTTTTTCCTAGTACAGAGCAGATGGTATAGTGTACCTTAAACAGAAATGTAAATGCCTTAATGGTGCTTGAACAGTGCTCTGAGGAGCAAGGTTTTGTATATTGGAGTTCTAGACAAAAGATAGTGGAGTAATTCAAAGGTTGTTAGCTTGAGTTTAAAAAGAGTCACTATTTTAGATAGAAAACTTTTTACTGAGGATCTAATCAAACTATCTTGTGATGAGTTGATTTAAAATAATCCTAGTTTGAAGAGTCCTTTCAGCAAAAATTCTTGTAAAATATTTTACACAGTGCCATTAAGATACATTTTTGAATCTGGTGTTGACTTGTGCTTTTGAGCATGCCCATGTTCTAATAACCTAGTGTTATTCTGCTAATGACAAACTAAGTTTATTTGTATAGCACATTTCAGCAGCGAGGAAGTTCAAAGTGCTTCACATCATAAAAACATCAATCAAGTATACAGCAAAATCATCAGAAACAGCAAAATCATCAAGCAAATACTCATGAAAATCATCAAAATCATCAGGAAAATATCAATGCATCAAAATCATAGGGATCGTCAAGCAAATATCTTCAAGCAGATATAGTTAAAAAATATTGATCAATGATCCACTTATGACAATAACAAGGAAACCTCTGATTAGGCTGATCCACCCTTACAAACAGTCAAGGCTCATTTGGCTTACTATATGTCCTCTCAACATAATTGTCAAATTTGGTGAAAATTTGTAGACATGGTTGGTGTTAGTATCACATTACAAAGGAAAGGAGAGTTGCTACTTCTATAATTCAGTGCACTATGAAAACTGATATATGTTATAAAGGTTGTGACTTTGGACACAACAGAAATAATAACTTCCATTTTCTACATTTATCTTAATTTACCTGCCAAATTAAAAACTTATGCAAAGACATACAGTGCATTCCCAACTATTTGTAGTTTAGTACTTGCAGATAAACTATTCATTAATTTTTCTGTGAAATCATAACTTCAAATTATTTGTGGGAAATTTATCTATTCCTGGATTTTTTTCACAGAGCATATCTAAAATATCCAAAAGAAAATGTAGGTTGGGAAACTGAAATACCAAGGCGCAATGCTACTTTACACACTACTGACTTGCGCTTACAAAAGCCAATCCAGGAGCAACATTCATTTTCCTTAGTGGTGACTGGCTGCACCGCCAAGAGTGGTGATAAAAACAACTGTAGATTTTAACTTCTACTGTAGTGTTAAGACACTTTTTAATGTGTGTATGAATTCATATTAAGGTATATTTTGTGTGTAAACAATTAAAATAGGCAGTTAGAAGTGTTTTTAGAGGGGGTCTCAAGTATTTGTGGAAATCAGGTATTTATGGGCAGTTAGGTTCCTAAACCCAACAAATACTGGGAGTCCTACATGATTGTAATAAAAACATATTCTCTAAATTATTAGCCTTTTAAAAAATAAAACAGACAGGATACCTCAGACAGTTTCTGACACATGTTGTCTTCCCAGCCATCTTCAGGAGGCATCTCTGGAATAAAAACCCAATCTGCTCCGCAAGCAAGGGCACTGACTAAAGCAAGGTATCTAAACACACACAAAGACATCCACATTAATTTATTTGTATTTATAAAATGGAGACTTTGGCCTGAAATACAAATGTGAAAAACACTGACAGCCATATTAGTACCATAACAACATATATCTTAGAATAACATTAATTGTGTTTCCATTACAAAGGTGCACAAATCTCTGTCAATTTTCTAATGTTGAAAAAACACAATTTCGGAATTACTGTGTTTCCATTAAATAAGAAATTAAATTAAAATCACACATGAATAAGCTTGTTCACACGATAGGTCATTAAAAACATGCTGTGCCATGATCCTCCAACTACTTCCTGCTGTCATTTTCTTCGAGGTTTGCAGCAGTGGCAACATCCGGTTATTGATCATGTGATTTGTGTGATGAAAAAAATGTATTTCCATTGCAGTTTTGCGAAATAAACCTATTTCGATGCAACCAAAAAACCACTTCATCCAAGCGCCAAAGCTTTTTTCGAAAATGGCGTGTTTCCATTAAGCAAATTTATTTTCGTTATTTCAAATTGTGCAACTTCAAGGTTAATGGAAATGAAACTACTGATAAAGTAAAAGATAAGCTTCCAAAACTTGCAACAATATATTTTTAAGAATTCACATTTTAGTATCTTTTTCAGCAATGTATAATGCATTGATGCATTTTTAATTCATTTACCCGCAGTGTCTGCCCATGACTTCCAGCACAAATGTCCTCTGGTGACTGGAAAACAAAGCACAAATGTCAAAAAAGAAATGGTCTTATCATTTGAAATTTGTAAAAACAGTTTATAGAATTAACTCATATCTTGCTAAATGTGAAAATTCTGGTCTTTTTTCAACCAATAATAGATATATTCACCTCTGAGCTGTAGTCATAATAGCATCCACAACCTCAATGATCCGATGTAAAGCTGAGTCAGTGCCGATAGTCATATCTGTGCCACAAAAGTCGTTGTCAATAGAGCCAACCATACCGACAATGTGAAGCTTAGAATGACATCTGGCTGCCTCTTCATCGATGAGCCCTGCATAAAACGAAGAAAGATTGGAGAAAGAGTTAAGGTATGTAAAGTTGAAACAAAAAATTTGGAATCTACAGTCAACAATCACCTTGCTCAATGAGTTCATTCAAAAGGCCGCTCCACTCTTCTCTGAACAGGTTGGCTCCAGTCAAGCTGCCGTCTCCCCCAATCACACACAGATAAGTGATACCCCGCTGAACAAGGTTGTGAGCAGCTTTTAACCGCCCTTCATGGGTCCGAAACTCTTTACACCGGGCACTGCCAATGACAGTGCCACCCTAAAGAGAGATGACAATATTAACAAAGATTATGCCAAAGTTATTCAATAATCCTGACACATCTATGACATTTTTTGATTCCCAGTTAGCACTTAGTCAGAGGGCTCTGTGGCACTATGGACTTTAAGACAAAAAGAAGTAATTTAAAGGTTGAGGGTTCAAGTGCTATCAGAGTTGTAGCTTTATGCATCTATCAAAATTAAAAACACTCTCCATCAGATGATAATGGTGAAGATACACCACGCAAAACTCAACAACCTGAGAGGTTGCGTATGGCCAAAAAGCCATTCATGTAAAATGCTTGATATTTCCAATGATTGAATAATACACAGTACCAAATAACAGGACTATATTTCTCCCAGAGGCACCTATTGTATAAAACTACTCTGCAACATTTCCCTGTATTCTGCCATGACCAAATTGTTTGACCATCTACAAGTCGCAGGAAGAGAAAAACACTTTGGATAACATATATAGGATGTTTTTTTCTATGTTCTGCCATATGCTTATTGTTGGACTATTATAAATTGCAGGGAAAGAAATATACTTTGGATTACATATACATGAAGTCATTTGTTGCCCAGACAACATGATTGAAGGCTCTGTGGTGCAATAGATAGCGCATTGGACTTCTAGATGAACTGAAGTAGTTCGAAGGTTGTGGAATCAAGTCGTAGTATTATGCATTTAACAAAAGTAAAGCCACTCTCCATCAGACAAAAATGGTGAAGGTACACCATGGGAAACTAAACTACCTGAGAGGAGGTTGTGTGTCCCATCAGAGTCGTAGTATTATACATTCAACAAAAGAAAAGCCACTTTTCACAAGATGATAATGGTGAAGGTACACCATGGGAAACTCAACTGCCTGAGAGGTTGTGTGTGGCCAAAAAGCCATCCATGGAAAATGCTATGTGTTTCCAATGCTTGAATAATACACAATACCAAATAACAGGACAGTATTTCTTCCAGACGTACCTGTTTTTTTTAAGATGAATCTGTAGCATATCCCTATATTCTGTCTTATCCTATTTGTTGAACCACTACAAATTGCAGGAAAACAAACACTTCGGGTTACATATACATGATGTTGTTTGCTGCCCAGGCACCACATGACTGAAGGCTCTGTGGCGCAAAGGATAGCGTATTGGACTTCTAGATAAACAGAAGGAATTCAAAGGTTGTGGGTTCGAGTCCCATCAGAGTCGTAGTATTATACATTCAACAAAAGAAAAGCCACTTTTCATAAGACGATAATAGTGAAGGTAAACCATGGGAAACTCAACTGCCTGAGAGTTTGTGTGTGGCCAAAAAGCCATCCATGGAAAATGCTTTCAATTTCCAATGCTTGAATAATACACAGTACCAAATAGTAGGACAGTATTTCTTCCAGACATACCTGTTTTTTAAGATTAATCTGCAGCATATCCCCATACCCTGGCTTATACTATGTGTTGGACCATTATAAATTGCAGGAAAACAAACACTTCGGGTTACATATACATTGTGTTGTTTGTTACCCAGGCAGCACACAGCTGATGGCTCTGTGGCGCAAAAGGTAGCACATTGGACTTTGAGACAAACAGAAGTAATTCAAAGGGGGTTTTTTTTAGATGTAATGAGACAAATTATTAAACTGCTATCTTAAGAAAAACTTGGAATTATACATGTTAGAAATCCTTGACATATATTTAAAGTAATACATGATTTTGAAAATAATTTTTTGTATTTATTCAGATACTGCTGAATTTTTATTGGATGATTTTCTGAAAGAAATCCACACAAAATTCAGTCACAGAATATGAAACTTTATGCCACTTTCAAAGATCTTCCCTCTGGATAATTAGGATCACAACACTGAGTCTTTTCCATAACGCAAACAACATTTGTAACACAGTTTATGGCACATGAGAGTACCATTATTTACAGCACATAAGAAGGAACATAAAGGGCGTGTGACCAGAAATTTAAGCAGAAGGTTCTACTCACCACTTGCAGCACACTGGAGACACTTTCCCACGTTGCCTCTTTGATGTAGTCTCCACCATCCACCATCCCCTGGTACCCCTGAAATGAAAAACCAACACTAAGACTGACAAAAAGCCAAGAAATCATTCAATTGTTATTTTAAAAAAAATCCAAATTTTAAAGTAATAAGTAGCAGTAAGAATTTAAAGATAGGAATGCTTTTAGAAGATTTTGGGGTGTGTGTTTTTTTTGTTTGTTTTTTTTTTTGTTTTTTTTTGCTGGTAGAGTTACAAAGGTGGCAAAAAATGTAAATGTATTATTATGCATGAGTACACTTAACCAGATAAAATTACTCATTTGAAGACTAATTTCTTTTAATCAGTGATATCACTATAACAACAAAAAATATATTTTAAATCAGAAACCTTTAAATTGAATTAATTCACACACTGTAGCAATTATTGTTGAAATCTCACTGTTTCCATGGACACACCAAAGGCTTTAGAATCACCAGGAGACATCCTAAGTAAAAGTGAAGCATCTTTGCTCTCAGATGTCCTTGTTTACAGCCCAGTGGTTTCACCAGGTTGATAAGAACCAAAATGTGGTCAGTGAAGGATGAATCCTGCCTGTGGTATAATTCAATTAAATCCACACCAAAACCAGGTTGGCTATACCTGCAGCTGTTTTGTTACTTAAAAACTGCACATTTTTATCTTTTAACAGTCACTATCAGACAACAGTCAGACAACTGGACTGTTGTTACTTCAACTTTTCTGTAGTAATCTGCTTTCTCACAAAGACCTGCAGTTTAATATGTGCTTTATGTTTCAAGTGGTTAGCCCAGATTAACTGTACAATTTACCTGAGATAATTTAATTCTTCCCCTGTAAGAGCTGTTTCAAAACTAATATGATATATATTTTCTAATACATGTAAACACACTTGGAAATGGCTGGATATAAATATATGAAGCAGAATCCTATTTATACAGGAATGGCTCTGCTATTGTCTGCAATTAATTCAAATTCAAAATTCAAAAATACTTTATAATTGTGGTTAAAAAAAACAAACAAAATCCATGTATTATTAACTGCTGTTTTATCATATTTAACACATGGGTTAAGAAGAAGGTGCTATATAACATGCAAGCTACATAACACATAACATGTATATGTAAAGGCTCACACCTGTCAGGTTGACTGTAGGTTATAAATATATGCATAGCATATAGGGGGATCAAATGTCTTTCTGGTAACTCTGTAGCCTAAAAAAATTGAATGTAGACCAAAAGATTTTTAAAAAAAAAATTCAAACCACCAATTAAAGACAATCATATTCAAAGTATTGGTATTTCCTTCAGAGCAGGTAAAACATTAACTATTTGTTTCAATGCAATAAACATCTAAATTTAAGATAACAGTTGATGTCCAAAAAATGGAAATAGAGTCAAACAGTTGTTCTGTTTAAAATAGGTTATATTTTAAAGCCAGTCCTAATCTTAGATATATTTAATCTTATCTCTCTAAAATTAGTTATTTTAATAAAATATTAATACAAAATACTGGAACTAGTCAAGACATTACCAAATTCATTAACATGGCTCCATAAATTGACAAAATTGTACAGGCTGTGTGAATTTTGGCCTAATTTCATCCTGTACCTGAGAGTTTTTAAAATAAAATAAAAAATAAAGAGTCTAAAATAAAAAACATATCTAACAATAAAACTGAAACATTCAAATGAGTACTTCTATCAGTGTTTGATCTACTGTAATGTAAGGATTTATGTTTTATTCACTGGTTGTATGATGTGTTGTTTGTGCCATTTAAATCCTCATATTTATGAGCCTGATGTGAAATATTGACTGTAAATGTTTATTTTTATTTGCTTACATTAATGTTCCCCAACCCAGCTCAGTTACATCCAAATATTTCTTCTTTTATAGCAGGTTTAAGTATTTAAAGACTAAAATAAAAAAATCAATTAGTACTCAGGAGTTAAATCTAATGTTATGTTTAAAAAGTTTTTAGGAACATAAAGCAAAGGCCATAATGGAGAAGCAAGTCCGAATCATGCTGGGTTCCTGAAACCCAATGACAGCCCAGTACAGAGGAGCTGTCAGCAGAGATTTAGTGTGTAGCTGAGAGTGGCAGATACTGCAGACTCTCCATTGGCCATGTTTGGACTCTGAGTCATTCTTACCTCGTGAATAAAGTAGACTTTGGCTCCCACATAAATCCCCATTCGGACTACGGCACGGACAGCTCCATTCATGCCTGGGAACAAAGAAATAATCAGAGGCTTTTAAAAATATTTTTATAAAGTTGATTATTGCTACAGATATAAAATCTATGTCATATGGTAGGAGGATCATCTGTCACATGCTGACTAATGAGTCATGTCTTAGGCTTGTTTTTCCCAAAACAACCTAGAAGGACTGTTTCCGGACGGTACTTGATTCAACATATAGGCATGTTTATATTCAAGAATTAAGTGCTTAAAAAGTTCTCCAGTTTAGACACACTGCATAAACAAAGTTCTATAACTTCATAACTCTCTTGATTTAGGAAGATGTGGAGTTTGTTGAAAATATCTTTTCACCTCTGAAGATATTTTTGCATTTTACAACCACAAACCTCAGTGTGGTATGAGGTTTTAAGTGATAAACCAACACAAGGAAGTTGGTAATTTTGCAGTGGAAGGAAGACTATGCATTGTTTTCTAATATAACAAATAAACAGATCTCTGAACATTAAAAATCAGTTTCCAGTTCTTTCCACAAATTATCAAATGAATATATGTTACTTTTCGTTCACATAGAAAGTACTCCTAGATCAGTTCTTGTGTTGCTTTTTTGTGTATCTGCTCTGTCTTCTCAAACCCTGAGTCATTTGTAGCCGGTGACTGCTCATTCTGAGCCAGGTTCTGGTTCTGCTGGCAGTTTCATCCTGTTAAAAGGTAGTTTTTCCTCTCCACTGTCGCTACATGCATGCTCAGTATGAGGGATTGCTGCAAAGTCAGCAACACAATCCAAGCGATGGCCTACTGTTACTACATGCTCATCTGAGAAGAGTGAATGCTGCAAGTCAATGACTTGATGCTATCTGCTGGGTTTGACCAGAATCTCTGTTCCTGCTTTAAAAAAAAAAACATCCCTGCAGCATGATCTTGCCACCACCATGTTTAATGTATCGTGTCTTCAAGGTGACATGCAATGTTGACTTTCTGCCACATATAGTGTTATTGGATGTAGGGTAAAAAATGTTTATTTAATTTTGGGCTTACCCAACTCAAGCACATTTTCCACATGTTCACTGTGTCCTCCACATGTGCTTGTGAAAAAGTTTTAACAGGACTTTTTATGGCCTCCTACCAATGTCCTTTCATCATAACGCCAGATCTGCAGAATGTATGATTTATGGTGAACCTGATTTTTCCCCTGAGCTGTGCATCTCTGCAGCTCCTCCAGAGTTACCATCTACACTTTGGCTCCTTCTCTGATTTATGTTTTCCTTGACCTGTCAAGCTTAGGTGTGTGGCAGAGTCTTCAGAGGTTTGCTTTTGTATTCCACCCTTTTTCAGATGCTGGATTGAACAGTAATCTGTGAATTGTTTAAAACTTGGAATATTATTTTAAAAACTGATGTTGCATCACTCTACAACTTTATTCTTGACCTTTCTGGTGTTTTCCTCAGTCTTAATGTGATGATTTATTATGTTTCCCCAAACCATGTGCTAAGTTGTGTTGGTCTATCACATAAAATCCCATTTGTTGTGATATGACAAATTGTGGTAAAGTTCAAGGCACTGTATCAAAACCTGTCTCAAAAAAGAAATGGTTTGATGAATTTCAGTTGTATCACTTTTATTAATTTCACATCAACTTTTACAGATATTCATATAATACCTTTCATGTAAATCCTGTAATCATAATAATCATACAGTGAAAATCTGACACCGTAATGGCCTCGGTTACCTGTCTACCAAGTGACCTCAGTGTCCTGGTCTTTAAATAAACTGAAATCAGCAGCATAAAAAGGGAGTGGCAAGAACCAAGATGACAGCTGGGGGAAAGGAGGTCAACACAGAAGGAAGCTGAGGCAGGAGAGAAAGCAGGAGTGCCCCTGAGGTTGTTGTGCCAAGACACAAAAAAGCCCGTCAGAGCACTTAGTGCAATTAGACATGAGACAGACTTTAAATCTCAGACTAAATCTGGGATCACAGAACTACTGTAGTCTTACATTAACAGCTTGATATGATCAGAAGATATCAGCTTGTTTATGTTTTAATTGATAGCTTTAGATGGTCATTATCAGAGGTATATAGACAGGATTTTAGGTTTACATTGTTTCTTAGACTCTAAGATCTCTAAGGAAGGTGACTGTTGCTCAGCAGGAAGAGTCTTGCAATCCAAAAGTAGCTTCCTCCTTCCATATGGAGATGTTTCCCTGGGCAAGGCCTTTAACCCTGAGCTGCCAACTCAATCTGTGTTTTGGTGTCTGTTGGCTGAACAGAATAGTCATAATGACTTGAAAAGTTTTTTTCTACAGAAAATAATAAAAACATGCTTCCTAAGGGTAAAAGAAATGTAATTTATAAACACATAAATGTGGATAGTTTTTGGTCAAAAAACTTAATCAGCATTTAATTAACTTAATTCATTTTTAAATGAAGTTTTGCTTTCTGCAATGTTTAACTTGAGAACATTTATTCAGTGAGGAAAAAAAACATGTTTAAAAAAAGTCATTGTTTTCATGACCCCAAGGTCTGTAATCCAGTGGAATATTTCCTGCCCTGCTGCTAAATGTTCCTGTGATACTTACGTGTTTTGACCCTACAGTAGTCTGTGGTCAAGTATTTGCAGAACATGTTGTTCAGCCACAATATTCAGCTGCACAGTGCATTCCCTATAGTACTGTGTGACATTTATCTCAGTGTGCACAATAACAGACTTCCTGTAACAATCAGACATGCATTTCCTGGTATGAATGTTTTTTTTCGTATTACAATTTTTAGACTTGTACTGCAATTAAAAACTACAACTTTTCTACTGTATTGTAAAGAAAGTGTTTAAATTATATTGTCTGCCTGTCCTCTAAATATTGTTATTGTTGTTGCTTGTTCTCAGTCTCAGGTTTCCTGTGACTCTTGATGTTTCTTGGTTTGATTTGGAATATTGTCTCAGTTTTTTAAGAGCTTTCTACATTGCTTTCTTCCTGTTTTATTTTGTGACACGTGCTCCTCAAGTAACCTCTGACCTTTGACACCTGGTCATTGTTTGCCAACTGTCACACACGTCTTGTTAATCCATGAGTTCCTGTATACACTTAGCCAGTTTCCTTTTGTTCACCATCAGGTTACTGTCTCAGCCTACATCCCTGCCATGCTTGTTCAACTTACTGCTTTTTGAGATACAGTTTTGGTTTGGATTTGGATAGCATACCTGCTATTTTTTGTTTGGAGTTACTTGCAATTTTTTTTCATTTGCACTTTATTTTGGGTTTAGTTTGGTTTCCTGATAGTAAGGTTTTGGGTTTTTCATAAAAATATTTTTTTAAATCCACAGTCTCAGTCTAAACGTGAAAATGTTAAATTGTAAATAGAAAAGGTAAGCAAATATCTACGAGCAGACTTCTACTGATGCTAAAATATGATTGAAAAGCTGTTAGGGTTGATTAAATATTCTTGTCAGACATGACTTTTGGCTTCTTTGTTTAGGTAAAATTTGTATTGGAGGTAAAGGCTAAAAAAATGAAAAAAGGACAATTGGAGCAGGCCTTTATTATTCTGTGAACATCAAAATTTTAGTCAACAGACAATTTTTCTGAATTTAACTTATATATATATATATATATATATATATATATATATATATATATATATATATATATAAGTTAAATTATATATATTATAATATATATATAATATTATAATATATATATATATATATATATATATATATATATATATATATATATATATATATATATGCGGCTGGGTAGCTCAATGGGTAAGTCACCCGACCTTCACCCGGGAGACCGGGGTTCGAATCCAGGCCGGGTCGCTTGGTTGAGATATCCAGTGTGGGTCCTTAGGCAAGATCCTTCGCGCTACTGCCTACCTCATGATGAGTGATAAAGGAATACACGCCATGCCGGCTCAGACGTCGCCCGGCCAAACAAGGTCTGCGTCAGGTGCTGGGGAACCAGGGCACCTTCACGAAAAATGGGTTACTGGAACAAGACGGAATTGGGCGAGAGGTGAAAACTTGGATCTGTTGGAATGCTACTACTCAAGTAACCCTAGTCAGAGGGGTTACATGCAAAGAATGCGGGAGGAATGGTTACGTCGACATCCCCATTCAACACTAACTGCCAAACAACTAGTAGCTCAGTGTTCCAACATCCGCAAACGGCAAATGCTGTCACAACTTGAGATAGACGAGGTACAACACAAATGCTACGGCAAGGGGGAGCCAGGACGCCAGGTCAGAGGGGAGTTAGCTTCAACTCCCCACCCGCAGATTGGGTATGCAGCCCCAATAATGAATGAACCATCACAGCTGAACGAGGCAGCAACTGACCTGAGAGGTAGGATCGTGGCCCGAATGAACACCAGGCAATCCCGATGCCAATTACAACGGCTGAGTGAAGTACCATCAGAAAGTCTCATTGAAGATGTGAATGCAGCATTGAGAACGATCCCTACCAACACCATAACGGAAACCAATGAGCTGGTGTACAACTCAGCATCAGTGATCCTTGAGATGCTCGGCTATAGGAGCAACCATGAGATTCAATACCCACCATGGAAAAGACAAGGAGGGAAGTGAGCCAATTGTCAGAGCTCCAAAGAGGTGCAATCAAAAGACCGGTACCCAAGCGGTACAGCCAGATGCCCATACCTGAAGCGCTCGAAACTGCCAAACAAAGGCTCCAAGCCTTGGCCAGTCGCCTAAAGAGGTACACGAGAGAAAATGAAGCCAGGAGGATTAACCGGCTCTTCTCCACCCAACCAGCTAAAGTGTACTCTCAATGGCAGGGTAATAACAACAGAGCAGACCCACCAAGGCTGGAGACCCAACAGTACTGGAAAGGCATATGGGAAAGGGAGGCGACCCACAACAGCAATGCACAGTGGCTAATCTCTCTACGAGATGACCACAGCAACCTCCCTGAGCAAGCCCCAGTAACTATCACAGTGGCAAATGTCCAAGAAAGAGTCTCAGGTATGAAAAACTGGACAGCACCAGGTCCTGACATGATCCATGCCTACTGGCTAAAGAAACTCACTGCCCTCCATGAGCGACTGGCAGCTCAAATGAACCAGCTGCTACAAAGTGGGACTCACCCTGAATGGTTAACTGAAGGGCGCACAATCCTGATCCAGAAGGATCCCTCAAAGGGTTCGGTCCCATCCAACTATCGGCCAATAACCTGTCTCTCTACAACATGGAAGCTCATGTCAGGCATCATAGCAGCTAAGATAAGTGGGCACATGGATAAATACATGAGTACAGCACAGAAGGGCATCGGCATAAATACCAGAGGAGCCAAACACCAACTCCTGGTAGACCAAACAGTCGCCCGAGACTGCAAAACCCGACACACCAACCTGTGCACGGCTTGGATTGATTACAAGAAAGCCTATGACTCAATGCCACACACTTGGATCATTGAATGCTTAGAGATGTACAACATCAACAGGACTCTAAGAGCCTTCATTGCAGCCTCGATGGGGATGTGGAAAACCACCCTTGAAGCCAACTACAAGCCAATTGCACAAGTGTCCATCAAATGTGGCATATACCAAGGAGACGCTCTGTCCCCACTGCTGTTCTGCATAGGTCTGAACCCCCTCAGCCAAGTCATCAACAAGACTGGCTACGGATACCGACTCAAGAACGGAGCCACCATCAGTCACCTCCTCTACATGGATGACATCAAGCTGTACGCTAAGAGCAAACGAGACATCGACTCACTGATCCACACCACCAGGATCTACAGCACTGACATTGGGATGTCATTCGGACTAGAGAAGTGTGATCGGATGGTTACACAGAGAGGGAAGGTCATCCACACAGAAGGGGTCTCACTCCCAGAGGGAACAATAGCAGACATTGAGGACAGTTACAAGTACCTGGGAATACCACAAGCAAATGGCAGCCTCGATGAGGTCACAAGGAAAGGAGCCACGGCCAAATACCTCCAACGAGTAAGGCAAGTCCTGAGAAGCCAGCTCAACGGCAAGAACAAGATCCGTGCGATAAACAGCTATGCCTTGCCAGTAATCAGATACCCTGCAGGAATAATAAGCTGGCCAAAGGAAGAGATAAAGACCATGGATGTTAAAACTCGGAAACTACTAACCATGCATGGAGGGTTCCACCCTAAATCCAGCATCCTGAGACTATACGCGAGCCGTAAGGATGGAGGCAGAGGACTAGTGAGTGTGAGAGCCACTGTCCAGGATGAAACATCCAAGATCCATAAATACATCAAGGTCAAAGCCTCAACCGACGATGTGCTCAGCGAATGTCTCAAACAATGGGGACCAGAGGATGAGGTGCTGGAGGAACCATCATGGGAGGATAAGCCCCTACATGGGATGTACCACCGACAAATAACTGAAGTGGCTGATATCAGGAAATCCTACCAATGGCTGGAAAAAGCTGGACTCAAGGACAGCACAGAGGCACTCATCCTGGCTGCACAGGAACAGGCCCTAAACACCAGAGCAATAGAGGCTCAGATCTACCACACCAGACAAGATCCAAGGTGTAGATTGTGCAAGGAGGCCCCTGAGACAGTCCAACACATAACAGCAGGGTGCAAGATGCTGGCAGGGAAAGCGTACATGGAACGTCATAACCAAGTGGCGGGCATAGTGTACAGAAACATCTGTGCAGGATATGGACTGGAAGCCCCGAGATCAAAGTGGGGCACACCCCCAAAGGTGGTGGAGAATGACCGAGCTAAGATCCTGTGGGACTTCCAGATCCAGACAGACAAAATGGTAATGGCGAACCAACCGGACATCGTGGTGGTGGATAAACAACAGAGGAAAGCCGTTGTGGTGGATGTAGCAATACCAAGCGATTGCAACATCAGGAAAAAGGAACACGAGAAACTGGAGAAATACCAGGGCCTCAGAGAGGAACTGGAGAAGGCCTGGAAGGTGAAGACCACAGTGGTGCCTGTGGTCATCGGGGCCCTCGGGGCAGTCACCCCCAAGCTGGAGCAGTGGCTAAAACAGATCCCAGGAACAACATCAGACATCTCAGTCCAGAAATGCGCAGTTCTCGGCACAGCCAAGATACTACGCAGAACCCTCAAGCTCCCAGGCCTCTGGTAGAGGACCCGAGCTCAGAGGTTGAGAAAGACCACCCGTGGAGGGTGAGAAGGGAATTTATTTTATATATATATATATATATATATATATATATATATATATATATATATATATATATATATATATATATATATATATATATATATATTTATCTTTCTATAAAAGTTACAACTGTTGTGTGAAGTCTTTAGGGGTACTTGTAAGTAAATGAGAGAGGTTCATAAAGATATTTTATATAAACAGTGATACAAAAAAACCCACGGTGGATAAAGCATCTGGTTCCCTCTGAGATGAGTTTGGTTATGTTTTTTTTTTTTTTCTTAAGTTGTCCACAAAGTTGTCTAAAGTTTGGGAGTACTTTGGTTAAGCTGAGGACAAACAGAGGTTTAAATACTCTCGAAAGTACAGCAACACAAACTCAACACATGAAGACCATCTGAAGAGACAACACCGGGCAGGTACTGATGAGGTGGAAAGAAAAAAAAACTACAGTAAGTTTTTTATGAGGACAGACAGGTTCTGTTTGTTATGTTTTTCTCTGAATTCTATAATTTTAGAAACATTTACAGATACATTTAGCTGATTAACTCTGTGCCTGCGTGTTTTAATCTACAGAAGTTGTGCAGCCAACCAAATCATCCTGCTTTAATCATATTTAATTGTGTGGACAATAGTATCTAAATGGTTTAAATTCAGCAGCTTGAGATCAAACCTACTAAATGAAGCTATAAACAGAAATTATTTGTAAGTTACATAATAATGATACTGTCTCCAGCATTACATTATGAGTAAAGGGTTCAATAGGAACTGATTCTTTTACTGTTGGAGTTTTTTTTATTTCCAGTCAATCTCATATTTGACATTCTGAATACTTGTGTATTTTGATTTGTAAAACACATAAATACAACACACCGGCAGTAACAGCCCATCCCCTTCACTAGCTCTGGTCTACACCATATGTATGGGATGTGACTACTCATCGGATGGCGACCTCATTCTTTAGACTGCTCACAGACATCCTCACAAGAGCTCATTCAGTAAATTTGGCAGAGAAAAGGGGGCCCAAGCAGAAGCCCACAACAGCAAGGCACTAGAATTAATCAGTGTGTGTATTTCTACCGTTTACCTTCAGTCACTGATAAATAAATGCATGGATGCTGTTTCAGATGTGATCTGAAATTTGCTAAAACAAGACAAGAGCAGTTTGAGACCATAAATCTTAAAATTGTTGTCCCTGGGCAAGCTGTGGAAAGAAACTATACATGAAAACAAGTTGCACAATGCTATACATTGAGCTGTGTTAAGAAAAGCAAAGCAGCAGCCATTCCCATCTTTTTGTATTTGAGTGATGACAGACCAGTTCATCAGTTTAAATCAGGTCCAGTTATTTTCCATCAAGGACAACCATCAAATAAAGAACTTTAACTGACCAACATGCAGTGTGTAGAACTGAAGCTCAAAATCAACCACTAGGCACTCTAAATAAGCAGTGACTGATTCAAAATTGTACCACTAGATGGAGAGAACAAATATCATATAACCCTGCACTTTAACTAGTTTCTAAAAGTCACAGCCCAAAATTGAACTCTTTGCCTGCATGTAAACCACTATGTGCAGATGAAAGCTAATGCTGAACAGACCACCCCCATGGTGAAATGTGTGTGGGATAGTTTTTTTTTCAGAAGGGACAGGAAAGCTGGTCAGAGTTGATGGAAAGTTGGATGAAGCTAAATTAAGGACATTACTGGAATAAAACCTGTTAGGGGCTTCAAATAACTCGAGACTGGAGCGGAAGTTCACTTTCCTGGTGGACAATAAAAACATACAACCAGAGGAACAACCGTAGTAGTATTTGCTCAAGGCTTCAGATGCAGGCAGTTCTCAGTGCTCCCAGATGAGCTCACTGGGTCTACTCTGTGCATCATTTTCACACTGGCTGCACAGTTTTAAAGGTGCAGTTATAATTAAATCTCAGCTGCTGCCACAAGGAGCCTGTCCTAAATACAAAGGCTGTCCACGACACACAGCAGGGACACTGACAACTGAGACAGAGCATGTCCCTCCACTTTCAACAGCAGTCTATAGGTACACGGTGTTGTGTAACAGCCAACAATAGCTATGGTTTAACTGGTGCATGTGTGTGTGTCCTAGATGGCAAAGCACAATGTGTTCTATGCATATGGAGAGCCCATCAGTGATCACACTCTATTGAGGTTTAAGGTGCATTCTGTGCAGGGATGCAGGGATGCAGTTAGAGAACTGATTACATATAAATCATCCAAAAGATGCCTTTTAATTACATTCTGTTTATTAAAATTCTTTAAAAAGCAATTTTTTAAATATTTTTTCAGCACATTCTGAATTCCATCTCTCCATCCCATCATCATCATCTCTGTAAATACTCGCTCCTCCTCACGTAGTCAGCTTGACCTTCAGTGACAGCAGACGTAAAGTCACTGAAGGTCACAGGAAGTAGATTCCAAACCCTTCCAAAATAAAAACGCACACGCTAGCAGCGAAACTAAACCTTTTTAATCTGAAAAGCCGTACCGGATGTAGATTGTTTTATTCGGATAGTTTGATGTTGGTTCAGTCGTGACTCAGCTTCCGTGATGCGGGACGAATTATTTCTGAGGCAAAAATTATTTTTTACAAAAGGGAAACAGCTGACAGGAAGTCCAAGCCACACCATATCACAGCTAATTAATGTAACAGGGTGCACATTGAGAACTTTTATATGCAGAAAAATTAGGACTAATAAATATTCTAAATGCATAATCCAAAAAATGTACATGGAGTAAAAGAAAATCTTTGGAAATAAGTTGGAGAGTAGCTAAACCCTGCCGTGTGGGGTTGCGTTACGGGCATTGCTGCACCGACTTGAATCGTATGTGGAAATTGCACAGCATTAAGACTTTGAAGTGCGGATCAGGTTGGGTAACTTGCCTCCTGGGGGATGCGCGCACTGGCCTGCGCCATCTGCGCATGCATGCATGGAGCAGGTGACGCTGCATATTTGCAACACCTCACATTAAAGGGATACCAGGTGATCAGTCACCTGTTGATACTGTAGCCGCTTCTGAATGTGTGCACGAGCTTTGAATCACGCCCTGGAGGTGTTTCCAGCGGGCTGCGAGTCTTTGTCAAAACTTGTAACATCACGCTCTGCGAACAATATAGCAGCATCCGCGCAGAAAATGAGACACCGGGGGGTGAGCGCAAGCTGTTGCGTAACAGTCGGGAAGACTCAAGAGCACACACTCAAATCTCTGTACCAACAGGAAAATATATGATATGTAAAATATGAAAATTTAATAAGAGGAACTTCTTTCCCCTTCACTTGTTGTGGCGCGCTGATATTAAAGCACACGCTGTTCCTGCCTCATGGGTAATGCGCAATTTGGAAAGCTTACCCAGATACATCCTTTATCGGATAGACGCGTGTCTGGAGTGTTTCTCAATTTTTTTATATAAATATATATTTTTATTTAAGCATAATTTTTATACTTTATCCTTACCAACCGGCTTAGACAGAAGCTACCTTGGCAGCATGTTTTAGGAGCAGAGTTGGATTCTCTTCTCCCCTGTCAACTCTCTGATCCGCACTGATCCTGACTCCAGCAGGCAGTTCTTACAGCCCAACTTGACTCTGTTACCTTGAGCATCTCCACCGCTGGTCAGCACTGCGATGGATTTTCCAGCACCAGAAAGATTCTCGAAAAATTTCCGGGTGTCCTGGCGCTTCGGTCCCGTCGCTCCGGCCATCTCTCGGTCTGCCTCGGGTCTCTTCGCGGCTGTCAGGAAAGTTTAGACGAACTCTTCAGAAAGCCCACCGGAGGATAACACTGGGGCTGTCTGTGACAGAAGAGAGGGAGACAGTAGTAGGACCGCAGCGGGCACCGCCCCCCTTCTCCTCCACCTCCCCTTCAAAGATCCTGCATTAGGACAGATTACTGCCTCCTTTCCTTACAAGGATGAGGATTTTCCATTGCATCTCTTTTTAAAAGTAAGAGAAAGAGAAAAAAACAGCAACATATAATTTAAAAAATAAAAAAAACGTATTTTCGTCTTAGTTTTAAACCCCAGTTTTGTTCTTTTGCACTTTAACAATCGAGGATTTAAGTAACTTACCTGTAGCTCTAAGAAGTATACGCGCTTCTAGGGGTTTCCCCCCTTTCATCAGGATAATCCTTCATATTTCAGAAGTTTCAAGTGGCACAAACGGGATTCAGAACCACAATCAGCTGTAATAGAATTACAAACTGATGAAGGAACTGGTTCTGTTTTTTTAACATGTGGTTATCTGTTGTCTCAACTGTCACTGCCTGTTGTTTTTTTTTAAATTTTCTACACTGATGTATTTTCTGAAAATGTTCCTAATTCCTTCATGTAATTTTGAAACGTTGTCAGTGTTTCTGCTTTGTGGTTGTTTTGTGTCTTGCAGCGTTTTGTTCTCATACTTTTGTTGTATCTTGAAGACTTGAGGGATTTCCTTTTCCTTCTCAAAGATTTTTTGAATATTTGTTTTCTTTTTTTAGTGTTGCCTTTTCTATTTCTAATAAAAAATGTTGTCGTGAAAGCTTTCTGTTATGTCTAGGATGTTTTGGTAACTCAAGTTTAATTCCTGACCTTAGATGGCGCTGTTTTTCAAAAGTTGTGTTTCTGGCTTCAAGCTGGACTTGTCACATAATTTTGGTGGTTTTATTAATTGCTCCCGTGCAGTTTAAAAATACATATAATAACCAACTATTACGAATGAATGAATCTCCAAACCCCTGGAAGAAATGCAGTTATACCACAAAATAACATAGCTTTGTAAAGTGGCAGGACATAAACATATCATTTAGTAAGAACAATAAATAACCCACTTGACTTATTGTTTATATAGAGTTCAACACTTAATGACTTCAGTTTTATAGTTAAATTGTTCAGCCATGCTCTAATTTCTTTACATGTAACCAATTACATATTATAGGTTCTTTGGTGAATTTAAACATTTACCATGCATTTAAGCCTTTACTCTGCTTTATGTGCTTGAAAATTAAACAGTTATCACTATAACACCATCTCTGAAGTTAATTCAATATGCTGAACAACATTTAATAGTGATCTTTAAAAAGTCATTTACTCTTGTTATGTCGACCATGTAGCAGAGCAAACATTCTTGCTTTTACAAATTGTCATGTTGCATTTGAGATATCTTACCAATGACTTTTTTCTAGTCATGTTTTTTCTTCATTTACTGATTTTCAGCTGTGGTTAAAACAGAAACTGCTGTTCATAATCCCTGTCCCACTTTTAAATTTGTATCAGTAAATATACACACAAAACAGTAAAGGTAATTGTAAATATGCCAATTAAAACATCTGATTAATCTATGACAATGTCCAAAAGCGATACAAATTTTAAAAGAAAAATAACCATTGAAAAGATAACTGTGGTAATTCCACAAATACATTTGATTAAGTTGTGATTAAGTTACATAACTGCTAAAATATGACATTTTACTACCACCCTTCCACTAATTTGAATTTAATTTCTGCTTTAAGTCTTGGAAAAAGAAGCAGAGTGATAGGTCTTTATTTTTTTATCTGCCTTTGGTTGTCACGATCTGGCATAAAGACCAAAGCCAAAGGAAAAGCCTCTGACGCAGGTATCCACCTGACAGGCAGCTGACTGCACCAATGAGGGCTGAGATCACTTCCAGAGTGGGGAGGGGGAGGAAATTCCATCCCATTACAACTTCATAGCCAGGAAGTCATTCACTATCAGCCTCGATTCACAACTTTCATCACAATCCAAACACTGAAAACACAAGAGGATCGTTACAGCACGCAGAGCTGACACAGTGGCTAGATTGCTGGATGCCGTTATGTAACTGCTGCAACAAGGAGCTGATTGCAGACACAATAGTCTCAGATATACTGCTTAATATTTGCACAGTGACCTTGAACATGTCAAGTTCCAGTATCACAACATCAGTCTGAAATGGTTACGTTGGCTTTGTGTCTGAGAGGCAGCGTGCTGCTTTACGTGGTTCCTGACTTTCAGTTATCCTTCGAGGTGCCCCACTATCTCTCTGACTGCAAGTACAGCATGTTCTCTCACACCTGTAGCACGAAATCAACCAGTTTCTTCATTTTTTTACTCATGACACAGTGGATTGTTTGAAGATGGAAACATAGGAATTTTGGGTTTAAAGGGCCATGCTAAGGGCATTGGATATTTAACTGGTTTCAAAATTCTGCCTACAGCATGAAAAGATGCGTCTTGTGATATAATTCCTTCTCATCACTTCTTCAGTTTTCATTTTCATGATCCAAAATGAAGAACCACTTAAGTTATGTACCTCTCCATAATTGTGTATAAAGTGTAGGGAACTATTAGGGGAACTACTAGGGAATACCTATGGAACTAATCATGTACTAATGGGTAGTTAACCAGTACTTACTAGGAAACACACAGCCTATCCTTATTAGGGGACTATTAGTTACCTGGGAAACAAAAAGGAACTAATCAAGAACTAATGGGTAGTTACCAAGGAAACCAAAGTGGAACGAATCAGGAGCTAATGGTTAGTTAACCAGAAGTTACTGGGGAACACACAGCCAAGCTTTATTAACCAGTACTTACTGGGGAACACACAGCCATGCTATTATTAGTGGATTACTGGTTTGTTACCACAGAAACAGCAGAGAAATTTTCCATGAGTTCTGTATAAACCCTGCACCAGTGAGGTCACAGCTCTTAATAGTCAAAAACCTGTTTCCTAGTGATTGCTGGTTTTATTGGATTCTGTTTTGTAAACCTATTGATGAAAGACAATTACTGCTGTCATCTTAACTATGTCTGACTATATTTACTGAGTACCAAATCATTGCCCGGCTATTGTGATGATGTAGTAAAAAATCAGACCAAGTACTTACTGATGAACCAGTCATTACTTAATCAGTACCTGACCACTACCTACTGTTCTGTGTACCCTAAAGTAAAGTGAAACATCATACCAAGTACTTTCCAAGGAACCAATCATTACTTAATCAGGAACACATGTAATATATTTGAACTAATTATTATATATATTGTATACATGCTAAATACAAAATAATTTATCTATATCTGTCATATTTTTAAAATGATATTGAATCATGTATCACATTCAATAATTCATATTAACTGAATGAGGTTTATTTCAAAAGCAACAGTCTGACGGGACGCTGAACTGAGAAAGAAAGGCATGTCCCCATGGTTGCACACAATGTGCATAATGGCTAACAGTAAGCTGGTAGGGATCTGTCATATCATAATTAGTTCCAAGCCAAAAACAATTATTTTATAACCTTGTTATATTTTTATGTGATGCAATAGTTGGAAACAACAGAAACTATATATGAACAAAACTACTTTAACATTACTTTAATACTAAACATTTCCAATATTTGCATTTACCTTCATAGCTTGAGCTCTCTGTGATCTTACCTGAAATGAGGGTCTTCACAAACGCTATAGTGATGGAATTTGTTTGCATAGCAATGTATTTTAAAATATATGAAACAATATATAGCAATAGGTTGTCCATCCATATATTACCAAATATTTTCAAATATATGGCAAAGTTTCACATATATTGAAATGTATTCGCTAATGTATTGCAAGTATGTTGCTCTTTTATTTCCTGATAAATAGCCAGTAGTTCCCTAATCAAGCTTGGCTGTGTGTTCCCCAGTAAGTTCTGGTTAACTAACCATTAGTTCCTGATTCATTCCTCTTTAGTTTTCTTGGTAACTAACCAGTACTCACCTAATAAGGCTGGGCTGTGTGTTCCCCAGTAAGTACTGGTTAACTACCCATTAGTACATGATTAGTTCCAAAGTTGTTCCCTAGTAGTTAATCAAATTTTGTGTACCATATTGTAGTGTTACCGATTATATAAATGAAGGTGAACCTGCTCTGCCAGAACATTTCCACATTGTCCAGTTTGAGTGAAAGGTGGTGTGCATGATCCGCACAGAGGCGCAAAGCTTCAAAGGTGCAGACCAGACACAGCAGCGCAGGAGGCCAACGCGGGGATGGGACAGGAGCGCGCCCCCGACCTCGCACCTTGACATGAGAGCTCACGGAACAGACACGAGGCACGAGTGTTGTGGTTTGATCCGACTTTGGATCAGATGAACAACGAACCAAAGGCGTAAAAATTTCAATCGATAATCGTCACCACTGCTTGGGGGGCAGGGCTGTTTTCAGGGGGTCTTAAGACCCTGCATGCCCCCTCCTCCCACCCCACTGCTTCAGTGATGCACATTTAAAAGTGTTTAGAACCTAAACTCTCACATTTCCCAGATGTTGACATTTTGGCAGCTACAGAGTTTTGGATCTTAGTGAAATTCAGAAACAAGTTTCTTTAAACACATGGAGCTTAAGTTGGTTTGATCTGAGAAGCAAAAGGAATGAAATAGTTAAAAATGAGTGTTTCTTTGCTGATTGAACACATAAAAAGGCTAATAAAAACATTTTGTGACAGAAATACAGAATGAAATGTGTTACTCTTATCCTTAATGTATCACCAAGTAGTGAAAGAAAAATAAAATTCACCTTTTAAATTCACTTTCTGTCACAACATGGATTTTAACACAAGCAAAATGGCGACCCCAGCTGGTGAATAATGAAAATTGCCTTCAATTTTTAAGAAAACTGGTAATAAAACTCAGGGGCAAATCAGATCAATAAAAATAGTTTATTTACAGTGGCATCAATCAGAAATCAACAAGCAGCATTGGCAGAAGCAACATCAGAGTCGACAGTTTGCATAAAGTTGGTGAGCAACTGTTGGATAAAAAACTCACACGAAATAAACTGTTTAAACTAGACTGTGTAGATGTTGAGATGTTTAATTTCAACTTCACAGCAGAGACAATATTTCAAATAATATTTTAAAAAACAAAATTGAACCCAAACACTCTTTAGTTGTCTTTTTATTTAGATTTACAGCATTTAATATTTTACAGTGGCCTCGGTCAAAAGGAACTTACAGCACATTGTGGTGTCTAATGTAGGTAACATTAAAAGAATACTAGAAATCAGCTACACTTTCTTTGCTATGCTTTTAGTAATGTAGCTCATGATCCTGAGACTACTTTAAAGGAGTGGAACATTTTTAAATCAAACAAATCTAAAATTAATAACATAAGCAAAAGGAGAAGTAGATTGTGGAGTTTGTTACTTTCAAGTAAAATTAAATTTACTTCTTATATTCAAATTTTATTGTAAATATTTGCACAACAGAGGAGAAAAAATAGCACATTTCTAACAAAATATTTTACAAAGTATATAAGAAATGTTTTTCTTTGCAATTTGAAACACTTCTTGAATTTTGGTTTGATTTCCTTGAAGTGAATATATAAATGCTATTTTTTTTTCATTATTAAATCGATCTCTTGCAAATCCAAGGCGGCATGTTAAAACAACAAAGTCCCACAGTAATAGAAAAACTACTTGGCAGTGGCTCCTGAGTTCTCATAGATAAGAAGTTTGTAGTTTAATGGCTCTCGGAGGAAGAGCCAGCTGATATATGAAAGAGCAGTCCAACTGTGAGATAAAGTAGTGAAAATATTCTAAACATAGCAAGTACTTGAACTGATGGAGATATTTTTAACAGGTTCAAATATTTTGGTGCTTGGCTTCTGTGCCTGCCCTTCAGCCATCTTTTTCCAAACAGAGGCTTTTTTTATTGACATCAATTTACTGTTAAACACAGATTCAGAAAAAAATAATCAATACATGGACTCTCTTCTCAATACTCAAAACATCCTTTAGGGTTTAAAGTTTTGGTTTTGAAAAAAAAAAAAAAAAAACATTAAATTTGTTGGTTTAAACTAGTAGGAATAAGCTGATGTTATGGATTCCAAAATCATGTCAGGTACTTTTAATCAGAATCACCACATAACTCATTGAATCTATGACTATAATGTTACCATAATTTATGGGCCACTGTAGTTTAATTAGCTTTAATTGCCACATCAAGGAGGAAAATAAAATTAATTACCCTTTAAAACCAAAATACTGTATTATTCAGGGAGTATCTCAGCACATACAAATAATGTGATGAGAAACAGTTGGATTTGCGAACATAACAAATCTTAAGAGATTTATCACAGCTTGTAAAGTCTCATTTTTTGTGAGGAAATATTCCTGCTTATAAACTGCATAAAGTGGAGTATCACCAAGTCAGCAGAGTTTGACACACCAGATACTCTTTAAAACCTTACAGTGAAACATCAAACAAAAAATCAAAAAGCTAAGGCATTACACTATGCATATTTACATAAAATACAGTTTTATGCAATTGATAAAAATATACAAAATTATCCAGTATGTATTCTTCTCTCAGGTTAAATCAAGACAAACAGTTTACCTTCATATAAGACATTTGCAGAAAATTTACAAGAGTGTTCATCTTCAAGGTAATCTTGCCGAGTGTTTCAGACATTCAGAACATTTCTATGGCCTACATTTAATCTCTGAGGTTTTATCTGTTAACATATGAGGACAAAGAACGAAGTATAAATGATTGTTATAGTAATAGGGAGACAAAACTAAATTCCAACTTTCTTTACAGGGTTCCAGTTTTAATTTCCCAGTTTTCCTCATGATTACAGTATGTTAAACAGGTCTCTAAAGATGAAGCTGGGAATTCAAGAAATACTTGTTGACTTTACACTGAGTTTCGTTCACAATTAAAAGCTTATCATTATGAAAAAAAAGCACCTAATGAATAGCACCTAAACTAATGTCGCTAAGCTATTCCCGAAATGTTTCTGACTATATCAGTTTGAATTGTAAAGGCTCTTAGTCAAATAGATTTTGAGGAAAAAGTAAATTAAATAAGTAAAAATTAAGTAAATTCTGAATCTTTAATTATTTATCTTTATTGAACAGGCATATAAAGATAGTATAGACAAAAATATTAAAAGAAAAACTACAAAAACATGTTTAAATTTGCCTTTGGAGTTAGCTTATTCTAAACTTGGCTAGAATTTTGAAAAGCTACACTAGAGTGGAGTTTTGTTGCTTGTAAATGTTACTATGGGCAAAGTTGGTCTAATTACAATTACAATTAAGTAAAAAACACAAAAAGTAACATTTTTACTGCTGTATGCTAATACTTAGCTTGCTAACATTGCAGTCATGCCCTCCAATGACAGCTGAGCCATTTTCAATTTAAAATTAAAATTTTTAAATTGGGTCATGATTTATTTTCACTGTGGGAGCATAAAGGATAAGCAGAAAAAACTAAATGTGGATGAATGGTTTGAATAGTGTTTGAATAGTGTGTGGAATTTACAGTGTCCAAGTGCGTAAGGACAGGGGTGTTACTTTTATCACAATCTCTGTGTTTTTATTTTTCCTGTATTTAGGGGTCATCTGGGAACAAAATTTATAAGCTTCATGAATGTACCTAAGTTTTTAGATAGTTTTTAGCTGAATTCATCAGAAACTAGATCTTGGCAATCAGTTTCACTTTCAGGTTCAAACATGTGGCATCTGTAAGCTAATGCATCTTCATCAGCACCGACAGAGCATTTGCATAGTATTGCATGAGATAAATAATGTTATTAATGACTTGTGCCATTATTTGAGTAGCAATGAATATCATCGTAGTGATGTGCATGTACGAGATCAACGCCATGTGAAAACTAATAACGCAGAGTTTTGACATGTCAAAAAGAAAAAAAATCAGTAATCCAAACTGTCTGTGCCAACAGTGTTAAATGCATAGAAAAGCAATGATAGAGCGTAATCTAAAGCAGTGTCCCTTAGCTACTACTCTCTTACACATTGAGGATGCACTATACTGGGTCTGGGCTAGAAAAAAAACCTACAACAAAACATCTAAAAGCTATTCCTCATTGAGAGATTGAACACAAAATTTGGAAAAAAGTGTGGAGATTTGCTGGTTGCACATATATTTTAGTCACAATGGCAGAAAATTAATTAATTATGTGTGGGCAATTGGTCAATAAGTCAGAATGTGTTGCAAGTTGTTACATTTTTCACTGCTACATGCTAACAATTAGCATACCAACAGTGCTATTATACAAATGACTAGCACTCCCCCACATATAATTATGCACTACAGAATAACTGAGGCTATTGTCTTTTGTTTGTAGCAAATTTCAGCACATTACATCCAACAGGAAGTTTGTTTGAATAAAAAGAGACACTGTGCTTAATTTAACCTATGGCATATTTCTACTCTATTGATCATTTATTGATACCAATTAAGGAAAAGGGGTGATGAAGATCTATGTACACTATTTATACACATTCACCCTTATTTGAAAAGTCATTAAATAGGGGACACACATCCTATGTCCTACAGCAGTTCAAATATATATTACTTTTAAAATTAACATTGAGTACCATTTCAAGAAATGTTCTTAAAGATATAATTGATTTTCTTCCATACAAATAATCTAAAACATCTTTAAAACTATAAATAACTGTAAAATCTTTCATATAGTTTTCCTTTTTACGTTCAGTCGGGCTCTAAAATGGAACCAGGAGTTTAAAAAAAAAAATCAAAAGAATCATTTCATACAGTGTGAAATTATGACCGTTTGAGTTTCACACACATACACGCTAACACGCACATAGTAGTCAACCAAAAACATATCACCTCAGAGACTAAAGGATCAAACCTGGGTTTTTTTTTACAGGGAAAACTGTACCACATCCTTACAGCAAACATCCACTGTAAGCAGCTCGACTATAGAGGCATAAACCCTGTGTGTCATTAAACTGATTAACCAAACATCTTTTAAATACAGTTTATGTGCTGGTTTCACAGCAGCAATCCCTAGAGCCAAAATATTCAGCAAGAAAATCTAAATATATATATATATGTTTTTAAAAGATCCCATAAATAACATTCTGGAGACAAAAAGCTCCTTTTTATGCAAATTCAGCCTAAAATGCAGTTGGTTGTTTTTGTTTATTGGTAGAATAAGTTCCAGTAAAATTTTCCTTGAAAGAATCCTGTGCTTCATTGTAAAGTTAGATGATTTCTGTGTAGTTGTGTATACAGCTCAGTAATTTACAATAAAAAAGAAAGATAAATGGACCATTTTAACCCATAGTAAATGACTAAAATGTGTTCCTGAAAACCCAAACCAGAAATATATTCTGTAGTAATGACTGTCCTACAGTTGTGTTTGCTGTCAGAGTGGTTCAGATAGCAGTTTTCATGTAATTTCAAACCATGTTTGCTTACAATTCATGAAACAGGAACTAAGCCAGTCTGAGTTTAGTTCCGATGTTTTTACATTTTGCATTTTTCTTCCATCCTCAGTCCTCTGGGTTTCATGCAAGTATTTCCTTTAATATCTTCATACTTCTCTGTGAGTTCAGGGGGTGTCAGTATTTTTGCATGGGTCCATGTGTTATACCCTGTCCCGACTGAAGCCATGGTCAGCAAAAATTCTACAAAAACACAGGTAACCAGAATCACACAGTGAGGCAACCTTAAATGAAGCTGATTAGTTGCTGGATAATTCTTATAAATCTTACTGTAATGGTTAAAACCTTTGTCATTTTAAAAGATTTATTGAACATTTTGGAAGAGTTTGATAAAACTTTAAAATGTTGATTAACTAAGACCACAGTTACTTTGTTTTTGTTCATCTCAAAACAATTTTCCCACATAATTAAAAATGGAAAGTTTTATTTCCTAAGAACAGATATTACAAAAACACTTTTTTGTTCCAAGATGACAATTTGAAGAGTAAGCACATGTCTTATTTAGACAAATTCACTCAGAAGGCACATAAATCATAGATGATATGAAACAAATTTGCCCCTAAAGCTGACTCCTGAAGCACACAGTTCTGAAAATCTCCTGATCTTACAAAGAAAAGTTTTCAATTTAAATATCTTTAAAGACAGAAAGTGTGTTGATAATAAACCTGAAACGTGATACAGGAGAGTGGAAAAATGCTACTTCAGATTCAAGCATCATTTATATAAATTTGAAACAAAAGCAGTGCAGCAGTCATTTCGGTTTCATCCATTTGATTTCTCAGATCTTGAATTTTTTTTTACAGTTTTCTGTCTTTTAGCAACAAGTAAATGCTTCACACAAATTATAACAGGTTTATATAAATTAAATGTAATATTCAAAGAAAAACAAGTAAAGCCTGATGAATGTCCCTCAAAAATTGCTTCAATATGTTTCCATTGCAGATTTAACAGTGAAGGAGTTTCATTTGTTTTCTTTAAGCCTTAAGAAATAATAAAAGGGAAAATTTGAGGGACACTTCTGTAAAAGCTCTACTTTATTTAGTACTACATCTATGTGTATTTTTACATTAAGCAAAGACTTGGAAAATAATGTTTTACTCACAGAATTGACATTGCTCTCTTGGGTCAACATATCGATTCCTCCAAACTGCTCCAGGATCAGGCTGCTGTCGCCCACCTGCACCAATGGTGACGTAAACAAACTAAGTCATAACTCCTGAATTACTTGTACGTGAAAAACCAACACAAGGTTCCTAAATGTTTTCAAGTCAAAAATTCACACTTTTCTACACTCAAAGTTCTCCTTTGTTTTTAATCTAAATTTGTAACTTGCAAAAACCGTTGGATGGGTGGATGGATGGATGGGTGGATGGGTGGATGGATGGATGGAACTGCTGAAGTATCGAACTTTTGTGAAATAGTGATTTTGTCACCTGTTCATTCATGGAACCCATCTGTCCCGACACTGAATTCATGTTGCTGCTGCTGGCCATGGTGACTCCCAGGTTCATGCTGCTGCTGCTGTTGTACATTCCAGCACTGGATTGTGTTGAGTATTGAGACTGGGACTGCTGGGGGTACACGCTGACAGAGGCACAGAAAAGTCTTATAGAATGCAGAGCTTTAAAAACGGCTGATTATGATGTTGTTGATCTGGAGAACCTGCTGCTACCTGTTGCTGGTGGAAATGTTTGCAGGTTGAGACCATCCGTTTAAGTCGCCGCTGGTCTGGTAGCTTGGCGGACCTCCCTGGTTTGGGGCCTGGGGTTGGGTTTGTGTTTGTCCCTGGTTCTGCTGCAACATGGGGCTCTGACCCTGTCCCATCCTGGGAGATAGCAGGGGGCTCTGCGGCGTCCCAGCTCCACATGGAAAGCATGATGCTGGGTCCTGGTGTTGCTGCTGGCTCATTCCTAGAAAAAAGGAGCACATGAGATTCATGTAAGTTCATGTTCAATATAAAAACAAAATATAAAAAGAAATCGTCAGTTTCTGATTTATAGAAATTATATTCATTGTAATATTTGACTAAAATACATAAAAGACTGTGACTGATTTAAAAAGCTAACTCAAACTTTATTTTTAGTGCAACCTTGAACTAATTTAAATCGCTAGTATCCAAAGAGAGCATCACCACCACCAAATGTGGCAACATCCTCCACAAAGCACATAATTAATCCAATACCTGAATTGCTGAATTGGAAGGCACTGTGCTGTGATGGCGGGCTCATTACGCTGCTGTATTGCCCACCTACATTTCCCATCATGCCCTGGCTTGCCAGGAGATGACTCGGGGAGAGAGGGGAGGAGAAGGGGCTGGAGGAGCCGGGATGAGGAGGAGGAGGAGGTGGAGGAGGAGACGACAGTCCTGTACCGTAGCTGGAGGCCGGGTAGGGAAACCGCTGCATGTTGCCCTGAGGCACCCGGGGGTTGGCACCACCCATGGGCATTGGCGTGGGAGGAGCGCCCCCACCGGGCATGTTGGGCGGCAGGTTGATGCCCTGAGTCCGCATCATCATGGCACGCTGCTGATGTGCGTGGTGTTGCTGCTGCTGCTGTTGGCGCTGACGCAAGTGGTTGCTGAGGTACTCGCGCTGACGCTGCGCCAGCATGTGGGCATTGACAGTTCCCTGCTGGAGCAAATACAAAACTGCATCATTTCTGCCATTACTGTGAAATAGGATGGGGAAATAGTCTACTCGGAAAACACTGCACAGGAGGTTTACAGGACTGCATCACACAAAAGTACTCATTGACATTTTTTTCACATTTTGTCACCATACAAACTTCAATGTTTTGTGAAAAAGAAACAAAAAGCAGTGCATTGCTGTGAACAGATTTAGCTGAAGGTTTTTTTTTATAAATAAAAATCTGAAAAGTGTGGTTTGTATTTTGTGTTCAGCCCAATTAATGTTTCGTAGAACCTGTGATTACAGATGGAAGTCTCGCTCATGTCCAGAATACATTTTTTCTCCAATTTCCTTATAAATTAGCCCAAGTTCTGTCAGATTGGAGGAAGAGCATTTGTGAACAACAATTTTCAAGTCTCGTCACAGATTCTTCACTGGATTTAGGTATGGACTTTGGACAATTCTAACAGATACATATGCCTTGATCTAAACCATTCGATTGGAGCTACATTGAAGTTTATGGTTATACCATGACAAAATGTGGAAATGTTTAAGATATATCAATTGCTATTACATAGGAAAATACATGTTAGTGTATATAACCAGCTGACCTGGGTCGATACATTAGATCTTAGAGGTAGATTCATATTTGCAACTCCACCCATCTGGTTCATCACTGGCTGACGGTTCTAAAGAAGACACAAAAACCCAAAGTTTTATTAGAACCATCTGGGAAGACTTCATCAAACTTTGTTTACCACCATCGTAAGAAAACTTCAATAGCAGTCACAGTCATAAACCTCAAATGATGAAAACATGAAGCCCATCAACCAGGGATACATGTTAATTGTAGTCATACAGGAAGATTTTTAATTTTTCCAATGAATTAAGAGCTGATGGGGGATTTTTTTTTTAAATTTTTTTTTTTGGGGGGGTTGTTTTAGCTACAAAGAAGTTGCCACAATTTTGTGTATGATTATCATGCAATTTGAGCAACGTCATGTACACAATTTACCAAAACTACATAATAATTGTTTATTATTATTATTTATTGAAATAGTTTTTATTTCAGTCACAGTCACAAAAACACAAATGATCCATCATAAGTACAAATAACAAAAACAATTGATAAATGTGACCAAAAAAGGGCAGAAGCACAATGCTTATATGCCTAACTCTAAATTTTAACAGCCCTTAACAAATTTCCTTTAATATCTAAAAAAAGAGATGATTATTATTACTATTACTATTATTATTATTATTATTATTATTATTATTATTATTATTATTATTACTACTACTACTACTACTAGTAGTAGTAGTAGTAGCAGCAGCAGCAACAGCAGTAGTAGTAGTATGACTATAGTTGCTCCAATTACTGAAACCAATTCAGCAAAATCAAACAATTAGCAAGAACTAAAAACACATTTGTAACAAGAGAAACAGTTTACTGAAAGAACACTGAATAGGTTCAGATTTAATTTTCTGGATAAATCCATTTCATTTGCTCCAAATTTCTCTATAAATTTTCAATGATTATTTTTGTTTGTCCATCAAAATAAAATAATAATAATAATAATAATAATAATAATAATAATAATAATAATAATAATAATAATAATAATAATAATAAAAGTTAATGTTACTGTCTTTTCTCTTTTCTAATAATATTAAGGGTGACAGGATGTGCTATTTCTCAACTCTCCACCAGGTGGCAGCTTGTACCAATAACACTGTGTTACACAGTAGTTAAGAGGAATAGGGCTGTGCACATACTCTGATTCCTTCAAATAGACAGGTTTGTGTGTTTAATAGTAAGAAAAAGGTCAGACTGTGAATAATAAGTATCTATGGAGTAAGTGTAAGAGCGTTTTTGTTGCAAAGTGTTCCAGCAGAGGGGACACTATGTTGATTAAGCAGGAAAGGTGAAACATGTTTGGGGTTTTTCTGTTGGCTGCAGTTTAAACTCAGTGAACCCCAACGACCTGCCTGTTTGCTTTGATGCATCTTGTTTACCAAGAAAAATGGCTGTAGTTTCAGATTGTAGTGGGATTCACAGCAATGACATGGTTTCAGATGAAATGGCAACTAAGTTAAGCACTGGATTAAAAGGAGGAAACAATGCAGACTGAATTTTTAAAACTGTGTTTACAGAAAGAAGCAGTAAAGTAATTGACAAATAAAACTGCAATACACCAGAAAGAGAAATGTTCCGCTTTGACACATTAATAATAAAAACATTAATTAGAAGAAAATAGCCTTACACACCAGCATGTTATGTGGCTCGGTTTAATCATATAACACCACCACTGACCAGCTCATAGATCATTTTGTGCCACATTCACTTCCTCTTAACAGTTCATATTTACTTATTTAAGCACCTGCTAACACCTTATGTGCTTAAATTCCAAAGTGCAATTCAATTTTTTCTGTAATAATTAATCAAAATGAACAGTGTAAAGTCCCAGCAGTAGTTTCTACACATTGAATTGTTTGGCTTTGAAAACCAGTTTGTCTTTAGCACAGGACCACGAAGTGACATCCATTATAACAGTGTTCAGCACTGTTGTTCCTAAAAGTAAATGTGAAATTGTATCAAGTATCTGGTCATATAGGCATAAATCTGCCAAGGAACCACTTTACAATAATTCCTTCCTTCCTTCCTTCCTGTTGAATTTTGCTGTTTTGTTTATAACTTAAAAAATTCAATTAATTCATTAAATATAAAATGTAATTAGAAATTTAAGAAACAAATATACAGCCCTTTTTACATTTTTTTCATATGTTTATCTTTACTTGCATATTCAGGAGAACAGAATTCAATTTTAATCTAAAATTACAGGAGTGTTAATGTTTAGCAGGTGTATTAGAATCTTTAAAATGACCTGTAGTAAAACATGGATAAAGTATGAAAAATACAATGTTTTCCTGCTGCGCAGACATTTTTAAAAATCCAAATATTGCAAATTTTACAAAATTTACAGCAAAAATGGATGTTTCATAAAACGCAGAAGCAGACATATTTCGTATTAATCTCCACACAATATTTAACAATGCAAAAAAAGACCAAAAAAATTGGCTGTACTTAAATCTATAACCAGGTTCAAAACTAAATAGAGATGATAAAAGGTGCCACCTACCAGCTGGGCTTGGAGTCTGTGTTGTAGCTGGAGCCTCAGGTTGTTGGGCTGTGGCGGCACCATTGAACTGGGACCACCAGGTCTCATGCCAGGGGGCCGGGGTCCTGGGGCACCGGGCATTCTCATCATGGGGGGATAGCCTGCTGGTGCCATCCTTTGAGGCCCCATGTGGCTGCCCATGGATGGGGCAGGGTACAAGCCATCAGGGGGTATGCCGCCATAACCTGGCTGTCCTCCATACTGTTGACTGTAGAGGGAAGGTTTTAGGCCAGAGGGAGAGTCCGAGGGTCCCAGGTACTGGTCCTGGTCTGAAAGAGGACCCTGCAGATGGAGATGGATGAGTTTTTTGTTTTTGTTTTATGGTACTTTTCAAAAGTAATAACACCAATTGAACTTTTCAACATTTTGTGGCAACAAATATCAGATTTTTTTTATTTTATTTTTTTTTTTATTGGGATTTTATGTCACAGAAAACAGTGCAAAAGTGTGAAGTAGATGAAAAATGATACATCGTTTGAATACAAATGCATGGCAAACTTTTCAGATTTTTGTCAAAAATATTAGGAAACCACCGGTCTCTTTCTGTCCACTTCTCAGTCACGAACTGCTGTGTTTTGTCCTATCACATTGAAATTTCAATAAATTACTAAAAAAACAACAACAAAAAAACCCCCCACTGGAATTCATGGTTGTAATGTTAAAAAAAGAAGTGAGAAGGTTTAAGGATTGTTCATACTTCTGGATGGCAGTGTAGTATCCAAAATGTGTTTATTTTCATGAACAATGGTACAAATTTGATATCTTATTTTATTGTCAATTTATTTTCAGTCATTCAGAATGGTTGAAATTTATTTGTCAGGAACAATACCTAAAGCAATAATACACACTAAATAATGTAGCTGTTGAATGGGCTGATCCTAACTAGAAGCCGTTGTCTCTTTAAAGGGGTCGTGACAACAAATGTCATTTTTCTGTGGTTTTGGGGTTTTCATATGCACCAATGAGGCCGTGTGAACGTCAGGAGTTGCTCGTAGGTGGTCAGCTTTCTTTCTTTGCTCAAAAACAGACGAATCAGAGAACGGTTTATCTTTCTACATAATTCATATTCTCCAGTCAGAGAACACCATCAAGCAAACTGCCCTCCCCCTTCCCTTCCCTCCTCCCCCCCAACTGATACACTGGCTAATTTAAGGGCTAAGTCGCGCTAGCATGTCTGGATGCTCCACTTGAGAAGAGGATGGCTGCTAAAAAGCGGTGCTGTTACGTCCGAGGGAGCTCAAAAACGGCTGGAAGTTTCCACTTTACTCCCAAAGGAGGAGAGAACCAGAGAAGAGTGGCTGAAGTTTATTTATGGGGAAGTAGCACACAATTATAACCTCAATTTGAGACGATGTTCAACGCATTTTACTGAAGAGTTTCCCAAATATGGTTGCAGCCAATCAGAGTGAAGTCAACTAGGTAGAGCCACATATTACCATACCCGACCCTTTTACAGAGGAGGGACATCTGGCCTGCCAAAACAACCCCCTACAAGAAGGTGACATTTCTGCAGAATTGACACATGCAGCAATATCAACTACATGGAATAGTTTATACAGTGATGTCACCACCCCTTTAAGGAAAACTAAACCAAGCTCACCTGTCCAGCCAGAGTAGGTATTCCCAGCATCTTGTCTATTTCCTCCAGACCCTCGTAGTCCTTCAGCACTGAACACAGCTGGTTCAGCAGAGTACCCTCATCTGTCTGACCTTCAGGGCCAGAGCCACAACAACCAATCCCGTCCTCCTGAGGAATGCCATAGGGTGGCCTGCAAGGTAACTTCCCATCAGACTAAGCCAAACCAAAAACTCTTTCTTCCTTTATGCTTTAGGCTGGAGTGAATGCCACACCTGCTTTGGTTTCCATAGTGATCCATTATCATCATTCGATCAGGCCATGGAGCTGTCTGATTGGGCGGAGCCTGCTGATGATGATAGGGAGGAGCTGCCATGTCCAACTCTAAAGTAAGGAATGAAGAAAAAATATCAACATCTGCACAAAAAAGTATCCCAGTTTGAGAGCGTCTGATTGGTTATTTCTTCGCACCATTGCCCATCATCTGCATGCTGACCAAAGCTCTGGAAACATTTGGACCGCTGCTTCTTGTGGGGAGTGCAGAATTCATGCTGGGTACCATTCGACCAACTCTGTGGGTCATCATGGGTCCTGCACTGCCCCCTGTTGGAGCATGGGGACCCCAGCCTTGCTGCATGGAGCCTCGAAGGCCTGCTGAAAGATAAGAGGAATTTATGACATCATTTCAAGCATTTTTCTTAATTCTCCCAAATAAAAATCAACATTGGATTTTCATAATTAAGATTTTCCTTTGGGGAAAACAATATCTAGAATTTAAAGATGGAAAAACGAGAAATTCACTGATCTGTCTGACCTGTGTTGGCTGCTGCTGCCTGGTTCATGCTGGTGTGGACTCCCATCATACCTTGCTGCTGCAAGGAATAGGGCCCATTGTTTCTGTGCTGAGGTGGGAAAGGCCTTGTGGGGCTGGAGCCCATACTGCTGTCCAGAGACATGCTCCTGCCTGGAGGAGCCCCTTGACCAGGCTGGCCCGGCCTGACACCATTAAAGCTTGCTGCAATAAAAAAATGTTTTCATTCATATTAAAAATTCAAATATAACCAATATATAACTGTTCAGCAGAGATTTTTTGATTTAATCCATCTGATTTATTTTAAAGATCCTGAAATGTTCAAAAATCGTGCTGAAGACGTACCTGCAGGTCCGACAGGAGGGAAGGCTCTGTGCTGGCTGGGGGAGCTGCTGCTGCTGCTGCTGGTGTTGTTCATCTGCAGGATGTCACTGATGATGGTCTGTTTGTCCACGGAGGAGCCAGCTGGCACGGCTGACGAAGAGGATGAAGAGGATGGAGGCTGACTAGGGAACAGCTGCTGCTGGCTGCTGTTTTGCAGGTCCTCCAGCAGATCCTCCAGCTCAGATGCCTGGAAGCAGCCACAATTACAAAAGTAATTTATAACAGAAATTTATAAGCTTTAAGAATACAATTTATATGGCATCCTCTCAAATTCAAGATATTACTGGAAATCCTGCTAATCAAATGTTTTAAACCAATCTGGGCTACTTTTAAACTACAAAACAGTACCTTTTTCAAAGAAATGCATATTTTCACTACATCTTTTACAGGTATAAGTTACGCTTTTGCAAAGTGTTGTTTTAATGAGATTTATAAACTAAAACCACCTCATGTATTCATTAAATGAGAGCTCCCAGAGAACCATCATAAAAAAACTTTATACTCTACTAGATTTTCTTGCTTTGAAAGATAGTATTGGTATACGAATCAGGCATCCTGATTTTAAAATGCTTCTCCTAAAAATATTTGCTTAAGGGTGCAGATTGTTTTATTAAATTTAATCTAATGCCAGTTTATCATATTTCATTTCACTTTATTTTATTTCATTTTACTTGATTTGATTACATTTGATTACATTTTTCTTTGTTTTCTACTTTATTTAGTTACATTTTTTAAAATTTCTTTTCTAAAATGTTTTGTTTTTTTCTAAACTGATTTTCAGCAAAGAGCCATTAGTCAAGTCTGATGACAACTTTGACAAAAACGGAAACCCCACTCAACCCTCGTTATTAATACATTTTAGCCCAACCCTTTACACACACACACACACACACACACACACACACACACACACACACACACACACACAGTGGACAGATATGGTTTCCTAGGGCTGTTTGGCTGATGATTAGAGTGGAGAGCTAAAAATAAACTTCCAGCACTAATGAGGTCATGTGTGATGTACAGTGGGACACATAGAGGTTTGGGAAGCATTACACATACAAACACACATATGTGAGGACAGCAAAAAAAAAAAAAACCCACAAAGGTTATACTTGAAATCATTTGTAAAATGGGTGACAAAATCATTGATCTGCATCAATACATATAATACTGGACACATCACATCATGTGAAATTATGATAAATGTCCATTGATATGTTAAGAAAATGGGGATTTAACCACCACCTTCAAACCTAGTCTTTAACCTTCCACATAATAGACACCTCCTCTTCCTCTTGAGCTGCAACTACTAAAATTCCATTTATCATTATTTTTTTTGGTGAAAGAAAACGACTAACCTTAACAATACTACAATATTATCTACTTTTTCAAAGCAGATTATTTTAAAACACACTTTTCTTGGACAGCAGGAATCGGTGGTGGCCAACCTGACAGTACCCTCAAGTGATTGTCCTTGCATGGCGTGTTTATGAAATGATAGCGTGCTCTTCCTACAAAGACTCAGCAATGCAGGAAATTGGCAGAAGTAAATTAATGTTCAGATGTGGCTATTATAAATGCTTACAACAGTGGATACAGATCGAAGTTTGAAACTGGTCTACTATTAGTTCAAACTCTTATATTTAACTGTGTGCTTTCCCAGTTTTCCTTATTTAATAAAGTAGTTCGAGAAATTGATTCAGTTCAATATGATTTATTTAAATAGTGTTGATTCACAACAAATGTCATCTCAAGGCACTTTACAACAAAGCAGATATTCACTGTTGCAGATCACCTATCAGTGGGCATATTATTATCTTTGAGACTTAAGGTTTTAATACTTGCAAGAAAATCTTAACTGGCTTTAAAATCTTTAGGAAGCATAAAGGATTTTGCTTTCTGCATTTTTCTTATATTTTCAAAAAATTCTTTTAAAAATTGCATGACTTATTAAAATATCCAAACTGATATTTAACTATTTTGCTAAGCTAATACATCATCATGACAATAGATTTAATAACCACTGAACAAAACTCCTTCCTGGAATTTTTAGGTGCAGTTCAAAAAGCTCAAAGATACCACTAAACTACAGACATCCTTTTTTGGAGCTTGGGTATAGCTCTCTTCCTCTCTGGCTCCAACTTCCCCTTCACCGGATGCATCACTGGTTGGGTGGTCAGATATTTTGTTTAGAAACTGAACCTCTGCCATCTGCCTTTTACTCACTGACCTGTCTTAACGCATGCCAATCCACATGCTCTTTCCAAACAAGAAAAAAAAGCACAAACTTCACAAACTTTACATGAAATCATTAGATTGTTACAGTGTTAGTTTAACTCCATTTCAGACTCGCTAATGTGAATTTCTTCCTGATTCACAAAAATTAGATGGATGCTGTCAGCTTCAAGCAATACATTTATTGGTCAGAATCACTTCAAAGGCTGAATGGCTTGTTCGGAAGGATTGCCAGAACAAAGCTTTCATGTTCTCTAAAACATTGGAAAGTGACCTTGTTGAGCGCTTGCAACTCAACCTAAGACTTCTGCGACCATGTTACTGGGACAACACATCAGTATGCACACCTCCCATATCAACTGCCAAGCATGGTGGAGGAAGGCTGTTGATCTGGGCTTGCTTTTGCAGCCCACAGAACCTGGGATCTTTAGTATTCTAAATTGGCTAAATGGGAAGATGTTAACCCAGTCAAAGTCTAGCTCTCAACTTAATAGAAGAAGCCTAACTCAAATGTTTTTCCACAAATTTCTATAAACTACCAAAGTCTGATAACTGGAGTAAAACCATTTCCTACGGAACCAATGAGAGATACTAATAAGGGGTTACCCACTAATCCTAACCCTACCACTGGAAACAATGGTTTAACTGATGCAACATGTTTACTAAGTTTGTCACATATTGTTTCTACATCTTATTTTTTGGTTCAATAAAATACCAGAACAGTGTAATAATCAATGTATATTTCTAACTTTAATACTTGATGAATGGGAGATGAGGGTGTGGAGGAAAAGTCTTTTTCCTTGAGTTTCATCAAAATTATGAACACTGTAGAACAACCATTCTTAAGGAAAATCCCACCCAGATAAGACAAAGGGTAAAGACACCTTGTAGAAATTTATTTATTTTCTTTGGATAAACTGCTTGAATTCTTACCTGTTCAGCCAAATTAAAACCTTCATCCTGCTTCTCCGTCTTAACGCAGTTCAGCTTTAGTCCATCGCTTGGTTCCATTTTGATGGCTTTGTCGAGGATACCGTTATCATCCCTATCCAGAAGATAGCGAAGCAATGCATTGTCTTTCTTTACCTGGCTCCCCGGCTCCTGTTTCGTGCAGAGTTCACTAAGAGCAGCCATGCTATCTCCCGAGGCAGACTCTGGACCAATAGGATCTTTTCCAGTGGCCTCTGCTGTTAGCTTGGCCAGCTCCACAGGTGAGGTGCTGTTCTGCAGCAGCCTGTGGAGAATTTTGTGTTTTTCCTTTAATGAAGTGGTTTGGTTGTTATGCCCAGCCCCACACAGCTGGTCCTTACAGTTCTGGTCATCCCCTATGGGCCCTGGTGGTGAGGAAGGATCGGTGGGTTCTAACTTAGTGGTGAGGAGCTGCAGCAGCTTGGTGTGGCCTTTGGTGGTCAGATGGTGGTTTGCAGCATCAGCAAGATCGCCAAGGTTTCCATTACCTCCCAGGGTGTCAGGATCAATATCTTTCCCATCTGCCTGTGTATCGTCATGGGTGTGGGACGACAAAAACTCTTCCTGTTCTTCAAAGGTTCCAAATAACTCTGTCTCTAAGCTGAGATTGTTCTTGCTAATTTGGCTAGCAGGTTTAGTGCTGTGAAGGGGACTCTGAATAGCTGCTGGTTTTCTGTCAGGTGACTCTGGATGCTGTCCATCAGCGAGCCCTGGGGAAATTCTGGTACCCTGGCTGAGAGCCTGTAGCACACTGAGGGAGTTAAAACTTTGGTTATTTCCTGTGGTGCTGCACACCGATGGTGGGGAGTGCAAACCAGCTGCAGGAGAGAAAGATCCAGCTGGATGTTGGAGGAGATGAGGGCTACTACAATTGCTGCTACTAGCTGCAGAGCTGGGACTCTGGCGATGACGAGGTGACAACATGGCACTCTGGACCCCTGAGGTGACGCTTGGACTTCCTTGGCCAGAAGGGCTGCCAAGCTTGAGAGCATGGCAGTTTCCCTGAGGCGTGGTGGCCCTTCCTGTAACAGACCCAAAACCACGCCCAGGTGTAGTGGAGGCTCCTGTGGAGTGATGGCTGTTGCTGGTGACACCGGCATCAGGTGAGGGGAAGGACCCACTCATACTAGTTGGGGTTATGGACTTGCCAGAGTCCTGGCCACCGTGCATGTCTGTAGCCATGCCACCAATGTTTTCCCTAAAAGAAAAGTTGAAGAACTGGTTAATACCACTGGAGTTCATAAGAACTTTTCTCTTGCATTACTTTATAATATCCACAGTACTCCCAGTTATGATTTTCAATGCGTGTTTCATACAGGAATGCAGCAGCCGATGATGCTAATACCAGGTTTGTATGTAAAAGGAGTGTAGAAGTCAGAAAAGGGGTTTACCTCTGGAGGATGTGCAGGGACATATAGAACTGTGGTTCATTGGTGGCTGGAGAACGGACCAGTTTGCTCTTTGTGTTAGCTGAGACCATGGTGCCGTCTGCCAAGGAGAATCGATATGATGGGCTGAGGGCGTGGCCATTCTTCAATACTGGATAGAGCCAGAGTGCAAAAACAGGTTGTGTATTTAAAGTGACACATGAGGAAACGATTTCAGAAGCCTGTTGTTATAGTTGATCTTTTTAGATCTAAAAGATGGTACACTGAGTTTCTTTAAATATTGAGAGAAGATATTATGTCAACCTTCTTGCTGGTGTTTCTTGGCAAAAGAAATCTCCCCGTCACTCTGCAGGTGAAACTTCTGGATGCAGCGCCGAACTAGGTCTTCCCAGCCCGGTTTCATAGATGCCCGCAGCACACTTGTGTCCAGTGAAGTGATCTTACCTGGACAGGTAAACAAATTGGTTTATAAAATTTTAAAGATATATATACACCCACACACACATTTGAAATGTTTTAGAGCCCCAAAGAGACCCCTATTTAGCATCTGTAAGCCTGTTTTGCTATAGATTGGCAAAGATTACATAACAGAAATTGACTTGCACAGTCTATTACTTTGACTCCACAATATTTTAACAGCCCAGTCTCTCAGCCTTGTCCTACCTTGAAGGTCCTGTCGTGTTGTGAAGCTCTCATATGCCGGCATCACAGGCCTCTCTTTGATAGGAACTCTTCTTGCCACACAGATCAGACACGACTGGAAATCTATATTTTTTGAGAGAAAAATGACAGTAATTTGGTAACTATATATAGTGTATGCCAAGTTACACTTTTTGAATTCAAAAAGATGGATGAAAAGCTGTATCACAACACACAGCAACACTGATCTCAACCAGGTTTGGATTTACCCATTCATTTGTGTGTGGTTGCAGGCTGCATCTGCAGGCTTATTTTGCCTCAGGGCCCTATATAGTTTTAGTAGTTTCAGAAATCAGAATATATTACAATATAATACAAACTGTCTGTCTATATTAACTGAATCAAAGATAAGACAGTCAGACATTACACTTTTAGCATCAACAAAATGATTTGCAAAGAGTTCTAAGCTGAAAATGATGATAAATCCCTCAGGTTCTGTTTTTGGTAGAAATGCCAAGTGAAAACGTCTGACCAGAACCATGTGATTTACAACTTGATCTGCTCTGACTGGTGACCGGCTGGTCAGAAACTGAAAAATCAGATCTTTGTCAGTTCATTCAAGGGTTCACGCCTGAGCACTCTTCAGAGAGAATGCTGTGACTGAAAGAAGACAACTCAGTGATTATTGTAATTATAAGTGTCATGGAAGGGTTTTCAGAGGAAATTGTATTATAAGTATATTATATTGTATTATTGTATTATATATAGGCTACGAGAGAGCTGTAGCATGATCTTAAACAGGGCACTCATGTTCAAAAACCATTGGGCCTGAAATGAAACAATTCTGCAACAAATAAATCACAGTCTGTCTATTCCTACTAGCAAGTCCACCAATGAAGTGATGCAAATTTAAGTCAGCCTGCAACCCTTTGTCTGTCCACCAGATATCCTCATCGTGTCAGGGGAGAGACTGGCAAAATATCTGGCTGTCAGACATCTAAAATTAGAGTGGCAGACACATTCTTCTCCCCCGTGTTCATGTGTGTGTGATTGGATTAGATGGGAAGCTGACAAAGTGCCACACACTAATTAGTCTCTCCCAGTGGATGGGAGGGGAGGCAGAGAGAAGTGGTGACGGAAGGAGGACAGGACACAGGAGACTGGGAGGGCAGCACTGGAAAGAGTGATGGGAAAGTGACAGAAAGTCAAAGCACAGATGAAGAGATGAGGAAAAACAGCAGAAAAATGATTTCCCAAGCATTGGAAAAGGCAAATCTGGAAAGAAAATTTGCACCCAGAGTAAGATGGTTTTTAAAAGGCAGACCAAATCCAGGTAAAAAAGAAAAACCAAAGCAACGATGGAAAATTAGCATGACAAACAAGAATGGATGGAGAAAAGAGATCTAAAGAAATAATGAAGAGAAACATTCAAAGTACAAAACAGACACAGATTAGAAAAGGCACACTAAATGTTGAGTATTCTGGGTCAGAAAGTATACCTTCCCCCTCTTCCTTGATAGACTTTGGTTCAGAGACGGCAAAACACTGCATGGTCTCATACTTCTGCTGTGCTGCGTCCTGCTGATCGACGGCCTGACGAGCTTCGCAGTCAGTATGAGGGTTGACCAACATACGACAGTTGAAGGTGTGGCTGTTCCTGTTGGAGGAATCGGTGCTACGATGATTGACTGGATGACAAAGACACCAAAAAAGACGGAAAAATGTAATAGACATAAATATTTAGGGAGTAAAGTTTGTCATAAATCTACACTACAATACAACACAAATGGTAAATATGCTGAAGGGTTTAGTTTTTGAAGGATGTTGAGTTTAACAAATCAGAAACACTAAACACTAAGATGACACCTATGATGCTACAACATACTATTTTAAGAGAGTTTAAGAGATAAAAACCAAATATGTCCATAGAAGAATATGAACTTACTCACGTTTAAAAACTATTTATAAATCCAAAATGAAGTAAATAACCTCTATCGTGGTAAAGTTACCAATTTTCTCACCCAGGCTCTTAGGCAAAAGGTTCTTGATGAACTCTGCATGGTCTCCAACATGCAGCACACTGTAGACACTGGTGTTCATCAGCTCCTCCTGCTGGTAGTGCAAATACTGGCTGACGTTCTCCGACACAAACACTATGTTTCCCTCCATGTTCACAACAAAGAAGAAGCCATCCAGGGCCTTAGGGGAAACAGAGGGTGAAGAAGGTGAGGAAAAGTGACAGTAATGATGGCAAAATATGAAAAGGATAAATAACAAACAAAAGGAAGGATATGTTTAAAAAGGTAAGGGGAAGTTCGGAACAGAAGTAATAGGGATGGAAATTAACATGTTGCAAATACAAATAAATTTTAGTTGTTTTATTGAGGGAAAAGAAGAAACAGTGATGGAAGGATAAAGTAATGGTAAGAAAGAAGATAAGTGAGAAGAAAAGGGTGAGCTCAGCTCACAGTAAAATATATTACAGAAACATTTAAGGCTTCACAGTGAAGAAAATCCCAAATTTGCCCCTTTCAATTACAATTTATGAAATTAAATAAGTTAATAAATAAATTAAATGTGTGTATTGTGATATTTTCCTGTGTCATGGAAAAGACAGAGGTCAAACCAAGACCACTGTTTTGGTGTAATGAAACAAAAAAAGTGTTAAAATATTATGTATTGTTGCTTTTTTATTTTATGATTGTGTCAGGATCAAGTCGTATTGAGGTAATAAACAGCTTTCAATACTGTTCAAATATTCCATCATACTTTTTTTTAAATTTAATTTTGAATGTTTTGGTGAAATGCCAGAAAAGTTGCCTGAGTTACCTGACTTCTTTTCTGTACAGGACATAAAGTAACACAGCCTCCCCATTCCCTACCGGTGGCTGCACACTGATCGTCAGCTGGCTGAAAGAAAGCTATGACACTTTTCCCGTGGTTACATATTTGTCTGCTTAAAAATATTTCCAACAACAAGAACAAACAGCTGTGGTGTGGAAACTAAAGGAGTGCCAACCATAATACAGTTGGAAAAGTACTATATCATTAGTGCTGCAGTGTGGTAGCTCTACTGCCTTGCAGCAAGAAGTTCCTGGGTTTGAATCCCGACCTGGGGTTCTTTTTTAGATGGAGTTTGCATATTCTCCACGTGCAAGCTGGGGTTCTCTCCAGGTACTCCAGCTTTCTCCGACAGTTTAAAAATGTGACTGAAATTTTAATTGAATACTCGAAATTGTCTTTAGGTATGAGTGTGGGCATATGGTTGCTTGTCGTGCCCCCCCCAAGACCCTGCAAGGATATGCAGGTATAGAAAAATGGATGCATATACATCTATAATAACATTGTAAAAATTAATAAGTTCTAAGGATGAAACACAACGGTTGTGTTTTATTTCGTTTTAAATAACTCATTATAATATATGCAAGCATTTCTTTGCACTGCTGCTGAAAAGCATACTATTGAAAAGTTATCTTCCGGACCCTAAGCAGACACCTCGGCCAAAGTTGATGCATCTGAATACTATATATAGCAAGTCTGTGTGTATGGGGTCAGGCTCCTCCCCTTCTTTTCTAATCTGGCTTTTCCCAAAGGTATTTATACCTCGCTGGGTCCCATGGTAAACGTCATCTCTCACTCATGCACAGACACACATAGGCTCCACTGTCAGTCAGCGGAGCTCTTATCTCCAGTAGTCACGTGTAGAGCAACGCTAGACTGTCTCTCTCAGGATGGGATTTGTCCTATTTGTTCGTTAGTCTAGTTGCACTTTGATGCATTTAGAGTGAATTAGATCTATAGAGAACAACCCCTTTTTGCAACAAAGCTCAGTGAGCTGTTCTACACACTTCAAATGCACACCTTGTAAAAACCAGAGCAACTTTACATTAAAAATTAAAGTACGAACTGGTTAAATGATAACAGATACCTGGATTACAGTTCCAAATAACATGTCAGTTTCCTGAAAAGACAGTACACCCCCTTTAAGTCTATGGTTTTACATATTTTGCACATATCTAGGTTTTTTGTGTGTACTTACATTTTCATTTTGTCTTTGATTAATAAATGATGACATGATGGAATCTGTGGCATGTCTTTTTGTACAACTAAAGTACACCTTAGGTTTGGATAGGTGACTAAGAAGTTAAATACATGCATTATTATGAAATCCAAGTAAGTTGGATACTAGACTATTTCTAAAATGGTAGCACTCACATCAACAGCAGCCTCTCTTTTCCTAGGAAAACCAAGTTTGTTTCTGGTTTCACACACTTTACTATAGAGTTGTTTTTTTTTTTATTTCAGTAATGATGTTCCCCCACCAGGGATGTACATAGGCTGGTGACATTGACATCAAGGGGCATCTCAGGCTCAACTGGCCTGTGAAGATGCACAAAATGCGGTGTGCTTCGAGATAAAGGTTGGGCAGCCGAGCTCAGTTCAGAGCTGATTGGAACATCTACACTATTGCTTTTCTTTCCTAAACAAAGAGCATTTATACCAACAATAAAGACACTACTTTGTTTTTTAATTAGCATTCCCATAGCAACATGTATAAATCCAGCTGGAGGTACTAAAGCTATTAGCTAATATCCTTCAGTCAAGATGACTCTGCAGTATGTCTACTGTGAAATATGTTAATCATGTGACTGATTTAAAACTTGATGTGGTAATAGCAGAGGAGGAGAATGCCACTACTCATCGAGCAGTACATGAGCTGGTTACCATGGAGACTGAACACAGATTGTTGCACAGACATTACTGCTCAACAAGGAGTCACACTAGGTTCTTAGACAAAAATTCCTGGAAGTATCATCACTTCTGAGAAAAGGATGAGAATTATGTTTGATTTTCTAACATCTGAGGGAAAATTAAATATTACAAGTTACATTAAATCATCTTTTTTAAGTTATACCTATTTAGATTTTAAAAATTTTTATCCTAACATGTAGCTCAGCGTTTGTGTTAACAGTCTGCTGGATTGAAAACTTGTCAATGTAACCTGCTTGTCCCCTCATAAGCTTCTCCCAGGTTACGTTCCCCCCTAAATGGCCCTTCAAGATAGGACAAGTACACAAAATATTGAGAGATGGATAAAAAAACAATAAAAGTTGAACCTACCTCCAGCATCATTGGCCCGAGAGTGTCTTTATCAATGACGGCCTGCCCTGTGGAGGAGACATCTGCCTTCTGCACCTCTTCTGCATTAGCCACCAGAGTCTTTTCTGTTATTTGTAAAATAAAAGCAGGGTTAAAAGGGAATCAGAGAAAACTTGAGGTGTGAGGATTTAGGGAATCAGAGAAAACTTGAGGTGTGGGGATTTTTGTCATGTTTTTATATCTCGTCACCTTTAAGTTAAGATAGTAAAACCTATCAGTGATAAGAGAATGTTATAAATGCATGCATGAATAAGTTATGCTGTGGTCAAAAAGGCATGTCAAATACAAAGAGATACCATCAGAAAGATCAAAATAAGTAATTTAGCATATTAGATGTTGCTTTCAAGGAAAAACACTTTGTTATGGTGAAGCTTTTGCTGTAGGTTGTTTGTTGAAGCAGCCGGACAATGCTGACAGTGTTGTTTTTATCTTGATGAAGCCGTCACCCACGCACCCACTTCGTGTTTTCATACACAAGACAAGAGGACCTTCCACATATTACATTCTTTGGCAAGCCTTTCTCTTCCGATAATATTAACCTCATGCTTATGCTTCAACTCTAAAACATAGATTTAAAATCATGGAGAGGACATGAGGATTTGAGTGGCTGACATGTTATTCACAGCATGGATCATTGCACAATTTTCCTGTACATTTTTTGCACCAACTTTTTCCCTTTCCTTCATGGCTGTACCACCGGACTGTTAAGCCTCCCATGGCCCCATTCGGCCACATAGCTGACATTCCTTTTGTGGGACTGGAGCTGTGGAGTCATCAGCCTTTAAAACTCTGTCGCTGCAGAGCCTGGAATGGCACTACAGTGCAAGCTGGAGGGAAGTAAGTCATGGCCAGAGTTTCTTTAAATGATAAAATATGTTACTACAATTTATTTCACATGACATGATTCCATGTTTTTTTCAATCCCTAATTTTTTTCTCCTCAAAGTGAATAAATGTACTTTTAAAAATCATCTATAAACTCCTCAAGAGCTGACATCTTTCAGGATTGCACATGAATGACTTAACAGTTTGGTGCCACATATCTTCCTTATTGCCCAATGCACAACTCATTAGCTCAAATTAACTTCATTCAGCAGCACTTGCAGCACACAAGGTTGAGACCTTAAAGCAGCAGTTTTCATGCAAACGCAACTCATAAAAGCAAGGGATATTCGGTTTTCGGATGAACCTAATAGGCACTATAACCTTTACAGGTGAACTTAATGTGACCTTCTCTAAACTTTTGAAAGCACATATCCAACAGTTCAATGTTTAACAGCAAAGTACACAACAGGTGTTTGATCCAAGAATCAGCCAATGAATTTCCTGGTTCAATCAGAATTGGTATTTAAACGTCCCTCATCATGCTGTTGACATTTTGACATCATGAGACCAAGACGACACCTAACAACTGATCGACAGTGTCTTGCCACTGGGAGGTTTCAAAGAGGTGGTTCTCAGATGGAAGTGGCCACTGGGCTTAAAGTGTCATCAGCAGAGATACAGAGAGACTTGAAGAGTCACAGAAAGGTATAGAAGTGGGTGTCCTTTGGCCACATCCCACACTTATTACTCCTTCATTGTGAACCTGCTGCACCGGTTGATTAATGCCACTCAACTCCTGGCACCCAAGTGTCATGTCGGACCTGTAAGGGTACCTGACCACACCTCAAAGTACAGGTGTTATTGTCTTGCATGGGCCAGAGAGCATTTACACTGGACAAGAGACCAATTGGCCTCAGTTCTGTTCTCTGATGAAAGTCGATTTACGTTAAGCAAAAATGATGGCTGCCAACAATGTTGGAGATCTTAAGGAAAGCACTATGCATCAGCCACTGTTGTCACCAAACGAGCATTTGGTGGTGGTGTTATAGTGTGAACAGGTGTGTCTAGTGAATACAGAACAGCCCTACACTTTGTGAATGATACAGTGAAAAGTCTATATTACCTGAATGATAATATTAAACCAGTCATTGTATAGGCCTAACTTCAACTTCATGGGCGACAATGCTGCAGCTCATCAGGTTGCATCATTAGGGAAATGGCTGCTGTAGACTGAGGTACCTGGAATGGAGTGACCCACACTTTTTCTAGACCTGAATCCCATAAAAAAGTGATAGGATCAGCTGAGTCGTTATGTAGACGCCCGGAACTCTGTACCCCAGATCCTCAATGACCTCAAGGACCCCTTCAAGAAGAGTGGGATGCCATGCCTCAGCAGACAATAAGTTGACTTGTAAACAGCATGAGACGCTGTTGTCAAGCTGTAATTGATGCAACTCCTCAAGGGCACATGACACATGATATTGAGACACTGAGATTTTTTGTTGTGGCATACCCACCACTGTTGATGGCTTTGGTTTCAACCCATTATTTGAAATAGGGGAATCACCATTGCATGCTTCTTCTTAAATGCCCTACTTTCATAATATAATATCACTGCAGTGTGAACTTTTTATATTTTCCATAAATTTCACCCGAAAGCCCAAACTCCCTAACTTTTCATGAGTTTCACAACTCAATAGTGGTTATGAATAATCAGGGAAACAAAACTGAGTGATTAGGATTAATAAACTTGTATTTTTGATGAGTTTGTGTCAATATGCCTTATTGATATTGCATACTGTTTCTCTCTGGTGCTGGAATGCCAATCAGTACAGCACTCTCTGGCATTTCCAGTGCAAAGTATTTATATCCAATAGACTAAATATTAGAAATTGCTCCATAAACATCACACATATGCATACATTTATTTCTCTGCAACCTGAGAGTGTAGTCAACCGAAAGGTTAGATGTAAACTAAAAGGAGGCACATAAACACCTTCTCACTGGAAATGGGTTTGGGCACAAGATAAACATTTTTCCAGTGGTGACACTTTTTTTCTTCATTCCCTGTTCCTGTTTATTGTTTCTAAGAACCTTTAACTTCATTTAAAATTCTGCTAATCAGTTAAATGTTCCTCAACAATAGTGTGTTTTTCTGCTGTTGACCTCACAGCTGTGTGACTTGAGCATTATCCCCGTGTGTGAGTGTGTGCTTATTCAGCTGTTGTTTTCAGATGCAAACAGTGCAATGACACATGGACACCAACTGGGTGACCGCAGGCACAAAAGGAGGAGATGAGCAAACGAGAGACGAACAGATGAAAGGAAAGATGACAAGATGCGGTTTCAAGTCAGAAGTTTCTACACACTCATAATGAGCATGAATATCATCAGTATATATATATATATATATATATATATATATATATATATATATATCTATATATATATATATATATATATATATAAAAATTTGGGGGGTTTAGTACTTCTTGAAATAACTTTTTTAAGAGAATCAAAATGAACAGCATTATTTACACTACATACCAACTGTCAAGCATGGTGGTGGTAGCATCAACCTTTGGGGCTGTTGTAACCTCAAGATAATTGCAGTTATATGTTGTACAATCATTCCATGAGGGAGAAAGAATGATTCAGCTAAGTAAAGCTCAATAAAATCACCCAAATCTACGTCATATTCATGTTCATTTTTAGTGTTTTTAAACTTCTACCTGCAGCTGTGGGTTAAAAAGAATAAAATTAGAATACAAAAGAAAAATTGAAAGAAAGTGACTGAGCTATAAATTGGATAATAAAACTGGGAAAGGAGACACAGAAAAAGAAAAAAAAGGAATACATGAAGGAGAAAAGATGTGATAACCACTAAAAACAAGAAGGACCAAGAAAGAGTCAGGACAAAACAAGAAGGGGAATCAAGTCAAAGAGAAGGAAGGGAGTAAAAGATTGAAGAGAAAATTTGTGGAAGTTGAGTGAAGGATGAATTGAAAAAACAATAGAACAAAACTAATCAGAAAACCATTAAGAGAGTGGACATATATTAAAATGATGGTTTGTAAAATAGTGACAGTTTTAAAAATGCAAAGAGGATTAAATATGAGGCTGAGGAGTGTATAAAGGTGAGAAAATTGTGAAGAAAGAGTAAAGATTAAGAGAAACTGAGAGACAGATCAGAAAATTAGATCCTCCTGCTTCTCTCTGAAGGCTTATTTCATGTTGGTCACTGTTATATAAGTGCTCCAGCAGAGGCTGTCTCACTATTACAGTCCTTTCACAGTCTGTGGGTTCCCACTGTGATGGGGATTGTTTTCTATTTACTTTTTAAAGTTAAGGAGTCTACGTTGCCTCTCGAGATTTCAGTTTTATAAACATCAGTTCTGAGCTCTTCTAATACCCACAGCTATTACACTGTCTTCCAGAAGAATTTCCACTTTCATGGTGAGGAACACTGGAAGGGCCGTTTTGTGATAAATAAATGGTTAACTGAGAAAATAAGCTGCTTGTGACTTTCTAACAGGAAAAAAGATTTAAATTGCTTATGTGGCCTCTCAATTTTTTATCCAAAACATCTGAAACTCGCAAGTCTAGAACCTACCGTAAGAAAAAACTAATTTATGAGCTGGGAAAAGTGGTACCTGTTCTAAAAACTGCCTTAAATGTACCTTTATACAGTTAAGCCCAAAACTATTCATTCTCATGCAGCTACAATGGAGAAAGAAAAGTGAATCAAACCAAAACTTTGTCTCAGTGTACGCATTCTTCAACAGCAATAAGGTATGCAGCTCGCTCTGCATTTATCCGAATTATTCACCTGAAACAAGCTGAATGTAAACATCAAACAGAAAAATCAGCTAATGACCAAATGGCTACCTGTAGAATCCAGTCAGCCCAAACTCTGTACATCGCATAAGATGCTGTTCCGAAGAATGTCCGTTCATGAGGATTTTCCCAAACAGTTGCGCCTGCTGCATCCAGGCACAGCTGGGACACTAAGCTGCTAAAATATCAAAATAACTCCATAACGATTTAAATATGTTTTATTCTCAAATATGGGCACCATCTCATTTAAACATTTCTGAACCTCAACAATGATCGTTTTTAAGTGGTTAAATGGTTGTATGATCTATCTGTCCAAGCGTTGGCAATGCCTGCCTATGCTCCTTAATTCACTAAAAAACATCCAACCAATCTTCAGTAAGTTCTACACTTTTTGAAATTTTAGAACAAATTAAATTCAAAAACTGAAAATTATTCTTGGTTTACTGCTGCCCAGAGTAAAATAAATAAATATATGAATAATTTTTCTTGATTGAAGCATCCTGAATAGGTACCAAGCAGTGATTTTTGTGTACCATTGCACTATGTTTTCAGGAATACTCAAGGTTTTTAGTGTCTGCCCCAGGGACATTTTGACAGCTAGCAGGGCTGAGGATCTAACACCAAATCATTTAAAAAAGTAGAAATGACATAAATTATTTGGGATGCTCACCCTGCTCCTTGATCTGCCTGATCTGCTTCACTGTCTCTTTGAGGATGGCACATTTGTCGGGCTTGACGTTGAGGTCGTCTATGTCGTTAATGTTGGCAAAGATCAGCTCTGCCAGCTCCTCGATGTATTTGTTCTCCTGCTCCCTGTTGCGCCTCTCAGTACTCCGCTTTGGGCTGCGGGACAACAAGAAGTGATGTCAAAAACATAAATCAAACTCAATCAGAAAAAAAAAAAAAAAAACTAAATGGTGGAAATGATCAAAACAATAAAAAAACAAACAAAAAAAAAAAACATCACTGTACAATGCTGAACATTACATCTGAAAGGCTTTTGTCTTTGTGCACTGACCAGCTTTTTTGTGAGACAAAGACCTCCCCAGTAACTGAGAATTAACTTTGTGACCTCCCTGTGACCTGACATTAATGAGTCGTATGACCTTTGTGCAAAGAACTGTGCATCATAACAACAATTTTTGTATCGTTACATAAACTTTTGTTTGTAAAAATGATCCAGTTCCCACCAAAACCATTACTGTTATTTTCCTGAAGCACCATTAACAGCAATTTATCAATTATGAAAAATTATTAGTGCTTCAGAAAATTTATTTGCAGAAAGTATACACACCCCTCTGAATGTTTTTATTTTTTTATTCTTTAATTGTTCGAAAGAAACAATGAAAGAACAAAAGAAAAAGCGAAAGAAAGAAAGAAAGAAAGAAAGAAAGGAAGAAAGAAAGAAAGAAAGACAGAAAATTATACTTTCACATTTTTTACATATAAAAACCTGAAAAGAATGGCATGTATTTGTATTAAGACTCAGTTCTTGGTTAAACCACCTTTCACTGGAACTACAACTGCAACTTATTAGGGTATGTCTTATCAGCTTTGCACATCTACATACTACAATTTTACCCTTTGTTCTTTGAGAAAAAGGTTCTAGGTCAGTCAGAGTGGATGGAGAGTATCTGTTAGTGTAAATTTTCAAGTCTCGACAAATATTTTCAAAAGGACTTGGGTCTTGAGTTTGACTGGACCATTCTGACACATGGATGTGTTTTTATTTAAAGGATGTCCTGTCAGTTTGGGTGCAAGCTTTTTTTCTATCATTATTATTATCTTCTATTTAACGAAGGCAAAATTTTTCACCTGGGTCCCAGGAGGTCCGACGGACATTCTTTCCTCTTTGCAGATTCCCCTTTGGGGGGCTCAGGAGTGTCCCCCCCACCGCTACTCATCTTCAGCAGTTATCAGCACCTAAACCGAAGGAAGACAAGAAAACAAAGCAGACACTTAGTGATAACATACCAAACTACACAAACAGAACTAGTCTTTACATATAACCTTCCTGCTGTCAGATAGGCTCGATTTAAGTGATTCTTTGATTCTACAGCAACGGCAGAAATCAGGCCTGGGTGGGGCTAATAAAGCTGAACTTTGCTGTCTTTGTTTTTTAGTCTGACAAAATAGTAAAAAACTGGAGAAATATGTTGGTGGGCGAATACATTTTCAGAGCATTTTTTTTTTTGGCAAGGACTCCCGTCACGTTTAAGGAGGTTTTTCCAAATGTGCCACAATCCAACCATGTATAAACAGGCTATGAAGACCATGGCTGTTTAAACAGGGCCTGACTGGGCATGCCTATTATATTTGACAGCAGCAGACTAATTAACTCAACTTCAGACACCCAAGTCTTTCCTTTCTTTATTAATAGCAGTATATTGTGTTTGCCTATTACAATGTATACTCTTCTCTGAGTGCTTGAAGTCTTCAGTCTGGATGTACTGGTTGAACAGGTGGGCAGGGTTAAAGTCAGACCCTAGAAAATAAAAAACGGAGGTAAAGTTGAGGAAAGCAAAGCTCCCTTCTGTCTCCTTTAAGATTCTGTCGGCAAAATGAATCACAATATTTCAAAAAAGGTATGTTTTTAATCTCCTGATGATGTAAACAACACGCAGAGTGCATTATCAAACACAGATTATGAGTCACAAAAAAACAATGTACCACTGTAATGAGCCTGAAGGCAATATGTGGGCAGCCCAGTGGGAATACAGTGGGTGTCAGTAATTACTTCAGATAGAAATAGCTAATTCACGGAGGCACTCTCACTGTTCACTCATTAATTTTAACATGTCAGTCTTCAATATGAATGATGGTTGGGATGTTTTGAGAATATTCCTGTAATCTCAATCAAAAATAGGAAGAAAATATAACTTCGATGACTTAGAAATAAAGCTTTTACTGAGCAAGAAAGATGCACCATATGGCCGTGTCATGCTGCTCGACTTGCCCCATATGGTTCATTAAAAGGGACACAATTTAGACAACTGAAATGCCAGCAAAGGCTTTATTCTGGCCAGAGCTGCAGGTACAGTGAAGTGATGATGATGCTGGGAAAGGAATAAGAATCAAAATGAGCTTTATTCGCCAAATTTCTGCAGCCAACGATGAAGAAATCTTCAATATGAATATATAAAAAAGGTGAATAAAAGTTAAGAAAATAAAAGCTATTTGTAAATATGTGTATATACAGTGTTTTTACTAAAAAGGAAGAAGACAAGCCAACATCCAATTCAGACCCTCTGATCTGGCACTTCATTAAAGGGCTATTTCATGGTTTTTAAGAATCAGGACTACCTTTATCAGCTCCAATTCAAAATCTAAAATGGATAGACCAATCAAGTCTGGACTAAATCATGGCTTTGTGATTTGGGAAACTTTTTTTATAAATAGTATGCAAATTCATTAATTAACCCAAAATATTGACATATTATTTGAGTTGCAATATCAATATGAATGATATTGAAATATTCCACGTGAAACTATGACTATGAAAGTCCAGGCTGGTTTTTATGGTGCAAACATTAATACAAACAAAGTTCCTCCTGCTTCTTCAGTTTGTTTTTTTTTTTCTATATTTTTTTCCAATATTCTCCAAGATATTTTCTATTTTCTGTTTTAATCTCAGAAAACACTAACAGGTCTTGTTGGTCTTTGAAACTATCCTGTCTTTCTCTTTTTTTATTAGGTTCATAGGCCTGCAGAAAATAAATCAAGTTGTGAAAATATTAGTCTTAGCATAGCAAAATTCTAGAAACAAACACCCATTAAATTTATCAGTATTTTTTCAAGAACTCACGGAGCAGAACGTCATATATTTGTGTCATTATGCTGATGGGGAGTCTAACAAGCCAATAATATCTAATTATTTAGTTGGGCTACCTGCTCCAGTAGCAAGCCTGCAGTCAGCTGTTTAACAAACATTCAGCTCATAACTGTGGTTCTACCACAGCGTTTTTAGAGGGGTGGCCCTGCATTACTTTACTTCAAACTGTGGAAAAGGTTTGAAGACAAAAAACCTGTCTAGATCATAATGATGGAAAGCCAGTCTATTTTCACACATGTGGCTCTTTTGGCATGGCTCCCTTAGAAGAGCTAGTTTTTGCCCCTTTAAATCTTCATATATCAGAGGTTTGAAATTGGTAAGCAATGTTTTTATTCTGTTATCATTAAACCTACATTTTTATTTTTATTATGTTCCAGAATAAAAACACACACTTAATACAAACCTTTAAATGAACAACTGAATACAGAAACATGGTTGGCTGTGTAGGTTTGTTGGTGACCTGCACTAAAAGATCTTTTAATTTGACAACTTCACCACCAAGAAGCTTGCAGTTTCCAAAATCCAGCTCCCCATCTCTTTGCATGCTTCATTTACACCTCAACAAGTGCAATCTTCAGAACCCCCTTTGCTTCTTTCACATATGAAAAGGATTCTCTGTCTATATGTGATTGGCTGCATGATGTGTCCATAAAAATAAAGTCCCACCCCTATCTGCATAGATTCCCTGAAGGACTGACTAAAGATGCATCTCTCCCCAATGCAGGATCGACTCTTCTTGGTCATTAAAAAGACTTGAACTGAAAAGGACAATTTCCTACTAGTTCATAGGCTGCACAAAGTGAAGCTGGTGGTTAGTCAATAACTGGCTCTGAAATATCAGTGGAAACCCACAGTGGACTAAAACCACTGGCATGGCTACATGGAAAACGTCAAATTCAAGACTTTAGAATGTCCGTTCAATAAAGAACAAGTTCTGACGCATCCAGTGAACTAAACCTGAAGGCTAAGCATAGGTGTACAGTGTTTCCAGCAAAGCTCAACATGTGCCCATCCTCTCATTTCCCACCACCAGTTTAGCTCTGGGCTTGCCTACAGCTGGCATCCACAAGGATCTTGTCACTGGCTCACATGAAATCTCAATTTTGTGCCTTTCAGTTAATTTTACGATCAAATGCTGATTGTAAAAATATATATTAGGAAGGATCAGCTTTTATTCTGCAAGAGTGCTTCTAAGACGCTCAACTGCGAAATGCAGACACGAAAATTTAAATTTATGCAAAATCTTTACAATAAATGAAAATAAATTCACACAGAAATGCATGTTTTCACACAATCAGGCAATGATGAAGAAGTCTAATAATTAAAAGCAGGGAAGACGTGGTGTTTGTAGGGACAGTGGGCCTTTAAGGTCCTTCAACAGGCTGGGACACATCACCTGACAGTTACATAAGAGCCGGTCAGTGGGACTGATACTGCGCAGATGAAGGCAGAAGAGAGGGATAAGCAAAAGGGAAAACAACAGGGAAAGAGAGAGAGGAGATTAGCAAGAAAGAATCAGTGTAAGAAAGACAGAAGAGAAGAGGAGACAGAGAAGGAGAAATATTTCAAACTGCATCAAGGGAAATGTACGAATGGACGAGCTGTCAGTTTTTAAGTGTCGGTAAAAAAAAATGTTTGTGACACAGATTTTATGCTGACAAGAATAAATGAGGTGCAACGATACAAGCGGGGGTAAACAGAGTGACAGCAGGAAGAAAATGGGAGGTGGGTCATTTGTTGCCCTAAATAATCAGGCCTGAAGGCAGAGGAAAGTATGGCCTAATTATACCATACGGGATAAGAGGACAGGAGGAAATGGCAGATAACATGATACTGAAAACAGAAATAAAACATTTTAAATAAGACAACAGTTAATATCATCAACACTTATTTTCATGACTGAGTTTTTGTGCTAGCAGGATGGTTTTAGCATCAAAAATGATCTTTGGTGCACAGCAAGTGAAAATTTGGAAAAGCACTGTGATGTCCATCATCTGATTCCCAGAAGGCAACTGGTTGTTGAGAGAAAAACTGAAGCGTTGTGCAGAGAAAATACCTGGAAAACACAGCGTGAGAACTTCGGGGATTCCCTGACTTTTTGCCTCGGGTCCAAGCAGCTTACCCTCCCAGTACTTAGCATTCATACAGCAATAAGCAGGAGGCAACTTTTCAGACAACTGTCCCCTCCAAATCAGCTACAGAATATACAGCTGAAATCAGAAATTTACATACACCCAATAAAAAGACACATGCACCTTTTTTCTTACTGTCTGAAGTTAAATCAGACCAAACCTTTCTTGTTTTAGGTCAGTTAAAATTACCAAAATTATTTCTACTTGCTAAAATCCATAACAATAAGAGCAAGAATATATCAGAGATTTATTCATGTCTTCAAAGTCGGAAGTTTAGATATATTTCCTCATATTCAGTAGCATTATCTTTGAACTGTATGACTTGGGTCAAACGTTTTGGAGTTCCTTCCACAATCTTCTCACAGTAGCTTGCTGGAGTTCTGGCCCATTCCTCCAGCATAGTGCTCCTCACTAAAGCAGATAACGGCTGTGTTTCAGAGTACAAATTAATAGATTACATTTATGTAGCAGTTTCATCAACTGTAGTGAAACTCTGTCAAACCTTACACCCAACACTAGAGCACAGCGTTCTCAGCAGAATCTCAGGAGACGATGATGCTATAATGAACTAGTTATAATCTTGATCATTTTGAGAGGAAACAGGTGATCTTAAGGGGTAATGGCATTCAGCACTGAAGTTCTCATGTTTCAGGCCTGTAGAGCATGCAACAGTCCTCTGGAGAGAAAAATCCCACATGATTGTGTCAGAAATCAATATAAAAAGGATCCCTTAAAGTTTCAATCAATCACAAAGAAGCTCCACACACAGACACAATGTCTGAGTACTTACAACTGACATCACTTGGATGTTCACGTCAATATTTGTGTGCATCAAAATGCGCAAACACATGCACACAGGTACACATATGGCGCGTAAACATGTGCAATATGAATTAACACTAATGCAGGCTGCAACAAAAGCCTTTATCCAGCTCTGCCCGATACTAATGCAATCAGAGGAGCTGAGAGCTTTGCAAAGCGAAGCCATTTAAAAACAATTTGAGCTGGAGAGAAGGGACAGGGCCAGAGGGTCAATGCTGCCATTAAGAAATGAAAGCTGAGGATTGATCACTGCCTGCTTAAGTGGGCCTTGTCTCCAGTAGAAACCAACCGTGTGCTTGGGTTTGGGTTCTGCAAATCCAAAGTAAAGAAGGAAAAATTGTTCCTTACAAGGCAAAGTTATATTACTATGAAAAAAGTATACTAAACTTTATTTACCAAGAATTTTGTGAATGAACTCGTACACATACAAAAGTGTCTGGATCGCTGTTCTGAAAGTGTTATCAGTCATTTATTACCAAACTGTCTTCCTGGTTTTCAAAGAGCAGACCCCTGCGGTTTCTCTCTGCTGCTGTGCTGCAGAGGACAGAGAACAGGTAGGTGTCAGATTACACTCAGATGGAGGTCAGGCTTGGAGAACATAAAGAAACACGGAGCTGCAGTTGATTTCAGCTTCATTTATAAAGGCGAAATATGAGTAAAAGTTCTGCAAAATCTATCAATTTAACACTGTGTGTCACAGCCCCTTAATTTGTGACTAAGCTAATGGCTGGGAAGATGAGGCAACAGCCACCCTTGTGAAAGACCAAGGATTCACAAAATGATAGTTGTCATAGAAGTACAATACATTATGGGCTGTTGTTAAGGTAATGAGTCATTCCCAGGCCTTAGCTTGCACACTAATTGAGGTTTTGAGATTATAACAAAAAATGGCCTATGATGTCTTATGTAATGACAGCGAGTAGAAAATTAAAGCTGATAGTGGGATAATGGAGAGCCTCTCTATACCTAATGTGATAACACCTTCATTGAGTAAATGTCAGAGCTTTTATCCCCAGAAATGAATTGAGTCCATCAGTTTAGCTGCTTCACTGGAGTGCTCCCTTTAGGTCGAAGAAAGAAAGAAGAAAGAAAGAAAGAAAGAAGAGAGCACTGTCATTAGTTAGTAATAAAGAAACCTCACTTTACTCAATTTATTCTTCCTGATATTTATATCAACTTTTAAAAATTTTACTTTCAGACCCTGTCAGACCCTCCCACATTTATTAGCTCTCCTGTTCAAAGACCAAATCTCACAGTGACAAAAGAATTTTAAAAAGATTTCTTTTTTTTTTACTCTGGAAAAAATTCACAGATTAAGAAAAACATTTATTTTATCAAAAATCGTTGACACTCCATTAAAAACAATAATAATCATCCAATATATAAATTAAGTATAACCCAACCTTTTTTGTGAAATTTAACCACTTATTTTAAGTAGATCAGTCTATATTTCAATTCCCTTCCTTTTTGGTATAAATATGACATTACAAAAAGGTCTATTTCTCCTAGCCAGTCATCAAAATTGGAAATACAAGGGAACATATTGTTCAGGTAAGACATTTATAGATATTATGGTTAACCTTCATCAAACAGGAAATGGCAGCTAGAAAAAAGCTAGTCTCCTAAAACTAATCTACAAAATCTATAAACAATAATGGACATGAGGTCTCTAAACAATCTGGTCTCCATCATAAACAATCCATCACTCATTACATGACTCCTCTGGAGCAACAGCAGAGCTCTTTTTCTAACAGACTGCAGCAGCTCCGCAGTCACAAAAAAATGGTTCAGGAAATTATTTCTCCCATTCTCAGTAACTCATATGAGTGAGAGGTGAACACACCTCTTCACTGTAAATTGAAACCACCACATTAATTTCTGCAATACTCCTCCTTAAATTACTCTATTATGGCTCACTAACATTGATATAATAAATTCAGTCTTGTATAGAGTTATAATGTAAATATCTTTATTAGTATTTATATGTACGTATGTATATAAATGTGGACAGATGCCAATTTACACAGCATATGCCCATGTTGCACTATTCATTCTGCTTCATATCTACGTAGATATAAATATTTATTTAATTGCCTTATTGTTGCTGAAACAAAACAGTTTCCCTATCTATCTATCTATCTATCTATCTATCTATCTATCTATCTATCTATCTATCTATCTATCTATCTATCTATACAGCTCAAGAATGTTACAACTCTTGTGGATGATCTTTGGCTGGGAAGATCTTTCACATCAACATTCACATCTTCTAAACTGGAAAATGTTAGGTTCAAAACAAAGTTTTTTCTTCTTTTTTCCTGCTAAATACAGCGTGGATTTTCAAATAAAGTTCTCCTTTTTGGTGCTGGAAATAGACTCTAAACATTTTCTCGACCAACAAAACACATTTTATTAAGGCAAACGTCTAAAACCCTTTTCTGGAACTACAATAACTTGTTTTTTTCTACGTTGTTTCAGTAAAACATTACACATTTACAAAATATTTTGTGATTTAAATTGGAAATAAAATATGACCCCTGAGTACTTTCAACTTAGCAATTTTGGCTCACGGTGTAAAAAGTTTGCACCATTAAGCTAAACCATACTCAGATGGAACAATGTGCTACACTCAGATTCAACTAAGATTGAACATTTTATCAGCAAACACAGATTCCAAGCCTAACAAGTTGGTTTGCTGTAAAATAAAATATTAGTTGTGGAAAAGTAAACATTACTGATGTTAAGTGTGGTGGAAGATCCGTGATACTGCTTTTCTTTTAAATACCCTCGTAAACACGATAACATGGCAACATGTACTCTTTCAAATATCTGGATGCTTTAAATAAAAATCCAGTGCTTTCCACTGGAAAACTGAAAATGGGTCGACAGGATAATGATTCAAGCCTTTAATTTTATTTCCATCTTATCTGATAAAAAAGGTCCATATCTTCCTAAAGTTATGCTAGACAACTGGTCCATTAATATGGTTATTCCCAGATTTCCTAGATTATAATTGGAGGCAGAGCTTTAAGGTTTTAAGTCCCCTTGGTACACAGTAATATGCATCTGACCACCTCCTTTACCACTAAATGAAATGGGAAAAGGGAAAGTTTAGCTTATTCATAAACAATTCATTATATGTTTTTAAAAAACCATAAAAAGAGTCCCCAATAAACAGTTGCAGCATTAACTTGGGTAAGAAAACAATCCATCAAATAGCACTCATTAGGATCACTTAAGGACTTAAGGACTTTGACACCAGTGGATTAGACAACTGTAAACTGGGAGGAGGGACCCCGCTTCTGTTTGTTTCCAAGCTTCTGTTAAAGCAGCAGAGTGAAAACCAACAAACCCTGTGATCACACATAAGTGCACAGTAAAGCAGACCTAACACCCTGCAGAGGCTGGATTAAGAACATGGCCTTCTCCCATGATGAAGGACCTGTGATGCAACCTGGGTTTATCTTTTCATCTATGTATACATTTATGAGCAGCAGTTTGCATTTTTAATAGATCAAGTCTGTTTATGTACATCTCAGCTTTTTTGTGTGATGATGCTACGCTGAAGCGTTGGCTTAATGGCTGGTGGCTTATTGCCAATTCAGAGACAGATAGAGATAGATTTCCACTGCTGCTTCCTTTGAAACCCCTGGGCTCATGGGAGTTGACTCAGCAAATAATCACAAAGCAAATAAGACCTCCAAAGAAATGTTTGGCTGAGCTAACAAAATTTAAAGAGTTCCCAGTTAGACCACAGCGCATACGTGTCTAGTAAAAAGATCCAATTAACTTCAGCATTATTTAAAGTAAAGATTACATTCCTCTAGCAGGTTCCTACCTATCAGGATTGACACAGATGGCCACTCAAGTAGTTTCTGATGAATGCAGAACATAAACAAAATCATTTTAATTTAACTTCTATAATTTAACAATCAAAACTAAACAGTTTGTCCAACATATCAAGAGAAAGGGAGAAAACTTTAAGGGGCCTGAAAGTAGGATCTGCTGTACATCTTGTAAAATCCACTAACCCTTACCAAAGCCTGAAAACTGGGCAACTGGTCCTTAAATTTAACATAAAAAGAAAAAAATACATTAAAACTCCCTAACAAGCAGCAGATTCAAGAGACCAGGAGAATGAGCAAATTCTTCTCTTTTTATTGATCTTCATGAAACTTCCAGTTTTGGTTTAAAATTTCTTGCAAAGAACCATAATTGTGAAAAAAGTATACAATAGAGAAAGTTTCGTAGTTCAATTGAAATGATCAGGAAATTTTAAAGGATCCCCATCTGTCAGTCATCTGTTCTTGGGAACATTTCAAGGGACAAGGGCTTGAAATAAGTTCACCATTGTATTTAGATAGGTCTGAACATCTGATCACAGCATTTTGATATTTTTAATCCAGAAATTTAAAAAAGCCACCCATTTTTTTCTCAGAGTTGGGTGCTTTTCCAACTGTAAATAGAGGTTTCATTCATTAAAGCAAGTTTTTAAACCACAAACTAAAGCCTTTAACAATGTTTTTACCAGCATTTCACTGAGATGTAGCTCATATAATGAGCTCAATAGATGTGCAGTTCCACCAGGTGTTTGCTAATTGCTGCTGGCTAGTCTGGTGGAGCTGAGTGGGGAAGTCGCAGAAGAGGGGTGCTCTGAGAGGTGGAAGCGCAGAAGCTCAGAAGCTTGGAAACTGTAACTCTGAGGCAGAGCTGGATCTCAAAGGTGGTGCTAGGTCCATCAAGGTGTTTTGCACAGCTGCATGGTTGCCTCAGAAGATTAAAGGATTTTTCAAACATGTATGAAAGAATCAAGGCAACACTCCAGGTATGTTTTTGATGAGGGAATAACATTATAACATGATGTAAAGCTTGAAAAAAATCAATTTTACAAAATACTGCCCCTTTAATGACCTTCATAACTATCAGTACATGACTGGTATATGGTAAATTTGAAAAATCACCTTCAGTGTGAATGAGGTACTCCAAATACTTTGTCAAATATTCTGTTTATGTTTGTCTAAGTTGTTTCCCAGTGTTTTTACTGCAACCTACAGTATTTATGTGATTAGAACATTCCTACATTGACCTTGCCTCATTTGCATCATGCACCATGTCTGAGCTGGCAAAACCGTCTCTAAGTGTGTCACAGTTCAGCAATGGTTAAAAGATCATGCCATGTTAGCATGACACTAGCTCTGTGGTGGGACTTTAGTCACTGGATGAGGCTAGAGTAACCTACCCTGCTTCAAATTCTCTGCAACCAAACACTGGCAGTCCCATCAAGCTGCATTGCAGAAATGCTCCTACCATATTCACCCACGCTCCTCCCAGAACCTGATGCACTGCCACCATGATAAGAAAGAACTAGGACTTTGCTTTTGATGTATTGTGCATTTTCAAACCATTCAAGGAATTCCCATGGGCTATAACATGCACTATAAAACCAACTGTCTTCTTGATTCGAACAAGAAGACCTTGCCAAAACAAAGTCAACATACATTTAGTGGATTACTTAGCTTTAGAAACTTAAGCCAATGCCCTTTAACTTGGGGGCTTATGGAAATTAAATGGACTAACACAGTAATATGCTACACAATGTTAAGATTCTTCTCTCAAAGTTTTGGTATCTCCCTTTACACCATATTCAACAAATCTTCTCATGTGAGGCGCTATGTGGGCAAAAACTTGACCCAAAGATGGGTATTTACTGTATGGTCATACATACATAGTAATATTGTGGTGCCAACATATGGGGCTGAAAAGGTTTCCCAGAAGTATGGGCTTAGTCTTGGGATGATGCTCCTAAGTCCTCATAGGCATGTATACTAGGTACTACCGGTGACCACACTTTTGAAGTTGGAAGCGTTTGAAATTTAGTAAATTACAAGACAAACAAAGCTGTTGAGACTAAAAAGAGACACTTCCACTTAAACTGGAATATTGTTGCAACTCTAAGCAACACTAAAGAGCTATGGAACATGTTGAACAGGTTTCTGTAATTAAGTTTGACAACATGACCAAGACTCTGTCTCAGGTAAGTTTATTAGTTTGGCTATCTCAACTGTATGCGTTAACCAAATCTCATTCATCATGCTGGTAGACAAAGAGGTATTAACAGGTGTTAACACACAGTGTGCTGAAGCTAAAACTCTCAATGGAAATTGAGAGACATCCAGTATATTTTAATCTGAAATCCATCTGAAGCGAAAGGGGGAAAAAAAAACCTCTCGGGCTTCACGACAAAATATGGAAAACAGAATCTTCTCCTTATACTTTGTTCAACACTATTGTTAATCAGGTTGTCTTACCAAACCCTAATGAAAAACTACAAATTTTTCAGAGCAAGTTGAACTTCTAATAGAATGGTTGCAGGTGAACAAATGACTGAATGTTAGCATGATAGGAAAGAACCCCTCACCTAGTAGAACCCACAACTTTTTTATTGGGCTACAAAAGACTTCTGGCACCAGTGTGCTGAAAAGAAAAGCAAATGTCTGCCAGAGTACTGAGTAGTGAGTCCACTTAAAATCCATCTGTACAAACTGACCCACTTCAACAATTGCTCCCCTTTCGGACCAACCACATTGTATTCTTTTTTTTTTTTGTCTAGCAAATAACACTAATTGGTATTTGTATAGCAGCATGATCTGGTGTCACCGGGGCACTGTTGGAAGGCTTGGCCATTGTTACTTTTCCATTTTTAGTCTACGTCAACAGAAATCAATTAAAATATTGTTTTCATTTTCTGAATGAAGAAAACATGAATCAATTCATTACAGGAAATACTTCCTAGAAAAGAGGAAAGAGAGAAAGGTTAACAGCAAATCATTTAGGAACTCAACTGTTTGATTTAAAACTGATTTTATGCAAAAAAAAACCCAAAAAAAAATCACAAATAAAAGCAAAATTAAATAAAAGCTTTAAAACAAACAGTTTTGTGTGGATGGTTTGTATGTATCCCTCTAAACCAGAGCTGTTTGTCACTCTGCATGAGCAGCCTCATGTAATATTAGAGCCTGATCGATTATAGACCAGAATCAATAATATTGAACATGCCTGGCCGGATGCAGTTCAGTTGACACAATGGCGTGCAGGCACATCAAGACAATCTCAAAAATAAGAAATGGTTTTGGAATTGCGAATAAATATCAATACAAAAAAACTGAGAAATGCTAAATGTCATTGAGACTGTAAAGCAGGAAATGAAACTTAGTTGAATCTTGGTGTCCATAGTTAGCCTCTATAGAAAAGTTAAATACATGTATGAGAAAGCACTGTCAGGAAATCAGGGTGAAACTTGTCGAGATAGCGGGAAGGAGGGAGGGAAGCTTTGCTTATTGCCAGAAACGCTTGCTGTCTTCTGTCCCCTGTGTAATAACTGCAGTATTGCACTGCAAACACAAATACAATGGTGTCTCGATGTGCACACACATGCTCCTGAGTAGGATTTCTTAATCTTCAGCTCGAGTTTCACAGTTATTTCATAACACGGGGCTGGTGGTCTGATACGGTCAGTATCTCTAAAAATGCACTGTGACACAACTAAAGACCTTTTTAGTTCGGTATGTGACATATAGGCAGACAACAACCCCAAGCATTCGGACCTATCAGATAAACACTAAAATAAGCTCAAGTGTGCATTGGAATACATTACACACTTTGATAACCTAGAAAAGTGCAAGAGTAAATCAAATGATATTTAAAAAAGAGATACGGTAGGAGATTTACGTTGTCCTATTGACCAGTCAGTCAAAGTCCACCTACAGATCACTGATTGACTGAAATGTAGCAGGAGCAGCAGCTTGTCTCTGTGAGAAAATTAACATACAGTCACAGCTGAGTGAGTTCTTGACAGTCAGTCTTTTTATTCTGCTCAGATAAGAATGCCAGGAACAAGGCTGCTCATCAATTCTGGGATAAATATGTAGTTCTTTCTGTCAGCATATGAGACTTTCATCTATCACCAGGTCAACCAGTTTGTCAGATGTAAATGTTTTTTTGCACTTTTCAGTCACTCTGTTTCTTGACGTTTGTGTGACGTTTGAATTTCTAGGTCACAAACTTTAATTGCAAAGACTTGGCGTTAGAAAAAGGTTCAGCAATGATTTTGTAATAACTATTCAAAAAGGATTTTCTTTCTGCAGAAAACTATAAACAACCCCATCTCACAGTAACTACAGGTGTTCCAAAAGGATCTATTTTAGCCCCCACTTTATTTTCTCTTATTATAATTCAGCTGGGACAATGACTTTATCCAGGCAAAAATACTTTTATATGCTGATGATACAATGAGGCACACAGTGTTTGACTTAAGCTTCCATTGTGGGTTAATCTTTCGTTAATGATTTGAGACTATGTGTGGGATCTTTGGTTAAATAGAACCTGCTAGAACCTGATAGCATAATTTATACGTTTAAACCCTAGCGCTGACAGATGGTGTACTCTTTTTTTTTTAATCATCACTGTCAATGCATAGAAAGAATGACTTTACACAAAAATGCCTTGTCATATGGCTTCTCAAAAAGCTAGTATTTAATGTTCATGTTTCTAACAAAGATTAACGCCTTACAAGATGTTTTGTAAGTAGTTTTTCACTGCCAAGATTTCTTATTTATCTATTTTTAGACTGTAGCAACATTTTTGCTCTTCATTCTTACTTTAAAAAGCTAAATTCCCCACATCATGCTACATCACGCATTGTGACAACTTCAGGGTTATGAACACTTTAGTGAATCTTCCATGACTCTTTAATATGCCTGTTTGTTAGTCTGGGGAAAAATAATTCTCATTTATGTTTAATGCATCAAAAATGCTCAGTGGTTATGTTATTATGGTCATCCTACCAATATGCTTGCTACAATTAATGAACAATTAAACCATAAAAAAAACATAAAATAAGGAAAAATACATTTTTAAAACAGAACTGAAGGAAATCTGTGGATAATTGATTTTAAGGAAATATGCTGGATTTATCAGGAAATAATTACCTGTCCCTTTTTATGTAAAGTTCCATCTATATATTATAAACTTCAAAAAGCAAAATTCATGTAGTTTTAAATATAAATTTAGATGTGCTGACCCAGCTTTTATTGACTGGTTTTCTTTGAGGTCTGACCTGCTGATTTAGAAGCAGATTTTTTTTTTTTATTCTAAGAACTACTACATAGATTAATTATTTGATGTTTTCATTTAATTTAGCAAAATACTTTAACAAACTTTGCACATATCAGTAAAAAATGACCTGCAGGTAATTTGATTCCAGGAGAAAACAAAGGTATTTTAAGGGGTTTTTTTTTTCCAGGTATGATTAAAAGCTATCCCCAAACACAATATTCACAAGCTTATTTTTGTGGCTATTTCAGGACAGCTAGTCTTCTTAATTTAGCCCAGAAAATTATATTGCAAATTGGACTTTTAAAAACAACACATCTTGTCAAACCTTATCTTAAGTAAAGATGTTGAAAGTCAGGCTTGTTAAGCCCATCTGAGCAATCTCTACATTTAGAGAACGGTAGACATCTTTTCTCCTTCCACATTTTATCCTCATTTTACATTGTACGGATAGCAGAAGACCCTTAGCTTCCACTTCACTAGGTTCCTCCTCAAATAGTAAACAGTAACCAATCTCTGTCTCCCATGAACGAAGTGCTCATGTAACACATATATTCCTTACCATAAATTGTGTGAAATTGAACAGGTTAAGTAGCACAACACAGCACAATGCTAAATGTGACTGATTTTGTTGTTATCTGTCCGTGCACGCATAGAATGAGCTTATCAGCCGTTCGTGCTGCGCATGTGCGCTTTCACTCCTGGGGAGTACTTCACACCTCCATAAGGGGTGTAACCAAAAAGTTTCACTCTAAGCCCTGATTTCAAAAAGTGCAGTTGTGAGAGACTGCAGTCATATAAATGTGTCATATAAATGAGCAGGTTGATCACAACAAAAATGTTACAGTTTAACTGAAGAGCGGTTCCATGTGAACCAGGCCTTAAGCACCTGGATGTGGTTAAGAACACTTGTTGAAATTCAAACCAAGCCTTTGAATGGAGAAGAAATTGGATTTAAATTGCTTTGAATGTGGCATGGATGTTGGCACCAGATGGTGAGTATTTCAGAAAATGCTGAGATTTGCCTGCACAACCATCTCCAGGGTTCAAAGGGAAAATACCCAGTGAGTGGCAGTTGTGTGAAAGAAAATTCCTTGTTGATATGAGCAGACATTTGGCAAACTGGTTTAAATTTATAGAAAGGCAACAGTTGCTCAGACAACCACTTTGTATAACCAAGGTATGAAGTGCACTATGTCTGAATACATCAAACCTTGAACTAGATAGGCTACAGCAGGAAAGCCCACAGCAGGAGCCACTCATGTCAGTGGAAAATAGGAATCTGAGGCTATTTATGCAGGATCACCAAAATTAGACAATTATAGATTGAAAAGATGTTGCTTGGTCTGATCAATCTTGACTTTAGCTGTGAATTTCAGATAAAAAGTTCAAATTTTACATAAGCAATGGGAAACAAAGGATTTATCCCACCTCAAATCAACGCTTTAAGATGGTGGTTGTAATTGTGGAGGAGATATTTTCTTGGCCCCTTAGTACCATCTGAGCATTGTTTAACAGCTCAGTTGGTACTAACAACTTACCTGACCATATTGCTGACCATGTCCATCCCTTAATGACCAAAGTGTACTCATCTTCTGATGACCACTTCCAGCAGGATAATGCACCATGACACAGAGCTCAATCCTCTCAAACCCTTTTCTTGAACAAGACAATGGGTTCACTGTACTCCACAGGGCTCCACAGTCACCAAACCTGATAAATCAGGTTTGGTGACTGTGTATTTGCATCATGGATGGAAAGTAGAGAAATCTGCAGCAACTGTGTGATGCAATCATGTCAAGATGGATATGGGAAATATCAGAGGAACATTTCCGTAACCCTGTTGATGAAATGAAAGGTAGTTCTGAAATCAGATGGGATTCCGCCTAGTACTAGGAAGTTGAACCTAATAAAATGGCCAGTAAGTGTATAAAGTGTCTCAGACTTTTGACACTTACAGTATGCTTCTGGCAATTTTGACATGTCCAAAAAATATGTGGCAGCCTGGCCAAGCTGTTGACCAGATTGTTTATCACCATACACAATGTGTCAAATGCATTTCCAGCATCATTAAAAAAGCAAGACTGACACAAAATAGTGTGTAGGGCTGCAACTAATGATTTTTTTAGTTATCGATTAATCAATTAATCAGATTTTTAAAAATTGGCACATTTTGCAGATTTTTCATTTAAACCTTTTTTATGCAATATTATAAATACATTAAAAGATGCAAATAAATAATTTTATTGCCTAAAATACAAAAGCACAGGATTCCTTTAGTGAATGCTTGATCATTTGAAGCAAAGGATGCATCTGAAGCGAAAACAATACTTCTAACATCAACATGTGAAAAGCTCAGCCCTTTCCGCTTGATTTAATACTAATACAGTGTACGGCTAATGTGTTGATTATTGTTTTGTATTAACCAATGAATAAATGGATAGCAAAAGGTGCTTAGTAGGAGATTTGTTTTACAGAATGTGAACCAGGTGAAGTTAAAACTGCCACTTGAGGACTTTTGGGTAGAATATATTTACAGACAAAGGTTTTTTTGTTTATCTTAAATGCAAAATGTATGTGTTTTTTGTACAGTTCTGGATTAATTACTGCTCTGAGTAAGTGGTTCTTTCAGCAAATGGCATTTTTTGAGTCTGTATACTCCAGTTAATGATTAATCGATTACTAAATCAGTTGACAATTATTTCAATAATTGATTCATCACAATTAGTTCAATTAAATCGTTTCAGCCCTAATGGTGTGATAAAGATATAAGTAAGGGAAATGTAGGAACTTATCAGCTTTTATTTTGTAGACAAAGTACAAAAGAAAGTAATTTGTACATTTCTACATTTGAAAAATCCCTGCAACTATTTCTGAACTATGAACCTGTTATAAAAAAAAAACCTGTCTTGCTGGCCCGAGACCCAATTACCTTTAGTAGTTATCTGTAAATTCTGGGAACCTGCTTTTTAATGGATAAGCTTTGACAACAGTTGTTTTTGGAAGTCAAGCAAACTGAGCAAACAGTCGGCTGGTTAGACCTTAGGTGACAGGGCAGCTTCAGGCCTGCTGACTCCACAATCTGTGAGCCACCAGTCCATCATAACCACTCCCCTTTGCAACACGCAAACATACAGTGTCACAACCTACAACAACAATACATGACAGCACAAAGTCCAGGCTGAGTAAGACAACCATGCCAACTGGGTGAATCGAATTCATCTCCGTTTGGTGATAATAAAACATAGCGGTAATATGGTGACTAACAGGTAAAATAGTTTAGGATAAATGAAAGTTTTCTAATGCCCTAAAAATATTTTGGTTGATATAAAAAATGGGGAGCTTTAAAAATAATTTTTAAAAAAATCTATGAACGATAAAGATCCAAAACTGAAAATTTAAAAGATTACAAACATAAGAACATTCTTTGAGGTAAATATTTAACTTCTAGTCTGTAACTTGTATACAACATCAGAAAACTGTCATATAGATTCATGAAGTTGAACCTCCTCAACTTTCTGGACTGTGCCTTTAAATCTGCTATCATACAGATTCTTATAGTAACTTACCTCTGCCAATAACTGAAGCAGTCCATAACGAGTAGCAAGCCAGCTGAAAATCTCATGCCAACCAGGCCAGCGGGCTGGTTTTCACACGGTCCACGCAGTAAACACACGCACGCATGCACACACACGCGCCACTGTCATCTGCACGTTGTGTATTCCCCCCGCTCTTCTCTGTGAGATTACCCGTGTGTGTGTCATCTGCATCTAATGACAGCTGACTAACTACATGCCACAAATCCTCTCTGCTCCCTGTCCCCTCCCCCTGCCTCTCTCTCTCTCTCTCACACACGTACACACAAACATACACACTTCTCTGTGTCTCCTCCCACCACACACACATACACACTCCTCCCTCCTATTAGCTGATGTCCAGAAAAAAACCTGTCTCTCCCTTATCTCACACAGCCTTTCTAGGCACAAAAGGATTTGCATGACCTGTTGTTCTTTTGTTTTGGTCTTTGGTGTTGTAGATGTTTTTCATTTTACAACACAAGCTTTTCTAAAAGGTTTTGCTTATAAAGCAAAACCTAAAATCAAGATATTCAACATTTCAGAAATTTTCCAAAACCTAATTTTTGCAAAACTTCAATTAACTTTGAAGAAAATACCAAAGCCAGTGAAAGCAAAATAACAGACAGTTGATTTGCATTCGGCACCTTCGTAATAAACCTCGTCGCTGCTTTGATAATAAGCTCTGGATTAAGTGACAGAGCAGAACACAAAAGAGAAATGAGCAGTAGAGAAAGACACAAAGATGAAGGTAATTCAGCGAACAACTGCAGCTTCCCACATATACAGGACTACACAAACACACGTACTCACACACACAAATACTGTCAGCCTAACTGCCTCCCTCACATCTTTCTCAGCTTTCACTTTCTATGTTGTCATGTCAGGGTGTTCCTGTTTGCTTCAGAGCTTGTTGCGCTTTCCGGAAATTTCTACTTTCGAAGCTTGGCTCTATAAACTCTAGTATGAGCTCCAGTATGAGTACTCATAAGTTAGTCCTCCAATTCAGGGAATCGTACGCTTGAGATAATGCATTTACAGTCACACACCTCTGAGTTCTGTTGGGCTCCTCAATTAAAATTTGATGAAGCGTCCAGAAATATTTAGCAGAAACAAGCAGTTGAGAAAAGAGGTGTAAATTGGCTGGAGACCAGGTGAAGGTCTGGATTTTAAGTTCAGATCCTCTTCCATATTAGTTAATACGCCATATCTAAGTGCAAGTAAGTTGCACTAATTAACACTCATCAGTGTGAAAGTTGTAATGGAGGGAAGATGCCTCAGCGTTAGCTATTTTCAAGTTCGAGGAAGCACAAAAGGGTGTAAGAAGCTTGTAGAATCAAAACTGTACTTTCTATCAAGGCCTGTCAGCTAATTCAGGCTGCTGCATTTAAACAACTGAATGTATTACAGAAACAAACTACACTGCTGTGTTTTGTCCTTTTGAAAAGTTTTGGAAATTTCAGTTAAAGAAAGGTTATATCCCTACAGTGAAAACATCTATTATCTTGATGGTTAGTAATGCTAACTACACCTATTGCTAACATAAGAAGCTAAAGACAGTTTCAACTTGTTACGCCTTAAATATGTTGTCTTTGTTTTTTAATAATGGTGATTCCAGTGTAAAGGCAGAGCTTTGTGACATTGATTGCTCTCTCAATGTCACAAAGCATGTGCCCTCTAAATTATTTATTTAGGATTCTGATTTTAAAATATAGGTTACAAATGAGACACGTACAAAGTAAGAAAAAAAAGGGGGCAAACATAACACCAACCTCATACGGAAAGCATCCTGGGTAAACATCCACTTTGGAAGATTAGTCAGTTCTTTCTGTAACAAACAACAAAATATCCAATGTAATATAAAGGTCCAGAGTACCAGTGTAGAACATGTGTAAACATGGAGATTAAATTACACGTAGGTTGATTCTATCTACTAATTAGGTGGCGTCTGAGGACAGGTTCTTGCACTAGATTTTATTTTGAGGTTTCAGAGCAAAAGGAGCTCACTAAAAATACATGCCATACAGTTTAAACTTTGATACAATGACATCTGTGGTTGTAATGCAACAAAATATGACTGTAAAAGGAAGCAAGGGCTGTAAATACTTTGAAAGTTTAAGGTTTTCTATCATTAAAACACCAAAGAAGGTTTTCTTTAGTAACAAGATGTTACTGTCCAACCTCTCATGGATGAAGTGGAAAACATTTTTAAAAATCCATAACAATGTATGGTGTAACTCTGAAAGCATTTGTCCTGCTCTTTATTCAACTTTCGACCTTGTCGACACTAATACTAGACCAACCAGACTCAATCTGCAAGCATAACCTGCTTTACTCAGAGGATACACTAACAACACCCAGGTGGCATTCACCACAAGGCCAACCAGTGGGTCAAAACCTGTCTGGCAACAGCAGGTGGACCCAGACAACATAAGTAGGAGGTTTTACTCGTTTTAATTCATCAATATGCAAGGTGGTAACATCACCGCCTTTGAAACAGTAGATGCGTATTTTTCTTGAAAGAGTAAAATTAAATGTTTGTTTCCAAATATTTCAAGAAGAATTTCAAAATTAAAGGTGTTTAACTGCTTTACGAACCACATGCACATCCACTGACCACACCTGGGATCAAATGTGTCACTAGGTGCTTGATAAATACTATGCTGAGCCTTTATAATGAAATAGTTGGGCTGAATATCACCTTAATCATCCCCCACTGGTAATTCTGGAAATCTCACTCCAGCCAGCAACAACAAGAAAACCTGGAGCTTTTCCCAGATAATGACAGCAGCCTGAGAGGACGAGCCCAAGCGCTTTCAGGCATTTTTCACACCACGGGTTTGACCTGGACCAGTGTGGTGCTGGTCCAGGTTCACAGAGTTCCCACTGGTTATGGTGTTCACATTTATGAGAAAAAAATGGCTCCTTTTTATTTGAACAGCTGAAGCTGAAGGAAAACCTGCTTGAATCTCTCTTTAATACGCACACTTTTACTGTTCTTCTGTTTTCATGAAACAGAGAGTTGTGTTGTGACCGACGAGTCCGGGATCGGGTATCAAGTTGCAGTTCCCTGAACAAAAACACCAGAGCCTACCTGCTCACCAGGCATTGGTAGCAGCGTGCTGTTCTGCCTCACCTTACATAATCTGTAAGAACCTCACCTTTTCAGGAAATGTTACAAGTTTCTCTGGTGAATCACATCCTCTCCTCAGCCTCATTTAAACAAAACTGACTGATGACAGCACTGATGATGCTGGTGTTTTGGATCTTTTTCTTTTTTAACAGTTAATTTAGCAGATAGTTTCATCACATTCACTATTTTCAGTGTACAGTGACAGACTAACAAAACGAAGTGCATAATTGTGATGCAGGGAAAAACATGATGCATTGGGTTTTTGGGTTGTTGTTTTTTTTTTTTTTTGGTTTTTTTTTTTACAAATAAGAGCATTCGATGTTTTTGCATTTAGTCCCCATTACTCTGATACTCCTAAATAAAATCCAGTGCAACGAATCACCTTTAGAAGTCACCTAATCAATAAATTGAATTCTCCTGTAAGTCATCTAATCTCAGTGTAAATCTAAAAAAACAAAATCTGACAAATTCTGTGAAGGCCTCAGAGATTTTTAGAAAACATTAGAGAACAGCATCATGAAGACTAAAGAACATATCAGACAGGTCAGGGAGAAAGATGTGCAGAAGTTTAAAGCATTGTTAGGTTTCTCAACCACTGAACATCTCACAGAGCACTGCAGCCTACAGAGACATCCCTATGACATACAGGCCAAGGGGAGAATTAATCAGAGGGTTAGGTTCATTGTAAACATAGAACCCAGACAGTAAGAGGTCTGTTCAGCTACAGGAATGAAAATAAATTTATTATTTTCATCTCAGCAACACAGTTTTATTGAAAAAGTTGCATTTGGCTACATCTGATAATTTGGTAACAAAAGCACTTAGTTGTAGTCTCTCAGTGACTTTTTAGAACATCCTCTGAGAACATCATTAGCAAAGCTGTTCTGTGCCATACAGAGGTTGCACTAGACTTTATCATTGTCCGTCATTTTGGTTGCCGTGGTCAAAAAATCTGTCATGATCTATTTTTACCTGTCAGTTTTCAAAATTATAATAATTACATATTCAATTGCATTTAATTTTCACGACCATTAAGCAAATATTTTTGGCCCGACCTGGCTGAATTTCGTTTTGGGCTTGGGCTATAGATCTAAGCTCTAATCCGTGTTTTGCTGCCACACTGGAGACTGGAATTACAAGCGCCACTTCAGCCAACATTCTGAATGTGCTTCTGAACAAGACATGCTCCAAAGCATGCATAACTCTTCAACCCTGTGTCAGCTCCCAGATTATGAGATGCATTGTGTCCAGGTCAGAGATGATACTCAGACTGATTGATTTATTTAACTCTACGATGTATTCAGTGTGTAGAGTTGTAAATGTCTGCGCGTTTGCACCAAGTGGTCAGGTATATGAATTGTAATCTGTCAAAATGACAGAAGGCCTTCAGATTTTTCTGTCACCACATAAAAAAACAAAAACTGTCAAATGCGGAAAATATTCCACTAACATGACCCCTAGTGCCGTATTGATATTATATACAGTCAAACTGCAAAAGCAATAGACAATATTCTGTGGTCCCTATCGGAGAAGTAAGTGATTCATAAATGTTACCCTTATAAAATACTAAGAGGTAGTGTTAGGAGGAGTGGTAGGAGGAAAGCCCATTTGCAGCTTGCCACAGGTCATGAATGGAGCACAGCAAACATGTGGAAGAAGGTGCTCTGCTCAGATGAGAGAAACTTAACTATTTGTCCTATACACAAAGTTGCATGTGACAAAACTAAAATTGTGCATCTTCCCAGTGGTACAGCATGGTGGTGGCATGCTGTGGGGATGCTTTTTTGGAGAAATACAGGACAATAGTGAAATAAACCTTGTAAGTGGCTACAAAAGACTTGAAATATACACAGAGGTTCACCTTCCAGCAGGACAACAACCCTAAACAAAGAGCCACAGTTACAGGGTTAAGGTCAAAGCAAATTCATATGTTACAAAGAGACAACTAATGTCCAGACTTAAATCGCATTGAGAATCTGTGCCAAGACTTGAAAATTACAACTTAAAATGTATACGCTCCTGTGTGTTGGTGTATGAGATAAAATACCAATAGAATCCATTGAAGTTTTAGGTTATAATGCAACAAACAGTTCAAGTGAAATGGTTCAAGGGGTATGAAAACTTTTGTAGCGTATTGTATTTGGCTTAAAATATGATCATTTAAATTCTTTAATCTAATTTACGCAACACATCTTAACTGGATCTCAGCCCATCTTAGTCTTCAGTTTAATGTTTGTGACAGTATGAAAGGGTGGGAGGGGTTTGTGTAACCGAAAAACACCAAATGAAAAAGCAGCAAAAAGAAGAAGTTAGAGTTTTGGTTGGCATCCAAAGCCAAAGCATCTGGTGTTTCCTTCTCCTCCGAACTTGTGTATGTCTCAGGGCAAATGATAGGTTGTTTCTTTGAGCATGAACGTTCCCGTACATGTGGGACTGCAGACTTTTCAGTCAGTTTGATCCTGGAGAACTCAAACCGCTGAAAATTTCAGCATGCACCTGCTGCTGCTGGGAGGGTTGAATGTTTTCTGAGCTCGTCAGTGTGTGTGTGTGTGTATCAGTGTGTGTCCATGTAGGAGGGACGGACAGCTGATCTCTTCCCAACTGCTGTGCAAACTTCACAAATTGCACACACAAGCATAAATGTCGTTCCTGTATGCCCAATGACACAAGGACTCCATGTGCTTCAGATTGATAATTAATTTCAGGAAGAAGTTTGTGTTGACTATTGCACACAGATAAAGGTGGATAAAAGCAAAACAAATGGTACCTCTGTTAAAAAGACTAAAAACATCTTACTGTGGTACAATAATCTCACACTAAGAAGAAAAATTAAACCTTTAAACTAAGTACATTGATTTGAGTGTTTGATCCACATTAACCCACATGAGAACATGCCAACAGGACTTCACTTGGTCTTCTTCAATAACATTTCAAAGCAGATAGGAAGAACGATCTTCTGTCTTTCCTCTTTGCATGAGCTCTCTTAGGTTTGGGGACTGTGATCAACATGGAAGAAGGTTGATTTTCAGATAAAATCCACCAGAATGGTCTTTTTATTAAATTTGCCTGATATTAGAAAGAGTTCATGATACCATCAAGGTTTCAAGGGCCTTTCAAAAAGAAGTGGGAACACAGCATCACTGATTCTGAAGCGTATTTACCAGTGGACATGAGGTGTTTTTTACATACAGTGGATCCCTGGTATTTTGGGGGAATAGGGACTACAGCTGCCCGAGAATACCTCAATTCTGTGAATACTTGAGACCGTCCCTAAAACATGTTTACAATTGCCTATTTTAATGGTTCAAACACGAAATATACCTTAATATTATATTAGCATTAATAGTGGAAACCATCTTAGCACTACTGCAGAAGCTGATGTCTACAGTCTTCCTTATTGCTGCTCCTGGGGATACAGACAATCAGCATTAAGAAAAATAAATGCAGCATCTTTGTTTCCTGACAGGTCAATCTCACCCTTGTTCCTGGCATGCCTCCTAAACAACCAGTTTGTATGTAGATAAAGTTGAATGTTTTTTTATGGACTTGTGGTAAACCCAATGTCTCCTTGGTGCTACTCTTAAACAGTGAACTTTGGAGATCTTGATACCTCCCTTACCATCGCTGTCACGGCCTGTTGGCAAGTCAAATATGGGTCTCTGTCCAGCCTAGTAGCCAGTGGCTAAGAAAAGTTGTCCTCTGTGTCAAGTTATACCACAGGGATACAGGAAGTCATAGATTGAAAGCTTCTAGAAACTCTGATCAGCATATTGAAAAAAGTAACATTTTTAACTGTATCAGTCATATTTATTTTGAGGGGGAGGGAATTATGTATTTTCTAGGCACATAGTGCCATTTTATAGTACAATCAAGTAACTATGTTAACCTCAGTTGTTATAAAAATGCTGTATATATCAAAAACAACTTAAAAGAAATTTGACATCGCTTCATCATATCTGATGCCTTGAAATTGGCCGTGTCTCTTTAAGAACCTTCTACACTTTCCGACACTCCCCCTTCAGCACATCATCACAACAATGCCTCTCCATGCTGTCAGTTGATGCCATTTACAACCGTTCTTAGGCGTGTTGTAGTTTGTATGATAAGTTTCACCAGGTGTTTACTAATCACTGCTGCCACCAGTCTGGTGGAGCTGTGTGGGGGAGGCGCGGGGGAGGGTTGCTCTGTGTGGCAGGAGCTCGGCTAGGGACTGAAAGTCCAAGGCAGCGCTATGGGTAAATAGGTGGTGCATTGTATGAGCAGGCATTAAGGCACCCCCAAATGGCTGCCATGTCAGATGCATGCATGAATGAGAATGAGTGTTTGATGAGAAATTACATTATAACATGATATAAACTTCAAAAAAGTCAATTTTACATAATACCTCCCCTTTAAAGGGGACCTATTATGAAAATTACACATTTTGCAAATTTTTTGCTTACATTTGGGTCTCAGCTGCTTCAATGTACAACAATGGATCCTCCTCCTCCACTGCCAACAAACTATGATGTCAACACCACTAAATTTATTGCTCTCATCAGGCACTATGATTGCAATTTTGATATGAAGGTTTTGAAAAACAGCCCAACATTTAAAATAAATCCCCCATCCAGCCGTTTTTTAGCAAAAAGTTCATGTTTTTTGGTGTCGAGAAAACAAGCCGTTTTAAAAACCTCCCGAATGTTAAGTCCCAATCGACATGCACTGTGACATTACCTAGCAACCCCAGCTGAGACCAGGTCCTCACCTAGCAACCCAATCGGAGCTCCAGGTTAGCTGATTTTACCGCTGTATGCTCTGTACAATGGCCACTGGAAAAGACAAGTGTTTTGTTGTTGACTGAATCCAGAAACCATTGCTGCATCATTGTTGGTTGTGCAGGAGGCTGTACTTCTGCTTTTGGCTCTGATTCAGGGTCTAAGATGTATGGCTGCATAATTGCACATCTGTTTGCAGCCATTTTCATGTGTAAGTGCAAACACTGAGTTGGGGGGCATGGCCAGAAGCAGCTTATTTGGATTTAAAGTGACAAGAGGCCCTAAAACAGCTCATTCTGAAAGGAGATCAAAATAGGCATAACTGACCAGACTGAAATCTCATTATCTATGAATGATTTAGTCCATAGACCTATCCTAACCTGTTCAAGGAAGCATAATAGGTCACCTTCAAAGAGTTTACTACGAGTACTATTAATTGTACCAGATTTAATTCTGTCATAAACAATTATTTCTTAAGATTGGATTCTTTTCCTCCTGAATAAACAGATTCAAGTTAAAAGTTTATTTTTTTTTAAATTTTCAGTGTTACAATATGTTGCTGCAACATCCATCTTTATCAGGGGAGGCAACAAATTTGCCTGTTTCTGTACCCTCTCTGCTATACGCAGCTCAATTCACAAAACATACCCATGTTTCAACACATGACAAAGTTCATCCTGCACAGACAAAGCCACAGGTATATGCTGCAGGATGCTGTGGAGCGTTTGACTGTTAATTATTTGCATACTCGACAGTGTGGTAAGAAAACTCTACGGCGCAGGCACATACGTTGATGGAAGAGCACAAGGGAGTTGTGGAGAGTCAACGAGGGCCACGCAGAGAGACGGCCTACTTCCTGGCTGTGATTAATTTCTGTTACCAAGTGGCTCTATGGTAACACAGACATCCGTAGCTGCGCCGAGCTGCTTTACAGTGCAATCAGACATGTATCATTCCCAGTCAGAATCACATTTATGAACACTAAAAGATCACAGTGACCTGCAAACGTATTCATACCCCCTGAACTTTTCTCATATTATCACATTATAACCACAACCTTCAATGGCTTTTTTTTTGTTGTTTGTTTTTTTTTTTTTTTTTTTTTTGTTTTGTTTTGTTTTTTTTTTTTAGAGTGGCCAACACAAAGTAATGCACACTGTAGAGTAGAGAGAAAAAGACACATGGTTTTCAAAATGTTTACAAATAAAAAGTTGAAATGTCCCCCTGAATCATTTTTTTGAAGAACCATCTTCCACTACCGTCACAGTTCTAGTCATCTCTCCCAGCTTTGCCCAGACAGAGACTGATTTTTCTCTCCATTCTTCTTTACAAAATAGCCCAAGTTCTGTCAGATTGAATGGTGAGTGCCTCAGATTCTCTAGACTTTAAATCGACCATTCTAACACATGAATGTGCTTTGATCTAAAACCATTCCATTGTAACAGGATGTATGGTTTGAGTCATCTTGCCAGATGGTAAAATGTAAAATAGTTTTTTTCAAAGCTCTGTGCATCACAGTAGTCAGGATAAATGTCAGAAAAATGAATTTAGTCTATATGTTTGGGAGAGTTTGTATTGGATCTGTTGTAAAAAAAAAAAAAAAAAAGAAAAAAGATATAATCCCACTTAGAGTTTAGTTTTTTCTGTTATGTCTCCTCTGCTAATTTTTTCTCAATGCTAACATAGTATAGATTAGTCTCTTTTGCTACAGGACCCATTTTATTTTTACAACTGTTCTGTATCCTGAAACGCCTCACAGCACATGCCCTTCAGCCACAAATGCAAGATGCAACAATAAATCATGCTGCAACACACTCAAGGAGTCTTTGACATCATCTGAGGACAGGGAAGCTCTATGCTGACTGATTATTCCAAAAAATAAGAAAACTTTCAACTTTTTTTTTTTTTTTTTTTTTAAAAAAGCTCACAGTAATGAACAGCAGCATTACAATTTAACTTGAATGAATTTTGCCCATTGTGTGGACAACCCATCTCAGTAGGGAACATCTGAATGAGCTCTGACCAGGGGCAGTGTTTGCTCTCCAAAAGCTCGTTATGCCATTAGCTTGTAACATCCAACTGCAGGCCTGTGCAGTCACTCGCTCAGTCCACCTCAGCTCTGCTGTCATAGTGCTGGAGAGTTACAGCCGCCGTCAGATCCAGCTAACCAAATTAGCACTTGTTATGCAACCTGCTGCACTTGGCTCCCAGGTCTGGAGCCTAATCCTGCACAGCTCTCAGTATGGTGTATGCATGTAGAAGGGTCCTGCAGACTGTTGCTCGCTTTACAGACAGAAGAACTGTTCATGTCCCATAAGCATGAGGGATTTACAACTTCACTGCCTTTCCTAAAAATTCTTGATATTTGATGATAGATGAGAGAAAATCTGAATTTTAACAATGAAATATATTTCAGAAACTACAATTGGAGAAAAATCAAATCCTTCTATAATCTTTCATTTCTACCACAGTGATCCACAGTTAAAAGATCCCATCTGCAACATGCGAGCGAGCTCTGTATGCAGTAGCTATATAATCTCAAGCAAACAGAATCAGCTTTTAGACAGAATCTTATACAAATTTAGGGCTGTGTGTGATGTACTTTTTGTTTCTTAATTTTGAAGTCAAATAATTTTTTAAGTAAATCTAATTTGAGAGCAAATCTTTACAAACCACAGTATAGTTATATTATTTTACTATTAAGATAAATGGTTCAATGAAATAGTGAATAATTTATTTTTAGGGTAGGAACGATTCCTTGAATGATTTGATTTAAAAAAAAAAATCCTTGAGGCAAATTTTTTTTGTATTGATTCTTCCTTTATTTAATTTAACTTTATGTTTTTCTCCATGCCATCACGTGTTTAACAGGGGACGGTTATTGCAGTTGAACATGTTTCTGTTCACTTTAACTAGAGACGGGAGACAATGAGCAGAAAACTTGGGAAAATTCAAAACCCAAATCCTCTACAGGAAACCGAGTTAGCTTAGCATAACAGTACAACATCAACAATGACTTTGCAGATGGTTGTATTTCTGGAGGGTGAACTCTGTTGAGCTTAACTGAAAAAAAAAACAAAAAAAAAAAAAAAACACAGATCGTACTGTGCACTTTTCATCTGCAGCAGAGTACAGTGCTAAATGACAAGTAAATCATTTCTACATTTTATCTGCAAAGGTATCAGGAACACATGAACTGATCCTCAGTGAGTCACTACATACTGTTTTTTTATTCCTAAACCTAAAATACCACAACTTCAAGTCCATGTGGAGGCTAGAATTTAGAAATAAAACTCTTAAGTATCCTTATGGAGGCTCTTTCTAAACTTTGCTTAGAGAATATTGCTGTGATTGTGGTGTTGGGTTAAACAGGAGGCTCTGAAAGGAGCCGTGGCTCAGCTCTGTGAGTGAGTGCGTCTGTGCATGTGCCTGTGATGCTTAATTAGAGCACTTGGTCTCAGGAGGATCAGACGTGGAAGACGACTGTCTCTGCTACGTGACAGAAAGCCAGGGGCAGCGTGCGGCTGATTAGTTAGTGGCAGCAAGAAGGGCTAGACATAAACAAACATAGATTAGCAAACAAGCTGACACACGCCCATAGGTATAGCCTTGGTACATTTAAACAAATGTAAAAATGAACCTGACATGTGGAATTACATGAACAGAGCAGGACCTGGAAACACACACACATAAAAGGTATCTTTTGTGTGCTAAAGATGCATTTACTTGAGTCTTGGTTGATAGACCATGGGGATTGTGTGCTTATTAGGACCTCAGCAACTGGAGTGAAGATGCTGGTCTGTGAAGTAAAAAGGATAGGAAAGAGAAGGCAAACAGCCTTAGTTTCTAGGAAAAGACCATACATGTGAAATTCTGTAAAACTTGCAGATAATTCGCAGAGGCAGTGGCTGCAGACGTCTCAGAATCACAAGGTTGTTGATTACACTGTGTTTTACCCAGCGTCTTATATCAAAGTGTCCTTGGGGAAAACACTGTTCCCAAACCACCCCAAAAACATCAATAGGAGAGAGAATGTTAATTGTTTCATAGAAGCAAAATACGCTGTTGAAGAGGGTAAGGAAAGTACCAATTAGAAAGAATACGAAGACAAGTAGTGAGCGACGCACCAATTAATCAGCCAGTTTTCCCTTGACTAGTTCTGATGAGTAATATGCAAGTTAAAAAAAGAAGTGCCCAAATTTTCTTTTTGTGTTCATAAAATGCATGCAATAGCTGAAAGTGCCTGGATTGTCAGTCTATAAATGAATCAACAAACCTGGAAAAACCTGAAAAAAAAAATGAATAAAAAATATTGAGTTAAATTGATGGTGACCACAATTGCCAGATCGGTGCACTTGAACCTCTGTCGGATTCAAGTGCAAGGTTCAGATGACAACGACCTCAACAACAACGTATCTTTGATGTATGCACTTGAACCTAGGAACCAGAAGACCACTCAGGTCCAAACCAAACACGGAGAAGCAGCATTCAGCCTCTATGCTCCACAAATCTGGAACAAACTTCCAGAAAACTGCAAAACATCTGAAACACTGAGTTCCTTTAAATCAAGACTAAAAGCCCCCCTGTTTAGAGTTGCTTTTGACCCATAATAACAGGAACATTGACCAACATATTTCATGTGTATTGATGTTTTTTAATAATGTCACTTGACAAAATGTAATGTTTGTTACTGGTTTCGCAGTTGGTAACTCTACAATGTGTTTATAATGTTTTTATGTTCTCATGATCTAAAGCAGTTTGAACTGCCTTGTTGCTGAAATGTGCTATACAAATTAACTTGATTGATTGATTGATTGATTGATTGATTGATTGATTGGGGTACCAACACATGGTAGTAAAGGATGGTTTATGGTTGACCAAACACTGAAAAGTTTTATACCAAAATATCAACATGTATTGGCCAAACAACTGCAACTTTTAAAAGAAAAAAAGTTATTATAAAGTGGAAACTACAGCTAAAAGTTCAGGGTTTCGTCTACATGTAATTGATCGTGATGCACCACCACTGCAAAATAAAAGCTGCCACACCTTCAGAATGAAGGGGGGTTTTTTTGTTGTTTTTTTTTTTGTAATATATGTTAAAACAATGTAAAGCATTAGGCACTAATACTAACCACAATCAGAGTTTGAAATGAATTTAAATATCATGAAACGTTAAAATTTACTTTATTTTGAAAAACCAGCACCACTGGGTCTTCCCTGTCTGGCTCTGAAGTTGCAGTGTGGTGCTCTCAGGAGTGAAGGAAAACTAGAGATAGTCCAAAGTAGAGGGAGAGAAAAGGTGAAAGAAAGATACGTAAGAAAGGTGAAGCTGAATTCATTTGTAGTTTAAGCCTGTGAAAACAACCCTGATGTTAACGTGCGTGAGATGCTAATGTTCTTTATTGTGATGCAGTTCCCTCAAGTTCTGAGGAATATAGAAATGATAGTGATGAGTTCCATGACACATGTAACATTTAAATATTCCTAACATTCCTTGCGTGATATTGGTGATTGAAACAAATCTAACACTTACCAGTTATCAGTTATACCATCTGGCAGCATGCATGCTACTCAGCATCAATGGACCCCTTAGACTGAGTTCCCATACAACAGGGCGTTGGAGCTCTTTTTTCAAGAAACCCAGAAAAATAAAATGCTCTCAGCCATTAGATCACTACAGAGTTCTAATTTCAGTTGTACAGTGTGAATACAGTGAATAAATGTTTCACTAAAAACATTAATTCTGTGTGTCGTGGAACCTTAAAGAAGGCTTTAAAAGTACCACAAAATCTTTCCAGATGTTTTTTCATACTTTTATCCAAGTCCATGTAAAATCAATAAAACAGTGGAAACCCCAGTATTTGCAGGGGGTTAGGGACCACAGCTGCCTGTGAATACTTAAGACCCCCTCTAAAAACCTTTCTAACTGCCTATTTTAGTAGTGCAAACACCAAATATAACTTAATATGTATTAATACGCACAGAGGAAACCGTCTTTCCACTGTAACCATCAAGCTAATATCCTTGGGGGTACAGCCAATCAGCACAAAGGAAAATGATTGGGGCTCCTGGATTGGCTGCTGTGCAAACACCAGCCAATAGTGTGTGAAGTAGCATTGTGCCTAGATATTTCAGCTTCTTAAGCTGCATTTTCTTTCAGTATTTTAGAAAAAAATTCACAAACAGGTCAATTTAGCATAAATAATTTGGAGTCACTTTTCCACAGACAAATCTGCAAATAGGTGAATGTGCAAATACTGAACTGTGAGTAGGTGGAGGTCCACTGTAAATGAAAGTTATGGATATCTCTGATATAACTGTAATAACAAACATAATATTTAATAAATTATTGCATATTATTATGTTATTTTAACAGCAGCTCTCATGCAATTTTCCTATTTTAAATTTTTACGTAGATACCATGAATCTGTGGTGATTTCTATTCTAGGTTTTCGCATTATTATAATATTATATCAGCACAAGAGTATTCGCAATAGGTAGCAATCGTTATGACAACCTTGACATATCACTATCACTTTTAGTGAAATATATTTAGAATTTGGGTTCAGAATCATGTTACATAGGTTATATAACAGTTTTTGGGCTGAAACTTTCTGAACTGTCCCAGAGCAGCACATTAAAAGCATGAATGGCTACCTGGTTATGATCAACTAGCCAATAACCAGTTCTTACAGCATGAAGAGAGTGAGTAAAAAGACACATTAGAAACTGGAAATACAAACCACAGACAGTTCTTGTATAATTTTAGTAAATCTTTAATGCCCACAGAACCTATTCATATTTTGTCATGTTATGACCACTGCATTCATATAATGGACCAAAACAAAGCCGCTTTTTTTTTGGTTTTCAACATTTTTCATAAATAAAAATGTGAAAAGTGTGGTGTGCCTTTCTCTGGAACTCCAGGTAAAAGTCTTCAACGCTGAAATTGTGTTCATTCTTCTTTACAGAATAGCTAAAGCTCACTCAGACTGGAAAGAGAGTGTCTTCGAACATCAATTTTTGCCCAAAATTCTTAACTGCTTTTTGGGTCTGGTCTTTGACTAGGACATTCAACCACATGAATATCTAAGCTGCATGTTTAAACTCAGTGTCTTGCTAGAAGGTGAACCATTGAATTTAGCTCAATCAATCTTCCCATCAACTCTGACCAGGTACTCCTGTTCCTGCTGAACAAACATACCTCAGCAGCATGATGCTGCCACCACCATGCATCACAGCTTCATAACAATAAATAGAACAGGACTCAGTGAGACATTCAGACTTAATGTTTTATAACTTCACCACAACTTGCCCTGTCTGCTGTATTCTTGTGTCTTCATGATGCTGTTTGTGAAGACAGTCAATCCTTAGCCCCTCCTCCTCTATGTCTCCCTCCTCCTCTGTATGTCATTGGCCAAGGCATCACTTGATCTCTCACGTGGCTCAGTGAATTCAAGCCACTAAGGATCCCTCACTGGGCAAGCTGCCAACCTTAAGTTAAGATCTTGATCTAGAGTACATTCCTGCGCTCTTCCAGCAGAACTACAGGTTGGTTTTAAAATAGATAAACATTTTGATAAAACACATGCTTAAATGGTGAAATTACTACCCTGGTAGTGAAAGTAAGGTTAATTATAACAAAGGTATTTGGAAAACACAATGACATCACATCCAGGTGGATCCTTGAACAACAACAACAAACCCTGGGAGAGTTGTTTTTTTTTTCACATTGTGGAACAGTCAAAATTCACTGTTGCTCCAAATTCCTAACAAGAGAACAAAGCATCTGAAGAATCAGGTATCCTGCAAGGCAGAAGTCTAAACATAGGCTCTGAAAACCTACTATACATGTTGAACTCCTTTTCAAAGTCCATGTTTGGGTGCAGGGAAGAGCAAATAGGGCTTTAAAGAGCATAAAAAACAAAATCAGGAGTCCAGCCCTCAAAGACAACACATCCAGAGGAGTCAGATGGCACCTGTCACGTAGGCAAACTGACAGGTTTCTTATATGAACATACCAGCGCAACAGCAAACACAAGCACATTCTTGTTCCTCTGCTGACAGAGCGAAACCCCAGAGTTAAACAAGAAGGACCTGCACTTAATTTTGAGGCTGTAATAACCAGAATAACATGTTAGGCTGGTGTCACGCTCCTCATCAGACGCCATGATCCAAGAATGCATTCAAGCACACATGATTGATGGTATTCTGCTTTATGCGCTGAGAGAAAGAATGTCACTGGAGAATTATGGGAAAATACTCTGCGGTGCAAATGATTTATGTTTTGGTATGTCAATTGCCTTCGAAGAGCTTGCACATTGAACCTTTAACCAACCACCACAAGGAATGCAAAACATGTAATCATATATCAATAAAAAGTGTTTTTCTGAACAGTATGCACAGGGGGGCTTCTCAGCAACACCAGCAAACATCTGTGTAGAAATCTGTAGGCTGTTTATTGGTTGTATTAAAACAAACATACTGGGTTTGCTACTGCCCAGAGCGTCCCCCAACAGCTGTACAGAATTCTTATTGGTTTAAACAGATTAATGCTAACAGAATTAAAAATAAATAAAATAAATAATGAAATACCTGACACTTCATAAAATGTTGTATTAATGCTTTCTAGCAACTTCCTAACAAATCACTTTCTTATATAGAGGAACATTGGAAATCCACTTTCAAAATAAGTGCATGTATTATAGCACAATAAATTAAATTAAAATAATATTAAAATACCTGCTGAATAAAAAATACATGTATTTATGAAATTTATCTTAAGCTGAATTGCTTGATGAAGGTCACTTCACAACATATAAATTACTCAAGTCTGAACTTTCATTAAGTCTCTCCAAAATCTTCAGCTAATTTAACTTAATTTTATTTATTTACTTGCTTATTTTGAGCCATTCAGATATGGACTAGCTGGTGTCCTTAGGAGCATTGTTCTGCGCTCGGGTTATACCGCAGAGCTAAGGGTCACAAACTGATGACATTCTTTTTCAAGATATTACAGGTTACGATTACAATTTAACAGGTTGGGCAGTAAATAAGTCTCAGCAAACGTGCCTCAACCTTAACACCGTACTTAATCTATGGTGTATTGCCAAGAGGAAGAGGAGAGACCCCAGACCCAACAGTGGCTGATGATCTGTGGCCCTGTTATGCCAAGTCTCAATGATGCAGTAATTCATGCAAAAAGAGCCTCAAGTACTGAACTCAATATGGACATACTTGTCAGAATGTAGAAATTTCTTTATTAAAAATCCTAAATAGTCATGGGAAATATTCAGCTTTATATATATATATATATATATATATATATATATATATATATATATAATATAATTATATATATATATATATATATATATATATATATATATATATATATATATATATATATATATATATATATATATATATATAATTGAGGTTATCCAATAGCTGTAAATCACATTCAAACTTAACTCTTGAAATATATCAATCTGTGCATAATATGTCATTAATAAACGACATTTATTTGCTCAATCGAATTACTGGAAAAAAAAGAAAAACTTTCTGATTAAGCCAAATGAAGTGAAGCCGTAAAACTATCTCAATTTTAAGTATCATAACTATTACGTGTTTTATTTTGAAATTTTAATCCGGAAATTGTGGATTATGTTGATATGAATTGACGGTTGAGTTGTTTGAGGAAGTCCGAGATAAGCGAACCTGTCACGGAATAACTTGAGATGTCAAGTGTAAACATAAGTGCCTTGATCTCAGTCATATTTAATCCATGTTAATATTAAACTAGAGTTAAATTTGATAGATATTAAATCCAACTTGAAAGAATCAAACGAAGAGAGACGCTTATAAATAAAACCCCGCAGCTGCTGCTGCTCTTGGTCAGAAACGTTATTTCCCGAAGGCTGCGGTTATTCCCATTTTAAATCCTTATTACCGCACCATAGATGTCCAATCTTTTCAGTCGCGCTGTCGACTGCACAAAATAAATTCATCTTAAAGTAGGTTAACCTTGATGTTAACTGACAGACACTTTGCACAAGCCCCCCACCACTGCTGGCGCTGGAAATTACCGAGGGGGTGGGACTGGAGGAGTAGGAGGGGGGGTCGAGCAGAGACTTACCTGGGAGTTGAGGTGCCATGGGCGGTTGTTGAGCGGGGACTTGGTCGGTGCTGTGAGGGTCAGCGGGACGGAGCGGCAGGAGCGTCCAGAGCCGGAGCCGCCATGTTCATCTGGCTCAGAGGCTCCTCGGCTGTTTATCTTTATTAGTAGACCCCCTCCTCCTCCTCCTCCTGCTACACCTTCACCTCCCTCGTCTCTTAACACTACCAGCCAAAACCTCAGCTCCACACCTCCTCTTTACCATCTAAAGTGTTAAATTGAACTTGAAAAAACAAGCTTTCATGACTGTAAAAGAATACTCGCTGCGGAAAAAACAAGCATGAGAACATTTTTGTTCTGAATATCATGCCATTTACACTACAAAGTTTTTAATATAATGTAATTGTGAATGTTGGAAATAACCTTAAGCAACCCCTAAAGGAGCATTTCCTGAAAGTTCCCTAAAAATCCAAATGTAAAGCTAAAACCAATCTTCAGGGAACCCTTAAAGGATTATATCCTACAAGTTCCTTGTAACTTAATGACAGTTACAGTAGGCAACCTTTAAGAAACGCTTCTTCAAGTTCCCTAAAGGTCAAACTGGCAAGTTGCAACAAATCTTCAGAGTAATAAATAAGTATCATTCAGAATGTCACACTAAGTGTTCCATTTAACCGTTTGGGAATGATTGCTTTGAATGTTCCAACTAACACACAGCTAACATAAAATAATAATAATTAAAAAAAAAAAAAAACTTTAGGGAACACTTTCAAAAGACTCCCTAAAGTGAAATTGAAAAACCTTCAGGGACCTTTAAGAAATAATTCCTGCAGTTTCTATAACGCTTATCTGGAAACCTACCTGCAGAGAACCTATAGGGAATGTCTCCTCAAATTCCTTAAAAGTCACACCAAGACGTTGTAACAGTACCAACGCCTTTAACTGCCAGAGCTAGCAAACAGGCCACATTGTAAATTTTGTAATCAAGCCTTTATGAAGGTACCCTGGGGGGGGGGGGGGTCACACCATGTATGTTATAACTGACTTTCAGGGAATCTTTGGGGAAAATGTCTTAAAGATTTGCTGAAAATCTTACTGTGAAAGTTGGAAGCATCTTACAACCTACTCAGCAATTGTTGCAACTAACTTACGAGCCTTTACGGAACCTCTCAAGTTCCCTAAAGGTCACCCTGGAAAGTGGCGGTGAATCGCAGGAAAACATACAACAGTGAATGTTACAACTGACAATTCGGGAAAGTTGCCTAAAGGCCACACTATATATGTTACAAACAACCTTCAGGGAACTTTTAAGGAATGTTCTCTCCATTTCCCAGAAGGTCAGAGGTTGCAACGAAACTTAAAGAAACCATCATTTAGCGAAGGTACCCAGAAGGTCACGCACCATGTATGTCCAACCTACATGGTTGTAAGCTTTGGGAAATATTTCATAAAGATTTATTTAAACTAAAACCGTGAAAGTTGAAACCAACCTACACTACAATTGTTGCAACTAACTTACAAGTCTGTAAGGAACCTCTCAAGTTCCCTAAAAGTCACTCTGAAAAGTGGCAGTCAGCCTTCAGGAAAACAAACCACTTTGAATGTTATAACTGACAATTCAGCAAAGTTGCCTTAAGGCAACACTGTATTTAGACATTACAAACAACCGTAAGGGAATGTTCCCTCACTGTCTCTCAGGGGAATCAAAGTTAAGGAAATTTTTAGGAAAGCTTCCTTTGAGGAAGGTACCCAGAAGGTCCCACTATGTACATTGCAACAGTCATGTATGTTTTCTAAAACTTCCCTAAAGGTCAAGCCGTAAAGGATGGAACAAACTTTTAACCGACATTTAAAGACCATTCTGTTAGTTCCCCAAAGCTCCATACTAACACAGATGCAACCAATCTTCAGAAATGGTTCTCGAGAGGTTCCTAGAAGTTCAAACTATATATGTTAAAACAAATTTAGAGAGTATCTCTAAATTTGGGATTGTGATTGTTAGAACTGATGTTGTGTATATTCTTCAGGAAGAGTTCTTAAAGCCATACCATGAATGCTGGGTCTAACCCGCAGAACATTTTTGGGAAATGTTATCTGAAGTTTCTTCAAAGGTCTTGTTGCAAAAGGTGCATTTAGCTTTCATGGACTCTTCACAGAACATTGTATGAAAGTTTCCTTAAGGTCACACTGTGAACACTGTAAATAATTATCTAAGGAATCTTTAGGCAACATCATGTTTTTTAGTTTCAGGGAATTGTTTGGCAACACTCCCTATAGGTTCCCTGAGGGTTTGACTGTGAAAGCTGGAACCAAGTGTGAGGGAACCTTTCCTAAACACAACATCTGTAACAAGCTACACAAAACAGCACATCAAGAGTTTTTTTTTTTATTTACGTGGACCTTTTTGTGTATGTTCTCCATGTTTCTGTCGATAAAGTCTTTTATAATGAGATTTTCTAACTTTAAGCAAAGTCATGAGTCAAATACTAAAATGATTTGCATTCAAAACAGCAACACTGAAATAAAGAAAGTTCCCATATAGTCATATTGCATCAGTGCTATGAGTCAATATAGAAACAGATGAGATTCACAGCCGGGGGTGGTGGCCAAAGTTCAAGAGGTCACACAACAGAACCAAAAAGGGAACACTAAATAGTGGTTCTTCACGGTGATTTAGTTGGAATTATGTTCAACTGTTCAAATTCCAAATGTCATATTTTATTAGAATTAGTTTATTTATAACAATGAAAAATAGATTAACTCACATACCACATGTATTAAAGACAGACAATCAGTTACAATAAGATTTTCATTTACAACCTCAACAGGAAAAACAATATTTTTAAGCTTTTTCAAATTACTAGATTTTTTTTTTTTTTTTTTTTTTTTTTTGCATATACAACAATTGACAGACCAGGTTATTAAACAGATGCTGCCACCTAGTGATAACCTGGATATGTTCACCTTTTTTGATACAGACGTCACATTATACTCCAAGAACAAGTGTTAAAGGGGGGAAATCTGTCACACTAAGGACAGAGATTCATGTAAAAAATAACAACCAGAGTTGTAATAAAAATGCACCTGTATGAAGGCATAAAGACAAATGATAACCAGATAAAAGTGAAGACAATAATTTACAGGTAGGCATTTAAATCTGTAGAAAAAATGTGATAAATCTAATTGTAAAGACGCTTGGAAGTGAAATTCAAGCAGACAAGAGCTAAACAAATGCTGTGGATGACCCTCTGATTCATTTAAATCAAACATACATGCATAAATCTTAGCAGTAGCTTGGTCCATACAAGATGTTTACTCCTGTAAAAAAACAACAAAAAAAACATGTAAAGCAACATGTCTAAACCAACATGCAATGCCTTCTGGTCACACGTTTTCAATCACAGCCATAACTTTGCAATGTCACCACCTGGGTTCAAAAATGACTCCCAGATGTTGTCCGGATGGATGTTCATCACTCAGGTTGTATGCTACACTTAGATTTATTTCATCTCAGTTTCGTTGGACATCATAGATTACTTCTCCACTTGCTGCTCTGAGTAGAGTCGTGCACTGGGGAACACATGCTTGCATTAGACCAGAAGAAAAAAATCAAAGGTTTTATGGATTCTTGCATTAGTATTTCCTAGCAGTGGAAGTGATAAAATACCTAAGGTGATCTTCCCTTCCTTCTCCAGTTTCTTCAGGTGATGAACCAGGTTGATGTTTGCTGCTTGATGCAGGTATTCAGGAGTGTCCTGGAAAAAAACCGGCATGAAGACTAAATGGAATATTTCTATGAATACAACGCAGAGTCAGGAACAAAAGTGGGACGGCCATGAAGGTTTGGCCATCCATGTTCAGATAACCTTCATCAACAAGATAGACAAATTCGACTGTTTGAAAATATTTCCAACTATGTAAAACACAGACGGTGTGAAAACTAAAAGAAGGCTACCTATTACTTACAATAAATAATGCACATTAACTTGAAAACCTTTGCTAAAATGAGTCTGCAAGTAATAGTTTTGCTTAAGTCTGTTATCAAAATAAAGAATAGATAGGTTGTAGAAATAACACTATCATAACTGTAATTTGTTAAAAAAAATTTTGGAGTAGATCATTTTCATTTTAAGATTTGTAATAAAAGAAATTTGATAGCTTACACTTTAAAAAAAAAAAAAAATTGCTGTAAATACTGTGGTTCAGTAAAGCTGTGATGTTTTTAAATAAACCAATATAACTAAAGATGATCATACTTACCCAAGAAGAGTGACTGTAATCATACCTCCTCTGATAAACAGACTAGATGTGTTAATTTATGGTTAATACGCTCCATAATAACGAGCTTAGCATTACCACTCACACCTGTGTGCCTTACAATAGAAAGCTTAAAAGAGACCAAACGTTCTTCCTCACCTTATAGATGATCTTTACAAGCTCCATTGAAGAAAAAGGCTTTCCTGCTCCGTTCTGAATAGCTTCCAGGATCTGTTGTTCTCTTTGGTTCCGGTGGGTGATGTAATGTTTGATCTTGGCGCCAGCATCCTGAACCACTGGCCCGTGTCCTGCACAGGAACACGGGAAAATACTGTTAACTACACTGTCACCACCTGGCGGTGTAGCGAAGAATTTGGTGTTCTTGGTTCTCATCAGATTAGTATGGAGGCATTTTCTGTGTGCAAACATGTTCCCAAAAATAACAGTGTTTTTTACTCACCGGGGTAAATGAGGTCAGCCTGAGTGTCCAGCAGGAGCTTCAGAGACTTCATGTAGTTATAGAGATCCTCGAACACGGCCGTGCCCTCACCCAGGATGCAGTCTCCGGAGAAGACAGCCCGCTCCTCCTCCAGCAGCAGGACCATGTGGTCGTCAGTGTGGCCCGGGGTGAAAAGCACTCTGAAATGTGAAAATGGGTCTCAGATATAACTGACCTCCCATCTAAACATGAAGCTGTTGTAACTTATTGTTTAAATAACTCAACGTGTTAATCTCAGTGCAAGACGTCAACTGACTTGAGAGTGGCTCCTTCTGTCTGGACAACGTCTCCATCTTTTAAGTAAGAATACGTCTTATTTCCAGCCATCTCCGTGACCCCGGTGGCTCGTGGTAGTTTGCTGACCCTGACCTCAGATCCTGCAGGGCAGAAAAACTGTTTTCATTCTGTTCGTCCTAGGGCTGGGCGATAAATCAATTTTATCGATTCATCGAATTTTCAGGGTTTCTGCAGGTTTCACCAACTTAAATTTAAAGACTTTTTAAGACCTTTTTTAGGACAATTATCAATGAAATTTAAGACTTTGTATCACTACAGAAATGTACAAAAGAAAACTGCATATTTTATATAGCAGCGCAAAGCTTTTTTGCACAGAATGCACGTAGCATTGCACGGGTTGGCAACAGAAGCGTGTTTTAGAGCTTCTGTTTATGTGGGCACTGAATTCAGGTCAACTCTATGACGGAGTATTAGAAACCAGGCTAACTTTTTTTTTTTTTTTACAAAAACAAAGTCATAATGTTACAAGAATACAGACATAGTAATACATCAATAAAGTCATATGACAACAAAGTCAAAATAATAAGAGATAAAGTCTTAATATTACCAAAATAAAGAAGAAGAAGAAGAAGAAAGAAGTAATTTTATGAGAACTCCAACACAAAATATAACAAAAAATTAATTATCCAAGCTTTTTTTTCATTAAAATTACTTTTTCTCATAATTTTAAGATGTTCTTCTGGTAAAATTGCATCTTTATTTTGCTTATATTATGACTATATTCTCGTAATTAAACAAAAACTCTTATAGCCTGGCCCTGATACTCTATTGTACAGCTCACAGAAGAGATGATTGAAATAAAAGCCACTTTTTGAAAATATTTTATGTCATTTGTAATGTCTTTTTTAGAAAATAAAGTGAAAAAAAAAAAAATCGGTTAAAATCGAAACTCGAATCTGGTATGAAAAAAATTGGAGATTTCCTTTTCAAGCCATATTGCCCAGCCCTATTGCATCCCTTTCAGTAAGTAGTCATGCAGTGACATGCAATGAAAAAAAGAATCAAACAACCCGGCCCCGTTTGAACCCACAGAAAGTCGAACCAGTTATATCTCTGCAGATGTCTTCCACTCCACCGGTGTGGTCGTGATGCCAGTGAGTGACGATGATCTCCTGGATACTGGTGTTGAACTGTCCCAAGGCATTTCTCAGGTTGCTGATGTATTCAGGAATAGCAGGTTCCCCAGTGTCGATAAGCACGCGTCTGAAACGAAAATCAGAAAGAAACTGAACATCTTTTTTTTTTTTTTTTTTCAGTTTGGTTGAAGTTCAAGGAGCTTAAGTTTAGCAAATAAGCTTTAATGACATAACTGAAATGTTACCAACTATCCCAAAATATTACATAAAAGAAAAGAAAGAGCACATGCAAAATTAGACCTTTACGTGAGTGTTAAGGAGGATTAAATGTAAAGAAATAAAATGTAGTATTTAGCTCCATTCATCTTCCCATCAATTCTGACCAGTTTTCCCACACCATAATGTGTTTCACTGTGTGGATGCTGTGTTCAAGAGGATGAGCAGGATTAGATTTTTTTTTTTTTAAATCACACACAGCATTTTGAATTCTTGCCACTGATCCATGAAGGCCAGATTGTGAAGCATATGATTAGTAGTTCTCCTGTCCAGAGATTTCCCCGCCTGAGCTGTGGAACTCTGCAGCTCCTCCAGAGTTAGCATGGACCACTTGGCTGCTTCTCTCTTTCCCCAGCATGTGACTCCTGCGGGCATTTTGTTGCTCTGGGTCTGATTAATGAGTACTGGAGTAAAGGGGGATGAAAGCCGACTAAAGCAAACGATACTGACATTTCATAATGCACTCGTTCTCATATTAATTATACACACTGTCTGTATTTTTGAGCAAGTGTAGCTTAAATTTACGACTTTTTCAGCTGAATTTGGTTGACACGGTTTAAATTGAGTATAAAGGTTGCATAGTCAGTGTTTCTCAGACGTTCATGATAGTTATTTCTAAGTAAAACGACCATAAAGGGGCCAAAAACACGAATTAACGTTTCGACAGCAGTCACCTTTTCCCGGTTCCGACCAGGTAGGTGTTGGTTCCCTGCAGAGTCATCGGTCCCGGGTTGCACCCGAGAACTCGAACGACTCTGGCAGACAGCTGCTCTATCCCAGGAATAAAGGCGCTCATCGCTGCAACGTTTTCTCCACACTAACAAATAAATAACACCGAGGAGGTAAAAGTTCAACACAGAAACCGTCAAACCTGGCAAAACAGGAAACGCATGGGTTTACTTCCGGTGAATGAGCAATCTTCAAAATAAAAGGCTTGGTTTGAATTAATTTATAAAATGATGGTTTGAAATTAAACGATGAAAGAAATAAACATTCCCAAGGTATTAAATTATGATTAACTATTAAGTTTTTTTTTGTTTGTTTTTGGGTTTTTTTTTTTTTTTTTTTTTTTTTTTTTTTTTTTGTTAAAAGAAATGGAGATACACTGAAATAAAAAGATCAAATTATAAATGACAATGGAAATATCAATTCATTGAAGTTGCGCTTTGTTTGGAGCTTTATATACCTGTCCAAATACGAAAAGTTTCATTTGTATTTTTAAAATTATCAAATTTATTAATTAGTTTTTTAAAAACTCTTTAAAATTTTAGTGTTTTTATCCATTATCCATTTTAAGTCTTTTGAAATGTGTAATGTTGAAACCATCACAGAAAACAAGCAACAGGTTTTAAGACTCTTACAAATATGCGCTGAATATAGGCCGCATTTAAAAATCAAAAATAATTTAAACTGACTGATTTCATCGTTTCTGTTCAATTTCTTGCCATGGCATTTCTGTTAAACCACTTATAAGAGAGTTAGGGGTCTAATTATGTTTAATTGTGCGACTATCAGTCCTCATTGTTCAGAATGGTTTAAATGCTGCATCAACACACGTATTTACACCTTTATAATGTTTCATAATCGTTTTTTAAAAATAATAATTGACTATTATTCATTTCTCGCTCTGTACAGTGCAATTTTTATTTCCTTTTTGGGCTTATTTCTTCCGTGATTTTTGTATGGCCAGTTAATGTTCTTACAGATAGATGTGAAAGCGTTGCATTTAGTAAAGCAAAAAAAAGCACTAGGTGGAGCCATTGACCAGTTTAAGCAATTTCTTGGCCTCTAACTTGTCTTTATAAAGATGCTTTTCAATGACCCATGAGTTTAAAGCAGATGTTTTGTAACCGTCACGCATTTAAAATAACACAACACTACATGACGTAAAATACATCCTGAATGAATTTCAGAATGATAATGTCTACAAAGCCCTCCCAAAGTTTAAATATTGAAACTTCATAACTGAATGTCAGTAATTACTGTTAATACTGCTTTCATTACTACTCAAAGATGAAATTGATGGTTTTTATGAGACAAAGGGTTTGTTTACTTTTAAGGCTTGTGTTTTATTGGTCTAATAGTCAAACATTAATGAAAATAAATAAAAAGTTTTAGACCTAAATCATTTTTTGGGGGGGATTTTTTTGTTTTGTTTTGTCTTTTTTTCATTTGTTTGTTTTCTTCGATTTGTTTAAAGCTCCAAGCTGAAATCTACTTGGTCTGTTGTTTTCAGGGTAGATTTCAGATCGCTTTGTCTAATTTGGTTCTGCTTCCTGCAAGGGAAATGCAGAGGGTAGAAAAACCACCCCAAAAATCTATCCAGGTTCCTCAAAAGTTTCCTGCAGTGGCAACAGACCTTAAGGTATTTCTTATTTCTAAAGGTCTGGTAGAAATCAAGCCTGGATGTGGTGAGTGAAACTGAACCAAAACATGTTGTTTATCACAGTTTACTCAGAATTGAGCAAACAGGGTCAATTGCAACGTACTCAGGGCTAGTTTGGTCTGGATGCCTTTATTCTCTTGATAGATAAAATCACCATTTGAAAACTGTATTATGTAGTTACTTAGGTTATCCTCATCTGAAACATTTCAATATCTCAAAAAAAGAAAAACCAGAAGAAATTTGTAGGAGGGTAAGTCGTTTTTTAGGTGGTGAAGTGGTAAGCACTGTTGCATTGGATCAAGATGGTGAATCCCTTCCTGGGCTCTTTGGAGTTTGCATGTTCTCTCTGTGCATGTGTGGGTTCTCTCCGGGTACTCCGGGTCCCAAGGTCCAAACATAACAGTTAGATTACCTGGTCTCTCTAAATTGTCCTTCAGTATGAGTGTGTGCACATAATTGCGTGTCTCTGTGTTGCCCTGTGAATGACTGCTGACCTGTCCAGACTGTCCCCTTCCTCTTACCTGAAGACCACTGGATAGAGGTGCTCATTAGGCATACTTTTTTAATATCCATGCATTGTCTATACCTGTAGACAATGCATGGATACATAAAGGTACAAAATAACAAAAGACTTAAATTACAAGTGCCTTACTCCATCCTTTTACCTCTGCCATGCTATAGAGGAAGCTCATTTGAAATAGAACTTTTCAGTTATGATTCATGTAATGTTCAGCTCTTTCTTCATCACACCAGACAGGAGCAAAGCCTGTATAACAGCAAATGAAACTGCACTCTGTTTATCCATGTTGCGTTCACCCTGCCATCACTTTAGAAAAGGACACTAAAGTAGTTTAACTCTTCTGCTTGAGGCAGAACTCCTGCTTGGAAGGAGCGGTCCACCTTTTCTGGTAAAGAAACAAAGCCATAGACCTAAGGTCTGCACATATTCTGCAAGAACAGGGAAATTTGTTCCTTTATTTGAGTTTCTATGGCCAGCACATTTTATACTTTACAAGAAACCCAAGCACCAAACTTCTGGGAAGTCATCACAGAGCCCTTCATGCTGCTGCATGAATCAGAGTACTAACCTCGCCCACTTCAAATTTCTGACTAATGGCGCAGTAGTTGTCAGAGACCACAGAAGAGAAAAGTTCAGCCAGAATGATGTGTCAAGAACAAACCGCAAGAACTCCCAAAGCAGGGCTGCAAGAACAGAATGGTGTCATTTTTTCTTGCTGCCCTGTGAGAGAGAACATATTTCTCTCATCTGGTGGAGTATGTATAAACCTGTAGAGGAGCCAACAGTCGATTGTGAAGAGTTCCAGAGCAGGCTGTGGGTCATGACTTGAGGAAACCTAAGAACTACATCATCAAAAAAGGAAGAAAGATACTCACTCAAAGGTTCCCACTTATCCTCGACTGTGCCTTGACATCATGCACATAACCACCACTAACAAGATCCCTGAGACGTGGCCATAATGGAGTCTACATTGCTTTGAATTACTTTGACTTACATGCAAGATTGTCCATCAGATGCTTTTAAAGATAATGATGGAACTGCTGAAGCTTTTATTCCGTAAAATTGAGAGAACTCGTCCAGTGCTCATCTCGACTTCCATTTAGGTACAAACTAATTCACATAGTTAGAAGCCCTCCTAAGCATTACCGACTGCTCTTAAGTTTAATTATCTACCATATTATACGTGGGAGTCACAAGATGCTATGATTACACTCCGGTGGTGCACAGACGTCCTCCTGGGTGATCACGGTATTGAGAAAATCATGTTGTTCTAATGTGCTAACTGCTTTGAACATCATCCAATGATCCCTAAGTGAGAACAGATAATGAACAACAATCCCTTAGTATTTGATGGACTGCTGATAGTCAAAGGAACAGCAACCCTTTTGTGAGCTTCAGGACCACTGTGCTCTAATGTTTAGCAGAAGGAGTGTCACACTGGACTGTCCTGTTTTGTGCGCCTCTTTAACAAACTCTGAATGCAGCCATATGAGACAAGTGCTAGAATGGCAGAAAGAACTGCAGCCACAGTGAAATTCCCTCTGCCATCTCCCCCAATCTGTTCACACCTTCTAAGGTGCGGCCAGTAAAGGCAATTAGGACAAAGAAGCCTGTGCAGCACCAGAGGATTTCTGTACTGCTATTACACAAACGAGAAAGACGGGGGACAGTGTGGACATTGATTTGAGTAATTCTTGTGTGCAGGAAAACTTAATGGATTGTTATAATCAGGATTAATCTTTCCTAAAAGTTAACATGATTAGAAACATGTTGACCACGTTGTTTAATAAAAAAAAAAAAGGAATATCTATGGACAAGATCGTGCATTATTGGTGAGTCAATGATTTCATTTTTTAAACAACAGAGTTAACAGTGTGTGGAAAATGGAGATAAGACTATTCCCTGATGAAGTCGGCATCTCACACAACAGGATCCAGTAGTGCAATCTATTAGAAGCCAGGGATGTCATCAGGATACTTTATCCTCTTTACAACTGGTGCTTTTTTGGCTATGGAGACATTCATGCACAAGCTTGAGGTAATAAAACAGTACGTCTTCAACTATTATGACAGTTTCTTGTGAGTCTGTAAGAGTATCTTGCATATTAATGATGAGCTGACATCTGAATCGCATGTTCTGAAGCTTACAAATGTTAGAAATATGAACATAAATTGAACTGTGTGACAGAAAAGCTGTTGTTTTAAGACTTAAGTCAGTTCTGTTAAAGTCAAAAGTTCAAGAACTCTTGCATATACTGTTGATTTTATTTAAGCATTGGTGTTCATTTCTATTGTGACATTGTGATCACATTCATATTGAATGCAAAATGGGTCATTTTCTGTACTACTGTTCTTATTCCATGCTTTTTTTTGTTCTTGTTTGTGTATCCCATACTTGCTCTTAACTTGCAGGTGAGGGTAACTTGCAACATATAAATTGTTATATTAGGTGACTTGTAACATTATACTTTCCTGGTACTTTCCAGGTTATTTTTACTGAACCTGTACCATAATCTTACAAGGATAAGCAGGTATAGGCAGGTATTCCTGAACTGAATAAGTTCTTGGGAAAGTTTAAGAAATGTATTGCTATCAAATGGTCTTAGTTTTTAACAGAACCTATTTTCAAAATATTTGGAACCTTTTTGGCTGATCTATTTTTTAAATGCTCCAAGACGTTTTGTTTGGCTTTCTTGCTTGTTTTTAAGTGTCATTGGATAAGAAAATGCAAACAACTCATAAGTTGCAGAAAAATGCATGAAATGCTTTTTTAGTTTTTCTGAAATTGACTATAAGAAACAAATTATTCATAACTGAGGGGACTAATCTGTAAAAGTTTAACTTGGGTGTATAAATTCAAGAAAAAACTAAATCCTTTACCTTAAAGCATTTGTGCTTATTGATTAACTCTGATATGTTGACATCGGTGTGCAGTGTTGATTCAGCTTGTGAGGCTGAAGTTAGAAAAAATTCAAGACATTTCTTCTTTTCTTCTCTCCTTTAAACCTATTACTAGCTACACAATTGCTTTCTGGTTTGTACTAATAGTCTGCCAGAAATAACATGTGGATCACCTTAAATTTTCTGCCACACAGCCATATGATCCAGGATGAGACTCCATCATCCACAATTGTTGTTTTTTCCGTCCAGGTGTTAAAAGTACTATGAAATATATGGTTCAAACATCCATGCAAATTGAGTTAATTGCATTTGATTTGATGGGAGCTAGGTATATTAGATAGTTTTATATGCTGGCTTTTAACTCTTAGATGTTTTTTTTAAATGCAAGCATATAATTGATTTGCACTCCCTGTAATTTCCTTTTTAAGTTAGCGGTGCATCCCTTCCTATTACTGTTTCCATAATACAGGATTTACTCAAACTGCCAATAGAATTACTAGACACTCTTCATTCAAGTTGCCACCTAGTTTATAAGCAGAAACAATATGGATGATATTTTCCAACAGGCTTTACATTATGTTGAAGCCATTAGAGCCTCTCCAGAGTGCATGACCAGTAATCCTACATGCATTACACCACCAGATCAATGCAATCAAATGAAGCTATAAAGTGGGTCGAGCTACAGCTGTAAAAACCTTACGGAGGGGAGAATCCACACATCCTCTTTAATGCCTCATGTGATATTTTTCTTCAATAAATTGTGACCCATAAAGGCCAGTATAACAGTAGGGGGCATTCAGCCCTGTATAATATTTACAGGTAGAATAAGTGGAAGGGAAAGCAGAGAGACACTATTTCCCTAAATGAAATAGATCCTGGCATCTGGGAATCTAGTGCCCCTTCCCGTCTCTTCCCCCTCCCCCTGCTCTTTGTAATTACACGACATAATGGTGGTGCAGTCGGCCCATAATCTCCCATTATAATCAGTTTCGGCTGCCTCCACTCGCTCTCCATCGTGGCTTCTAATTCAATATAAATGTAAATGACTGGAGGGCGGGAGAAGAGGCTCAGGAAGAGTATAGAGTGTGAAAGTGGGAGTCTAATTTTTCAGCAACCCTGTATCCCTGCTTATGAGTGGCTGTGTTCATATTTATAATGACCTGAACATGCCAGAGGAGGGCTGCAAAGACCAAAAATTTCAAACTCTTCCAATGGTTTAAGTTTCTCTCTGAGATATTGCAGAAAGAATCCAGGAGTGACAGGAGTCTTCTCTGGTTCGATGTAACTCATAGCAGGGTTTGCCCCTCCCACACTTGTTACTGTGTGCAGCTTGTTAAGGAGAAGAATTCCTCTGACACCTTTCCTTTGATTAAAGGAAAATGATGACTGCTGTTTGAAAATAGTTGCACCAAATCAACAGAATCATTTTGTTATTCTTCCTGTGCATGTCTCTGTGAAAAAAGAAATGGATATAGCTATTTTTAACATCAGCTGAAGCATTGTTTCCATCATTAAAAATGAAAAACTTTTTATTTATTTTTTTTATTAACATTTTTGGTGTGAATTTTCAATTCTGAGAAAATTAAATTGTCGTTTTTTTTGTTTTGTTTGTTTTTTTTTTTTGTCAAACAGTCAGAATCTTAAACTGGCCCATGCCTGATTGATATGTTTGATTCAGGGGGTAAACTTATGCCTTGTTTAAACCGAGAGGCACGGCACAGGTCTGTGTGGTTTGGTACGCTACGTTATGGTCAGGTGTATTCAGGATAGCGTTTTCACTGCCAGCTGGACTGTCACTGGAAGCCAGGGTTAAACCCAAACACCTAACCTGGCGTCATCCTAGTGCTACCACAAACATGATGAACTAGTATGTCTGGTGCTTGTCACAAGCAGTGACGTTTTTTTCTGTCTCCCAATCAATGGACTATGTTATGTGTTGTGTGACACCAGTAGCTTTTTTGCAACTGTACCATACCATTGTCCTATGGACCTACAACTGAAGAGTGACCCAGGAATGGTCCGGTACGGGTTGGTTGTGCTGGCTGCTTTCACAGTGGAAATAGAGAAAATATTGTACCGAACTGCAATGACATGTCGTACCGCTCAGTGGAAACAAGGCAACAGGCCCCATCAGTCTCAGGACTGGGCAATTTTGCTTTGGATATTGACTCTGCTGCTTTTTGAGATGCATTGGATGTGGCTAAAAAGCTTAATGTCAAAGTTGGACTTCTCTTGAAATTAGCTTGTGCTAGGCTGGTTGTCTTGCTTTGGTTACTTTTGTAGGGGACACCTGGGCAAGCATATCATCGACACAAAGTTTTCCTCTCTGAATGATCAGAATCAGCTATTTATTCTGAGGCAACAGCTTCCAAGGTGTTCAGGTCAACACTCTGGGACTTTAGGTCTGCTTTCCAGGTGTCTTGGTAGCGTTGTGGGGGTCTACCTACAAGACGTTTTCCTTGAGCTAATGCTATACTGAGAATTTCCTGGTGCATCCAGTGGTGGTCCATTCTAACTGCAGGTGAGCCAGTGCATGTATTATATTCTCACCATGGAATACATTATACATCTGTCAGCAAAGGAAAGAACCTGCATTCTGTCCAATGACCTGTTCTCATACAGCTTATTGTAAGTCCAAACTCAAGACACGCCACCCTGAAGCAAATCTTCATTTATGTGGATGATAATTTCTGCATCTTCTGCAAAAAGTAACCCGTTCAGCCACTTTAGTTGAATATTAGACTTAGCCTGTAGTCTGGAAATACTAAAGAATGTGTAAAGCTTTGTTTTAATTCCTGAATCTGATATTTTTGTTTAGCAGTGTTGTACCTTGCGAAAATTAAAATTCAAAATCATCCTCAAAGCACCATCCCCACGATGAAGCATGGTGGTTGCAGAATCATGCTGTGGAGATGCTTTTCTTCAGCAAGGATGGGGAAGCAGGTCAGAGTTGATGGAGCTAAATGCAAGGCAATCCTGGATGAAAACCTATAAGAGGCTGCTGAGATTTGAGACTGGAGTGGAGGTTTACTTTGGAGCAGGATAAGGACCCCAAGCGTGAGTCTGCAATTAAAATGAAAGCAGTGCCACAGAAAAAAGAAACTATATGAGCTTAAATTTGTTTCAGATTCAACTCTAATGTTTCTTGTTTAATGATTTACCCTTTGTTGCAGCAATTGGATGCATTCACTTGTAAGTTCACAACAAGAATGTAGTGAGTAGTGCATGTCTGGAGTTTTTATGCACTGTGAGTGAACTTATGGCTCAGACTGAATAACTTTGCCACTTTTTAACTGTTTCATTCAGTCATCTAATCCAGCTAATCCAAATGTCAAACAGTGAGCAAGATCTAGCAACATCTTTCCTTGGCCACATTATGGATCTTCCATAAATAAAATGAAACAAACAAAACATGAGGAAATGTGTTCAAATAGTATCCAAAAATTATGGATTTTATTGTAAAACTAAATTGAGTTAAACTTTATTCTTCGATCGACATAATGTAAAGTGTGAAAGTTTGAAATGACTTCAGTCAAAGACAGCAATAACTTGCAGCTAAGCAAGACAAAATGTCTATAAGGAATGTCATTTAGCATTTTTTTTAATCTTCATCTTTAATTTATATATCATTTTGGAATAAAGGCTTTCATCTGTCAGAAGATGATATCGAGTTAATATAAAATTCATCCAATATAGAAGGCCATTCCGAACACTGCACCCACCTTCCATACCTGCAGATTCTCATCTTGGCTTTAGTCTGCAGTGAGAAATGAGGCAATATGTTACAAAACTGTAATGCAATTCATAATTGAAAATGCTTTGTAATTAACTTTCTCCTCTACAATCTTAATGGGATACCAAATTTTAAAAAAGCAGCTATTACCAAGGAAAGAGATGAAGAGAGAAGCAGGGAAACATCAATTTAGAGGATGAGAGGGTGAGAAGATGAGAGAAAACGGAGCAGGAATGACAGGTCATGCATGTGAAGAGGTGGTGATTATGTTTTGTTTTACAAAATTAACATAAGGTTAACTTTGACAGAGTGCAATACTGGTAAATGGTGCTACATTTAGATTTTAAAGAACTTTGAAGCTTCAATCTTCAGATTGCCTTAATGTCCTGTGTTTGCTAATCTACAGGCGTGTATTTGGATTATCTGGATGATGATGTCAAAGTTTGCTTCATTTTGGACCTTGACACTGGTATCTCAGCCTCTCACACTTTCTGATCAGCTTGATCAGTTCTTGCTGTTGGACATTCTGGCAAAGAAGACAGTGTCACAGTAAAGCCATCCACTGGTTGAATAGCTTTAGGTGATGGGAGCAAAATAATTTGCAGGTTTTGAGCAACAAGACTGATGCAATTCTGACAGAGACTCAGACACTTGTTAAGGACAGTGGAGTCACTGTCTGCCACTATCTGAAATGAAAACTCCCCAACTAAGAAGAAACTGTCAGCCCACTATAGGAGGCTTCAGCTTAATCTGAGGAAAGATGGAGAAATCTGGAGCAGAGTGTGAGGTGGAATGGAGGACAGATGAGTAAAGAGTTGTCTAATGTGCACTTCACCAACAGGTCAAATCTCTATTACATCACACATCCATCTGGTAAACAACTCTTATTTAGTCTTTACATCACAACCAAGGATGAATTTACCAATCTACTGTTTAGTGGATTTAGATAGAAAGAAAAAGCATGGAGCAGCAGGTGGAATCCTCGATTCCATTTGAAACCATTAGTCAAGTCTGGGTTGCAGTGCCAGGTAGCTCAGATCTATCTCTCATCTGTGATGTTCTGTAACATCCTGAGGGTGTTCTGCTGCATTCTCAGGTCCTTTGGGACATGTAAACACACCTGTGTGCTTTGGGTTTCTGGGCATTTTTTCCACAGGGCATCTGTAGCAAAAGATTGGATCAGCTCTACACCTCAGTAACTTTGTTCCTTTGGGCATCAATGTGTGTGTCTAGGCTGTGGAATTTCATCTCTACAAATATTTTCAGCCAGAGGATGCTTGGCCCCTATTTCTTTTGTTTTAATGGAATAAGATCTGATCCACTTGATGTAATGGCTTGCTCTGTGATTTAATGTTACGTGAATAACGACAAGTTAAAAGCTTAACCAACCTGAATGCCCACATTGAGTTTAAAGTGGACATATCACACTTTTGAATCTTTCCTTTTCACATTGAAATCATTTAGTTGTGGTCCTATATAAAGTGAAACTGCAACGCTTTGGTCTGAATTCCTCGTTATTGTAGCTCAACAGGCCCCCCTTTTACCCCTGCTCTGGGGTGAGTCTACTAACTCATTTTGATGAAGTCTCTTTAAATGCAAATGAGGCACTTCACACCCTATCCTCCTCCATTTCGCAGAGCGTTCCACTCAACCCTGTTCAGCCATTTTTGTAGTTTGATAGCAGAAATGTGATTATAGTGATGCAGAAACTTTCTATTCTCAGACTGATTAAAAGGTGTCAGCAATGGAAGACGAAAACTGCAAAAACTATGCCAAACTGTTTATGTAACACTATTCACAACACGCAGTACAGTTATGTCCTCAAGGAGCTAAAAGCTAGCACAAAGCGCTAACATAAGCAGAATACATTTTGCTACTGCCATCAAAACAAGGAGGACATCATATCAACACCATAAACTCATGTTCTCCTCCCAAACGAAAAGAACTTTTTCCACTGATGTGGGTATATTTCCAAGAAAATAAAATGTAACCAGACATTTCAAAGAGGTTCTGATGCTGGGGGACGTTGTTATGAATTGCGTGGGTTAATACATCCAACAGTCAAACATTTTGACTTATCCACTTGTTGCTTCAGCATCCTTGAACTTGGACTATAAAATCGCTACGCGGAAGAAAAAAATATTGCGGCTTCGCAAAATTGATTAGCCAGACGTCCATGGCATTTTTTAGCAGTTCTGCAGCAAATACTGTGATGTGATGATTTAAAAACATGTAATGGGCAACAGAGAAAACTAAACAGATTGAAAAATATGATCCAAACAGAATATAAAAATATCTACACAGCACCAAAGAGACTGCATTCAACTTTTCTGCTCTCCTAGAGACTCCAAGTACACAGCAAAATGTATTTAAGGGCTATCAATGGTTAGGTCAAAATGTAAAGAGTGAGCCATCAATATAATCATCCTAAAGCTCCGGTTTACCCTAAAAGATAATATACCTCATGCTTACTTTAATATTCAAGAAGGCAAAGGGATATTGATTTAGCACTTTGTCTACAAATAAAGTGAATTTTTTGGGGGAAATCTAAAGAATATTTTCTTTGAAGTAAAAAGGTTCATAAACTGAAGGAAAGTGTTTTTTTTTAATGGTTACAGCAGTGTTTCTCTCCACAGCCATGCTCTGATCTTTCAGTCAGTCAAACTTTGAGCTACATCAGAAATTTTCTGAGATTTTGAGAGATTAAATCCCTCAAAACTTAGATTTTTGGGGGCCTGTAGTTTTATGTTAACCCCAATAATTTCCTGTTATTTTAAAAGTAAAGATGCTTTAAAATGTGGAAAATGTCAAATTTGTCATACCTCACCTTCTGTTTCACCTAATTCAGACAACTATTTACCAAATCAGAATCCCAAATCCACAGGTCTTAGTGGTTTTATGATAGTAAAACTGAAACAAGAGCAAAAGTTCAGATTTTCGAAGAAATTCAAATACTTTAAAATGCAAGGATTTGTTGGACAGGATAAAAGTGCAGATTTAAAATATCAAAATAACCAGAACATTGGAAAGTACTCTTTCTGGCTTTATGAGGTGTCAAGAAGCTCAGCTAAGCAACAATTGAGCACCCTGTTTCTCACCACCAGAGAAATATAATACCTCTGTGTTCATCTAGACAACAGACTGGACTGGAGACTCAACAGAGAAGCGTCTACAAGAAGGGACAGACCAGACTATTTCTTGAGGAAGCTAAGATCCTTCAAGGTTTGCAGCAAGATGTTGCAGATCTTCTATAAATCTGTTGTTGAGAGTGTCATCTCCTCTGCCATCATCTGTTGGGGCAGCAGCATCAGAGCCAGGGACCTAAAAAGGCTCAACAACCTGTTCTGGGGATGACTGTGGAACCTCTGGAGATGATTATGCAAAGAAGGATTTTGCATAAAATTAAGAGAATTATGGCCAACCCTGAACATCTTCATGAGACTGTCACTGGAAAACAGTCTCTTGAGTCAGAGGCTTCTTCAGACTGGTTGTAAAACAAACCGCTACTGGAGATCTTTCCTGCCCACAGCCTATAATAACTCCTTAATTAAACGAGTTACATCAACATTTAATTTCCCTTTGGGATAAATAAAGTATTTTTGAATTGAATTTGAACTCTAGAATGAGTGACTGTTACTGTTTGCCAGTATACAAGCTCACATCAAAATGTTCAGCATATTAACTTTCCCTGCTTTAATTTATACAGAGATTTAAAGTATGGTCTGTGTTGCCAGGTGATCTCCAGCAATGCAGTCACTAAAATTAAAGTGTGAAGATGCATCAATGTGAGTCCCTCTTCAAATAAGCAATTAAAAGGAGCTTGCTGCACACATGCAATCAGCCAGAATCACGTCTGGACTTCTGTATATTTAATCTTTAAACATTTTCTTTCACCTTGTTGAGATGCATCTGAATTGCAAATCATCCTGCATTACTGATGGCTGCTGTGCCTTTTCAAAGAGATCAGCTGTTTTACTGAGAGACGTTTCAGGGGAGAGAAGTGACACACATGACTGAGTAAGGAAAACCTGAATGAGCCAGAATAAGAGCACCGAAGGAATCCCAATAAGAGATGAAACTGAATGTATTGGTCAAATGCATAGATGAATCACTTTGTCGACAATCTTGAAATAAGTAGCATACACACTCAAAAAAAAAGGGGGGGGCAAATTTTTCAAGAATAATTTGGATAGAAATTCACCAATAGGAAAATCTGCAATTACTGAATCACCAACCAGAACCTTTTCTTAGACTGAGGGGAGAGTTCAGAAGTCATTATTCCCCCACCCCCTCCTTTCCTCTACACCTATCGGAGGTATTTTTTCATTCATTCTTTCCCTCAAGTCTTTGATATGCTCTCTAAGCTAAATGTCGATGGCAATCTCTGCCAATGACATTTTTTGTTCCACTAGTTGACATTCAAAATCCCTTTTTTTAAAAATGCACTATCATTGCAACTTGGTCTGTGTTTAAAAATAACCAGAAATTACTGTAAGCAACTCAAATTCTAGTATTTGTCATGGTTTTAGCAATTTGTCTGACTGACCAAAAAAAAAAAAAAAAATTCAGGAGACTCATGAAAAGTTGAAAGATTTATTTACCAGCAATAAGATTACAGCAATGGAGGGTGGATATGATGTTCAGGAACCAGGCCGTGGTAGGAGCTCTGGAGAGAACACAGGAGATGGTCTCCTCTTATACTCCTCACTGATAAGGCTGATTAGCTGCAGGTGTGATCCCCACCTGCTGAACTGCCCAGCTACCGTGCTCCACAACATCATCTGGTGCATGATTGATGAAACTGCACAGGAAGTGTGAACAAACTCCTAGACCCCAACAGTATTCAGTTCCCAAATCCTGGAGAGTCTGTGCCAAATACCGACGTTGCACAGCAACAGTATGAATACATGCACACCTGTGGATTTTTGTCACAACCCATAAAACAAGTATTCATATTGATTTTTTTCTATTTTAGATGTCAGCTATCCCAGCTGGTTGTCATTAGTGAGGGAAGTGGATACATGCAAGCCAAAGGGACAGACAGGAGTATCAGATGAATGGCAAAGGGGATATAAACGTCAGCTGATATTTCTATAACATCAGATGCATTTAATCACTTGAACTACAAACATATTCATTAAATTAGAATATTATTGAAAGGTTAATTTATTTAAGTAACTCAGTTCATTAACTGAAACATTATATAAATTAATTACACAAGTAGAGATGATTTTCTGTTTACTAATGGTTGCTAATGAAAACATGACATTTAGGATTAAAACTTATGAGACCAATAAAAAAACCCATATTAATAGAGAAATGTGGCCTTAATAATATGTTTTATACCTGCTTAAAGGTTGTTTTCAAAAGGTTTTCAGCTAATTCATTGACATTAACTCTTGAGATTTATGTAGGCAGCATTTTTTTTTTCAGAATCGAGTGATCATTTGACATACTGCTGTACAGACTGTTGCTTGAATGGGGCATTTTACTGGGGGGACAATCCATTCACAGAAAACCAACTCTCCTACTTCATTCTGCAATCTGATCATTTTTCCCTATGCTGACGAGAATTGAAACATCGGGTTCTTTCAAATGCAACAAAAAAAACCTGTAGAACATGTTTTCAGATGCTTGTTTGATCATTTGCTTATTAGTGCTCTTTATTAAACAGTGAATGTGATATGGCAGCATTAGTGATTGGTAAAACTTGTGTGTGTGTGTGTGTGTGTGTGTGTGTGTGTGTAGGCTCTAAGTTTGGGCATCCCAGTCATCCCGTTTTGGATGCATGCATTTTGGGTCTTGCACTGATTGAGACCCCCTGACAGCTTTTGACACCATGGTTTCCTGTTTGTGTTTATACTTTTTCTCTGTTGGTGTGCCCAGCCGAGCTGTGTGAAGCATCACACCCACTCTACTCTTGTTGCAGCGCCGAGACTTGTGATTGGGTGCCTCGAATTTGATTCACATTGTCCTTATTGGCCAGGACACAAAGAGGGGGCAGTTTGTTGCTGTTGCTAAGATCCTGTTGCTAGGTTCTGGCTGTTGCTAGGAGACTTGTGATGCATTATGGATGGATGGCTGCTTTCCTCATGGAGGAGCGATTCTGAGCCCCCATCGTTGTCCTTTTTTCACTCTGTCATTATTTTCCCCTTCTTCCAGTTCCATCTTTTTGTTTGCAGTTTTTCACACAGCCATATTCAAATTTGAGACTGATCTGAACGTAGTTGTGGTTTCATGGTTCTGGGCAATGTTTTTCAAAAACAGGAACCATTTCGGTATGTAGACACATTCACAAAGGCTTCTCTCATACATTTATATTCTGTGTAAAAGGAGGATCCTTCCACTCCTCATTAAGGAGACAGCCAAGCGTCTCACCCAGTGTCTTGTCTCACACTGGCCTGCTGTAAATTCCTCCCAAATTACAGATGTTTGGCACCAGGCATCGGCAGCCATTCCTGGGTGCTTTAGCCAGTTTTGCATCCAGAAAAAAAAGTAATGAATGACCCTGGTGCTAACTTGCAAGGCAACACATTTTCAATTCCTCACGTGTCACAGACACATGCTTGGTTTGATGTACCAACATCTCATTTAAAACATGAGAATTCAGGCTTTTGTATTTTCAGACCTGCTGTAGAGAAAGGAATTCAATTGCGTTATAGTGAAAGCTAAAAACAGGAATTAAAGTCCAATATACTGCAACATACAAGTAGCAATGGATCATTAGTATTATTAAACTAAAAATATATACTTAAAACAATCACAACACAATCTATGATGAATGCAATCATAGAAAGATTCAAATTCAATTATAATCCAGTTTAATGAAGTTCAGTTAACAATGCCAATTTATAAAAAAGTTTTCTATCAAATATACCCAAGTTGATTTTATTGACTCTGTTGCAATCCTTCATACTGATGGAGCATTTTGCAACAAGTTGCAGAAATCTGGCCCTTGGTGACTGGAAAATGCATAATTGGAGAGTGGTAAGAGAAAGTAGCAGAGTGAAGCAAAAGTGGTCGGTTTATACTTGATGCGGTTGAGATGTCTGTGCAGTGCTGAATGGTCAAATTATATCATAGCAACCACGCCTCTCCGCGTCCATGTGGACCAAATTTTCCACACAGTGCACCTCTGAAATTGAGTAACTACGCAGTTCAGTGCGGAAAAACATGGCAGATAAGCAAGAGCTCCTCCTGGCAGAGGTTCACAAAGACAAAAATCTTAATGATTCCACCCATAAAGACAATTATACTACCACAACACTCACAGGTGTCACCATGTTGCAACTGTTTTTTTTTGTTTTTGTCTTTTTTTACTTCTAAACATGTGTAGTATAGCACACTTGCCATAGGCACCCTACACTCCCCCCTAAAGTATAGCAGAATATGGGAGCAGAAATTCTGCCTCTTAGAAAATTATTCTCTTGCAGACAGCAATGCATGAGAAGAATGAGCATGAGATAGTGTTTGTTTTGGATCTTCAACCTGTTGTAAAAATTCTAGATTCAAACACAAACCAAATAAAACCTATGAAAGAAGTGCAGTAACAAAAAGTCCATAATCTTAGCAGAAGTACACTGTTTTTGATGCTTGTGACAGAAAGTCTGTTGGTTCTGCTTCTGGTGTTGTGGTACTGTTTGCCTGTTGGTAGCAGTTCAAATGGTTCATGGAGAAGGCGTGAGTCTCCGACAGCGCTCAGAACCCTCTTCCTGCAGCTGATGTAAACCAATGCACTGCACTGGCCCAGTGCCACCAGTGCATGGCAGTGATCGCTTCTGTCAGAGCACCCCAGGACAGCTGTGGCTACAATTACTACCATCAGTATGTGAATGTGTGCATGAATGACTGAATGTAGTGGTGAAGTGCTTTGGGGTTCACTGGACTTGATAAAGCACTATACAAGTACAGGTCATTTACCATTTACGGTTAAACAACAGGGGGCTTGGCTTTCATTCTTGGGGGATGCCAACATGACAATGTAGAATGGACAAGTTGAAGTTGAGACTCCAGATTTTTGAGTTTGGATTTATGTCTATATTTGTCTATATGTTATGCAGAGAAAAAAAAAAAGACATTTACAGTTAATAATACTGAATCAATTTTACCTAACATAAATTTAAAAGGAATCACATTAAATTATGTGAAATTTTTAAAAAAAAACCCAAAACATTCTCATTTGTTTTTTTTCTTTACAAACTCTATATTTAAAGCATTTACTGGTTTTGATTGTAACTGTTATGTGTAACTACTGCTGGCGTGAATGGAAAGCCTTCAAAATATGAAAACAGATTTTCTTCTGGCACTTGATCTCATACATTCATGATCATATGTAATGTTCAAAATATTCAAGGTCTATACAGACAACATATATCTGTTTCTCTTTACTAATGATCTCCTCTTAAGGCTGAATTACCCAATAAACCCCATGTAGATTAATCTGGTTGCTAAGAAGATGGCTGTACATCCCCCCTCCCTTTAACCTTGATGCGGATGTACTATTTTACTGTTTTTCATGTTCTAATAATCTCCACAGTGTCTTTTGCTGTGAGCTGAGGGTTAATTATTTCTACAACAGTTTTTACTTTTAACAGCTTTTGCTCTAACTCTGTAAGATAAAAACTCCTTTTCCATGTAGTTCTGTAAAGCTTCCAGGTAACTGGCTTCTGATTTCTTGAAATTATCTATTTTGGATTTTAAGAACTTTGTACCACTGATGTAGAAAATCTTTGACTTGGTAAATAAAATGACTTTTTTATATAGATATATAATCCATTTCAACAGCTTTTTATAAATTTGTCGACTTTTTGTTTTCGTTTAAAATTTGCTTAAACTATTAAAATACTTTTTTGCTTGGGTTTAGGCAGACATAATTTCATGATTTGCTTTAGGTGTTGAAATATAATTGGTGCTCTCAATTGTTTTTCTAGGGAATCATCTGAAAAGGTTCTCAGCAGACAACCAAAACTTTCTAAATGTAAAATGAACTTCAGCACCTTATACACTTATTGGCCCCCCTGGTAAAGATGTATAAATAGCCTTGAAATAAAGTCAGCCGTTACTGCAGTAGCATGAGCTCAAACAGAAAATGCGGACATATCAACCTTTGCTTTGAGTACATTTACTCAGTTGGGAGAGAAGGTGCCAAGTTAAATAAATATGACATGTGCCACAATTGCTTGCACTCCTGCTGTCAATTCTGTTTAGCTCCATACACATGACCATTGAAGAAGTTAGATTTTCCATATTTCTATCTTTTTCTTTTCTTTATACCCTGAAACCACCTTCTTTTGCTGCCCATAAGTCGTATCTGACCAAAGCCTGTGGATCCATTTAAAGTCCTAGAGACAATTGGCAAACTCCCTAAATTTGTTTGTGATGACAGGTCTTAGTCAGTACTTGCTTAAAAACAAGATTTTCATAGGTGTCATTCCTGGTTGAAATAAATGTTAAATAAATAAAAATATATATTGCTCTGATTGTAAATACATGGGCAAGTCAGGTGGCTATTTTCTGGTGGACTGACTGATTTCCAATATCAACACTTCCACCTCACTTGCAAGGCATCTTCTTATGTCATTGCCATTTTGTGGAGGGTCTAACGGTGGGTCCACATTCAGGGGCTGTATTCTTCAAAGGTCACATTTAAAGGCTGATTAAGTCACAGCGATGCAATGAAGGTTATGCAAATTCGAACACTCCTCAAAATTCATCCTTCTTTTCCCCGAATTTGAATGACAGGTTTGTATCTTTTGCAGTCCACCCTATCCCAAGATTCATTGCAGGCTGAATGGCAGATGATTGTTCTTGTAAAAATGGTGGACAAAGCAGTCGAGGAGTACAGTTTAAAATATAGTGAAAAAAATTAAAAGCTTAAAGCTCTTCTGGCACTTGATGGTGCCAGCTATGGTGCTAGGCGTTTGTCATTTTTGTATAGTATGTTTATTGGAATTTTGTAAATGTATCAATTTAATTAATTATTAATTTGATTTGTTAAAAGGATTAAATAAGTTTTTTTTAAAAACTCAGCAAGATTTCAAGCTCCATTTTGACCAGTTTGTGCTTAGTGCCATCACAGTTGCTAGGTAACAGGACATATGCCGAGGTGGGGGCGGGAATAAATTTGAAAGCTAGACTGTCCAATTTCATAGCCACTCACTTCTGGTCTTTGCGGTCGAAGAAGCCCCCGACCAACTTAGCCCCAGGTGTTTAGAAGGATGCAGCCCAAGACGTTTAACACACTTTAACAGAAATAGGCTTTGTGTCATATCATATTTATATCCCAATAAGCAAAATGATGGATTTCTGAATACAGGTTTACAGATGCACTAGAAACTTGTCTGTCAGAAACAAATAGTTTCAGTCTAGAAGAGATTTAAATAAACTGTATGAGAGTCAAATGGAATAGGTGCATTTTTTTTCTTTTGGAAATGTCCATTTCTTAAACATTAACAAGTGTAGACATATTTTTCCCTTTTGATATACATGGCGCTGATTCAGAGTAAATTGACATCCAACCAAGACGTTTGTCTCTGGCAGGAAATGAGACAGGTATCTCTTAGAAGATAGTAAAACTCTATTACTTACACAGGTCCTTCATCCACCAGTGGTGGATACTTTTTTGCTGAGACCTGTATTTGTGTGTGTGTGGTGAGGGGGGTTCTTGGTTTCCTTCTCTACTTTCTTTCCAGATGGCAGTATAGCTGCTCAGCCACTGCTCTTATCTTTGAAGACTGCTCAAGACTGCACATCAGAAATACCTGCTGCTGCTGTCTTATTCCCACAGAAGGCAGGCAGTGTGCATGTCAGTAACACTGAGCCAAGGATGTCTCTGCATCAGTGCCACAGCAGGGGGGCCTGTCAGCTTGTATGTGTGCACAGAATTAGTATTGTGCAAAGTGTGTGTACAGCTGATCTGTAACAAGCCAACTGTGACGGGCTCTAATAGCTCTCCAACACATCCATCTGAACACACTGCTACTCGTCATGTGCGTGTTTCCTCTGTCCGTTTTATCTGTGACTCTGTTATCACCTTAAGTCTTCTCCTCCACTGCCAACAGCATCGGTGCGAGACAGATTAAGAGAGAAGTTGGCCAAATAATGGTATTGATGAAAAGTTCTGCTCCTGGTGCAACTCTGCTCAGATATTTGACAAACATGGAGCAGTCACATTACAGCAGATTAACGTTGGTCAATGATCTAAGGAAGTGTAGTCATTGGACTACATCCTTGCATCTTTTAGGGAGGGCAGCCTGTCTGGGGAGACTGTGGTCAGATGTGGGAACAACCTTTGGGGAATGTTTTGTTGCAAAAATGCTTCCAAAAGTGGAGAAAGGAACCTAAATATTGAGAGACTTGAAGAGAGACCTTTAGGAATGGAAAACAATCTGACAAACCAAGAAAGCACAATATAAATCTGTCAATGATCCGGTCTTTATCAGCTTCTACTTTGTCAATGACTCATCAGCTTGTAGAACCACCAATAACAGCAGTAACTCAGTCATTTTCTGACTGAATCCAACATGGCTTCAGTTCTTTGAAGTTTGCAGACATCTATTTCTGCACAGCTGTCTTCAGGCTCAGTCTTGGGTCCAGCCTTGTTTGCACTATATGAGTTGTCCCTGGAGTCCACTGTATAAGCGTTCATTTCACTGCTTTGAAGAGATGACTTGCAGATTTATTTGCCTTTTAAAAGCAGGAAGAAACTCATTTTAGCTGTTAATGTGCTGCCTTGAAGATGATAAACAGTGGATGTCCCTATGGATGTCCCTATTTTATTACTTTGAAATCAAATGAAAACAAAACAAATTGTCATTTTTGGCAATTCTTGGTGAAAATATTGATGAGGCCCTTTTTCTTAGAAAAAAGTTAGAAACCTCGGTGTATACTTTGATGGTTCTTTTAAATTGTGTAGTGCATTGGTTCAGTCTAGCTTTTTCTAAATGAGAACAAGCTCAGGGCAAAGCCATACCTTCCAGCTAATGTCTCTGAACATGTTCATCTGTTCGCTACTTGCATGTTGGGAAAACTGCAACTCTCTGCACTTTGGTTTGGACCAGTCCTCCACTCATCTTCTCTAAAATGCCTATAACTGCCTATTTTAATAGTTCAAACAGCAAATATATATACCTTAATATACATTAATACGCAGAGTGGAATTCTCTTAGCACTAGTGTGGGAAAAAAAAATAAGTGGCACTCCTGGATTGGCGGCTTTGCAAATACCAGCCAATAGCATGTCTAGAAGAATTGTGGCTTGGCATTTCAGCTTCCCAAGCTGAAATTCCATTTCTTTTATATATTTTAGAAAACCTCTTCAAAAAAAATCCACGAATAGGCAAAGCTGTGAATACTGAACCATGAACAGGCGGGGGTCCACTATACAGAGGAGTTTACTCAATAACTGCAAAGCGACTCCAAATCACCATCCTTCCAATGCCAACTTCACAGCTGTTACAAGTTGCCTGAAGTGATATGCTGTTTAGGTTTCTCCAAACAAGTGCTGGGTTATCTCAGCCAACCATCTCAACTTAGGTCTCATCTGTTTAAATTACATTATTCCAAAAAGCCCTGAGGCCCCTTTAGATTTAAGTTTCCAAGCCTAAGTTGTTCAGACATATTATTCAAGAAAAGATATTTTCTGTTGGCGATCCTTCTGAAGAAGTCATACTTTTTCCATATTTTCTAACTGTCCTGTCATGAACTTTATTAACATGCTAACTGAGGCATGTAGAGTCTGAGATGACATTCTTGAGGGCTTTGTCATTTCTAAGCATTGCATGTTCTGACTTTGGGCGAAGTTGATGGTAAGCTGGTAAAATGGACAGCCATCTTAAGTGTGTTTTACTTTTGAATAATTTTTCTGTTTCTATTATGATGAATTTAAAACAATTTGGAAATTGACCTTTACCCTCACCAGACTGATGGGTAGCAACAATGGCTTCTCTGAGGTCATTGCTTTTCTCTTCCTATTGGGTTAAGACTTCGCTTGACTCTCCAGATTAGCACACTGCTACAACTCTTACATTTATAGTTTGGTTATACTCAGTTAATTGGCAGCATATTGTTACTACTCTATACTTTAGACTTTATTTATACGCCTATTTTCATTTTTGGTTTTTTGTCAAGTAAATGAAAGCAAAATATGTTCATGTACTTTTGGATACTAGAGGCTGGATTAAAATTATTTCAGAACCTGCTAAGAACCAGGTTTTTAATTGTCTTGATGCATAAAAATCAGAGGACAGTAATTATTTTTTTCCCTTCTAATAGGGTTATTGGCCATAAATAAATAACCCAGTGTAATTAGCAAGTTGTTTTACAGTGCTAAATTCCGCTTTGTTTAATCAGTGGGTAAAATTTAGTTTACACTTAAATTTTTTCTCTTCAAAAGTGTAGCTCAGTTAAAATGTCTGTATAAATTCAGTTGAAAGTCTCTCTTATGTCTTGCATTAATCTCAAGAATAGAGAAAATATATTCTGTCACTGTTATGTTAATCAAAAAGAATACTTCATGTCTGATGCATTTGTATTTTATCACAGCCTAGTTCTCCTTCCAGTGCCTCTACCTGTCGGTTCAGTCCTGCTAAGCCCTCCCTCCTCCATTTCAAGAAAGCAATTTTTGCTCGCAAATGGTTAAATTCCCCATGAGGTCCTCTGTTAGCATGCTTACAAACATGAAAATGATGAGTGACGGCAGAAAATATTGGGGTCATCAAACGTGCAACACTGATTCAAATAATCAACTAAATGCCAGACGTGTCCTCACAATGGACGAAGTTGGCAGAGGAGGTCGGACGCAGAAAGTATCCAATTGGTTATCCAATCAAATGAGGCAAAAATGCAGAAGGACCACAGGATTCATGGAAAATAATTGGGTTGTTTTCATTTGAATGATTGGCTTTTCTTTTCTTTCAAATGCTACTAAATGTGATAATCAGTCACATACTTTAGTGACGCAACAGAACATGGACGATGAAACAAACTGAAATGACTGCATCCCTTGTCATCAGATCTTTTTACATGAATTTCTTAAAATATTTTTTTTACCTACCTCAGATTTCAAATGTTTGTTTTTTTTTGTTTGTTTTTACCAATCTGATTTTGAGGTAAAGAGCCTGCTACAAAATTGTCTATTTACACTGCAACATGTAAAAATTGTGTATAACGAAGAGTAGTGGTACAGTTTAACCCTTGGTATTTGTGTGGGTTGGGGGCCACAACTGCCCACAAATTGCTGAAATCTGAATATACTCAAGACCCCCTCTAAAAATGCTCACAACTGCCAATTTTAATAATTTAAACAGTCTACCTTATTTCTGCTCTTGGAGGTTCAGTCAATCAGCATGTCATGTAGAATTGTGCCTAGGTAATTCAGCTTCCCAAGGTACAGTTTTCTTTCGAACACTGAACATTTCATATGAGCTATGAAAAAAGCCCCAAATAGGCGAATTTTCCACAGATAATTTGGAAGTACCTATCACTACAAAATCCGCCTATAGATGAATCCACAAATACTGAACTGTGAATAGGAGGGTTAAGTTTAGTACCAACATTTTGAAAGGAAGGCAAACAAAACTAATGCTGTTGCGGAGGTTCCTAGATTTTTATCTTTCAAGATAAAAAGCTGATCTAGATCTTTATGGGTCTAACCAAACAAAAGTTTGACCCTATTCAACCCACTTGTTGCAAATCGTAGGTGCTATGTTGTTGTTTTTTTGTTTTTTTATTTATTATTATTTATTTCACAGGGATAATTTATAAACACATTGATCTTTACAAAAAGAGATGTTTTACACCAAATTTATCCACAGCTACTTTCCATCTGTAGTCCCTGGGCAGATCACAGCAATAAAATACATTCAGCATGTATCTATTCCATCCAGAGCCATTCACACCAAACATTCTGATCCATTTACATCCATTTACACAACACTTCAATCAACCATTTAAAATAAGTACATAAACTTACATTAAAAATAACCATAGTTAATGCTAACAATGCTGATTTCCTAATAATTCCTTTCGTTTTTGTGAGAAATCATGCAGGTCCGGGGATAATTTCAGAATATCAAGGAGGTTATTCCATTCTTTGATGGCTCTGTATGAAAAGGCGGTCTGTGCAAAGGCTGACTTTCTTTGATGTAATGTACAGTCATTAGGAGCTGTAGACCTGGATGTTCTAATTGTCCTCTCAGAGTAGAGCTGGACAAATCTCTTCAGTGGTGGTGGAACAGTGTTATTTAGAATGAATCTTACGTCTGAGTAAAACAAATGATCAAAACTTAATGTGTTATATTTACCAAGAATCTGGCAATGATGATACCTTAAAGGCTATTTGTCTAATATCTTTAAAGCCTGATTCTAAAATTATTTTAATAGCTTTAATGTTGAGGCATTTGCTTGGGATCAAGAAGAAATACTGTGTTTACTCTGAGAAACTACCAGTGAATTTAAGTAAATGTGTGCAGCCTCAAGGGGGAGCATATTTCTATGTTTTGGCTGGAACCATCTGATGAATGGGACATCTGACCTTTTCTTTTTGAGCTCCACTGTTGACCATTTCACTCTGGACTTTCTACAGATCCAAAATAGTTGCCTATTTGAGCCATAAAGTAACTTATTTTCCTTATTAGATGTGTAAGGTAATCATCTGCCTGGTAGACAACACCTTTAGTAGAAAAATCATTTTAATGAGCAATCCTGACAAGCCAAGACCATTTATATAAATCCATCTTTATAGTAAGAGTAAAAATAACTTTTTGATATAAATTAGAGGCAAACATCCACATTCAAGACACATATTTGATCTTCTCTAAATGAGTATGAGATTTGTAGCCTCAGTCATCTGAGCCAAATCAAAGGAAGTTGTGTAAATAAAGCTGACGCTTCTCCAATTATATCTTTATTCATTCTGTGACAAGTTTGCTTACAGAAGTGGGAAAACAAGCCCCCTAATCTATCACAAAGCCGTTTTCACCAGGATATACACAGTAAGAACCTCCTGAGCTCCTCTTCACTTGGAAGACAAAGCTTGAATACTTATGTATTTGGCATATAATGAGGCATTTGCAAAATTTGTTGACATGCCAAGGAGGTAATTCAACATTTTATTTTAGGTTGATTAGAGTGGGGATGCACACAAGAGTTGAAGGACAGTTGCACTCAAGGACTGGAAATGCTGAACCTGCTATGGAGCGATGAGGAATGAAAGTCAGAATACATAAGTGTGTGTAAAGATGAGTGAGATGGCAGTGGGAAAAAAAGAACTGGCACAAAAAAGTACTGAAGGTGGTGGAGTAGAAGCATCTTATGTCAACCATCCAAAGCAACATAAAGTAAAACGGCAAGTTTGAAGAAGAAAGTGCAGGTAGAATGGATAGTAGATTGACAAATGATGCTAAACATGAAGCTGTCAGGGTAGGACAAAAGACATATTTTAAAATTTGGGAATGCAGGGTAGAAGGATATGTAGTGAATTGTTGCAAGGGTCTGAAAACAGATCTGTGAGGAATGCCAAATTTTGATAGATTGTAATTAAGAATGTTGATGGACTTCAATCAAATATTTTTGTTTTTAATTGGAGCACTTTAATATGTTTAAACCCAGAAGATAGGGTAAGGTTGCCTTTCAGCTGTTTGCACTACCACACAAAAATAGTTATACTTCAAAAAAGCCTTCAGACACATTACAGGTACTTACAAATTGATCTGAAGCAGGATTAAATAGCATTAGTCAGTACTCTGGAGAATTTACTGTATTTTATTTCTAGTATTATGTTCAATTTAACTAACATTTCTAATGTTCCTTTGATACAAAAGAAAATGGCTAAAAGGAATCTGGATGTGGATCTTCTTTAAGGTGCATGTACAGTTTCCGAATTAGGAAACTGTTCTATGGTGCTGGTTTTAAATCAGTTTTAACATCAGAAGTTTTAATCTAGCAACTTTTTGATCATAATCTCAATTAAGAGTTGAATACATAAAAAGGTCATTTTTCAGGCTTTATTCAAATCTGCAGATTTGTATTTGAGGAGGAATATTTCTGCCTCAGATGCTCCTTTTTTTCCAAGTTTATAATAAAGAAATTAAGGCAATTCTTCAATTCTAAACAGGGTTTTAGTCCTATACTATGATTTTTGTGAAACCTCATGTTATTTCTCCCTACATCATGTTTGTCAAAACAGTAAAATTGTCTCCTGTGGTGTTTGGGATAAAAATGAATGAATTACAAGCTGAGATGCAATTTACTGCAGGATTCCACTTTGGCCTACACCTAAAGCTAATGATGCTGTATGTGATTTAAAACACAGCTGTTTGTTTGCTACTCCATAAAGCAGATGGTTCTAACGCCCACCCAGATGGTGAAAAGGACTGTGGATAATTGCCTTCCAGTGTGCAGTGGTGGCAAATGCACAAATCAGCATCACAACAGACTTTATTCACAGGGCGTTCACACCAAACTAAATGTTTCTGTTGTGTTAAAGCAACATATCAACCAGCTCTTGATACTTGACTGTATGGAGATAAAAAAAAAAAAAAACAAAAAACAAAAAAAAAAAAAACCCAAATAAAACTTTTGCAGCAACGAAGAATGCCCTGAACATCTTCTCAGGAATTGAAACCATCAGGAAATAGCTGTTTAGTTTTAACTTCAACACAGTCCAACAATTGTCATTTTACAGTAAACAAGCTGTAATTTGAAGTATTTCTCGTATTTTATCTGGAAAACTGAGTTTATCCACTTATGACTCCACTCTGATGCAGAGTTGCATCATGTTGGTACAGCAGCAGCTCACTACAGAAACACAGAGATGCCACCCAGACAAAGGAAAAAGTGGCTACATCATGTTATAACATCAAAACTTTATTGTTCAAACTACTATACTTTTCATGTTTATACGTTACCATAATTACATTATAACATTTCACATTCTAAACAGTATTGTACTAACATGATATATTGTACAAACATGAACATTGTTGTTTGTACAATAATGCTTTTATGTTATACCATTTGTTGTTAGAACACGTTTACTGTTTAACATAATGAAGTTAATGATTGTGCAGGTGAATGAGTGAGAAAATGTCTGATCTATTGGAACGGATTAAGTTGTTATGCTTGGATTGAGCCATGGAGAGATTGTGTGTGGTTATTGAGCAGCTTGGATGGTATTTTGATAACCATGTGGACACTAAGAAGGAAACATGGTTCTGTACTGGAGGAAGAATCTCAAATTCAGGATTTTGGTTTTTTTGGTTCAGAATGCATTATAAATAACACAAATATAGTGACATATAGGATTAACTTTGTGAATTTACTCTCCGGAGTCAAGTCGAAGATCAGGAATCCTTCAACCAGAGTTGGAGGATAAATAAAGTCTAGCTTGACTTCAATATTGTTAATTTGTTCACTAATTACAAACTTCTGGATTACTAAGGCTGCTTTGGATATAGGAGAAGACCCTTTTTGATTTAAAATTTAAAAACTAAGTTTTTTGTTGATGTGGGCAATGTTTTGCATTTAAAAATAAAATGGCCGTCAAAGTCACATTCATTTCTAAGGTGCCCTCCTCATAAGTACGATTTGCAAATCAACTTATTTGCATGTTTTTACTTCTCATCTACATATTAGGTGTGCTTAGTCAATGATCCCATGCAGGGTCACTGCATTATAACTAAGATCAGATTGTACACAAGGAAATTTGTCTCAGACTGGATTGATTGATAATTGAATATGAGTTAGATCTTAGAGGTTGTAAAGTGCCTTGGGATGACATTTGTTGTGAAATGCTGCTAAATAAATGGTTTTTAGGTGAAGACAAAATTTTTAACAGTTTTTCAAAGTAAATATTTGACAACTTGTTCTTATTTTATCCACAGACTTGAGAGATTCTAACAATTAAGCAGTACCATTTGAACCCACATCAATTGAGGTGATATAATTAGGTTTTTCTAAGTCTGAGAAAATACCCACCAATGTCATCAGAATTTGATCCTTTGCTGAAAACGCAAGGTAAATTAGGGGTAGAGGGTCTTTTTAATTTACTGATTATTGCAGTTATGGCCACCATTTTTTTTTCTTTTTTTAAAACCTGAAGTAGTTAAGCAAGGGCCTGATGGGAGTAATGGGACTGGCAATGAAATTATGAAAGTATGTTCATCTTGTGCATGGAAAGTGGCAAAAACAAAAACACAGATCATCTCACATGGTTTTTTGTGCTTTTTAATTTACAGCATTGGCAAACAATTTTAGGATGCATTTGAGGGAAAATAGACTTTGCTACTGCATATTTACAAATCATCCATTTATGCTACATATAGAATCTGTCCAGAAGCAAAACTAAACCATTTTATAATTTAATTGTTTAAAACCCATTATACTGCCCTTAACCCAAAGTTTTCTGCTTCAGCTGCAGTACTTTGATAGTCACAACAAAAATTCAGTTATTTAAATGTTCAATCATGTTGAGCACAATTAACCCATAATCAGCTGAAATAAGGGCAATTTAAATGTAGGTTTAGCAACTTAAGTGGCTTTTTACAGTCACCCCACAATATTCTTAGCTAAGGCAGACATGAGTGTAACTTCACTGATGAGCCACAAGGTTGAAGAAACACAATATTGCTTACACTAAAAATACCACAACAAAATAATCAATTTTAACTTATTTCTAACATTAGAATCATGTTTACTTTTCTAAAACAGAATTCCAGTGAAATAAAACAAGCATTAATTGGAGGTTAAATCAGTTGTACTGTAAGTACCACACTGAGCAACACTGAATTGCTGTGACACTCTAGGATACTGCATGAAAATGATAAGAGCATGGCACTGAAAATCAGACAAAACATGACAATTATTTTTGCACACACCCAAAGACCAATCAAGGACATCTATTCAATTTTCATGTTCGGCAAATAATAAAAAGCTAATACAGAAAACTGTCATTTTTTTGAAGACATCTGTTATTCTAATTACATCCACATGACCTTAACTAACACATGCTTTGTTTGTACAGCACTGTGTAAGGCACTATACAATCAAGCTTTTTATTAATATATGGTCAAAAACCTGAAAATCTTAAATTTATGAGCAAACTTAAAGCTAATTTTTTTGAGTATTTTGCCAAACCTTGTTACATCCAACGGATGCCCATGAGGTCCATGATGATCAAGCACAAAACTAATATATAGATATTCTAACAATGACATTGGCCAATCAAAATGTGCTAACTTGTAGTGAAATGTCACTTTGGAAAATAAGCTGTAGGATAACAGAAGGAGAATCCAGCTATGCACAGGACTGATACAGTGGTTTCCTGCCACAATGTCAACTAAGAATAACAGAATATTAAAATGAAGGAGAATACAGAAAGTAAACTCGGAAACAAATATTGTTTGGACAAAGGAATATAGATAAATGTGACAAAACAGAACAAGATAATGGAATGAGGGGAAAAAAAGACAAGAGGAAAAATAAAGAGATGGGGAAGTTTAGAAATACAGTAAACTGTAGATGAAACGAGATGAAGACAGGTAAACCAACAAGGTTAACGGAGAGCTGGAAAACTAAAAAACCAAAATGACAACACAGGGAATAACTGGATACAGATGGAGGATATATGAAGGGAAATCAAAAGGAAGCAACAACAGGGGACAATTCTCCAGCTGGAATAGAAGAGGAGCATCTTCTTCCTACTGAGGAAGAGCCTTCAGAATCACATTCACCTCTTCAGCCACAGTCGTCAACGCAAATTCAAACTGATCCTGCAGAGGAAACAGAAGTCAGAGTGAAAAATACTGAAACTGCAGGCGATATGTGGTTCAAGACTTCCTGAAGGAACAATCAATTCTGGCTGGACATTACAACATTTAGTGATTCCTGGTCAAGTTACCCCAGTATTGTTCCTTTAAGACTATGATGAGGTAGCAAAGACAATGTGTTTTTTTTTTGTTTGTTTTTGTTTTTTCTTTTTTTTGGGATGCCAGTACTCCAGTTAAGTGACTGTGGTCTCTGGAATTTCGGGTCTGAAAGCATTCTCCGTCATAATTGGACCTGAGGTTGTAAGTACTGAAGCCTGGGCTCCTGACCAAGAGGGGAATTGTTGGGCGAGGAACAGAAAGGCAGCGGACTTTCAGGCTAGAGGCTTTAATAAAGCTCAGATCAATACAGCAGATGTTTTACACACATGCTGGGCTTTCTTTTTAATTATGTTCTCATACCAGTCAGTAATTGTTTTCACAGCAGCCTGGAGTCACTCAATGTACATTGTGAGGAATGAGTTTATTTAAGGTGAAATCTCCAACAAAGAGCAGGCGGGTCATTTGCAGGCTGGAAAAAAGCTTTTTACAAACACCTACATTTTTATTTCTCAGGTACCTGATTTTGGTTTGAAAAAACTCCTCTAGCAACATAATGTTTAGAACTTTATTAATCATGCTTAAGTGGAAGTCTTTCTTTTTCACTGACACCACATGCATGCTTAATATGAGGGATCAATGCAAAGTCTGACTTGAATAAACTGGCTAGATCTCCTTTAATAGATGCATTTCATTTTACAAACTGGCAGAACAAACTGATCATGACAGCATTGTTTTATCACTAGTATCAAATTTGAATGCATTTAATTTTATGCAATTATTTCAACTGAATCTTTCAGTATGATTGAAATGGATTGTTTCTGTATAAAAAAGCTGAATCTGTTTGTCTTAAGGCAACTGTTGTGAATTGGCGCTATGCAAATGTAATTAAAGGGGCAGTATTTTGTAAAATTGACTTTTTAGAGCTTTACATCATGTTATAATGTTATTCCCTCATCACAAACATACCTAGAGTGTTGCCTTGATTCTTTCATGCATGTTTGAGAAATCCTTCAATCTCCCGTGGCAGCCATTCAGCTGTGCAGAATGCTTGGTGGGACCTAGTTCCACCTTCAATACGCAGCTCATCCTGTGAGCTGCAGTTTCTAAGCATCCGAACTTCCGCCTCACAGAACATCCCTCTCCCGCAACTTCCACACTCACCTCCTTCAACTTCGCAAACACCCAGTGAGCATCTGCTGAGCTCATTATACGAGCTACTTCTTGGTGCAAAGCTGGTAAAAACGTTGTTTAAGGGTTAATAGAGGAGCACTGTTGTGATGACTTCCTGAAGGCAGAGTGTTGGAAAGAGCAGTACTTTCTTAAAGAGACAGAGTCCAAATTTTAAGGTGTTAAATTATGAAGTCAAATTTTTTTAAGTCATATTTGACATATACAGCATTTCTATAACAACTGAAGGGAACGTAGTTACTTGATTGTGCTATAAAATGATTCTATAAGGCTGAAAAACACATAATACTGCCTCTTTAAGTAAACCAAATTTCACAAATGCTTTTTAAAATGCTAGTATTCATAATGTGAAAAATTAGATCATGATAAATTTATAAACTTTTCCAATTTTCATTTGTGACACATGGTGTCCAAACAACTGAAAAGCAAACCGGTTTGGCAGAAAAATATAGAACAGGGGTCCTCAAATCCAGGCATCAAGGGCTGGTGTCCTGCAGCGTTTAGATGGGTTCCTGGTTCAACACATCTAAGTCACAGCTGAAGTACCTTCTCAGTATGCAGTCAAGTTCTCCAGAATCCTGCTAATGACCTCATCATTTGACTCAGGTGTGGTGAAGCAAAGACGCATCTAAAGCTGCAGGACACCGGCCTTTGAGGACTGGATCTGAAGACCCCGATATAGAAACTGGTCATGGAATCTGGCAAAGGACTGACAGCAAGACCTAAACAGCTGATAGAATATCTAGCAAACACTGATTGTGCTTTAAAATTTTCTACAATCTGCTATATGGACTAAAAAGTAGGGCAGAAATAATCCAAAACCATCTTCCTCGAGAGCTACAATCCTGAAACATTTAGATGCATCCCTGCCTCAACACAACTGAATTAAATGATATGATAATAGTACTGTATTAAAACTTAAGGAAAGTGTATGTAAATGTAAATAATTCTCCTTTTCTTGTGGAAATTGAGATAATTCACATCATTTTTGATTCATTGTTTTTAAGTACATTTGAACAATATTACCATTCTGATGCCCACTCATCTCCAGTAGGTGGTGCTTATGCACATCAAATAGCTGTTTGCCAACCGCCAATAAACTCAAGAAGAAGAAGATGACTAGTAATTATGTGACAAAGAGCTGATATAGCGCGCTGCTCCGACCAACCAGGCAGTCACGAGGACGCGCACCACCACGGCCACTCTGCACCGAACTGAGAGGTGTGTGATGGGTGCCTGGGGGCAAAGAAATGGTGCAAGGTGCTCAAGTAGTTCATCAAACTTGCTACTATCCAGTGCTCTTCTTCGTCCCACGGGTAGAAAGTGGGGGAAATGTAGGAAGCAGTACGCTCAAGTGTGAAAGTGTGCACGGCTCTTGAAAGTGTTGCTCAGCATGACGTGAACCCACTGGCCAGGAGATCTAATCAATTTACAGGGTTTTCCAAATTGATATTGAATTGGAAAAATTTAATTGAAATGCACTGATGAATCGAAATTTTTACCCACCCTTAGAAGTGGTGCCTATTATATTTCATATTACGAGTTTTATTTTACCTTCTCTGTGAGTGAAGCTAGTTTTACAGACTTAATTTCATTCATGGGTACTCTATCACACAATTTGAGCTGTTTCTCCTTCATTATATAGATCCAAGCGCCTCATTGTCTTTGTAAGCTAACACCAATGCAATTCAAGAACTTGTTGGATTTTATGTAAATTAATGAGCTCATCAGACCTTAAACATATAAATTCAGACGTTAGTGTATTTCGTTTTCTTTTTGTTGTTTTTCTTTTATTTTTACAGCCAGGCGGCACATTAGATGGTTTCAACATGAGCAAACATCCTGGACTCAGGTGTGTTACCTTGGTCTGGACCATTCCTAGCCTCTGGTCCCGCAGGTGCTCCAGAGTGGCTGCAATATCAATCTCCTTGGCACCTGTCAGACACAAACAAACAAAAACAGACATGAAAAATGATGCTGCATGAGCTGAATGCACTGGGAAGATGATCCAGCTAAGCTCTGTCAAAAATTGTCACGTCTAAAACATTTTTTTAAAAGCAAAAATAAAACGCATTCAAGCTTTTTGCTCAAATCCTACTTGAGATGTTTTGTTGGGCTAGAAAAAAGCCCGATAATAGATTTTAGTCCTATGATGAGCTGACATAGCAGAGCCTCGTCACTCCTTAGTGTTGACACTTACAGCTCTGTTCCAAGAAACACTCCAGTCTTTAGGGTTTTACATAAAGTTTTTAGTTGACATGGTTTTATATTCAGTCATTATTCCTATATTAAATTATACCTGTTGGGTAATTTTCCAGTGGGAAATTTATCTGGTTGTGGTATGGTTTAAATTTAATTATATTTTATTGCTTTGTAAACCCAGTTGCCCAAGTCAAAACTTGGGTCTCATATTTGCTTTGGACTCTGTAGAGCCAGTCAGCCACTGTTAGTCCAGCAACCATTTTTACAGTTTTGGTTTTGGTCTAAGAATCAAAAAAGAACCTGAATAATTTGAACCCTTTTCAACACATAAAGGCTTCTTAATAGCTACTAGTTTAGTGTTGTGACTAAAACAGTTAATGTGATGAAGTCTGACAGAACCATGTGTCATTCTGTTAAGATATGTTGATTATTGTGCTGCTATGGTTAGGCTGTCTAATTCACATCTTTATTGCTGAAGCTTGTTACAGTACATATGACTTTAAACAGTGAAACGAATAGTTCATAAATTGATACAAGCCTACTGTTTCCATTAGTATACCAGAGGAAAACTGAATATCTGACTTGGATCAGGCAGACTGAAGGAAAGCTATAAGTTATAGTATTCCCAGACCTGTGTGTAGCCTTTCATATGGCTGACTACATCATTCTGCTGAATGCTGGCTGACTGAAATCTCTGGATCTGTCCTGAAGACGCACTATTCATCTCACAGAATGTCTGTAAATTTAACAAAGTGTTTATCAAGTGCCTCGTTTTTACTGGGAGGTACGGTACGAGTTGGTACACTGTTTTATGGTCTGGCGTATTCAGGAGACCATTTCCACCACTGGTTGGACTCACTGGGAAGGCTGGGGTTAAACCCAAATGTCCAATGTGGCGTCATACTAAAGAGACAACAAATGTGACACACTAGCATGTCGCAAGCAGTGATGTTTTCTCTCCCCTGATCAATGGACTGTGTTGTCTGACACCAATAGCTCTACCATACCGTACAGTTATCTTATGGACCTGCAACTGAAGAAGGTCCAAGAATAGTGCAGTATCGGTCGATTGCATAGGTTGCTTTTACAATGGAAACAGACAAAATAGCACACCGAATCACACTGATCTGTGTCTTATCACTCAGGGAAAATGAGGCATAAGTGTTATAACTTGGACTACGGAGTACCACATGGTTTACCTCCAGGTCCCAGACTTTTCTACTTTTCCATACTGCCAATAGGCAACATCATCAGGGGACATAGCATTTGAATTTCAGTAACAGAGATGGCATTGCTCTAAAATGCCCTATGATGTCTCAAGAACAGCTGATGAACTTTTTACAAAGCATTTCAGACATCAAGTCACAGATAGTGAGAGAATCTTCCTCAGCTCAATAAGAACAAATCCGTATAATGCACACTTCAGATCAGGTCAAAATTCTAGGTGTCAAATTTGATTTTATAATTTTAACAAGCCACAATAAAACTGTTGCAGAAAACACATTTGATCTACAGATGAAATGTAGCCATCTGTACATTTTGGAAATGATTTCAAGGTACTTTCAGTGGCTTTTAAATCTATCATAGACCTAAGCTCAATGTATGTCGTAGTTGTTATTTTTACAAATCCTCCACACCACTCAAGCCTTCTAGAAAGGTTTTTTTGTTCGTCCCTAAAGTCAGAACTGCAGAGCACAGTAAAGAGCTTATTTTTTTATGATATTCTGAAGGTAGCCGAGAGATATTGTTTTAAAAAGTAGACCAAAGATGAATCCTTTTCATTTTGGCTTTATGTTGAACATCACTAATGCAGAATGTATAACTACTTTTATTTGTACAGAATTTAACATTACAGTTTTCAAATACTTCAGATTTTGACCAAAATGTCATGATTTTTTTTTGTTTATGTCAATGTTAATGATAACATTTTATTGTCTTTAGAATTATTCTGCAATTGTTTTTGTGTATTTAATTTGCTTTAGAATTTCTAACAATTTTGTTTCTAGTGTGGTTTTTGTTGTTTATAATTTAGAAAATTAAAGCAACCATTGTTATGGTCACTGACCTCTCGTGGGCTCTCCTCATGAGCTGGATCTTTCTTCTCTGGTTCAGGTCTGCCTTATTATCACAGTTAAGTGTTGAGACCCTGAAGCCTAAAGCTTTGCTATGTTTGTTCTTTTTTGTCCTATAATTGATTGGTTTGCCTTAATTGTAAGATAAATGCTTGTTTTCTACTGACATTATCTCTTCAGCAGTTAATAGTTTTTTGTGTGTTTGGTTTTCTTTGTGTTACTTCCTGTGCCAGATAACATCTTTGCTGATTAGGAGGTTGTAGCTACCATTAAAGTAGCCATACCCCTAATTCAGGGAGCTGTACTCAGCCATTTTTTTTCACTTTACACCTCACTCTTCCAGTTTGGGGTAATTTGCAAGAATACTCAGATGACTGCAGTCATTGGGTGGATCCGAGATGGACAAGAAGCTTAGTACAGATAACCATTTGACCTCTTTGGGGCATAGTGTGGAAACAATCATCTTATTTTGAATGTGATAATGTGATAATGTGAGATAATTGTAGATTTCACAACAAACAGAAATACATCAAACACTTTTTCCCTATGTGGGAAAAGAGTAGTTTCCTCTGCATATCATCATTGTCTGTTGGGGTAGCAGCATCAGAGAATGATCAAGTAAATTAAAGCTGGAAAAGAAGCCTGGTACTGTTTTGATTATGCTCTTCTTCAGACTGTAATACAAAAAAAGTGTCTTCTGTTAGAGGCTACTTCCGACCGTTTTAGTATTGACTGCTACAGGAAATCCTTCCTTTGCACAGTCCTCACCACTTACAACTACTGTGAAGAGACTTGGTTAATATGAGTTAAAATGTTAACTTCCCTTTGAGATTAATAAAGTACTATATACTTATTTTTTCTCACTTTTCATAAATAGTTGTTTCATCCAAGACCATCATTTCCTGACTAGTCAATAAGGATTGTCTTTTTAAAACCCAAATTTTTTTCATTAAACATAATTGAAATATAGATGGGAGCAAAGAAAAAAAGGAGTTTTCATAAAGTTTTTCTTTTTAAAAAGTAAATGTTACATTGAAGGTAGAGGCCTCAATGAAATGCGAAATAGTTACACAGAAAAGATGATGTGGGAGCAACAATTAGATTCACAAAGAACATGAGCGGTGAAGAAAAAAAAACATTCAATTTGTTTTCTGCCTCTTTTTCCCAGCATCTTCAATCCAACCCTGGATACAAAGAAATGCAAGAATTACTTTTTTTCTTGTGACACATAATAACGCTTCTTTTTCTTGCCTGCTTGAAGAGGAAAATGAATGGTGGGAGTGCTGTTCATTCAGAGTTTTCCCTTTCTGTTCCACAGGTTTTGTGCTGGGTTTTTTTCTTCTCTTCAACACAATGGACTCCTGTCCAGTCAGAAAAGTGGGAACACACTGCTCACAGGTTTGGGTTTTCTCTTTCATTTGGAGGGAAAGAATTTAAACAGAAAACTTTCTGATAAGCCTCAAAACGGATCGCATCTCAGGAAAATAAAAGAAAAACAAAACAAAAAAGCACTCCTTTTGTACAGCTCTTCTTTGACTGAATTGAGGTTTGAAAAAAGAATCGAGGAGTGGGTTAGTTTAAAACCTCGGCTCCTTTTTGAGCTTCTGTAAGACTCCAAATTTTAGGTGGAGGTCAAGGAGTTGGAAACAGGAAATGAGGGAGAGATCGATTTTATAAGCAGTGATCTAGAATTTAGGAAAAAAAATAAAGCTGGGGGTGCTTGAGGAAGCCTAAAGAAACCTAAAGCTGAGAGCTGGCCAAACTGTTAATCAGCTAAAATAAAAATAAGTTAAATTTCAAAAGGAATAGGAAAGAGAGCTGAAAACCTCCAACCACTTCATGGGCTTTGTTAGAGTCTTAAGAAGAGAAATGTGCCTGGTGGGGGTGGAGGGGTGGATGTAAAGGGATAACAGCGAGGGGAGAGGAATGGAGGAAGCCTTTCAGAACCAGAGCAATACCTCCTCATCTCGGCTACCTCACCATAATTCCTGAGCAAATTTACAATTCCCTCTGTGCAGCTGTAGCAATCAAGAGAAAGCAAAGGGCTGTGGGAGGTGGGGTGAGGGGAAAGGGTGATTTTTTTTTTGTTTAAATGGGTGAAGGAAGAGGAGTGGGGGTGGGGGTGATGGATGCAAACAAAAAGGTTCAAATAGATCAGAGGAAATGGGGAGCTGCTTATTAAAACACATTTTCAGAAATGTGTATAAATATAAATCAAACTGTGGAAATTTACACCAATTAATGTTTTTTTTCTGCTTCTGATGTTTGTGCAAATTTACACCAATTAATGTTTTTTTTTTCTTGTTTCTGGTGTTTAAACTCCAGAACCTTCTTTTCTGCCCATCAGTGTTTTTATGCAATATAAAAATCATAATGTTAATATTTAGCAAAACATGACTTTTAGTAACTGATTCAAGAAACTGACCCAGAAGGGATGTTGGTTTCAAAAACATTACAGATGCTTTCTGCATCCACAGGTTTCAACTGATACATGGTGCTTCATTCGACTGTGGGTGAGTAAAAATATAGTTTTATGCTGCCTTCATAGGATGCAATGCATAAGCTAAGAATGCATCATGTTAGTGGATGCAGTCTCATTGGAATATGCCATTCTAAAACATGATTTAGTCTAAAGGGATTATTTTAAAATTGGAGCTGTGACCTTGATGGTGCTCTGCATGCTTTGCTCTAATTTAACCACAATTATATTAAAACTCTTAATTATCTTCTCTTTATGAATGATTGAAAGAAACAGATGAAATATGAAAAGCTAGACTGCAGCATCAAGTCCAAATGTTTAAAATGCTCCTGATTTTTTTCCATTATGTTGTTGACTCATCCATTCATAAATCGAATTCTACTGTCCAGTTTGCTTTGAAAAATTACATTAGTACTACATGCATGCTCTTTGGAATCCACCAGAGGGTGCTGCATTACTGACCACGCCCATATTTCCTGCTTTATTGATGATTAATCCATTTTCAGTTTGAATTTGTTGCCTTTAGGATTAGACTAAATAGCAGTGTGGTTGTTTAAAGCAAATGTTCTGCTAAAATAACAATAGACAACCCTTCGCCACATCTGGTACAGATATGTAAATCTACATCAGGAAATCCATAAATTCACCTTTAATTGCAGCAATCTCTCCAGATCATCCTGGGTCCCCTTCTATCCTCTCTTCCTTTGAGCTCACCACACATTTTCTATCAGATTTAGGTCTGGGGACTGAGATGATGATGGAAGATGGTTGATTTTGTGGCTTGTGAATCATTTCTGTTTATGATCATTATCCTACATAAAGAGCCAGCAATGACCAGTTTACAGTTTTCTAGTAGAATTCATCATGTTTGTATTTAAAATATTTTTGTATTTCAAAGAGTTCAGAATTTCACGCACTTTAACAAGGTTCCTAGGGCCACTGGAAAAGAAACAGAACCCTCGTATCACAGATCCACCTCCATACATAACAATGAGCATAAGGTGCTTTCTTGACTTGAACTTGAATGGCATGTTCTCTGATCTTTCCCAATTTGAGCAGCAGCTAAGAGAAATTGACCTCTGTGTCACATCATATTTACATTCCATGGAAAAATGTTTTAGATTACAAATTAAAAATTTGTAGGCACTGATTAACTTGGAGTATAAATAAAGAAATGGCTCAGTTACATCAGTTTTGCAAGAATTGTTCAGGTTGCTACTAAACTATGGTTCTGATTTTGTACAACATTTTTTTTTTAATATGGGGATGTTCTTCCACTCAGAATTAAATGTGCAACTTTTCTAAAATGTCCACCCTGAGTTTGGGCTACTTTGACAGAAGTTTAAGATTCTTCATGCATGTCTACCTCAGGGTTACAGTTAAAGAGATCCTTATATTTCTGAACTGCAATTTTTTACTTTTTACATCCTCATTTATGACGTCATGGATATTTGAGAACAAAACATAACTATTTGGTATTTATTGTCCAAAAATCATAAAATCACACAATAGTGATGATTTCCAGTTTGGCAGAAAAGCAAAATTTCAAAGGATTTTGGCATGTGGACAAACCTATATCGAATAAAATTAATATTGCTTATTCTAGATATCCCTTATAGCAGTACATTCATTTCACAAAATTCCTAAAATACTATTTATTTTTGCAACAATATGTTTGGAAATAAATTCTAGATTTTTATAGAAATCCAGATTATTTTTTAGATAATGAAAAACAGTTCGAAACTTTATTTTTCTATTCAGTTTTGCTTTTCCAGTTTATTCAGACTTGGAAACTGATCAAATCAAGTCTCTTACTTTCTCAAACTTTTCAAGACTGCCTAGGAACCTCATTACCAGGGGTGTCAATATATTTAGAGGGTGCTGCATGTAAACCTGCAGTCAAGAGCTGTTTGACAATATCAAGGAGATTTAATGCTAACAGATGTGCTTAAAAAACAAAAACATGAGCAGTTTTACTATTCATTACCAATGTGTAAATTCTGTTTGGCAGGAACTGGCACCTGGTGATGTAAATATGGGAAATTAACATAAAAAAAGTACTAAAAATACGTTGATGCTCCATTACATACTGCATTAAAAAAAGCTTTGAACATAATCTTTAAATTCCCATACAAAACTCCCCCTGAGGTAGAGTGATGTAGCAGAACAGGATGAAGGTAGAGAATGAAAATGTAAAAATTATTGAAGCAACAAATAGATCAAAATTACAGGAAGGTGAAATAGTCAGTTGCCAAATGTCTGATTCAGGTGAAAATAGCTTAACAGGATAAAAACCAAACACCTTTTATCAGCAAAGTTCAGTTCAGGTCTAATAAACATCTCACAACTTCACTTCAGTATTTCACCATTAAAGATTATATGCTCTGCTTTGGGTTCAGATGATCCCATACTGCCTGTGCTTTATAAAAACTCAAAGTCAATAAAAATGAAAAAAGAAAGAGTTTTTAACCTCCTTAAACTGATATTTTTGTCCACATAAAGACTGTTTTAAAGCAACAATTCCTCAATCTGTTATTGGGTCTGAAATCCTCCTCGGTTCCAATTGTAAATCTCTAAGAATTCCTGGTTCCTGATTGAATCCCTCACATCCTCGGAAATATCATCAAATCAAAAGCCTGACCTTTGGTGTGGAATTATCAGACTTGTTCACAAAGTAAAACAAACAAACATAAAAACAAAATTTTGAAGCATCTGAAAAATAATGTGAGACAGGTAACACAAGATCTCTAGCTGACTGAACAAACAGTGGGTCACAGTACCTTGCAAAAGCACTGTGCCTATTTCAATGTTTCATCACATTACACCCCCAAAATTTTATGTACTTTTTAAGGATTTTATGGTGTACCAACAGGAGGCAGGACAAGCAGATTATTAGTCACTGAATATATCTCTGGAGGAACTGCAGAGGTCTAGATATTCACTAGTTTTATGTTGGTTTATAATATATGCATATAATAATATTGAAATACACTGAAGTCTGTGGTTGTAATGTGCATATGTTAAGGTCTAGGGATGTTAATATCTTCAGAAGCCACACTGGAAAAAAAACTGGAGCAAAAACCAACAACACTAAACATAAAATGATGCTTAGAACTTAAATGCTCTTACAAGTTGTCAAAATATGTTAATGCTGTCCACATGTTCATTTTCTCTTTCAAGATGCACAGAAATGTGTCCTTAACTCCCTCCCCTTGCGTCCATCACGTCCCTCAGTTCCCAGCCCCTGGGTGCTGAAGAGCGTGATCACAGCGTGACAGCCTGGGAAACGACTACTGATGCCCGAACTGACCCTTTGATGTGGAATTAAAGACCCAGGAGCTCGTTCTGCCACAGTGGCACCACCACCATGGGACACAAAGGAACACAAAGATTATGCACCAGCATTGTGAAATCACTGCAGCAGAGAGTAAATGTCTGGGATCTAGACATGAAGAAGATTCTACATGCGGAAGTTAATTCTTTCTAATTTGTTCCTTGTATTGAGAAAATGCGATCACGTTTCTGAAACTTGAATACTTGGCATGACAACATAGTGTGCACTGTAACCCTTTGCTATCATTTGTCAACAGACAAATTAGAATTTTTTTTTCTGAATCTGAGGCCAGGAGAGACATTTCTGCAGTGTCCTCACCAGTACAAGTTATTTAGACACTGACCAAGAAAACAGAGGAGACGTTTGTGTCTTTCAACATGTGCTAATCATTTTCAATGATATTTTTATGATGATAATAAAGAGAGCTGAGAAGAAAGGCAAAGCTCTCTATTTACCAGTCAATCTATGTTCTCTACCCTCATCTATTGTCACAAGCTCTGGGTAATGACTGAAAGTACGATATCACGGATCTTCTGGTTAGGATGCCTCCCAGAGTGTTCCAGGCATGTCCCGCCAGGAGGTGACCCAGAGGAAGACCAAGAGCATGCTTGAGGGACTATGTTTCTCAACTGGCCTTGGGAACGCCTTGGGATTTCCGCCGGGGAAGCTGGCCCAAGTGGCTGGGGAGAGGGAAGTCTGGGTCCCTCTGCTTAAGCTGCTGCCTCCGTAACCCGACCCCGGATAAGCAGAAGATAATGGATAGATGGATGGATAAATAATAATTACCATAAAATCCTACTGTATTTAATTTGCAGTGGCTGGGAGCCCTAATGAAATAAACTGTTGTTTATGTTATGGTTAACTAAAACAGTAGCTGTTTCTCAAGTTTAGGTTTATAGCCTAATCAATAGTCCCCCAGCTCCCTTAAACAGAACTCAGCACCCCTGGAAAAATACCTGTTATGATTTTGTGGCATGGTCTAGTTTTTCAAACTTGAGCTTGCCATTGTTTTTACAGCTCAACTGTAACTCTAACACATAAACTAAATGGAACCAATGATTCCTTGTGTGAATCAGATCTAGAGGGAGCAATACTGTTCTGGGTCATATTTGGGGTGTAGCAAGATGTTGTTGCGCAAGATCCTGCAATAATAAAATGCTAAAAACCTCATAAAGGTGTCATCAAAGCAAGCAGGTGTTTGTCTCACGAAGTGTAACTTTTTTTGCAGCTAGCATGCAACTTCATCTGGTAAGATATTTATTTTGGGTCAAGAATGTGAAGATGAATGCTTGACAGTTCTTGAGATGCCCTGTTGTGTTGATGGAGTCAAAGACTTCCCATCAGGCCATCAGACAACAATTTTACTAAATCAATGAAGAAGTCTCCAGCACTTTTTTGAGAACTAAGTAGAAAAAGCAAACTGACAGGGTGGCAGACCAGATAGAAATAATTTTAGTATGCTTAGCTGCTAATGATGCTAAAGTTGGCATCTACTTTGAAATTCAATGCTAAATTCAACAGCTATCTCACACTTTTTTCTTTTGTTAAATCTGAATTGAATTATATTATCTCAAGTTTAAAATTTAAAATAGTTACTCACCTAATTTTTTTAAAAAAAATTTTGATCCCAGACTCTTTATAGAACAATTTCTGATTTATCAAACCTTTATTTGTAAAATGATGAAAAATTGAGAATCTTTCTTTTCCCATAAACTGCTAAAACCTAATCTTGTTTACCCAGCATGATATATGCCTTATATACTGAATGTAACATTACAACCCTAAAAGGCATGTTTATAGACACTCTCCTCGTTGCCAAACCAACCAAATCTGACCTACCTAAATTTTACCAATATACAAAATGTGCAACTAGAGACAACAAGACATTAGATCAAGTATACTCCAGCATTAAGTATCGTTAGAAAGCATGCCCCTTCCCCCACATTGGCACAATTGTATTCAGATCAAGAGTGAAACAAAATAATTCACTTGTAACAGAAGTCAGAATGTAACCACAAGAAACAATCCTGGGATTGTGGGATTTTTAGTCACAGTGGGGAGATGCTTAAAAAGGAAACAACAAATGATGGCATCATTGACCTGCAGCCGAGTATGTCACATGCTTCATTAGAAAATGCATAGATGATGTGACTGTTACCAAAACCCTCAAGAAGTGGGCAAATCAATATCCATGGCTGACTGGGAGGGTCTTTTCACTGCTGAAGGCCTGTAACGCTGCTTTTAAATCTAGGGACATCACTGCATATAGACTGGCAAAGCAAAATCTGTCCCGGGGCCTTTGGAAGGCAACGAGGCTTGATGGCCCAAAGTTCAACAACTATTTTAAAAATGATAAGAATCCCTCGGTAGCTGTGTTAAGGATCCAGCTGTATATGCCAGACAGCAGAAGGTCAGGGTGAGCGGTCATGTGTGCTGTCTCCTCTGTTTACCCTCATCCATGATTACATTGATCAGCATTAGAAAATGCATTTTTTCTTATGTTCAAATCATTTTAACTGTGTATACTAATCATCAAAAATGTTAACTTAAGAAAACCACCAATTGACGGCATAAGGCAGGTATCAATCAGCAGCTTGCTAAAAAAAAATGACTAAATTTAATCACCAACACAAAAACAGTTTGTTTTCTCTGGCTCAAAGGGTAACAGGTAACACGGCTGAGTGTTTTCATAAAATGTGACATTGTGTTTGCTTGCTAATTCCTGTAATTATGTAATTAAATATCATTACTGGAAATGAAATTGCCTGATTTAGTCCATACAAGATCGACATGCTACTATGGTAACGTCTCTCCACAACAGCAGGAAGGAAGGACATGGGGATGAGACACTCACCTTTAGCCATCCTGTTGAGGACCATGTCAATCAGGATGTAGGTTCCAGTTCTTCCTGCACCATCACTGTAGGGGTGGGATAGCAAATGATAGAGAAAAACAGAGTCATTAGTTACATTAGTATATCATTTCAGTTCTGAAAATTCACCAAAGCTTTTTCAGATTACAGTAAATGATTTTGTGTGGCTTCAGAACTGAAAGCAACATTTTTAAAAAGCTTCAAAAAATAGATTTTAAGTAAATAAAAAAATCGGACAAATGAGAGATTTGTAACAAACAGTTGTGGACAATCTGAGACTTAAGTAAACAAGCCACACTTTTGTCACATGAATGTGTATTTTAAAAAGGTGTCACAGAGTCTAAGAAATAAAGATGAGAGTGGTTTAAGTAATATCACCCAATATTTTAGGAGACACCATGCTGAAGTCATGGTCCTGACACTACAAGTGCCAACTTTTGACAAAAATTTTGATTTAGGTTGAATCAGTCACTCTACGCAGACCTAAGCATATGAAGGAATGGTGCAACAGACATAATTTACTTCACACTGGTCTTGTGTGTTTTGGCAAACATGGAAAACATACAGTTTTTTCAGAAAAACTGTCTAAAATGTAATTTGTCATGTCTCCAAATGTTTAAATATGATGCCATACAGCGATGGTTCTCCATGTTCTCATTTCCCAGTTTTACGTGCATTTTTGTTGTTGCAGTGATGGGACATATTAGAAACATAATTGCATCTCATTATTAATTTGTCATTTTTCAGCCACAAAAAGAAAAGGGTAAGGTTAAACTGCTGTCACACAGTTTCATATCTTGCCATGTATAGTTGTATATTGAAAAAACATTTTATTTGGGTCTAAATACAATAAAGTGGGTTCTGTATATCAAGTCACATCTCTCTGACAGTGAATGTGTAATCACAACCACGACTAGCGAAGAAGGTGGAATTCACAGTGTTCTGCTGCATCAGAATGATGTGTTACTTGTGCCATGAGGTCACCACCTGATTTTATTTTGCTTTTCCAAATTTAAGGATCAACTAAGTATCTGGGAATCAGATTCCAATGCGTGATAAGTGCACCCAATTGGTCAGATAATTAGCCCCATAGTCAAAAAGTAGGTCAAGTCACCATTTTAACTTCGTTTTAAAATTCCTGCGAGGTGAGGGGAGGCAATCTTTGTCAGTGTAAACAGAGAATCTTTATAGTGTTGCATGAGATTATGGTATTGTTGTGATTGGGTCAGAGCATCAATATTTGAGTAACAGTAATGCAAATGCCGTAGCTGTGGTGTATAACTGCAGTCTACATGGCATGTCTGAGCTGTGGTGCTAATGAATGAATGCATTTAAGATAAAAACACCTTTGTCTGCAAATGTTTAAGCCAAAACTGTTTAAGTGGTAAATGTTTAGCTTCATCCGGTTCCAATTCACTAAGGTAATACTATGCTGTTCCATTTTAGGCAATAAAATGTTTATTTTCTTATTTAAAAAAGGAATTGATTTATTTATTTGTATTCATCTTTTAATATATTTCTAATATTGCATAAAAAAGGCTTAAGTGTTTAAATGAAAAATCTGTAGAATGTGCCAATTTTTTATTTGATTAATCGATTAATCATTAGAACAATCAATGGAATAATCAGTTTCTAAAATAACTGTTGCTTCCACCCGTAGTGGGAAGACTTGCCAGAAGTACCGAGAGCTGTTGCAAATTTTCTCATGAAAGGTTATAAAATTCACCAAATGATTCTTTTTAAATCACCTATCATATTTCTAGTCTTAAGACGACAAATTAGTTTTCTTGAAATTAATTTACTATTTAAATTTCAAGAGGATAAACAGCTGCAAATGTGTAAATTACTGTTGTAAAGGACTTCAAGTCTTTTGGAGGAAGCTGAAACATGAAGACTTTTCCACTTAAACAAGAGGCATGAATACATTTTCCTCTTTTCCACATAACAGACTGGAAACAAGTAGGGGAGATTTATTAGACAAAATAATGCATTTGGAAATAATATTTTGTACTATGGATTTATTTCAAGCATATGAAAGTGATAAATGCACCCTAAAAGTCTGTTTCAGGAGATGTTATACTGGAAAGCCATATTTTTGGTGTGTGTGCAGACTTGTTTATGCAAGCTATTTAGTGCCTTTTCCAATGCATTCACCAACCTTCTGAAGACCAATAAGCGATATGCAGACTAAAGCCGGGTCCTAAAGAACTGAATCCATAGTTTTAAGTTTTGCAGTGAAGGTTAGGGCTATGATGTGAATTCAGTTTAGGTTAAGGTTTGAGTTAAAAATATACTGGTAATGGTTAGGCATTGGGTAAGTATTGCAATTAGGTGTAAATTTAGAGCTTCTAAAAATGAATGGAAGTCGATACAAAGTCCTAATATGGGTAGAAATACAAACTTAAGTGTGTGTTGGCAAGAGTCCCTCAGAATCAGAATATTTCATTTTTACTGGTAGGTCTGCATTAATTGAAAAATAACATGGAAGCAGGAGTGTGTGTGTGTGTGTGTGTGTGTGTGTGTGTGTGTGTGTGTGTGTGTGTGTGTGTGTGTGTGCTTTCATCATAAGGTGATCAAAACGTCTGATATCTAGTCATGACAGAACAGTGCTCAGGGCTGTGAGTGAACACGTCAAGATGTCTGCTGCCTTCTATGATTCTATTCACAATGACACTGACATGAAAAAAGATGGAAAGATGGAAAAGAAAAAGAAAAAGTAAAAGACAAGATGGAAACAGACACCAGAAGAAGGATGGAGCAGGAGAGATGCTGTGAGGTTATTGAATTTCGGCATCTGTGCTCCTCTGTTCGCTCACTTCTCTTCCTGATTGCTTCACTCTGCTCTCTGTATACATTAGGGCGATAAATGGCACTGCAATGTTGGCTCTGAGAAACCCATTTAGAAATGAAAGTCTCCACACTCAGTCTTTTCTTTGCTCTATCGTTACACAGGGTTGGTCTGCACTTCGATTCATTGATTGATTATAGGTCTAATTTCATCCTTTCCTCTATAACTTGGCCCAGTGTTTTGCATGTTTATGATACAGGGTGGGGTTGCCACAATTTGTTGTGTTATGTTGAGGAATGGCAAAGTTGTGGAGGTTTCTGTCCCCTGAAAGTTGCTTTTGTAAGGTACATGCATTAAAAAAGTATTGCGAGTCATGCAAGTAAAAAACACTTAACTGGATATTCCGCTACAAATGGGATGGTTGTTGTTAACCATTAGCATGTCTGGTTTCATATTCTTATAGTACAAAGACAAAATAATTTTGAAATGACAAAATAAAGGCAAACATTTAGCATGATTAAAAAATCAAAACAGTACAGCATGGGGTGTTTTTTAAACTAATAAATCAACATTATAATGGCAGTGGTTCAACAGAAAACATTTCAAACAAATTTTGCACATTTGTTGTTAAAGTTTCTCTGATATTTATTAAAGTATGAATTTAAATTTCTCAGCTTGTCTTTCTAATCTCCCATGTCCTCTCAAACACAGAAATAGCACTCCATGACAGCTTTGCCAACAATGCTGAAGACTCAGTGGCTGAAATGCAAATATAAATGTTCAGTTACAATCAGGACATCCAAGAGTGTCCAATAAGTAAACATGTTCTTCCTGAAGGATGCACCATATAATTATGTTACCATTGGTGCAGAGCTTTCTCAACCCTGGCAGGAGAGCACACAGTTAGGTGAAAACCTGTGGACAAGTCCTTGTGACAGGAAAGGCAGCACGGAAGCCACAGCAGTAGACTTGTGCAAAGTTGCAGTGCTGAAATTTAAGAGATTTTTGCCTTTTGGTCAGGAAACTCCTCAAATCCTAAACCCACAGAAAACCTCATCAACTATAACTAGAAGCCAACCACATTGTGAACTAAAAGCACCAATAAAGAAGAGAATGGATCACCATCAGACAGGATTTGGTCCAGAAGTTAATATCCAGGGGTGGGGTGAATCCAAGAAGATATGAACAAGAAAAGACCCTGTAAATCTAGACTCCTTGCATAAATTACAAATATTCACAAACAAATACTTTTCACAGTTTATTTTTTAGTGTAGCTCAAGAAACATGCTTAAAAATCTAAAAATAACAAAACTGCCACATGTTTAAAATAACTGTACATCCATGGATTGGACCCATTTCAAGGATTCTTTTTCCCAAAATACAAATTATTTCATTCATCTTACTGACAGCTACTTGTGGGACCATAAATATCACTGAGGAAAATCAGGAAGATCCAGTTTCTGTAGATGGTTGCTCAGTAAAGACTATTTTATATGCTGAGAAAAGTACAGTTTCATCATGGTGTTGGAGCTATTGCACCATATTAAATACTACATCACTTTGTGCAAGAGTGAACTGGCAGACATAAAGGCTAACTGTTATGAAAGTGGGGTTTTTTCCAGTTATTGGAGGATGGCAAAGTTCTTCTCTTTATGCAAAATTAACAATATGTAACAGATTTTTTTGTCATCCCAGGAGGTAGACATGCAGATGTGACTATATGCAAATACATCAGACAGAATTGTATTTATCTACTTTTACTGCACTCTCAAATTTTAAAAGACTAAGCTACCATTGTATTTTGGTGTTGAACACAACATAAGGAAAATACTTTGCATGGATAAAATGTTATGTTAATGGCCAATCTGGAGTAAATAAAACAAAACAAAAGAAAGACAGCTGGGTTAGTTTGCTACTTTGTACCCTAATTTAGTTAAGATGATATTGTTAAGCATTTTTGCTGTTAAAAATGAGAATAAGTACAGTATACAAAGTATGGATGTTTTCTTTTTAAAAATTTTTTAAATGAAAATATGTAACACAATAGATGAATCAATGATTCATGAATATCCTATGCTAACGGCTAACATAAGTTGAGAAGTCTCTGGTTAAGTTCACTTCTGTACCACTTTGTACTACCCAGAATTTGTAAACATCTAAGTCATAGTAAATACTTTTTGTAGCTTTAATTTTATGCTAATGCTATGTTAAAGCTGCAGTTTGAAACTTTTATGAAAAATGTTTGTTTTTTTTACATATTTGTTGAAATTATCATTATGTCATAACAGTATAATATCAGACAGATAATCTGTGAAAAAAAAAAATCAACCTCCTCTGCCTTCTCCCAGTAATAACTGCAGAAATACACCACTCAGTCAGAAACAACCAATCAGAACCAGGAGGAGGGCCTTAGCGCTGTCAATCACCCTCCGCTTGCACACTCCCCCCTCCTCTCTGCTGCCTTACCACAACATACCCTGCCGCTACTGCTAAGGCTAGTTAGCATGTCCACCGATGATGGCAGATAAACCGCTTTCCTGGAACGGTAAGTTGTTTCTTCACCATTAGCACATTTAGCTGCTGAACACAAGGGTGACTGACAGCGCTAAGATCTTCCTCCTGACTCTGACTGGCTGTTTTAGGTCGGGAGCGGTGCAAAGTTACATACTGCAGCTTTAACGGATAAAGTTACAAACAGGGGCTCCAGGTTTATTTGCTCCTTACCCTCTTTATATCCAAATTCTGATATGAAAACTAGGTTTCTATTTTATTTTGGTAAATAAAAACACCACAGTGAGTTAAGTATGTTAACATAACAGCCACCTTGTAGCCTGTTTCAAAAGTAAGATTATGTTGCTATGGTAACTTGTTAAAACGACACAGAAGTAATTAATGTAAATGTTATACTTGCCTGCAGTGGACTATGATGGGACATGAGCGACCTCGGTAGCACTTATTAACTTTCCTACAAGACAAAACAAAAACAAAATAGGAAGTCAGTGTAAATATCATGCATACACAAAGTGATTCATTCCTTGATATGTTCAAAAAGTTCAAAGAGCAATATTCAGATTCAGAAAGAATTGTTCTTTATTGGTGTTCTTCACTCCCATATAAAGTTTATTCTTGCATTTATCCACCAGATATTTAAATTACAGGCTTTAATTCAAATGATACATTTTTTTTTAACCTTGAACCATAGACTGAACTTTGCCTGATCTTAGTTTAAAAATCAAACAGTGTCAAGATAAGCCAAAATCTCTCAACCAGGCATCATTTTGATGGTGTTTATAGTGCTACATTCTTACTGGTCTTCCACAGAAGATACATCTGCATTCATGGCTATTCCTTGCATACATAAAAAAAAGCAAAGTCCACTGAAGGAATTCAGTCCTATTTGAAGATTTTAGTTAAAAACTAAGCTTCTTCTTTAAAGCAGCTGGCTGAGTTTCATCCCAGCTGGAGATTTTTCTTTTCAAGATGACACCTCAGATTAATTAAAATCAACCCAAACAAATTATGTAATGGCAGACAGTGTGCATGAGTTCCATAACAAGAATAACACCTCAAACTGGCTGCTTTTAAAGCTTCTAACCAAGAACTTCGAACAGTAATTTGTGTTTTAAGTGCAATTTAGAACTTTTAAACTAAACACAAGGTATTTAACAAGACTGGTGAGAACAATTCAAAGCCTCTTATAATAATTTGGAATACATATTAACAATGTAATTAACATATTAACAATATAATTTGCACCACTGAGAAGGTTTTTTTTCTTTTGTTTCTGATGAGGCTTTTGCACATCCTTACAGAAACTTAAAAAATACTTACAGTTTCTTTTTCTGCAAAGGCTCTCAGAACGTATTTAAAGGATCAGCTGACTTCATTCAACAGTTTAGGGCTTTCAACGTATTAAAATTTTATTTCGTTGTCTGATAGCTATTTCTTTGCCACTTCAGTGAAAACCTTTACATTGATTTTTACAGTGCTGAAGGCCAGGTGTTTCATTTCTGAAAACAATTTGTTTCTTTTTTACAAAATATTTCCAGAAATCCTCTTTTCAGAGGTTCTTGGCTACTACAGTGAAAGACTGAGATCCAGTGGTTGTTAGAAGTTCTGCTGCGAACATTTAAAGGCAGATAAAAAGTGTCTGGAACAACTTCACCAACTCCCAAGATGCTTGGAGAGGTTCAAATATCTGGTAAAGTGAAGACTGCAGTAACACTTGAGAGAACAACTTTATTATCAGATCATAATGAAGTTGTTCCCTAGTATTTCAAGTGTTGCTAGAGTCTTCACCTCACCAAGGCAGTCAAATTAACAGACACAGCAAGAAGTCAGTCTTCGTGGCACATTGGAGACCTCTGCAAAAACATTAAAACCTCTAACCATTAATTATTTATTTCATTAGTAAAAATATAGCTGTTCATTCCCAGTGATGTTGTCTTTTGAATGAAAGAAATATTTTGCCTATAACCCAGATGAACAGCAACATGCAGCTGGTTGTTTGCATTCAGGGAACCAAAGAATCAGGTAAAAGTAAATACAACCCTAAGCCAAAAAATGTTCAAATACAACATACATTCTTTCACACAAATAAACATGTCCATTTTCTGTTAAAAAACAAACACATGTTGAAGTCTTATATGACTTTTTAAAAGGTTTGCGCAAAAAATATTTATACATAATGAGATCCAAACTGCTTACCTAAACCTTTGAGTGAAAATCTCCTCCCAAAACATTTTTTGTACTCTGTTGGTAAATCTATGCTTGGATGTGCTTCAATTTAAGATGTGGAAAATGATGGCTAAAAACGAGAGCAGAAATCTAGATTGTATAATTTCACAATTCCTGAAACTGATAAAGGGAAAACTTAAATTATTACAAACACAGTGTATTTTTGCCTTTTGTACAAATGCAATTTGATGGAACATTTTATTATAGAAGAGGAGTAGTAAAATTAATTATATACATCCACAAAATCAAACTTGTAAAATGATTTTGTGGAATAAAGTGACCACTTTGCCATTGATTGCTATTTTTTTTTTTTTCTTTTTATGAGTTCCCATCTGTAGGATCTGGTTAACAGTGATAACTTATTATTTTGTTTCTCCAAATTATCAATTCTAACAAGAAGAAACCTGCTGGAGAAGAGGAATATCAATATGAAGCCAATTAGATTTTCTCTGAAATAAACAAGGGCCTAACTGTGTCGGATTCTATATCAGTGACCAAACGGAGCAACATCAACTTTAGACGTGAACTTTAGTTTTTTGGGGCAGAAATAAATGAACAACCACAAAGAAGCTGAAGTCAATATGTCTCCCCACCTAACACAAAACCCTACAGAGAATCAGCAGCGTTCCCTAAGGACAATCACCAGTGACGTTACCATGGAAACAGCCAGCAGAGGATCACCAACAAGCAGGGTGGGCGGTTGAAGGGGTATGGAAGTAGAGAGGGGGTGCTAAAACCAAAGGAATGTCTTTAAAAGCCAGATAAAGATAAAGAAATGTACTGATTGGGGTCCTGTTGGTTAAGGCATAAGAGAAAGAGGTAAGAGGAGTATCAAACCATAATCACTGGTCAAAATGGGGGACACATTGGGGGAAACGTCTCAGCATAATTTCGCTCATTTTTCTTTAATGTTATCGTGTTTCAGTACTAAAACTGAATAATCCAGATATATATTATGGAAAAATTACTTTCATCAAAAAACATAATTTACACAAAAATGTTTCTGTTGTTGAACAAGCAGAAGAAAAAAAGCTTAAGATTTGGAAAACAGGACATTTTTGTATCTGTTTATCTTGAAAGATATATGTCTGATGCAAATTAATCATTATACAGCACTGTGAAAAAGTCTTAAGTCATTTCTCATCCCCTTATGTTTTTGCTCCAAGCATCTGGAGTGTCATGAGCTGTAATATGGTCACCTGGTAAATGGAAGACTACTACCCTTTTTCTGCACCTAAAAGAAAGACAAATTTGGCAGAAGTTTATTTCCAAGTTTTGCTTATGTCCATGTATCGAAACTATTTTTTTACTTTCAGGTAATCACACTGTAAGAATCTCATACTGGCTTAGTATCATTCTTTTGTTCTTCATATATGTTTAATAAACTCAAATAACTCAAGGAATAATTATCAAACACATGAGGAAAACTGAAAAAAGGCAGAAAGCCAGGTGAAACCTGTCAACATGAACATCAGGCATGTCATGATGGGTAAAAGATAGCTCTCTCAAGACATTTGCAACCGAATTGTTGTAAAAAATACTGAGGACACTGGTTACAGAGATATTTCTAACTTATTAATTTTCCAATGAGCATCACTGGGGGATGATCCAGAAATATGGGAACAAACTATTACTACAGGCTCCTTATAAGAGTTCTAACAGAGGACCAAAACAATGAAATAAACAATTGTCTAAGACAGCTTCAGAAAGACCACAGATTGTCAATTTCTTCATGAAAACAAAAAGTAATGAACTCAACCACAATGGTTTACATCATAATATATAAGACCCCACTGCTGAAGAAAACGTATGTTGAAAACTGATTAAAGCTTACTGTAGAGAACATTTAGACAAGCCAATGAAATGTTGTACAGTTTAGTTTGGTCTGATGAGGCCCAAATGTAACTGTTTGGATGTCCCACCAATTATGGGTCGAACTCCTACCACCGTCGCCACCATTGCCCCATTTGACAATATAAAACCAAAAGCATCACACTCACAGTGAAGTTTGGAGGAGGGATTGTCATGGTGTGGGAATTTTTTTTACCACATAGTACTGGCAGACTTTATGTAACTGAAGAAAGGATGAATTAAAAAATTTACTGAGACATTTTTGATAAGACTCTGAAGATTAAAAGAGGATGAATTTTTTTAGCAAGACAATGATCCCAAAAACCAAATGTGTGGAAGAATTAGCCAAAATCAAAGCTGAGCAACACATACAGCTAGTTTCTCCATACAGACATTTTGAGGTTGTCAGATTTCAGAAAGGCTGTACAAAAACCTATTCTCTGGGTCATTTCATGTTTTTACATAAAAACAGTTTTGATTGTTTGCACGTGGTGATTATTTGGGTTGTTACCAACATCTGGTGTCAATTTCATGTCTAGTTCCTGTGTAAGGATTAGATTCATTTTCTATTTCTTAAGAAAAGATTTAAATTTAAGTTAGTTTCATTTAACTGACATGACTAGAATATTTCTTAAATTATTAAACAATGTAAAAGGAGTATATTTTGACTGATTCTCTGTCAATGGGCCACTCCAAAATACTAATATTACTCCTAATGACAAGAAGTATGTTGCTAACATTGCAAGACGACTTCAAACCCAAATCTCCCAGGTGTATGAATAATTCTGGGCTTCAGTATTCGTTTTTAGGGGGGTTTTTTCTTTCAAAGCAGACGTGTCTGCTGTCCTTCACACCAATTTCCTAATTTTTTAGCACACATTGCACAGTACACCATCATAGTCTGATAAAAAAAACTACAACTGAGTAAAAAAGCAGCTGAAGTTCAAATAAAAGGAACTATTGATCTTTAAAATATTACAAAAACTCTGATAGATTAGAAGCAAAAAGAAAAAGAGAAAACACACTTAAGGAATGGTGATAAAAGTTTGTGACAGTCCAGTAATTTAATAGTGATTTGGATTCAAATGGCTATTTGTTTGCTCTAATCAATAGCACCTACTTTAAAATGCGACTGAACAATGATGTGCATCAATATTTCAGATTGATAAAAGTTATTGTGTGATCTCCTGTTTTGGCATGTAATATTACGAGATTAAAAAAAACAAAAACAAACAAAAAAAAACTTAGAGGCAGCAAATATTGGGCTTCTTTCTTACTGTCTGCAGGGGACAAAAGTGAGAGAAGCCTCATCTTTGTGTCGACATATTCTCAGCTCAACGGGTCAGAAGTTTTCAGAAAAGACAAGAAGAAACTCACTGAGGGATGGATAGAAAGGGGTGGGAGAGGAAGACAAAAGCAACCAAGAAAGAAAGGGATACATGGTGAGAGAGGAGCGAAGATCGGAGGCAGTCAAGCAAACCAGTAGCAAGCAAAAAGGAAAGAGGTCATTTCAGATCACCGAGCACTCCGAGGATAGAGAGGAGGAGGAGAGGAAGGCCGTGGAAGGTGGGGGTAGGAAGAAGAGGAGTGGTGCTTGGTTGTAGAGTCACAGTCTCCAATGATCACTTTTGTGACTATGCAACTGGACTCATATTACTAGCTGCAACATCACAAAAATGACACTGGCAACCGCTAGTTAGCTGGTAAAACAGGAAGGGAGAAGCTCGAAGAGGATTGGTAAGCAATGCTTCTGGTCAGTCAGTCCACTGTGAGTACATGCTGGCGAAAGCATACAGATGGGAATACTTCAGCCATTATCTTCAACACATCAGGGCGAAACCCTCCCCACCCCCAAAAAACAGGTCTGGTTTTTTTTATTGTGAAATAACCGCAGTAATAAAAAAGAAAAATATCTCCCAGAACGTTTCCTTCATTGTGTTCTGACCCTGCTGCCCTGTGAGTAAAGGCAATATTTCCAATCTGATGGTGTGTGGCGACGCCCACAAGACCCCTTTATAAAAGCTGTGACCACCAACTCTCACTCTCGATATCCCACCTAATTGATGTGCAGTGACACCAGGTCTCTATATGAAACAGAGTTGGGGTCTATTGCCAGAGAAAATCCACAGTGAGTAAAAGGAAAAAGGGCCAGGGCAGCTCCCACCTAACAGGTAATACAGTACATTGGTTTAGAAAGAGGTCCAAGGGCAGAAAAAAGGAAGTAGCACCACAAATAAAAGATTACATGGCTGAATTACCTCAATACATCCTGAAGTAAACTCGGAAATCGTTCTGTATATCTATGGAGTATAGACATTTTTACTCTCATCATTACATGTCCATGAATATGATCCAAGCAACCAACTTTTATTGATTAAAATACTTGTTTTGTAGGATTAAGGTGGAAGAAATTCAGCTGTATTTTTTCTTGTCCTCCTTTGAATTTTCAAAACTTTTAGAGAAGGCTTTTCCAGCTCATTTCATAGGATCAGTGGTAAAAATTACATTTATCAAAAACAAGACAAAGACCAGTGAACTATAAAATCAGTAAAACACCAGTGTCCAATTCAGAGTGTTAGAAGGGGCTAGCTAAGTGAAAAAGATCAAAGCAAGCTTGTCAAGTATTTTTCGGCATGCATGATGTTCCTGAAATCTGTACTCAACAAGATTTTGATTCTTTCTAGAAATCAGACTTGCAAACATCTTTAGCAATCCTCCCCACGACTTTCAAAGGTTTGAGGAATATTGACTGATTTTTCCAACTGCATCTGAAGAAATGTAAAGATCCTATATGATTTTGAAAATGGTCTCGAGTTGGCACCAACGATGCAATTTGAAAAAGTTTGTTTAGCAAAATTAACTTTTCTTTTTTTTTTAGATTTAAGTTTCCTTTGCTCAATCAAAGCAATTAAAATAAAAAAGAGCAAATGAGGACTTCAATTAAAAAGGATTTGGGAGACTTATTTGGAATTAAAGTGCAGCTTGCAAAAGCTCAAAGCTTTCTCAATCAACATTAAAAGGCAAGCATAAGCACTTCAAATACAATTCAGCCCTGAAAGTGTTTATCAGTAGGTAAGTAGAGATAAGCATATAAAGTTGTTTGCCTGTGTCACACACTCAGGTTGTAGTCCAGCATTGTGTGCATTCTTGGAAAACATTTAGTTTTTGAGGATAAAAGAGTAATTGCAGCATCAAGTATTCACTCCAAACCTGCTCGGTTCCTTCAACAACTCATTGATTTAGAGAAATTACACAAAGAAACATAAGATGCTTAGTTTGGTTTTAAGTACTACCTGCGGAAGTCGAGGAGGGTCCGGCTGGTCTCTGGGACGTTCTGGTTGAGCCAGGTCAGGAAGTGGAACTGAGTGACGGTGCGTGTCTCGTTGGTCTGCATGTTCTTCAGGTAGAAGCTCCGAACCAGAAAGTCATCGCACCAGATGTGTTCAGACACAAGGTTTACCTGTCAGGAGAGGACAGGAAACGCTGACATGTTGGCATGACTCACAGATAATGACCAATCATGCTTTATTTAAAAAGACCCTACTGTGATGCAAAAAAAAGAAATACAACACAGCCAGAAGGAGTGTTGTCTTTGAGGAATCTTCCTGTTGAGTTCAGAATCCTGGTAGGGATGCACTGAGCTCCTTATTGCATATAATGGAGGGTACAAGATCACTGAGGCTTTTAAGGATGCTTAAAACTGAAGTTGTATGTGTTTCTTGTAATGGAAGATGTGCATTGTGATTAAGTGTAGCTTGGTGGAGAGCACTGGTGATGATTTCATGGTGAGGGGTCTGCAAGCTCTGACAAACCTTGGTGGTTAGGAATTTGAAGCAGTACTGGCTGTGCTGATGCAATGCCAAAGCCCACCCACCTCATCACATCCACACAGTTGTGACAGCTGCTTTGCACACCACCACCTTTCACCTCTTTCATCATAACCAATATAACTGAACCATGCAACTGGAATAACTGTTCTACATTCTCCTTAAGGCAGTAAATACTGTGCCACCATCAGCAGTCCTTTATTTGCATTTGGGGAGCAAAGCAGGAAGTAATTGTTCTTCTGTACTGCTTGCTGGATGAGGAAGGAAGACGGGTGAATGTAGTCATAGTCCTGCAATAAAATTTCTTCACTTGCATCTTCTCATGCTGCTGGTAGCTTGATGACGCATTTTGAAATGATGATCTTGTCAGGTATAGAAATGCCAATGTTAGTCAGATACACTCCCAGTTGGGCTGTGGTTGCCACAAAAATCATCTTGTATTACCTTGTACTGTAACTTTCCAGTAATGTTACAGCTGTTATTATTATACATGCATATGTTGTTTGTTGTTTCTCAGTTTTGTTTTTGTTTTTTCTCTTTCTGCAGGTCTAGAGGCAGACTTCAAGGGTGTTGATTTGTTCTATCTCTCTGCTTTTTTCTATCCTCCTGTTCATTACATTTGAAATAAACTGAAAGCAATGTCTAATAAAGTTTCATATATATACATATATCTCAAGTGGAACATCATGGCGAAAGCTGTAATGCTCCGCTTGTAAAAGTGAATCTGTTGGGCCTCACCTTGACATTCAGACAACAATTCTGAGTGTCACACTGCTGGACAGGACATGTTAATAAAAATGCTAATGTTTCCACAGCAAGGCTAAAACTGATGACTGGAGTGTGGAAATCTTCCATACATATATGAGATAATTTTGCATTTCATGTTTCACCTACTGCAAACTCAAGACCTGGGGCAGCAGCATGAAACTAAAATGTTGGGACATGTCTTTCCGTGGTTTTATTTTCAAGTGTGTCGATGCATCCTCACGTAGTCCAAGAGAGTCGTGCCAACATGGGCCCAAGGCGGGTTGGGATTGCAGATATAAGTGGACAGGCCGATCAGAAGAACGTGGTGACAACTTATAAAGCATGGTCAGAACACAGGGGAGCCTCTCTGGGGTGATGCAACAGACTGATCACCATTAAAGAGCATAGCCTTCACATTGAAGGAAAGTGTACAAATTTGTTTTAGATTATCTTCAAGTATAGTTTACAGGTATGTGCTGAAGATTTTCAGTAAAGATTCTGCAGCAATAACTAGAGCAATCTTTACCTCGTAGATATGATACAAGTTGGATCCTTCGTCAGGCCAGTAATGGTAACACTGCTTCACCCCGTTCTCTACCAGAGGAGTCAGCATAACAATGACCACACAGCCGTTCTCCCACACCATCTGTAAATAAAGCACACATGCACTTTAAACACCTTATCTTTTTGATTCAGCACTGGAGAGCACTATTTCATAAGCACTCCCTATGGTCCACAGATGATCCCTTAAATCTAAATTTCTGCAGAACTTCTCAACATTCTTCAGAGGGTGAGCATTTAGGCGATTTTTTTGTTTTGTTCTTTTTTTTTTTAGTTATTCCTCTAAAGTGGAAGAGATCTTTATTTGGAACAAAATCTCATTTGAAGCTGAACAACACCTTCCAAAGTCTGCCAACAGGGACTCCAAAACGGATCTCCACTCACCCACTCACTTGTATGTTCGTCCACATTTAGGTAAAAATTCAGATGGCTATTATTTTATAAGAACAAAAGAGTCTAATATGTGGGAGGGAGGGAAAATAAAAAAAGAGTGCTCACGCTCTCAGACTTTGGTTAGAAATCAAGTGCTATGAAAAGTAATTACTGTTGCTGTAAAGGCTGTTCTGTCCCTTAACTGGATCATTTGACAGTGAAAAGCTGGCTCTCGCTCGTATTCTTCCTGATGGCGGCCATATTCTCACAGCTGGGAGGGCAGCACTGCTCAGGAGATCCATTCCTCTCTGATCAGAGATAACAGCCATCCGTTAATGGGAGCTATAAAACAATACCGCTCTCACATGACTGTGTTAGATTATCATGATGGCTGCACGTGCAGTTCATTGGATGGTGATTTAACTGATGTTAATTGTTGTCTGTTCTGAATTACAGCCCCTCTCCACCCCCTCCCTCTCAGCTCCCCTCTGCTTTACTGATTAGTCCCACGGATCCAAAGCCGTGACGTTGCACTTTTTTTGAGAAATGGTGTTAATTTGTTTTAGCTGACAGGGTGAGAACTCTCCTGGAGCCGGGCAGACGAGCCCCCTTTATCAAAACCTGAGCTTTGTAAAATACAGATTTTATTCAAGTTCATATTTTCCAATGAAAAATTAACTACACAATGAGTGCTTAATGTTGAATTCTTTAAGTCTGATGGGTAGATTTACCAGGTCGATCTGCAGCATGATGTATGTGTTGTAATAACATTGGCCAGTTCTAAATTGTGGAAATCTGATGAAACACAGTAAACTGGGTTAACTGATGAGCAGCAGTTTAAAACCTACAGAAGCTCGAGGTCTTATCACCTGTGGGAATAGGTATATGTACAACTTGATAGTTACTTTGAGCTTCATTTCTTTCACTTGATGTATAGCTTTAGGTATATTTTTGCGCCTCATTTTCATCCATAGAGGAACTTTGTGCCATTATAAATGCTTCTAACTTTTAATCTTCCCTAAATTAAATAGCAGTTTCTCTCACAGTGTTTTGGTATTTCTTCAAATTCATTCTTTCTTCACAACTGAGTGATAACTGACTGATACTGTTTCTCAGTATCTCAAGCAAGAGCCCATTGCTGTGCTTAACAGGTTGTGGCAGTCTATTTTCTTAAACTCTGCTTTTGTTTCAATTTTCTCTTTAATCAACAACACAGAGAAAAACAAAGGAATATCTAGGTCAGTGCTAGATTGTGGCCTTTGATTTTTGCTGTTTTCCCCTTATGTTCCATGAGCCTCAAGATATGGAACTTTGTTTATTCTTCCAAAAGATTTTGAAAGTCAAGTTCAACTTCACTATGAAATAATTTAGCAATTTTGTCAAATACATATTTTCACATATTCCAGAGCTAAGGTCATTCTTTTTCTGTTATGGTTTGCAAGCATTTTGGAGACAAGCAGCATTTCTATTCAGGTCAGTTGAAACTAAACTGTATGGAAACCAAAATGAAACTGAATGTATTTCTGGTTTTCTCTCTTTTTAACAGTTTGTCTTGCAAGATTATTACCAGGCTATTATTTTCAATAAAATTCAAGCACGGATCTTTGAACATCTTTTTGTCATCTTTGTTTTTATAGCTTGCATTACAAAAATGAATCATACACAGTGTACTGTTTATATTTCAGATATAACTGATTTGCACTTTCTATAATTAAATTAGATTTGAACTGGGCTGAACTTGACAGTATGGAGTTTGAACAAACTGGTCTGAATTAGACTGAGCTGGACTGAAAGGAATTGACAGACTTGTGTTTTCATTGGCTTGAACTGGATTATTGTTTCTTTGGAATAAGATGAATGAGATTAAATTTTAGCTGTGCTGAATTTGACTGTACCTATTTTGATTAACTAGAACTAGTTTGATTCAATTTATTTGGAATAAAATTAAGATTTTAATGAACTCAGTTCATGTGGAGTGCATTTATTTGGAGTCAGTTGGCTTGAACCAGAACCTACTTATTCAAAATTAATTAGTTTGAACTGGGTTGAATTAGATTTAATCTATTTGGAATATTTGGCAGAAACTCTGTTTCAGTTGGCTTGAATATTCAGAGAGCGACTTGGATTGGATTTCCAGGAATGGAATCACATTTTATTTGTCCTAAAATAAGGTCAGTGTGCTCATCTTGAAAACTGACAACCTGGATTTATTTAGGATAAGTTGGATTGAACCGAGCCAGCAGGAACCAACTTCTTCTGCATGAACTGGAATTAAATTGTCTTAAGCTAGACTGGTGGAAATGGATTATAATTTTCTTGAACAGAAGTCATAACAAATAATTGCATTAAATTTGATGAAATGTTTGTCAAACAGATTGGAATTTAACAAATTAGACAGAATTGTGTAATTTAAACTATTTTAGCTATGAGGAATTAGTCATATTTAATTTGTTTTTATGTGCCTTAAAATTAACTTTTTTCTTTATCAATCTGAAATGAAAAATAATATTCATCCATCTTTTTTGAGGATGTCATTCCAGAATACCAGCACTAACTGGTACAACTGTTCAGAGAATGTGCTCTACCCTGAAGTACTTTTATTTTCTCTCTGCTTCTTGTTCACGGTTACCTGCACAATTCCAAACCTAACAGAGACTTTACTTGTTTGACAAGGCGACCTTTCCTACCAGCACAAACACCCACTACCCCAAGACTGGCTAAAATAACTTATTGATCCTCTGCTCTCCAATTCAAACCCAATCCAACATTTGAGACAGGAGGGAAAAGGGTTTCCCACCTCTTACGTTAACAATGTATGGCACTGTCGACTGCTGTACATGTTTGTGTGTGTGCGCAGTTTTGGTGGAGGCAGTGAGCCTTATGTGGAAGGAGGGATTAATAATGACATCCACAAAACAAGACTGTCTCCTGTGTGGGTTGCTGCTCTAATAAAAATCGCCTAGCTCTTGTTTAAGGGGGGTTGTATTGATTTTTGTTGCAATGGTATATGTGTGTTGTGCACGTGGATTTTCTTGTGCCTTTACCTGCCAGAAATCAGCCACAGTGGAGGGCAGGGGACCTTGAGTGGCGATGTAAGCCGGGTTCCTGGGATCATGATCCATCTGTGGGGAGAGATGTATAGCAGATTGTTTGCTTTGTTCTCTTTATTCTTGAAATTGACTTGATTTTTAATAGTCATATATTAAGTCTTGAACTTGTTTTTACATTTTTTCTTGCTACAACCACAAACCTGAGTCTAATTTACTGGGATTTGATGCTGTAGACCAACACAAAGTGGTGAAAAATGGCAATCTGAAAGTCTGGCGTACATTTTATTTTCCCCCCTACCCTCACAACTAATGTTAGCCCAACTAATTTTTTTCGAAAGAAATCACCCAATTAGTTGGTTTAATTTAATCTCTGTGTAAGTCCACCTGTCCTGTGAAGGCCTCAGAGGATTGTTGGAGAACCTCAGTGAACAAGCAGCATCATGAAGACCAAGAAACACAGCAGACTTAGATTACAAAACAATATCCCCAGTTCTGTAATACACTGCTAAAACCACCATCCAAAATGGAAACGATAAAGCCATTGACTTCAGCTGACATATTGGGCAAGTAGAGCATAAATACTCATAAATAAGAGAAGATCATAAGACAAAAAAAGTTCTGTTTTCAGTTTGTCACAAACCATGTAGGGGACACGGCAACCATGCAAAAGAAGGTGCACTTGTCACATGAGACCAGTATTAAACTTTTTAGTCGACATGGAAGTGTCCCAGAAAAAAAAAAAAAAAAAAAAAAAACTTGCAAACTTATGTTCATGGAAGCTTTCCATGTAACCTGACTGAACCTGAGCTGTCATGCAAAGTGGGATGGGCAAAAAGAGTTAATTCTTGAGATATGCTAGTTAGAAGAAATATGCATCAAAAACTGTGCAGCTGTATTTGCATTCAAATACAGCTGCACAGTAACTTTTATGGAAAATGTTTTCCAAATATCAGTTGAAATTATCCTTATGTCATGACAGTATAATATCAGACAGATAATCTGTGAAAAAAATTAGCCTCCTCTGCCTTCTCCCAGAGTTCCCAGTACAAACTGCAGAAATATACCATTTGGTCAGAAATAACCAATCAGAGCCAGGAGGAGAGTCTTAGCACTGTCAATCATTCTCCGCTCGCACACTCCCCCTTCAATCTCTACCACAGCATAGCCTGCCAATAATGTTAAGGTTAGTTAGCATGTCCACCAATGATGGCAGATAAACAGTTTTCCTGGAACGGTAAGTTGTTTCTTCACCATTAGCACATTTAGCTGCCAAACACAAGGGTGATTGACAGCACTAAGACCTTCCTCCTGGCTCTGATTGGTTGTTTTAGGTCGGGAGTGGTGCAAAGTTACATACTGCAGCTTTAAAGGTAGTTCAACAGAGTGTTAACTAAAGGGGGGTGGTGGTTGTAGTTCATGGTTATGTGCTACCTTTGTAGGTGAAATTAAAACCATATGTAAAAGTTATAGATAGGTGAATACGTTAGTAAGGTACCTTATGGGGTATTTTGGGTCTGAAAATGTGTTCAAGCCATCGTATGGCCGTCGTATCTTTACATTCTGCACTTTGTTTCTTTTTTTTATTTTTTTTAACAAAAAATAAAAAAATAAAATAAAATGAGCAGAGTCTTGAAAAAAAACTGGATAAAAAAGAGTCTTGAAAAAAAAACTGGATAAAAAAGTCCAACTCTGATTTACAAAGTATGACAACATTAGAGACAAGGTGGGGCACAGTTTCTAAAATCATCCATTTATGGGGGTCAGTCATATTAGGACTACACCACAGAACGCAACTTGCAATGTTTGGTTGAATCCGTACACCATGCATTGTGTCACAGCACCATTTCTCCCTTCCTCCTTCTCCTGTTCACAGCTGGAAGCTTCACGGAGAAGAGGTCGAACAGGAACTCAGACTTCTCAAACTTAATGAAAAGTGCAGAGGGATGGTGTAGGCGTCGTGAGCAGGAGACAGCAGACGGAGCGTGAGCAGAACTAGCGAAGGAAGTGAGTGACACCCCTGCTTATTAGCATGCAAATTGTACGGTAAATGTAATAATTGGCGAGACCAATTTAGCTGGAGGCAATTACAGAAGGAAGACGGATAATTTCTCGGGCTTTTCCGCACACCAAATTGTCTTTAATGGTCCTCGGTGGCTTTTGTGAATGCCAAACAATAATGAATGTCTAATGAACTTAAAAGGTAGTAAGACAGAAGCAGAAAAAGGAAAGAGAAAAAAGGTGACATGTTGCCCGGGGGGGTTCTGCTCATTAAAACATCAGCGAAAAATGCAGCACGGAGAGAAAAATTATCTGAAGGCAGAGGTCTGGAGGTTTACATCTACATTATCCCACAGTTACATGTACTTTTGTTGTTCTGAGGTTGTTCTCCTGTTTATGACAAAAGGTTTCTATAAAAGGAAATTATAATTCTTTCATAATTTATGATGTTTCGGTCAAGAACAATAGTTACACCTTGATGTGTTTCTTTCCTGGGAGAAAACGCCCATCAAAGACACCTATGGAGGACCAGTGGACAAACATGTCAAACACACACATTTTTTAGTGTTTAATATAAGACATTTACATAGTTGCCTTTTTTATTTATATATTCATTTTTGTCTTAGTTGCCTTTTATTATCTGCCTCTTCATGGAATCATGAAACAATGCTGAGGTTTGGTGGCGTCTGGACCAACTTGAATCAGCTGGATTTTTAAAAACAGACTTATCAAATCTGGATTTAGACAAGTCTCTGAAGCACAGATTTGGATCTCTGATGCCTATGTTCTGTTTGTAAAAGTGCAAAAACAGAAGTTTCAAAACTTTTTATGTATTTAAGTTTAAACCCCTGCTCTAAGAAGTTCTCAAGGTTAGAAAAGCAGTGATTTGGCTCTTTTAAGACATTTTTTTAACAAGTGTACCTTATTGTGTGGGATCTCAACTGGGAATCTAAAAACAAAGTTACTAGCAGGTTTTTCAAAAACTGAAGTTATGTTGCAAATTTGTTAGAAAATTCAATTTTATCTTTTAAATAATGGAAAAACTGCCTGGAGACATTTTTTGTCAAATATTTCTCCTCAGGAAAAAGGATGGCGCCACTGAAAAGCTGGTGATAAAGAATGGGTAAAACTGACAGGAAAAGATGATGAAAACACAGATTCTTAGATCAGGGAGACTTTGCAAACTCATCACCTGTCTTCATCTCCCGACATCCCTTTTTCTTCTTTTCCATCTCAGTGGAGACAAAATGCTTTCTGACTTGTCGAAGTGTCTCCAGAATAAAACCCTGCCATTAATGTTGCTGGAAAAGGACAACTGTCTTTCAGACATGTTCCTTTAAACAAAAAGCAAACGTGTGGGACGTGACACATGTAATTATCCCTGCTGCTGGGTTTTTGTCTCTTCTTCACTAAGACAGAAAGAGTCAAATCCAGTGCCTGTTTCTATCACTCAGCCTTAACTCTTGGAGGAAGTTTGACAATGAGAGACGCTGTTATTGCTGCGTGACACCTGAGGCTGGTTTCAAAGAATGTTGGCTGCTGGCTGCTGAAAGGATGAGCGACAATGGCTCCTACTGAAGGAGAAAACATAACTTTTGTTGTGTCTTTCTGGGTCCAGATTATTAAAGATCTATTTCTACTTACTCTTTCTACAACTTGATGCATTCTCAACACACCTGTTTGCATACAAACCCTAAATATGATTCCCATTAAATTTCTTTAATTCTTGAAAAGGCATCTGCAAAGCTTCCTTTTGGTCTAACCCAAACCCTCATGTTTGACTGACCGCTGGAGGCTCCAGCAACCGCCTGTAGCAATACTATTTCTGGTTATGATGCCTATTAGTTTCTGTTGTGAACACAACAGATTCATGCAAATAAACTCATTTACAAATAGCTCCCCAATCCCACCATCTTTTCTACATGGTAACTTAATCTTTGAGTGCATGTTAGAAAGTCTGTTAACTGATGTTGGAAAAAATTAAGTTGTTCACTTATCTAATTCATTTTGACATCAAAATTCTAATTGAATATTGAGCATCAATTTTTTTTATGAGAACTCAATTGATTTGCAATTTCTTCAAGGCAAATTGTAGTAGTTGTATATGTGAACACCCACCTATTTGCGGTTCAGTAGTGGCAGATTCACCTATTTGTGGCTTCTTTTGTAGAGTACATCTAAAATAATTGAAAGAAAATGCAACTTGGGAAGATGAAATACCTAGGTGCAATGGTACCTGACATGCCATTGTCTGGTCTTTGCAAAGCAGCCAATCAAAGAGCATCATTTATTTTCGTTGGTGCTGAATGGCTGGATCCCCAAGAGCGGAGATAAAGAAGAGTTTAGATGTTAGCTTCTGTGATAGTGCTAAGATGGTTTCCACCATGCATATTATTTAATTTCCCTTTGGGATAAACAAAGTATTTCTGTATTTAATTAATACATATTAAAGGTACATTTGATATTTGAAGTATTAAAATAGGCAATTATAAGCATTTTTAGAGGGCGTCTCGAGTATTTGGGGATTTTAGCTACTCACGGACGGTAGAGGTCCCTCACCCCCGTGACAGGGAGTGAGCCAGGGAAAGATTGAGGAGTATACAGAAGCAGCTCAAAGTCAAGATCAAAGACAGTAAGGAGGTGTATAGGAAGAAGCTGGAGAGTAAGCTGCAGAGGAACAATATCAGAGATGTGTGGTCTGGGATGAATAAGGCTTCAAGCAAAAGCAAAAAACACATTCTTCAACAGGTTCAGTTCAGGAACAAGCTCACCATCCTCCCCTGCTGCCTCCAACCAAACAGACATCCCACCCTCCTTTGATCCACAGCTTTCCTGTCACACCTCAGATGTTTTATCCTCTACCTCAGTCATGGACTCTTCTGCTTCCATTAGTTTGTCTTCAACCAAATCAGGAGATGCTGCTGCTGTGGTTAGCAGCACAGAAGCACCACAGGGGACTGTACTCTCACCATTCCTTTTCACTCTGTACACTTCAGACTTCCAGCACAAGTCAGACTCCTGTCATCCACAGAAATACTCAGATGACTCTACAGTGGTTGGGTATATCAGAGATGGACAAGAAGCTGAGTACAGAGAGCTGGTGGACCGCTTTGTGTCGGTGTGGAAACAATCATCTCATCTTGAATGTGAACAAAACAAAGGAGATGATTGTAGATTTCAGGAGAAACAGGATTAGATCAAACCCTATTTCCATCATGGGAGATGAAGTGGAGGTGGTTTAGAAATATAAATACCTCAGTGCTCATCGAGACAACAGACTTGACTGGAGACTCAGCAGTGATGCGTCTACAAGAAGGGACAGAGCAGACTGTACATCTGGAGGAAGCTTAGATCCTTCAAGGTTTGTAGCAACATGTTGCAGATCTTCTATAAGTTTGTTGTTGAGAGCGCCATCTCCTCTGCCATGATCTGTTGGGGCAGCAGCATCAGTGCCAGGGACCTAGAAAAGCTCACGACTGTGAAAGCGAATAAAAAACTTTCTTGTAATGGTTCTGGTACTCCTGAATTAGTGCTAGTGCTTCCATTTCTTTTTTGTGTTTGCGCTCTGTTTACTCAAACTCTCAGTTGGTCGTGGCAGATGGCTGTTCATACGGAGCCAGGTTCTGGTTCTGCTGGAAGTTTCTTCCTGTTAAAGGGGAACATTTTGGACTGAGATCAGTTGACAGTTGAAATTCAGTCTTTTCTGTTAATGAGGATGAGGTGATGCATAATTCTGATAAAGGACTAAGAAATGCTGCTTGATCCCACCTAGATACATTCTCCCCAGCTTTCCAATTTTAATACCTTGCAAAAGTATTCACACCCCTGAGACCTTTCAACATTTTGTCACATTACAACCACAAACCCCTGTTTGTATTTAACTCTATCCTTCTTCCCATCAGCTCTGATGTTAAATAAATTTAATTTTGGTCTCATCTGACCAGAACACCATCTTTCACATGTGTGCCATATCCACTACATGGCTTATGTCAAACTGTAAAACTGGCCACTTATGGCTTTCTTTCAACAATAGTTTTGTTCTTACCAGTCTGTTAATGGTTGGTCAGATTTATGGAATGCTATTAGTTGCACTGATATCTGAAGCTCATTCAGTTACCATACATCTTGTCATTGCTTCTATGATTAATGCTCTCTTTGTGCAGGTTGTCAACGATGGTAGGCAGTCTTGTATACATTTACACTTGTTCTATATTTTTCTCCTTTTAAGATGATGGATACTAGGAGATGTTCAAAGCTTTTTATTATAACCTAACTCTGCTTTAAACATCTCAACTTTAATCTTGACCCGTCTAGTAAAGAAGTCTGAATACAAAAGCACTCTACACTTCTCAGATTTTAAATTAAACACATTATCATATTTTATTTTCCTTCATGGTCACAATTTTGCACTGCTTTGTGTTAGCCTATCACATGAAATCTCAATGAAATACATTTAAGTTTTGATTTTAACATGAGAAAATGTTTTTAAAAATTTGAAGGGGTATGAGGACTATTGGCAGGCAATGTATATTTACCTTCTCGAGAGGACAGATAATTTGTATTGTCTACAAAATGTGGCTTCTGACCAGGGAAATCTTAGACATGGCCCTGTATTCTTTGATAAGAAGCTGTAATCACCTCTAGGCATTTGTGTTATTTTGTGAAAAAAAGATTGATGGTTTATATATATATATATATATATATATATATATATATATATATATATATATATATATATATATATATATATATATATGAATAAAAAATTTTTTAAAAATACAGCATATTTTACCAATTTTAAAAATATGACTCACTGAATGAATCTCATCAGAACCAAGTGGTTTATCCGACATGACAGCAGGGAATCTAATTATATTTAGCTCCACAGCCAATAAATTTTTAATAAACGAGTTTTATGGTTATTGACAGGCTGCTGGAAGAAGATCCCAAACACTGTGCCTTTTCCTTTGGTCGAAGCGTGGGTGAGCAAAGGATGGAGGAATTTCCTCAAATAAGCGCAGCATCCACCATACGTTCACATACAGGCATGCTTTATTAATAGAGCGTGTGGGAGGTGGGAACGTACGCCTGACAGTGATCGTGTGCTCGTATGTCAGTGTGGGTGTTTGCTCTCTTTCTTTTGTGTCGTGTGTGTGTGTGTGTGTGTGTGTGTGTGTACACGTTTAATGCTCCATGCATGTGCACGCTGGTGTAGTTTGCGCTCCTCTTCGGGCCTGTGTGGGTACATGTGTTGGATCAGTTGTAGCATTTGTGACGTTTGACAGAGTTGCTCTTTTGTTCTTGTAGAGTTTTGATTTCTTTGGTTTCTCGCTGACGCGCGCGCACACACACACACACACACACACACACACACACTGAGCCACTTTTTGGTGTGGCGCCCAGATTTCAAATGCATAGTGTTTCTGTTGCTTTTAATGGAATACCAGTGTATCTGCCTCGAGGGAAGCATAAACCTACTATTCCAACACTGGTTTCCAAATTGATTCCCTCACTTACTGAATTCACATGGCTCTTTCTCCCCTCGCTTCCTTCCTGCAGGCTGCTTTCCCTCCTTAAATCAGTACCGTGCCGAGAACAGGGCTCAACATGCTGAGCACAGGCGCAACAGTAAACACAAAGCAGTGTTGAATTAGCATAACCCAAGGTCAGAAACAATCATTTCCCAAGACCCCGCAGATCAATTTGAGTTCTACAAATGTAAAGCGAGTCATGTGAATGTCCTTTCTCGGAACGAACACCAGCCTGGGGTGTTTGCTGTATAGAAATCGTTAATATTCATGGTGGAGAATGCAGGCACACTGTGAGCCTGCCACCAAAGTTAAGCAAGCGTTGCATCAAAATTTACATTGGGCAGCGGCAGACTGCTTGTGTTGCTGTGATGCCCCCACGGGGGACTGCGGGAGGCCGGCAAAGCAGCGGTGTGAAATGCAAGGTTTAGAAAGCAGATGAGGTGCTTACAACTGGGCTGGCATTGATGTAGTCAGAGTTGCCTTGGCTGTTCTCCACCTTCAAGGTGATTCTGGAGTGATCATCTGGAACAGAAAAATGAAGGATTCAGCACTTTTTGTTTCAGTCAAGCAAGTTTTTACTGCCCACGTTTGGATGAAAACAGGATGTTTAGTTGGCATATCTGCTGACCAAACTTTTACAACATAACCAGCATTTTCTCTTATAATGAATCGAGATAATTTTCAGCTCACAACTGAATGGAAAAAACTTGAGATGCTCCTTGAAGTTTGATGGGTTAATCCCCAAATATCCCTCTTCATCCAGAAAGATCTAACAAATTGTCACTATACTTCAAACTTTCTACACTGAAGCTCTGAAACTCCGAGCACACCGACGTGTCAAAGGTTTAATCAAAGGGATATCACATTGATTCGAAAGATTACAGAAGAACAAGCAAAAATCCAAGCAAGTTTTAGGGCTAAGATGGTGACTTGTGCATCCAGTGACTTGAAAAGCTTCCTTTTAGCATTAAGCAGATGTGCTACTCATCATCTTTGGTTCATTTTTTAATAAAATTTTATTATTTAACAGAAGTCAAACCTCACCAGCTTAATTGGCAAAAACAGTTCAGTTTTTTTTCACACTCACAGAAGCTTAAGGTGCTTCAAATTGGAAGCACAATTTATTCTCGACAAACCGCTTTCCCAGTTGGATTTCATTAAGCCTCGGCCTACTGCAGAGATTGGGACAGCACTTTTTTTTTTTTTTTTTTTTAGATGGGGCCATTTCCACAAAGGCTTAGAAATTTTAATCATTGATGAGGCCTGTGCAGGAGAGCTTTAATAGAAAACTAATTTACAACCCTTCTGCTCACTGCATCTGCTCCTAGTTTCTGATTATAGAGGAAAGGCTGGGAAAACACAGACAGAGCTGTTGAGAGGTGCAGAGAACAACGCCTCCATGTCTGAATGATATCAAGAAGTGCAACACCCAAATTAGATTGCCATTGGTGAATTTTTTCTTAAAGATTTGTTAAAAAAGCTTTGGAAAAGCTTCAGAAACCTAGAGAACTATTGATCGAGACTACTTTAAAAGCTTATGGCCTCTTCACAGTTAAGTAAAAAAGAAATAAGGGGCAGTTTAAAACAGAGGTAGAAACGTTTGAGCTGCACTTACATGCCACCACAGCAGTGGAACGGTTCTTCTTTGCATTGCCATTCTTCAGGCCGGTGGTGGTTGCGTTGGGTTCAGCCTGATAAGCACACAATGCCTCCCATTCCTTCGCCAGGCGGTCCTTATTCTTCAGGTGATCTTCCATATAAGACTGAAGGACGCAAGAGGAAGAGAAAATGGAGAAGGTTAGAAATATTAAATTTGTCTTTGTCAAAGATGGATTCATGTAAGGCAGAAGGAGACTCGGTTATTGGTATGATTAGTAACTTCTGGGCAAGAGTACTAGCAATGCTTGAACTTTCCCACATTTTCTACAAATCAATTAATTTTAGTCTGATTTTATGTGACAGAACAATTTATAATACAAAACTGGATAGGAACGAGAATGACACATGGTTTTGAATCCAATCCCCTAAATAAAATCGAGTGCAATCAAATGCCTTCAGAAGTCACCTAAACTAGTTAATTGAGCAATTTAATGTCAGCTGTTCTCATTACCATGAACACACCTTCCCAACTGCTAAACATGAGTGCGGCACCATTATGCTGTAGGGGTACCATGATATGATGGAGGTTCATCATTCAGCAGGAGTAATCTCTTCAACAAACAGCCAGAGCTCCAATGGAGTGGTTTACATCAAAGCATATTCATGTGTTAGAGTGGCCCAGTCAAAGTTCAGAGCTAAATCCAACTGAGAATCTGTGGTAAAACTTCAAAATTGATATTTACAGACACTCTCAATTCAGTCTGACTAGGCTTGAGCTACTTTACAAGGAAGAATAAGCAAAAAATGAGGATGTGCCAAGCTGGCAAAGACTCCAAAGACTCTCAGCTGTCATTGCAGTAAAAGGTGGTAAAACATTTTGGAAACCATGAATATTCTTATTGGTGTTTGTCTGTCTTATAAAATCTCAGCAAAATAAATGAAAGTTTTATCTAATAATACAAAATGTCTAATAGTTTGAGGAATATGAATATTACTCAAAACCACTGCATAAGCTCCTTGAGAATAATTTTAAAACTAAAAATTAAATTTAGTAGTTTATAATTTCAGCGTACTCTGACAGGCTGCCTTTTGGAGAAACACCAGAATGGACAACAGAATATCCAAACCAGGGCTCTGGTTCTTTTCTGTGACTATCAATCACTTTTTATCCTTAATGTGTTGTTCTGACAACAGAGGTTAAGTTCTAGTTGGAAATTATAGTCACCAACATTCAAGAAATCCAGAAGAATTGTGCCACTAAATAAATGAATGATCAAACAGAATTCGACCAATTATAAACCTCCTACTTTCTGAACCACATGAAGATTCTCTTCAGATGATCTTCTCTGCAGATTAAAAGACAAACAAATCATTTAGACACCTCATTAGCCTTATATCTAAATGTCCACACGCATAATTTCTTCAGTTTATTAGATGCACCAATGTCATTTTAATCACTCCGCGCCTGTTTAATCTACTCCTGCTCCGAGTCATGATGGCCAGTTTCATCCTCGTTATTACCTACATTCAGTCGGTTTTCATAATTAAAGGCGGCAAGGTGACTTTGAACAATCGCCCTTAAATTAACTTGGCGCAAGACCAAAACAAGTGGAAAAGTCGTAGCTGATGGTGGAGAGGTGCAGCTTTGTTTCTGAGCCGTGAATCAGCTGCAATACAAAATGCAGGCCATCGTCTTTAATAGATGAGGGTTCGAAATGAGGTGGGGTGGTTTTTTAAATGGATCTGCCAATGATTTATGGTGACAATTACAAATGAGGGGCTTATCTTAATCAGAATTAGCTTCCAGAAAAGGCCTAATGGCTCTGAGCTGAAATGAAATAAAGTTTGTTCACAAAAAAGGAAGCAGCAGCTGAGGAAGACTGAGGAAAATTGGCCTTTAGGTTTTTCTGGCTACTCTGGGCCCAGCTGGAAGATGACATGCACAGTGTAACATTAGCCTTTCCTTCCTGCAGTAGCTTCCCCCCGATTATACTTGCTAAAAGCAGCAATGATGTAACAGGAGGTCAGATAGTCCGAACCTCAACCTGCATTCTGCTTATTAATGGCAGGAGGTCCAAAGGACCAAAATGGAGAACATGTCCACCCACACAGAAGAAGAAAAACACAGATTCTAGAAATAAACAGGAATCAGATATCAAATGCAAACCCAGCAACTTGCATGAAAAAAACAGAAATTTACATGAATCTATCAAAAGACACATTTGTAAACATACACTGTCCAAATTAGATGCCCCCAACCGCCCTTTGCCCCTGACCCTCTCTCTCTCCCTCTAATGCCAGAGTAATAGGGTTTTGTGACTGTGTAAAGGGATTACTGCAATCCAATCAGGAGGTGCTGAGATCACTATGTGGCGGCCAAACACTGAATAATCCCCTTACAGCAGGAGAGGGAGGAGGCTTGCAGCTGCCAAAGGTGCTCAATAAAAACCGCTACCAGAGCTGCCATTGTGGCTCTGACGTACCATCCAGAAGCACCTGTAGGAAAGAGCAGCATGAAAGCCAGGCCGCATGGGAGGTGACATAATGCAGGAGCCATTTTGGATCGACTGAGGCAGAGAATGAAAAGGGGAAGTGGGTGGAAGAAATCATAGCGGGATGCGGTTACTCAGCAAGGAAGAGAGACCAGCCATAGAATGTAACTCAGCCCATTTATCACATTCTTATTTAGTATTTTTTTTCTATTATTGCTCATTAAACCATGTCTTTTTGATACTTCCAGAAGATGTACAGCCAAAAAGTAAAATCACTCACTGCCTTCTATTTAGCCAAATTTTTAAAGCAGGCAGTGGTTCACAGGGCTTTTTGGAAGGCTTTTTGAGTTCTGAACAAGTTGAGGACAAAAGAAAGGTAAGGCCTGAAAACGGTCTAAAGGTGACTATCTGAAAGTTGTATCCAGATAAGACCTGACACAGGACCAAACAGATGCTTCACACTTTAGCTAATATTTATTCATTAATCTATTTAGTCTTTACCTCCTCTCAGAGATCTGAACGCTCCTATGACAAGTCTCTCCAAGCTCAACGGAATATGGTGAACCCCCACATATTTATGGTTCAGTATTCGATCATTCACATATCCAGAGTTTTTCGAAAATATTCAAGAGAAAAATGCAGCTTGGAAAGCTGAAATACCTTAGTGCAATGCTCTGAGACACATTATTGACTGGTGTTTGCAATGCAGCCAATCCAGGAGCACCATTTATTCTTCTTGGTGCTGATCAGATGTACCTCCAAGAGTGGAAATAAGGAAGACTGTGAATGTTAGCTTCTGTGGTAGTGCCAAGACAGTTTCAACGGTGTGTATTCATGCATATTAGGGTATATTTGGTGTTTGAACAATTAAAATAGGCAGTTATAAGAGTTTTTAGAGGAGGTCTCAAGTATTCACAGTAAGCGGTTGTGGTCCCCAACACCACAAATACTGGGTGTCCACTCTATATAGTACCTCTAGTGAGTCCAGGGTCTTAGTTTTTCCTGGAAATCCAGTAAAATTAGGCATCTTGATTAGATCCCCAAATCACTATCCATATAGTGGAAACCAGTTTTTCAGGCAATAAATCTTGGGAAATCACCACATTGGTGCTAATACTATACATGCAAAAAATGTTAACCATTAAAGTACCCAGAAGGAACTGGGTACTCAGGGCATGCAGGGTAACACTAGTTGTGTACAGGATTTCATTTGCAAGAAGCTATCATGTTTTCAGCCTGCACCAGATGACATGAGTTCAATTGCCAGTGTCCAACAAGATAGACTCACTAAATGACTTAGCCATTTTATTAGGTACACCAATTTGACTTCTTGTTTGTGCAAATAGTAAGGATGTTATGGCTGAACTATTTGTATTGACCTGGGGTCTTTCTTCATGGAGTTTACATATTCTTCCTGAGCAGGCATGGGTTCTCTTTGGGGACTCCACCATCCTCCCACAGTCCAAAAACATGACTGTTAGGCTCTAAATTGGCCTTAAATATGAGAATGTGTGTGAGTGTGTATGGTTCTATTCCATCTTCTTGATGTATTTTGAGAAAAAGGACAGTAATACCCAAAAGGGAGGTGGAGCAAGGGTAAGGCTCTTGCCACAAATAACAATAAGGAGTTAAAGATGGTGGAGGAAGAAACAAATAGACAAGTTTATGATAAGTTATCACAACTAACTTCATTACACACATGCTTTGAATGTGGAAGTCTACCGGTGCAACAACCTGCTCCTGATTCTGGCTCGTCTCTGCTGAGAAGCTACAAAAGATTTAAGAAAGGTTTTCCAACTTTGTTCTGTTTCTTTCTCCAACAGCTTTGCATATTCACTTAAAGATGCCATATTCTCTTTTATTCAGTTTCACTGAGAATAGTAATAGATAATAGTACTTTTCATACTTCCTCAATGTCTTGGAGTTTAGCCAAAGATCTCTAAGCACAGCTCGATGAGCCTACTCGCATTAAGAGTTACATTATAACAGTGATTCTGGTGTTTGCATTTAATGTTCAAGAAGTTAGAAAACTGTTTGAAAGGTAGTTTTATTTTTTACTGTTAACATATAAAATGCATTTTGCTGCTCACTCACTGAGCAGCCTCATTGCTTTTGTCAAATAGAAGTGAAGTTTTATAAAAGTGGACCAGATCTGTTGGATAAGAACTGTTTGTCAAAGGCTCTTTTATGAAGTTAATTAGCTATCCTCGGTTGCATTGGTTAATTGAATCCTTAAGTCTTGTTGCATCCAGCTGAATTTCATCGACTATTTATTTACCCAGAAATTACTAAATTGATCTACATCATGATAGAGAGGAGAATCATATCATGCCATATCATTTTTTTTTCCTTGAATCAGAGATACGTGTTGCATCAGCCACTGACCAGACATGCACAAGCCTAAGAAAAGTGGACTCAGCCAATCACACAGAAGAAAACTGATGTATTTAGGAATCTTGACATGTTGAAGACGACTTGTTTAGGTTCAAACTGCAGGCCGACAGACAGCTCATAGTATTTCAGGAGTTCTACAGGGATTTTCACACTGAGCCATCTCTTTGGTTTACAGAAAAGGAGAGAATATCCAGTGAGTATCAGTTTGTTAGATGAAAATGGCTTGCTCATATCAGAGGAGAATTGGTAAACTGGTTCAAGATGATAGAAAGACACCAGTAACTCAAATAAGCACTCGTTATAATACTCCAGAATAAACCTCTGAATGCACATTATGTCAAACATTTTGCACAGTATGTTTCTACAAACACTATTGATTATGATTTCAATACATACAATCAGGTAAAATTCAAGTAAAGGTATCAGCCACCAATGAGCTGCATTCAGTTTTATTTACAGAAGCAGATGACTTAGTTTTAGTTAGAGGCTGACATCATTCTGTTACATGAGTACAATGTCTCTGTAGCACAATCCTTCCTCCTCTTCAGCTGACCACATTAAAGTGATTTAACATCCATTTCCTGAAGCCCGCTCTTCCTCCCCCCATCTGTATCATGACCTACTCCAACTTTGTATATCACATCCCGGCTGGCCTAGCGGGGAGCTACAAAAAAGCGGAGACACATTCCCAGCAAGGCAAATCTCAGCGGAGTCTCCAACAGCAATATAGTCTATGACACTTACTTGGCCAGCAACAAAGGACAAGATAATGTGCTTTATATAAAGAGTCGCCTAATCCTCTTAAGACACAAGCAAAGAGGATGTGTGGGGGTGGTGAAGGGTCCTCGACGAGCCAGTCACATGGGAGCAACATCAACTTCGATAAGATAGTGAAAGCTGGTTCTCCTTATATTAAAATCACTGGGTAGAAGATGACACGATTTGCCAGAGGTTTACAAGTGGCAATTAATATTTGAACGGGAGTGAGGAGGGGCAAAGCAGCTCATCAGCGGCAACGTCAATTCTTCCTCTAAAGTTGCAGATTCTTAATAATTGCTCAGCAGTTGCCTCACTCGAGCATGAGCCGCGGTGTCAGATCAAATATTTACTTTTATTTTTCTTCCCACTCCACGATGGATTGTGACTCCTGATGTGACGACATTCCTAAAAAACCAAAAAAAACAAAAACGTTTTCAGTCTCTCGAGTTTCCCCCTCAAACATGTCGACCGGAGCCCAGGTTTGTTGCCTGGAAACCCTCTGCTCCCGCTGCTCCTGTCTGCACTTAACACCATGGTGGGAATTCGAAATGAGGTCTCTTGTAAGTGTGAATATTTTTGTATGGCTGACAGTTTTGACTGCGAGATGGAAATATGAGCAGTCACAAACAGGCACTGTTCCAAAACGTGGACACAAAGGAAAAAAAGAAATGACAGAAAGAAAAGGAGGAAAGAAGCAGAAGGAATAAAAATCAGAAACGTAATAAAGGCAAAATCAAAATAACATAAAAAGGAGAGGGGAAAAATAAGGAGCAGCAAAATAAGATGTATGATGTAATGTAGTTTGAAAGACTGCAATAAAACAAGTGGGCTCACCTTAAAATCCATCTTCACAATTATGATGGGTTTTTTCTTATGTGCAATAGCAGGAAGCATTTGAATGGCGTCATTGCTGCTGATAGCAGTCAATGTGAGTTTGCATATGCATGATGGACTCCTCAGACAAGAAGCCAAAACTTTCACTACAGCCCAGGAAAACCCTATACTGTAGTTTTACTGGTGATACGTTCACCAGGATTTCAATCAATCACTGTAAGGCAAATGGTTAACAACCTAAAATAATTTCTGTTAGATCAAATTTAGAGCCCCGTTCCTGCATCAACTCTGAAACAGAACCACCACCAGGCGGTGGGAACACTGTAGTGAACCATTCAGGTCCCCTCACTATCATCCGCAGGGCCCCATGGTTGGATGTATTTTCATATGTTTTATTGTTTAATACCGGTTTCCAGCTTTCTTTGAGGTCTGACTGCCCTCAGTTAAATTTTTTATTGTAGGACATGCAAAATAATTTCTGTAAACTTTTTTCAACTCTTTAAGTTCTGAATACTTTGTGAGAATGGGTTGGTAACTCTTAAGAATCCTCCCAGCATCTTCATTCTGCTGCAAGTTTTAAACCCACTTCTGACATAACCCAGTTGAAATAAGATATTTCAACAGACTATTAAAAAAATAACTGCAAGCTGTTTAGCTTCTAAAATTTAAAGTTTTGTGTACATAAAAAGAGGTGGAGCAATTATGATCTTTTCAATGCTTCTATGTTTCTGTTGCAGGACAATAAACAATACATTCCTCTGGACCAATCAGAGCTTCAGCAATGCAGCACTGTACTGGAGGAGCTGTCCGCGGTGCTGAATTCAGCTGTTGCTCTGTGTGACTTTCTATTTATCAACGTTCCAGCAGGGTCACAGGAGTTAATAAAAAGATCAAATTTAACTGAAAAGCTCTAGGCTTCCTTTTATGAACTCTACACAACACCACCTCTTGTAGTGCTATTTGTATTTAAACTTTATATTATAGGTTGAAAAAATATATTTAAATGTGGTATTAAAGTTTCTGCTTTTCTAATGCAAACAACTTGAATGACCAAGTTCATTGCTGTCAAAGAGTAAATACATTTCAAATAAATACAGTTTTGAGATAAAACAGACAAAATTGATTATTCATATTTTATATTTCATGTTGAAAACAACTTGTCCTTGTGTGTACTTTCTGTTCAAAATGAAGCACTGTAGAGTGAGAGCAAACCAACTGGGTTTTTAGGCTATATTTAAATGCAAAACATATCTGTTCATGATAAAGCCCTGGCATTTTATTTTACTATGAAGAAAAGGAAAACTGCAGGAAGTGGTTGAGGATTTTAGAACATAATTTCTAAAACTGTTGGGGGAAAGTGTAGAAACCTTTCTATAAGAGAGAGATAGGGAAATACTGCTGATCTACATCAGGAAACATCCTGATGAAGATATGATCCCTGTGGTGGTAACTGTTTTCTTAGCTCTATTTCTTACCCAACATTTATAATATTGCATGAAACTTTCAGTTTTACCAAAGATTGTTTTTTATAGAGTCTACAAATTCTGTGCTTGATTTTTTATGGTATGTTGTAAATATTTCACCATATAATTTTTATGAATGTTAATTTCTCACTACTAGAAAAATATACTTGTTTTAAAACAATGTTTTACAGAACAATAATGTGCCCTATTATTTTCAGAATGGCAATTTACAATTCCATGAATAGCTGAACTCCTCACCTTATTTACATATTATTAATATTCTAATGCTGGATACTGTGAGTCAATATCTTGATCAGACTTAACTCCATGCATTAATTGAATTAATTTAGGATGTAATTATGAATAACTCTCCATTTCATTCTTCCTGTCTCTTAAGACAGGGGGTGTCTGGCGAGACGGCTTCACCAGAACAAGAGGAAAACGGACCTGAACATGTTCACCACTATTTGTCAACAAACTCAGATTTATTTACAGGCACATATAACCTTAGAACTTCAAATACAGGCATTATACTGTGTTGTGGCTGCACATGTCAAAGAAATATTTTAGCTTGATTATGTGCCTGTGTGGAACAACAGAGGAACTCACTGCAGAGGCTGCAAAGGGAGTCATTTCAGCCGTACACAAATCTCATGGGTAATTAGAATCTTTGAACACATCAAAAAAAAAAAAAAAAAAAAAAAAAAAAAAAAAAAAAAAGAAGAAGAAGCAGCCTGCTTTATCACATCTCGCCAGCAGCTTCATAATACATAGAAAGTGAGAGAGGAGGGGAGGGATGAAGAGGTGGTGGGCTGTTGAAGTGAGGAGCTGTACATCGAAATTACGATGGCACTCAACAGAATGCAACTGAGGTTCAATCGAGATTTTCATCTGCGGGAATAGACGAGGCTGAGAGGGCTGCTTATAGAAGCTGTGGGTGTAATGAGATGTACAGAAGCTCAGAGACGCGGCGAAGGGGAAAAAGATGAGAGGGACAAGAGAGGTGTGTGTTTGCACGTGAGGAGAATTTTCTGTATACGCAGAAAAGCCAGACAGGGATCTATCAGATGGGGCCAAAATAGTTCAGCGAGCTCAAAGAAAAAAGCTTTCAGGAGCAATATGAGGGGCAGAGATGGAGGAACCAAAGATGGCTTTCTAAGGTCATGGATGATAAGAAATGTTAGATGGACATTATTATTTAGACATTGTGTTTATATGCTTTCTAGACTTTGTGAGGGAGCTCTAAAGGGTAATACCTGCAAAGTAGAAATACTTTTGCAGTAATTTAAATATAAAATTACAAAGATGACCCAGGACCAAGATGATATTTTTAGTTGGTCTGCCATTATTCTCTTGTTTATTTTCCATTGAATTACATTGAATGTTCTTTTATTACAAGTGTTGCCCATCCTGTTGTCATTTCAAGGGACTCATTTGCTGACATTTTGAAGATCCATGACTGATGAAAAGGAAACAAATGATATAAAGGACCAGGAATCTTTTTTCCTATGTTTTTCCATCCATGCACTGTTTTCTGCTTATCTTTAATGTGGTCATGATGAAATGCCGACATCCTCCTGCTGATTTTAAGGGAATTAAAAGGAGTTCTCAGGCCAGATGAGATAAATATTGTCCTTTCATGAAGTTCTGGGCTTCCTCCCAGTAAGACATAACAGGAAAAACTTTCAAAGGAGGGAATGGAGTCCTTTCAATAAAAAGCAACAGTTGTTCTACTTCAAGCTTTTATTGGATGATGAAGTTCTTGAGCCTATCTTAAAAGCTGAGTCTAGCCACTTTACATGTCCTGGCTTGTATTCTTTTGGTTTTGATTCATATATCATGATCATTGGTGAGGGACAGGATGTAGACAGACCAGCGTCATCACCGCAACAAACTGCACTAACCACTAACCAACCACTAAGATGAAACCATAAACCATTTTATGACGTCTTTATTTTAAAATCATTTGGTAACAAGACACAAAAGCACTTTAACTCATCTGTTTGAAACAGAGTGGACAGACTGGAACAAGCAGTCCAGCCTTTTCCAATGAGAGTCAAGGCCTCAGACTTAAAACAGGCAGGTTTTGTGGGGTTGGGGGGCTGGGTGACTTTCCATTTACTGTACATTTACTGTACAATAAAGGCCACTAGAGCCTAAAAGAATCTTAAAAACATCCCAACAAAGACGAGTGATTATCTTTCCAATTATATTTGATTCTCAAAGCACTGTAACAATACTTTTCAAGGTTTTCAGTGTTTGAAGTGCAATACCCTCTGTTTATTCAGATTCTTTCTCTCTTTATTGTACTTTTTGCACTTTTGGGCGACTGGATGCCTGAACTCCCCTTGGAGAAAGAATAAAGTTATCTTAACATAAATATCTTGTCTTTCGAATAACTGAGATTTATGAAAACAAAACAATAAAAATGGGGAGTTATGTTGCATTCCATTCACCTCGGAAGTCGGAAGTCGGAGCTGGGTTTGATGTCACACCTGAGGTAACAGTGTTCCAGTTAACATAGTCAGAGAAGTCAGGATTTAATTAAACACGGTGACGTCCAAGTAGCCATTGTTTGAGGTACCTCTTACAAACATTGTTATAAGCTTTACTTTTCCTAAGCAAACTCCACTTTTAATTTGTTCAGTTTAGAGGTGCAGGTGCTACATGTGACACTGATTTTAGACACACTCTTACAAGTGTGTCTGGTAAAATAAACATGTTTCCATCACAGTTTATTACTGTTAATGCACAGAGTGGCCATTTTGAACTGCAAAGTCAGCCTTACAAATCATAACTGGGGGCAGTTGGAGTTTCATTTAGAGTTCCAGTGCATCAGTGCATCAATATGACTGCAAACAGTTTAAGTGGTGAAACGTCAAATCTTCATTCATATGGCCAAAGGTTTTCCTTGTAGTCCATGCTGTTACTTTACAAGACCATGCTTCAATGCAACAATACACACTGCATCATTTAAAGAAGACCCAAAGAGTTTGCAGGAAGAAGTGAAGAAAAAGGTATTTTCTTTCCTGCTCATTTTAACCACTGTTAGACATTAAAACTGATCGAAGATGAGAAAATATAATTGGTTTATATTAGGAATTTGTATTTAAACATATAATTGCTCCTACTATAAAGCATTTTTGGAAAATAACTTCAAACATTCCCTCTGCAATGCTTTTTGATGCTCATTGGGTGTTATTGAAACTGCTGTATGTTGTTTTAATAGCAGGTTGTTCTGAATATCCCAAAATCTGGATGTGTGCAGCAATTTCTAACTAAGCGATGAACAAACTTGAGATATAAAATTTATAAAATCTGGATTTGAAATGTTTCGTAATCACAAAATGGATAACTGTTCTTACGCTCTAAGTGTGGATGTGAAAGATGAGTCACAATAACAGCAAAGCGATTAAACTGGAGACTCACCAGTATCATGTGACCAGTAGAGATGTCCATGTTCGAGTGGGCGGGCTCCTCACTCCAGGAGGAGATGCTGCCACGTCCAGAGGGGCTGATGGCCGGACCGCCATCGCTGAACTGAGACGAGACGCTGTTGATCCTGGAGGAAATTGGCTCAGGACGTTCCACGGAAGGTTTGACCGACATGCGCTGCCGACAGAGCTCCTGCAGAAGGGAGGACAGGGATACATCATTCACAGCTCTCTTGCAATGGAAAACAAGTCATGAAGATACTTGATGTACAGTTATTTGAAGCACTCATAACAGATACTCTTTACCACTCAGCCTTCACAGGGAAAGATGTGAACCATGATAGCTCAAGACTACAGGGTAAAGATCTAAAATAATAAAATCTATGTGGTTGAATGCAGACAAAATATCACCCCTGTCAGATCAAATGCTGCTCAGGCAGAATAAAGACCAGATTTATCCCAGAGCCATCATGGCACTTAACTCTAATTATGCAAAACATCACATCAAATGTAAATGAGCTACATTCATATAGCACTTTCAGGATTTTACTGACCACTCAAAGCACTTTTATATTCAAAGCAGTATTCACACTCTCAATTTACAGATTGGGGGAGGTGAACATTAAGGAAAGCGGGGTTCAACATGTGCCAGGGGAAGCTGGGGCTGAAACGATAAGTTTGAAGAAGATTTCAGGTGAGATCTATAGCTCCCTTTCATAAACTTCACCTTCTTGACACAAGTAAACTGGTTTTGTTTTATTTTAAAACCGAAACCTTCACCTTGGTGTCTCATAAGAGAGATAAACATCTAAATTTCACAAGACTTTGATATGTTTTATGTGAACTTCTTGAATCTTGAGGCTGGGAAAAAATTCAAAACATGGCCGTTATGATGTTCATAAGCCTTAAAAATGGAGTTACCAGCACAGTAGTCTGAGTGCTAAACCAGTTTTGGCACTCAAACTACTTCTTGACTCCATCCGTAATTGTCAGCTTACTCAAGTCTAAAGTCAAGTTGCAAAGGCAACAGGTGAGAAACCCAGACGTTTCTTTGCCAAGCAACACTATCCAGCTCATTCTGGAGACAGCAAGGTTTTCCCAGACCAGAAGGGATATACAGAGTCCCTCAATCAAGTTCTGGGTTTACACGCCTCCATTTAGTCAGTCAAGCCCAGAAACCTCCAAAGAATACAGAACTACATCATCTGCAAATAGCAAAGATGATGCCACAACTATAATTTTCATCTGGTTCTATTATATGGTATCAAAATTAGTTTTATTTTCTACAGCCAGATAATCTGGGATCATTGGTAGGTAGCTAGGTAGTGTTGAGAAGTTGTGATGTCTGAAGAAAAATAACAACTATTAAAATACTTCTGTGTTTTTCTCATTTTCTCTTAAGAACGAAAAACGTGAAATTTCAGACACTCCATCAACTGCTGACTTTTATCCACAAGAAATCTTAACATCTTAGCAGGCTTTCACTGGTTAAATAAGGTTAAATAAGGAAAACTTCAGGAAAAAAAAGTCGTCACTCACAATCTCTTTGCAGCAAATACAATATCTTCATTCACATGCCTGAGCAAACTGTCATTTTCTGTCTGCTGGATACGTGACCACAATGAAATATTAACACAATGTCTAACTTTTGGCTCATGCTTCCTTCGCAAAACACTGAGTTGTAATGTCAGTCTACAGTAATGAACAACTGCACCTCTCGCTGTAGATGGAAAGGACAATGCCAGGAGACAATGTGGCTCTAAATGCAGAGCTATGATTTTACTCAGCATATAATAAAGCCTGCAATGACAGAACAACACTTAACTCCTCATTTGTTTTTGAAATGGGAGAGGGAAGGAAGATTTTCAGACTAATCACCATGGAGTGCTACAGTATCTGAGTTGAGCCTAAGGACATACTGTCATCGGTCCAGCTTTATTCCTTCTCTCATTTTTGGCCACAAACTCGAAGACTGAATAAAATCATGTCAATAAGCAATGGAAACGTAAAGGCGTTGCACAATGGAGACCTCAGGAAGACCAAGCAAACAAAAGAGCTTGGAGTGTAGCTTTAGTTAGGATATCATGATCGCCCATCAGTCCCTACACTTTCAAGAAATCTGCCAACAACCTGTCATTTCTTTATATATTTCCAAGAACTAACTAGTGGCTTCAAAATAGGTGAAACGGATTACAAATAACATCATAAGCCCAAGTGTTGTCTGAATATGACTTCTTGTAATGTAAACTTTAAATAAAACATTCCAATTGTTTTTCTTCTCAATTTTTGTTTTCTTTTTAACTTGACTGTATTGAGACTAATAAAATATCTCATTCTTTCACCTCTACATTGATCTAAATCAGTGGTTTAAAAACTTGCAGTCAATAAATTAACAATGAAGAAAAACTGCAATCTCACTTTAAGCCTGTACATAATGACAAAACAGCTTCTACAGTATACTATTTTAATTTATTCAAGCATATTGAATATCTGAAAGCCATCCTACTGTTGGAGAGGGCAAGAAGCAGTAAAAACAGGGTAGTGCTCCAATCTCCCACTTCGCACCTACTCACCATCTTAGCCCTGTGGCCTTAACAGGTTGACTTCAACCTGTCATGCCACATCTTTCCTTTTATATAGTGCCGACCACATTATCAGTATACCTGGTAAATATGTATAGGGTTTTTGGAAAAAAAGACCTACAGCATCACAGAACCTCCACCATACTTAACAATGAACACATGGAGTTTTCCAGATCCACTTGAAATATTTGTTACCAAACAACTATAACCCAGTATTAGCCACAGAAGCACACTGATATGCATAAGGTCTGAATAAGTCAACTCCATTTATATTCATGACAGCAGTGGCCAGTAACTAAAGGATATGGGCCTCTGTGTCACACCATGTTTGTATGTTACATAAAGTCTGATCAACTAAAAGAATTAACTAACAATTCTGCCACTGAGTTACTAAACATATTTTATGCTAAAAGTTGAATCTTTCTAAAATTTTAGCACGCAATTCCGTAAAAGATATCCTAAGAGCTTAGGTATTGTCATGCCCTGGGTAAGTGAGAAGCTACATCAGTGCAAAAGAGACATTTATTTTAAGGTGTTTTCCAAATCTTTTCAAGTGGAAGCCAACAAATTTTTGGCTCTGTAAATCACATTGAGACGGAAAACGCCAGAGGCCCTGATTAAGTTTATTGTGAGAAAGACATAGGAAACCCATGTCAAAGTCAGAGAAAGAGAGGTTTTTTTCTTCATTCCTCCTCATTCATTTATCTTCATTTTCAAACTGCACACACAACACAAAAAAGGCTTTTGTTCTTCAATGTGCAGGATTGCTGTGGTGTAAATTTTGATGTGAATCATGCAAGACTGATTTTTATTCCCAAATGTTGCGTCCCTTTGCTTTCACGTTTGTTGTCTTTATGGTTCAGGTCTGTTATGATACATTTTATCACAACATTACAACATTTTATCAGAAATTACTTGAATAGGGGTCAAGGTAGTTGAGTGTATCTGCATGTAGCATGCCTAGCCTACTGCAGCAAACAGATTAAATCTTTAGAAGTTAAAGCTGAAATACGATAGGCACAGGAGGTTTGCCTAAAAATCACTTCTGATTGGCACAACTACTTTTGTACCCATAAAAACATATTACACACATTTAACTTCATGATGGAATATGTAGAATGTAATAAAATATATGTTAACTATCTGAAGCATGTTTGACACAATTTGTGTAAAAACACATTGGCTGAAAATAAGATCATAAGAGGAAGAACCACTTGTTTATGAATTGCACTTTCAGAAAACTATATTTCATTACAGACTGTCATGGAAATAAAAGGTTAACCTGTCACATATGCACAGGCTCTGTAACATGTTACATAGAACCATAAATTACATACCTCAACCTGCAAGGACACCAGCTACAGCAGGATACCAGAGCAAATCTCTGTGGGGAATCTGTGTCTCCTAATGAGGGAGATGCTGATGATTAACCGACAGCGTGTTTGACTGACAGCAGAGGTAATGTGAGAGGGCCTTCATTAGTCTGTATCAGATCTAACGGATGTTCTCGCAGGTCGGCACGCTGACACTGATCTATGGGCTTGGACAAGGACTAAAACGCGTGCAGATTATTAAAGTGCTCGAGAACCTGGGTCTGGGGGTAAGGGCAGCGCTGCAGCTGGAAGGCGAATGAAAACAGACTGGCATGTGACATAAGATGGTGCAGACCATTATTCTGCTAAATATAATACCAAGACTTTCTATCTGTGAGTTCAGGAAACGGTCGTCAACTCAGATTGCACTTTAAAACATCACCAATGCTTAAACATCTCCAGCCATAAATGTCTTGAATATTCTCTTCTGCTACTTTAAGTTTAAATATTTTTAAAGATTATATCTTTATATCCAACTGTATTACTTCATATTTAGTCCTTTTATTTTACTTTACAACAAACTGTAGGATTAAAATATATGAATAAAGTTCTGACTGATTACTGCAGACTTAATGGATTTCTCAGATTTAGTCAGAAGACTCTTTGTTACTGATCCACAGAGCTGTTCGTTTGGAGAAGTAAATCATCTTATCGCATAACAAAACTCCTTCCAATCAATATTCTGAATCAAATGATTCATGCATGAAACAATTAACCATACGATAGCACCATTAATGTATGATATAGCTCTTTAAATGAGAAAATCAAACCAGCTCTTACTATAATGATATATTTAAAATGTTTCTTATCCATCTTTATTCTGGATGTTAAACAGCCGTGTTACAGGATTCTGAACCAACATGCTTTCTAACACACCAAAGGGTCCAAAGTGGGATTTGGGGACGGATTTATAGAATGCTGTACAAACACAGCACTTGTGTATAAGAGAATACTGTAGTATGTACTGTAAGCATCACTTTGGGCATTTAATGATTTATTTGAGCCATCCTAAAAAGCATTTTTTGATAGCACTGTTTGGATTAACAACAGAAAGTCCAAGGAACTCAAAGATGCTTAAAAAATTGTAGGTTTGCATAAGTTCAGACAATCTTTCGGAGCCTTTTCTAAAAAAATTACAGAATCAAAGACCATCAGTTCAAAACAAGTTTGTCAAATCTTTGTCAAAGTCTGGAAGGAGTTACTTCAGATGAAAGGCAACTGGGTTTCAACCAACAAGGTTCTAGCATGTCATGAACTGGAAACTGCTGGAACATCAATATCATTTCCCACAGTAAAGCTCATTTTATTTCACAATAGCAAGAAAGAAGCCCCTGTTGCAACATTGACACCTTCAAGCTGGATTGAAATTTGCAGAAACCAAAGGCCTTCTGGAGGGTCAGATAAGACAAAACTGTTCAAGGTATTTGGCCACAACGACAAGAAGTATGTTCATAGGTGTCAAGGTGAGTTTTTCAAAGCTAAGAACGTGGTACCAGCTGTCAAGCATGAATGTTTTCCTCCCAATAATAGTGCATTACATAAAAGTAGAAAAAAAATAATAAAAACGGGGGAGTACCCCAAAATTAATATTCTTCACCACAAATGAGCAACTAGAGGATTAAGATGTGGGAATAAACTGGATGCCTCAACAGGATAACAATCCTGGCTCTGAAATAGATAATGAACTCTGACATTAAGGTCATGTAATGGTCACAACCAGAGATCATCACCACTGTTGACAACATGGTGATGATCCCCAGTGATGCTGTGGTGCATGGGTAGAGCATGCAACCCATATACCGGCTGTTATAGGTTCAAATCCTGGCTTGTTGACTTTTGCTGAATGTCTTCTCCCTCCCTTTCCTGTCACTCTACTATTAAACAAAGGGCCACAAAAATCCTTTAAAAAAAAAAAAAAACATGGTGATGATCGCTAACAACAGGCCAAGAAACCAACCAATTTAAATGAACTCAGGTGAGAGTGACAAAATATCCAGTGAGAATGATGCCAAAAGATTGTGGCTGATGGACATTTACTAGCTAAATTTGATGCTTTAAAAATAATTCTGACCAAATATTGACCAAAGACAATCCGTTTTTATTCAAAGTCGTCCTTCAGTTTTTATTTTGTTAATTACCAGAAGTTGTTTTTAATATTATTTAATTGAAACAGTTCAGTTAAATCTATAAAACCCTAAATCAGTTCCCTTCATGTCCAAGATGAGTTGAGATGATGAGTTGAGTTAATCAGAATAAAAATTAATATCTCCTCATTTCAAGTACAGTTTTATAATTAACTCTTCAAAGAAGTTTATCTTGAGAAAAAAAAAAGAATTGTTCTTCTCCGGTCAATGAACACAGACACAAGGCTGACGAGTTACACATTTCAGACTAGTACGAAAGTGGAAAAAATGTAACAAGTACAATCTTCTTTTAATTAAAAGAGGGGATTTTATGGTGTTGAAGATGGATCTAACAATATTGTCATTTTATATGTTTAATAAAAGTCAAATATTGTCTCAATCTATTAGACTCGCTGGCTGTTTGTACGGTTTTGTGCCTCAGAGGGAAAATGCAGAACGATCCAGACACAATGAACTTTGCAGCTGCAGCAATTTTTTTATGATGTAATTAAAGCTGCTTCAAAATGGCTTTCCTCTGAGAGCCAATTAGAGGACAAAAAGTGAAAAAATGTAAAGAAACTGTATAACCCAGACAGGTTTACAGTGTAAATAGTGCAAATTTACCACTCTGACACCTCCAATCTCTGAGCTGCGTGCACACAAGCACCAGAATCTTTATTTACACCGTATTGATTCCCACATTTCATCCCACTAATCACAGTGCTTCATGATATGGAGGTCACTCTGCTGCCAACTTTTGTAGCCTTTGTTTGTGTTTTTAAGCTTATGAGTCAGGACAGGCCTGAACAGAAAAGTTTTGTTTGAACCTTAATTTTACTAATATCTTAATACCTTAAAGTAGGTTTGGGTGTATTGAAAGTCATCAGAGAGTATGTTTTGATCGTAAAGCGGTAATGACATTGTCTTTTCCAGGACATTCATGTTGGCTTTTTTAGTCACTGAGATTAATGTGTTGGATGCCTCTTAAATCATATGCTTTCTGGCAAATCAAAAACATTGCATCAGCCCCTTCAACAACTACATTAACTTTGACTTTTATAAGATAAGTGGATCAATGTTCACAATGATGGATTATTTATCTCTGTCAGGCTTTTCAAATCAGCTTTAAAATACAATTAAATGAATGAAAATTAATGTGTCTGGAAGGGAGGACAATGTTAAAATTGAAAGTGACTCTCAGATAAAAAAGGATCTTTTTTGCCACAGAAAAGAAGTGAACAATAAAAGCCTAAGTCACAGCAGACCATGGCTGACTTTATGACGTACCCAATTTTTTCTGGCTTTGAATGTGTTACTGATACTGGATATTCTCTATTGATACACAAAAGAATCTTTTTTTTTTAACTGAAATAAAATAAAACCAGTTTCAGTTTTTATTTCTTTATGAACAATGCTCTTAATACTTACAGTATTTGCACCACAGAAAAAGATAAAGATAAAGGCTTAAATGAAATGGATAGTTTATTGCAGTAAATCATTCCTAAACAAAATTGAAATATCCAACCTTTAGTTTAAGTGCATTTATTCCATGGGGGTGGGGGGTGGCAGTGCAGGATCCTGCTTTGAGAAATTGTTGTTTTAAGAAAAACACTGTTGCCCTAATTAGAGGCATTAATAACAATAAAGGAGCATCTCAATAAACTGAAATATATTTATTGATGAGGTGTAATATATTTATTACACCTAATAAAAACACGACATTTAAGAATAAAATAATATATAAGACCAATAAAAAAACATTTTAAATACACTAATATTGGCTTATTGCAAAGTATATTGAAAGGCTCTTATTTTCAAAAGGTGCTTTTCATCTGACAAACAAGCCTCATCGGAACCTGCATTTCAGTATACTGAGACTCACCTGAACCTATGAATTAAATACAACTGAGGCATTTTTGTAAATTTTTATTTTAATTCCTAAAAATCTGTCAGACTGTTCAAGGCTTCATTTTCCCCTGTGGTGTAAATATGACTTTACACAGAAAGCCTTTTCTCTTTGCCAAATGTTCAAAACGAGAAAGACAAGAGAACATGCCATTCAAGTAAAGCAGCAGATGACTTCAAGAAAACAGCCACTGATCTGAACTCGACCATATCTGCAGTTAGAGCTACAAAAAGTTTAAAACTTAGACTAAAAGGGTTGGATGAAGACAAGTTTATCTTAGCACCACGCACAGTGAGGATGATAGAAAGGGAGGTAAAAATATCTCCACAGAGAACCGGAGCATTTCCCAGTAGGGAGTTATGCTGCTGCAATAAAAGATTAATTTGTTTTAAGGCCTTTTTTTTTTTTTTTTTTTTTTCATTTTTTTCATTTTATCCCATAGTGCCAATGAATGTGGATTGCTGTATTTATTTTCTGGCAACAACAGAAAAGAAATCAATGAAATTCAATTACTCTTAAAGAAAGATGTCAAGAAAGGATGACATCTTCAAGAAAGATGTCCATGTAGACTATAAGAAACGCATTTGCAGCGCTAACAATTAAGCTGAGACAGACTGTGATTTATATGTGCCATCAGTGCCCTTTAGTGCATCCCTGCCAACAAACATTAAAAACATCCCCAACACCTCTTCTTATAGGCAGCACACCAGGGACTCTACAAGGGACTACATGACCATGGAGTGATACATCACCAGGGGGTGAAAGTAGGCGTGTCTGTGCATCAAGGGATGTGCCACATAAACCACCTCCTTTTAGCCAGCAAGGGTGGGCTGCCTCTGTTGCAAGCTCCTCTGACCAATTTCGGAGGCCAAAGTATTGGAACTCTGAATAAAAGCACAAGTAAAAAGTGGTAGAATAAATATGACAGGGTGTGGAGGTTAAAGGGAAGCCCAAGTGTAAAATATTAAGTATTTCACAAGAAAATCCTGCCCAGATTTGTGTTTTAACTAAGCATTTAATAGGTGATAAAAGTAATCCTGCACTGCAATACCTGTTTTTTATTTTTGCTTTTTTGTTTTACCTTACTTGACCTGAGGGCTTATCATCCATGGGTGGTAGATTTCATTATTAAATGATATGGTAGTACTCAAGCATGGTTGTAACCTAAATAAAAGTTTTTTAAAGAGTAACTAAATTCCAAATCAACTTTTTTGCAGATAAACTGTCTAAATAGGTTCTTAAGAGCGCTATCTTTACATCAAATTGTGACAATTTTGTGTAAAATTGTTTAATTCTGCAATATTTGGCCTAAAACCATCTTAGTGCTGCCTTCCTTGGGTTGAAGGGAAGTACTGCAGTTGAATTTTCCTCTTGGTTACAAACAGTACAACTTGGTTGATGTCTACGTCACACAGCCCCGTGTTTGGGTATAAAACTATCTCACTCAGACACACCCCAGTGGCGAGTCAGGAGTTGGAATTGCGAGCATTGCGAGGATTGATCAATAGCGTTTCTCAGCTTTGCACATGTATGAATCATTTGCAATGTGGACACGGAGTGGAATGGGTCTCCTCTGCTCTGTCTGCAGGCAGGGTTTGCTGCAAGACCACTGTGGGACTGACTACAGTGCTTAGGAAGTGGAAGGGTTCACGGCAGCATTTGCTGCTCTCTCAGTCAGGATATTCACTGCAGAGACATTCGTGCTTTCACATGTTGTCCCCAGAGTTTCCATTAACGCAGAAAAATGTTCCTAGATTTGCCACAAGTCGCTTTTTTTAAAACAAAAAAAGTTGCGAGAGGGGTCTGAAAAGTCACTAAATATGGAGACAAAGTGATAAGTTGGCAACAGTGCTTCCCCTCATCCTGACCACACTCCCAGTTAACCCCTTCACTCATCCCCACACTTGGCTATGGCCTTTAGTGCCTCTTGGCAATGAGGAGCATTGGAATGGCATTGCTTTTACAATGGGTTCTATTTCACTTTAAGAAATCTTTAAACATTTACAAGCCTGAGGTTGGGCTGAGCCTTGTTAATCTGACAGCAACTCCTCTTGTGTAGGACTGTTTCAATCAGATGTCACCACTCATTACCTATTACAGTACTTTTTTTCTGGGTAGCCTCAAGTAAAAATTTACCTATGGATGACTAAATGTATTGTCAACCTATGATAAAATGTGGATTAGATAAGATATTAAACACAATATATAATTAAAAGGTGGATGTAGTCATCACAAGGTCATATCCTGATTAGAAAGCTGTTGTGTTAAAGGTTAACTTTCTTAACTGGAACAAGTTGATTTAAAGCTAAACAATCAGAAAAAATTCAGTTAGGATGTCTACAGCCAAATCTAGCTGATCAACTTAAGTAAAGAAGCATTTTGTTTTAGCCTGGTAAAAACCAGCCCATTGTTCTTTGCTTTGCTTTGTACAGAGGGTCTGGCCTCTTGGCCATTGAGAAATGATTGCTTGCTGGAGCCATGTAGTCTGCTGAAGTTTTAAATTTTACCCAATTGCTAATGTTTGCACGTGACATATGGAATGCACCAGTTTGACACTATTAAGCTTAACGGAAATTGCCTGCACTGTAAACAACCACCCTCCACTGTGAATAGAGAAATGCCGAGCCGAACAAGACGCCTGTTGATATTAATTCAGTATTTGGAAGTGTGGCTAATATGGACTGAACGGCTTTGTTCATTTCCTCTGCTGCCATTGCTGAAACTACTACAAATTCTAAAACGGCACTGAAAATCAATGTCATCATTCACAACTTCTCCTTCTGTTTGCTGATTGGCCCAGTTGAAATTCTACCAGAAAAATCCACTTCAGTGGGAGAAAACCCAGATGGAGCAGTGAAATGAGATCAAAATCGAGCGGAATTCCATAGGAGGGCAATGGCTGGGCTAATTTTGTTCCCTTGCTTGTGTGTGTGTGTGGAGTGGCATGTGGAATAGTGGTAGACCAGGAGGCCAATTAATCCTTGACACATCTGTTCAGGGTTTGATTCCCAACTTTGGGACCTTTGGTGCATGTTTTCCCCCCTTCTCTTTCTGCCCATTTCCTGTCTTAGTACTGCAAATAAAAGGCCACTTGAGCCACAAAAACCTATAAAAAAAATGGAAAGTTCTACCTGTGATTTTAGTACATTTGAATCATTTCAACATTTCATCATTGCATCATTTCAAACCTGTCACATGGTGAATGTTTACTTCAGTGCATCGTAGTTCTGAGGTTGGCAAATAAATATGGTATGTCTAAGAAAAGCGCCTCATACCAGAACAGAATCGCCATGGAGAGAAAATCATCTTGGTGGTTAAATGTGCTCTGCAATAACTGGTCAGCCAGTTCTGCTTGTTTCTCCATGATCTCACCCACCACCTCCTTTTGTTAGACTAATCCAACCATTCTTCAGATTTTTACCTTATGCATCTTCCTTCTCTGATGCATTCTCTACTCTGACAGACTGTTTCAGTATCGTGAGCCATTGTGATGGTAATAAATTTGATAAACGTTCTTGTTTTTATTGAGTGAGTTAGGCAATATAAAATTGTCCTCTCATTACAAATCCTTTTAAATGATTTCATCAGGCCATAAACCAAACAGGTTAATGCCAGACTCTGGTCTTACGGTGGTCATGGTCCCGAGGAACTCTGACGTCATTACTGCCAAAATGCTTTTTATACTAGAATTTAATCTTTTATTGTCAACTTAAACTGCATTATTAGGAGTTTATGGCAGTTGTTTGAATATTATGACACCTCCACTTGTTCTTGTTAGAAGCACAAACCATGATAAACAAGTCTGAGGCATGTGAATCCTGAAAGATCAAATAGATGAAAAAAAAGAAGTTATTTTTGAACCATTTTCCTGTTATCAACAGATTACTTTTGTCATTTAAAATCGTTCTTGGTCTCTGGATTTACATTGAAAGCTATACTCTATCCTTAGATTAATTTGATAGAAAGGTTAGATAATTAAGGCATTTAGCCAATATTTGAAGAAAGCATAAATCTAAGTGGACAGTATAAAAAACTGTGGGCAGGGAAAAGGGCAGAAGCAGCTTCATTTGCTTCCATGCATTCATCAGCTGACCTCCATTTATTTAAATTTAGTTTATGGTGATAATGGGTCCAGCGCTCTTCCCAGTAACGCTTTCCAGCTACTCCAGTGACTTCCAAAGGTCTACCAAGGCCAGAAGGGATATAATGTCCTTCTAGCAAAATATGGGTCTGCCCCGGGGTCTCCTTGCAGCGGAAAGTACATTGAAGTCCTACAAGGGGTTAGCATCCTGATCATATTCTGAACCACTTCAACTGACTACTTTTGATGTGAAAGAGCAGGGACTCTTCAAGCTCCCCTCTGAATGATACAGCTTCTCCCATTATGTCTACGGCTGAACCAAGACTCCCTGGTTTCAGGCGTTTGTGTCCAAGATCTAATTCTTTTGTTCACTGTCCCCATCTTCTCAGATCTTAGTTGACCCTTAGATGGGGGTTGGACCATTGAATCAACTTAGCTACTTTTTCACCATGACATAAAAATACAGCCCTAAATGTTGCAGTTAAATCCAGATACTGTTTAGTCTACGTCCAGCTGAATCCAGCAATTTAGCATTATTAATGTGTGTATATTGTGATTGCAAAGGATGTAATATTTAATAAGCTATGAGTCAAACTCCCATTACTTTACTCTTTACATGCAAATGAAATATTTGGCCAGTTGGACTGATTCTCACTGTGCTTGATGCTAAGATGCCTGCTGTAGAAATACGTCAGATTGCTGGTTGTAGGTTATTTGAAACAGATATCATAACATAATCGTAACATCAAACCATATATTTGTGGAATCGTGGAAAACAGATGTACCAAGAATCTGATTTGCAGCAATAAAAGCAGTAAATTTAGACAGAAAGAAGAAGAATAGTCAATAAAATCATAAATATTCTATTTCTGTTTGTTTTCTCTCTTGGAAGTTTAGGGAATCTTGTTAATATTTGCATTACCTTGCGGTGTAGCTGAATCTCTCAACAAAAGAAACAAGATAATGTCTCGTGCTCTAAATGAAATAGCCTGAAATTTTTTTCATTTCATTCCTTGATAATAGCACCTGCTGAGAGAGAGAAAAAAGGATTTTATATGGAAGATCAGATGTAGAGATGTGATCCCGCAGCAGACTTCAGGGTCAGCTGTGGAGCAATCCAGGGACTCGGTGACTGACGAGCTTCATCTGACGTCTCTTCGCCCCACACTCCAACACGCTGCACGCAATGCTCTGTCGACACCCGTCAATCAACATCTCCTTTGTTGGCAACGACCAATCCCATGTCGGTGTTACACCCGGTCCGTTTGACTGACAAGGTTGTGGAGCGGCGAGCTGGTGAGGAGCCGCTGAGGGGTGCAGGAGAATCGGAGTGGGTAGGGTTGCAGCGAAAGAAATGGAAGGTGTAGTGGGTGTGAGCAAAGGTGTAAAGTTAGGCCCCCAACAAACGGGGCAGAGGTGTAAGAATGCTTAACATGCAGCCAACTGGTGAGCATGCACGTGTGTGTGTGTTTGACAGTCAGCATGAAAGAGCTGCAGTAGTAAAGCCTTCAGGCAGCCTTCCGCTTTCTGTCTGCTTTAATTGCTCTTAGCCCCAGAGACTGCACACGTGCACGCACACACACACACAGGATCCAGCCCAGGGAACCCCTCCACACAGCAGTGCTGACAAAGAGACGAGGTTTACACGGCTAAGATGGGAGCTGAACACCAAGGTCTTTCATTGAGGATGACGACACCAGGACTCGGTGAAGACGACCGAGAGAACAGGATCAACAGAAGGAGCTTTGGGGATCCGACAGAGTCAACCAAGTAAAAACCGAGCAAAAAGCAATTTTACTGTCAGGCATCACCCCAATAAATTATGAGAAAAGGCACAATTTAAAATGATTCGTTTCTCGGCTAAGTGAAGTTTAGTTAGAAAGCTGTCAAATCCTAAGCAGAGACCATAACTTTCCTCTAATATTTGCTAGTTCTTTCTCCTGACAGATAAACAATAATTTATCCACAGACATTAGCGTCACAAACTATTGTGCTCTCTGACGCAGCAGTAAAGTCTATTTCAGGAGTTAAAAATCTCTGGAGAAGAGCATAAAGTGTAGGCACTTACGTGTGGTGGGTGTGTGGAGGGGGGGCCTCATTATAAAATCAATGCTCACAGGACCACTCTCATTTAAAAACATGGTGGGGAAAAGGTCAGCGAGAGTGATGGAAAAAATCTCAATCTAATTCTTTGCTCAAAAAGCCACTTAATATTGGATTCTGTAAATTAAATTTCACACTCTGCTATTCTGGCCAAAGGATAATTGCAGCCAGCAAACGAGGAGGAATAAAAATAACTGGAGGTGGAAAAAAAGGAAAGCCTGTTGGGTTTGTTTTATTGCTTCAAGCCTTAAGCAGGAAATAATGGTGAGAGACACAAAACAGCACTCACTTGTTTAAAACGTGACGAGAAGATCTTTTATCAGCAACAAGTTTCTGAAGTTCACTCACCAGAAGGTGTAAAGAGAAACTAAGCTTCATTGGCAACATATATATTAATAATGCACTCATATACTGATCAAAACTGAGAATAGATGTAAATAAATTGTTTTATTAAGTCAAAGTTTAGCTTTTTCAGACAATTTGAGAAAAAGTTTAGAAAACTCCTCCCATAACTCACAAACTTGTCCTCATCATTAGTCTAGTCAAATATTTTTTTTTTTATTTTACATTTCAGCAGGACAGATGTGTAGGCCAGGACCTGTTCAGGCTGACCAATCAGAGCTCATTGTGCTACATCACTGGAGAACATAGCATTCAGCGAGCCACATCAATGGAACTTTAGCAGCATAGCACTTAAACTTATAAAACAATTCCAGCTAACATGCTTAAAGATCAGGCTCAACAAGAAGTCAAACCTCGGACTAAATGTAGTTTTTAAATGTTAACAGTTAAGTACCAATCAGTTACAGTGTGATCAAAATCTAATTTTTCACTGATTGTGTGTTTTTTCTCCCTTTTTATTAAATGCACCAAAACTCCCACTTTTTCTGTCTGTAAATGTTTTCCAGATTACAGTTAGGGACATACAGTTGGATGCATCGATGGGGATAATTTTTTATCCATTTGTCTGTTGTCTATACCTGGTAACCGTTTAAAGGTTGGCCGAGAGTCAGGTACACCCTGGACTGGTCACCTGTCCATAACAGTAATTTTACTGGTTACTGTGTGTGTCTGTGTGTGTGTGCGGTAGATAATTTCATTTCTTAATTTTCGGTTCAATTTAAAACTACAAACTAATTTTTGTTTCTTTGTGGTCACCTTTTGTTGAATTAGTTGTAATAATATTCATATATTACTCATATGAGACTGCATCAGATATGTGCAGAGAAATCTGCCAGTAATCAGAAACTGATATTTTTTTTCACCTTTATCAGCCAATCACAGTCTCGAAAGTCTTTTTTTTTTTTTCCCTTGTCAGTTAATGCAACATACCTTAAGAAACAACAGGGTGGGCTACCAACTGCACTCTTCAGTGTGGAAGTTATAACTGTAGGAAGAAGACTAAATGGGCTGAGTATCAGTGGGGTGTTTAATGTCAAAGGTGCAAGAAAAGGTGTGGGAAGCTGCTCAAAAGGAAACTGTTTTCTACAGAGGCATTTCAGTGGTTCATTCAAGCTGCTATTTTTAAGAACAACAATGCTTTCAACAGTTAAGTTTGTAAAGCTAATTGCTAATTGTGCTACCGGCAGTTTAAAATGTGAACTGCCTAATCATGTCTTTGTTTGAATATATTAGCAAGATCATGTTTTACAGCAACTGCTCTTTCCCACACCTTGTGTTCCCTCTGCTCCTGATATAAATATTCATTGACAGTTAGTGGAAGGAAAGCTAGATAAAACATTTTTAATTGCTGATAAATCTAGTTCTTCAAGAGAAATTGACTAAAACTGGTATTTGCAGGTCAGAACTTCAGAAAAAATCGTAAATCAGAAATCAGTCACAAATCTGTGATAGGTGCATCACTAGGTAATAAGTGTTTTAGTCCAGAATCTGACCTGGTTGCACCTAAAAGGAAGCCAGAATCATCTCTAAAAGTTTGGTCGATCCATTTCTTGCTGCTTGTGTAAAAATTGACTAAATTAATGAAAATGCAGGAGATACATTTTAGTATTGTTCAGTAAAAGGTAAAAAACCCAAACCTTTGTCTTGAACAATACACATGTACTTTATTTGGTAATGGGACCTTAAACCACACAACCAAAACATACAAAATATTTCAAGCTTTCTTTTCAGATTTAGAGGACACACTGACACCTCCTACCTGATAGGTGGCAGTAGCATCGCCGCCACTGTCCGTGCCCAGATTGGTGAGCTTCTCCTTGAGCTTGTGGTGGGAGCGGTGGCGAAGGCAGTAGACCACTGTGGAGGCCAGCAGCACACCGATGATGCACAGGATGGACACAACAGTGAGGATAAGGAACTTGGTGGACTCTCCCTGGCTGTACTTGGTGGGGATCTGCTTGATCTGGCTTCCCTGTAGGCAGCAAAAGAGGAGGAGATAAAAAAGGGTCCATATATACAACATATTTCTTTTGTTTTTGTATCTGCTGCACATGGTTTACTTTGTAGCTCAATGAGGTGTGACACAGCTAACACTGTAAGAAAAGTATTTGAATTACACTAAAGATGGACAACAGAAGTATCACCACACTGGTTTGTGAAAGACTTTCATGTTTTACCTGAAGGGTTAAAAATAAAATCACAAAATTATCCCCAGGTTGTTGATTAATACTGTATACACATTTTTGAACTTCCCAGAATGCGTATTAACTAGTTATTTTAAATATTATGGACAAATACGGGAGGTTATGTTGGAATTCCCAGAGCAGGAGAATCAGGAAGTTTGTTGTATGAAACCAAAACACTGACATCAGGCGTTGAGCAGTTAGGGGGATTGATAAAAGTCTAATTCAGATCAATTTTCTTTATTTAATTGGCATAATTTTGGAATAAAAGACACATTTTGCTATTTGCAACAACTGTATTTCAAATAACATTTCATCCATTTTAGTCTGAATTAAGCCACTTTAATTTAATATAGTCAGGCTCAAATTATTATTCAGTCACATTATTTACATTTTCTTCTTCATCATGTTTCTTTTTAATGTAATTTAACCCTTTTATGAGTTTTTCTTTTTACTTTCTTATCATTTCTGTGTTGTAAACAGTCTGAGATTAGAAAATTGCTGCCTTTTGTTCTCTTTAAACTAACATTTTTATCGTAAAATAACAGCATCACTTCAATCAATGGATTAAAAATGAAGATTGAATGAAAAGATTTTAGGAATGCTAAGCAGTTTCCACAGTTTATTGTATATGAACTCAGGCAAACCCTAACAGGAGAATAAAAAGAAAAACTTAAAAAAAATAGCACATGTAAAAAGTATTTATTAAAGAATAATCAGCAACATCAACTGTACATTATGTTTTGTGGTCTTAAAAGAGAACCTGGAAACTTTAGCACAGACTTTCTGTAATATAAAAACTGGCTTAACTTTAACAGCAAAGAGAGATTTGTAGTTTTATAATAAAGTAAAGGCTGAATGTTAGGTGAAATGTGTGTAAATGAATTCATTTAGGTATTCTGAATCCAGTATTACTGAGAGAATGTAAGAAAATCGCAGTTTTACTCAGGGTTATTCTGAATGGGCCTCAACAATTAAAATTTGCTCAAATGTAATCCTTTTATTTTTTTTTTTTAAGTCTTCAGATCTGTCCAGATAAACTAAGTGCAAATCGTATTATAAATGCTTTTGCTTCTGTAAACATACAGTTAGAGTTCTGATTCATCCATCGTGTTAGAAATTGTGTGACGGAGATTGTTACTTGTGAACTGCAGGGGTGTATAAAAACATGTGCTTTAAAGTGAGCATGCTTTCAGGTGATTTTCCTGATCAGTCAGACAAGAGGAGCTAATCTGTGGATACATCTGGCAGCACGTGGGACGGGAACAACCCTGCAGGCTGTCAGAGCGTCACTGCATGCTGTTTGATACCCCTGGATTAAAGCATCTGCAAAAACAGGCCAAAAATACCCAAAAACCTGACAAGATAATCTGTGTGAAATGCATTAAGAGCATGAAGCTATTTTTGATACTAATGATTCTCCCCTCAAGAAGGAATTTAACAAAACCGGCATAAAATTTTGAAAGATAAAACAGTTTATTCCACCATCTTTAATGCTTAGCCTTGCATTTCATAAAGCAGCTCCACAAACCCTCAGTTAATCCACAGGTACATCTGAGCAGGAGTAAAGGATGCTCTGCCGACCTCGGCTGCAATCTAACTCAGCGCGTGAGAACCAGCTCCCTGAGCAAACAACTGGAGATTAAAGAACGTCCTTCCAGACCACTCTGCCGCTCCAGATAACACAATGAACACAAGACGTACGATAAAAGCCTGCTCTGCTTCATGAGCCAATAAGAAAAAAACGGCTGCAATAATTTGAGAAAGAGGAAGAGAGTCTTTATTGAACTCCTAATTAAGTGCTGCAATTCCAAACTGCTGCTTGCTGTTCATTTTCTGACATAATGGGCCCTGTTGCATTTCTTTTTTTTTACCTGACAAACTAAGAGTTAACAAAAGCCAACATAATTCCCCATTATTACATGCAGCACAACAATGTTGGCAACAAAGACGGAGGCAAGAACCAAAAGGAGGAGAGCTGCAAATTGCACTGCCAATTACAAGCCTGACAAAGACTGTTCAACAGAAATCAATAGCAGAAACAGCTCGTCCCTTTCTGGAAATGCAATCCCTTCCCCTTTTTTTTTTTTTTTTTTTTTTTTTTTGCTGGGAAAATTTTGTTTGCAATGCTGGGTCTCTTCACATCTGAGAAAAGCAGCAGGTTCTCACTCGAGTTTAAGAGAAGAACCGAGGGGGGTGAAACAGAAGAAGACGAAAAAAAAACCCTGTCCCTCAGTTGTAGAGGTCACAGAGATTAGGTGAGGAGCAGCGTGGTGAGTTAATGGAATGGAGGCTTTGAGAGCAGAGCGGTGAGGAGAAAAGGGGAGGGGAACAGTCCTCCCGAATCCCTCCTGCCTGCCTGTCAGCACAGAGGAACTCCGGGAAGAGGGAGGAAAAAAAAAAAAAGGAGTGCCGCACACAAATCGGGAATTCTTGTGAGGTTTTAGGGTGCCACTCCCCCTGTCCCCGACTCCCCTTCCTCCCTTCCTTAACACCATCGCCACCATCAACACTCGATAATTCTCCACTCCAACCCCCCCTCTATGATTGCATTCATGTGCTGCTGCATTCAGCACCTAATAAAGAGTGGCCGCAGAAAGACCTACAATGGGGGCCAGCGGTTGTGCGCTGCTTTGCGGGGTGTCCAATTTACTGGGGTGTACTGTAAGAGCTGGCTGTAATGTGACGATCCTCAAAGCCTGCGAGAAAGAGTGCTTTCTAAGAAAAAATCTGATGGTAGTGCATAAATCTGCTTCAAACATAATGCAAGGGGGATAATTACATTACACCTCTATGGCTGCACATATTCATTCAGACATCTGTAAGAGCAGAAGGAATTGATTGTGTCTATTTTCACAGTTTCTTTTCATTAATGTGGTTTTAATGTAAAAGATTGCAGCAGAAATAGCAGCCATTAAGGAGGCATGATGAAGAGTAGTGGCTGAGCAGTAGTGTGTAAGTGTTGTGGGCTTGGCACAGCCATTAATAATGAATTATTGCTGATCCCACACGCTTCCAGTGGAGTAATGTTTGGTTAATTTTTTTTTTGCCCCCCTTCTCAAACCCACAATACTGTGGATCAAATAACTTCATTTGTCATTTTCCTCCCCGAGTCATCTCATTGTTTTGTCAAATTAAGTTTCATGGAGAACCATCGCGCCTTGCTCGGCGAGTAATGGCCCATAATTCAGGGCTCTAACTGTAACAGCTCAGTCATCTTTCACGGGACAGATGCCGGCATTTCCAAAGCACACTTCCCCCTCTTCCTCCTCCTCCTCCTCTTCCTTTTCCCAACAATTCCACCTCCTCCTCAGGTCTCTTTATCATGGCTGCCTGGCATGTCTGTCTATTGATTCAAACAAATGTTGCTTGACCCCACCTGCTTAATCAAGTTTGGTTGCAGTTGTTAGTAACAGCAAAAGAGGCGAATGTGTGTGTGTTTGCAGCCATACTGCAGGCGCTCAGGAGGAAAACGAAGCAAAAATTTGCCATGATGGAAAATCAAATGTTTGCTCCAGATGGGAGGTGGAACACTCATGCATGCACATGCATGCATCAAACCGTGCAGCCTCCTGTGTGATGTGCAGCTCGAGGCGAGTATGTTAATACCCTCTATCTCTGTCTACATGCGCTATCTATATTGTGCTATACGTGTGGAATAATAAGAGGTTATCAGACCAGCTCTGCAGCTTTGTGGCCTTTCGCTGTTATCCCTCCTGTGGCTCAACACTTTCACCCAAATTGCATTTCACAGGAGCTCAATGGAGAGCGCTGCGGATGCCAACATGAAGAGGAACTAAATTTTATGCATGTTAATTCAAGTAAAAAGGAAAAATCTAAGATATTAATTTGTAAGAAAAAAGCTCAAATTTAATCTTTAATGTTTTTGTTAAAACGTAAAATAATAACTTTTTTGGGAGGGATTGATGGGACTTTGAGAATGAAATGGGAATACCAGCACCTAAAAAGCAAAGAACTGAAGGGACTCATTTCCATGCTTCCACTCCCTATTGTCCATCTGCTCTCACTAAATTCATTGTACTTGCAAATCTTTTCGTTTCGCAAACACAATTTGACAGAAAATTCTCTGGCTCATACTGAGTGCGCAATTTCGCAAAGCCTTAATGTAACCCATCGAGAATGCCGTCAGCCTATCTGCAGTTTATCTGCTCTATTTATTCTGTTTCTGACAAATAATCAGACAGAAAATGTTGAATTGGTCAAGATGAATTTGAGATTTCGCTTTCCATTAAACTAGCAGCTTTAGCTGTGCTGGTTGTGACTTAATTAATATCTTTTGGTGCTCTTACAGTTGTTATAAAACTTAAATGATAGTGCTGAAATTTGAAAAGCAAGATTAAAGGTTTAAGGTATCGAGATATGCTGGATTAATGGTGTTGGGGTAGTTTATGTGTGTGGAAGTGCGCGTGTGCATGTGTGTAAATAGGGGTGTGGATTAGCCTGGCTTCCATAGACAAAAGGCAGATGGATTTGCACGGCTTTGGCTTATTCAGAATGAGTTAAAGAAAGGAAGAAAAAAAAGAAAAGGGGTCAGAGGGATAGCAGCGGACGGCTATTGTTTTCCTCTGTGATGACTTGCTGGAGGAAACAAAGATCTGTCTCTCATCTCTGATTCATCCTGGGCATTTGCGAAAGTTCAGCTCTGTGTTAACGGAACCTCTTAGCAAACAGAGGAGCACTCCAACTCCACAAGCTGGTGGGACTTCGCACACCCTTCCATACAAGATGCATGCACACACATGCAGGGTCCTTAAACATGTCATGTTCCAGAGCAAACCGATTCATGCCCCACACTGTGCACAACTCGTGCACATAAATACTGATCAATCAAACGGAAAGTTCACTTTAAATTCATCCTTATCTAAAAAAAAAAGCACACAAAACAGTAAATGGATCTATGTTATGAATGCATTTCTGTGAGACTCCAACCTGCAGACAGACTGGGATGCTCTTCCAAGATGACAGCTTGCAAATATTGAAAATGATTTGAATGTTGCACATCCTGCGGTGCAAAGCGGCAGCTCGAGAAAATGAAAACAGCAGCAAATCCCATTAAACTGACTGTTATTACAACGTTACAGCGAGATGCAGCTGCATGAAATCCCCGAGCCGGGGGAGCAATCTGTCAGCCAGTGTCTGAACTCTGGGGATACTCCCACCACACATGCATCTTTAACAGAAATCTACACAGCTGCTGATTTCAGTCATTTTTACACAAATAAATGGATAACAAATGCTGTAGCAGACATGGCCTAAAAATATAAATAGAAAAATAAGGATACACTCCCTAGCTTGACACTGGACTGAATAAATCCAACCAGACTCCTTACATTTTACACAGACTTTTAGGGAAGAGACATTTACAGCTGCAGATGAAAATTACTACCATTTACATGTAAAAACATATGAAGTGAAACAAATCCTACCAAAAATCCATGATGAGGAGATACAGTGGAAACCTCCTCCTGCTCCTATTTCCCATTCAACTCTGGGTCCACAGACAGCACCTGACTAGCAGCAGAGGAGGAGGAGCAGGAGAGAGCGAGTGGGAGATGGAGAGAGATTTATCTCCTCCCATCATCCCTTTTACCTCATTTGAAGATCAACAAAAAATGGAAAAGAAAGTTCCTGGGTTCCTCCTTTTCCTTCTCTCTGCCATTTAATTACAAAAATTAAAAAGAGGAAAGATGCGGATTCTCTCCTGCTTTTTTTTCCTGGATGCAGTTAAGTACACATTTAGAAAGTGGTGAAGACTATAAGGCAGCAGCATCCACCGCTTCCACATGGATGACTGAGATGCTTTTTTTTTTTTACTTCCAAAGAGAGAGAGAGAGACTACAAAGTGTTCCATGGGGCTCCTCCTTATATTTCTCCCATCCCTCCCTCTATTCCCTGCCTGTCTACAGCACATGTCACCTCCCCTCGTTGCCATGGTGATGGCTCCACATGTTGCCGACAGGAGGTGAGAGGAAGAGGAGTTCATGGAAAAAAAAAGAGTAAAGAGAAGGGTGTCTGGGGGCAAAAAAGGAAAGAAAGTACACAGACTGATAAAAAAGAAGGAATGATGTAGAGAAGAGGAAACTGGAGATAAGAAGAAGGAATTGATCAAAACATCCAGTCTTTACAGATCTATTTTTCCAGTTTTGTAATCCAGTTATTCTACAGATTGATAGAAATATGCTTGCTTTTTGAAAACAAACCAAAAAAATAGAAAAATAAATATTCTGTTGTCTGAACACGAGCATTCCTCCATCTGGATATTCCTCTTTGAGAAATCGGCTGCGAAAAGAAATCTGAGGATTTTAAGTTCAATTGGCCAATCAGAAAGTCAAAAAATAACAGCTACCAGGTTTTCTTTAAAACTCCTAAGCAAAGAAGAAGCTAGCTATTTTCTGCATCAGTGAGGTGAAGTGAGGAAGCCCAGAGATGTAAGCATCTACTTAGAGGGAAACTATGTTGTATGGCATGTTGAGACACGCCAGCCATTAGAAAGCGAGAGAGAGTGAGACTTTCAGCAGATAACTGGGAGGCTCAACAGAAAACAGCAAAGTGACTTTGCTGTATCCATTTGAGCTATCAACCTTTGTCTGTCATAAAACTTGCTGGATTTATGGAATATTGAGCACTTTTGGAAGTCTCAGTGATGGTTACCATCCACATCTTCAGGTTGAAAAAAAGTACAAACACAGGCTATTGTTTTCCAAATGATAACCACATTATTCTCTAACAGTCTAAAATGTCAACTATAATCATTTAGTCTCTTTTTTGAAATACCAGTAAAACAGTTTTGCAGCAACTGCTCTCACACACACAGTGTGATATCTGCTGCTCTTATATTTTCTTGTATCAAAGCTCTTAATCACAAAAATCAGTATCAGCAGGTCAATACTTTACAATATTTGAGGACCAGAAAGCAACTACAAAGTTCTTGCATCCTTACAGGAAACAAACACTGATGTCAAGATTTTGCTGAGAGCACCTAAGTTCACTTAGCTGTGATATATTGAGAATAAAAGTGGTAAACCCCGTCAAATGTTGGTACTATATGTATATCCATCCATTTCTTAGCTATATAATCTCAACTATTCAACTTGACATGTGAAGGAATAATATGTCTTAGGCTTTAACAACAACAACAAAAAAAATGTAGTTAATGCATGTAAATTATTATTCCTTACATCCTGAGTGCTTGTAAAAGGTAAAAAAAAAAAAAATGAGAAGGTGGGTAACCAGTATAACACCAAGCAGCAGATAATATGTATTTATTTTAACTTGCATCATTTTCTTATGTCTGTTATGAAGGATCAACACTGCTAGTGAAAGTAATACCTCAGAATAGATGATAATAATGTGTTACTGTCACAGTAAAATAATTTCAGCGGGGATAAAGTCCCTACATTCATGTCTCTTTGCATATGCAACTCATAATAATTCATTTGAGAAGGCAGGTTACTACCACAAACTCAGGATTAATGCCTAAAATGCAAAACATCGCCACACATAGTCAAGATGGCGCCATTAATCTACCTCTTGATCAGTACATACTTGTTATTTTGTTGACCAAGACAAACAGCTTTAAGGTTGTCATGTTGCAGAAGTGACCGGTGTTCGACCTCACATATAAACATCCCCCTAAAGACTAAGCAATTTGAATAGGTTAATTACTAGATGCTGAGGGTGCACAGGGACGCAAAGCAAGCAACGGTAAGCTTCCAGCTGCAGCAAATATTGGTGGAGAATTCATAAACCGAGTCAGGAACAGGTTGCACATTGGTATGTTTGTGAAATTGCATAAGACAAAATGGTGTTCACATGCTTGCTTTTATGCATGGATTTCAGGTGTATTTATATAAAGTGTGTTTTTTCTGTTTGTTGGCTGTGAGTGCACACAGGCTGACATCTCCCATCTCCCCAGTGTTTGCAGTTCAACTTGGAGGAGAAAGGAAAGAGGCAGAGAAAAAAAGATACTGCCTAATGCAGCTGACAAGGTCCTTCCTTGTTAGTGTGTGTGTAGCTTGGAGAAGGGTTCTTCAGTTTATCTTTCTATTCAACCCACCCAACATACCCCACCACCCACCACCCCCAGCTCCTTCACAGAGACCCCCATGCAACCTTTTGTCCCCCTTGGCGACAGCTGGAGGTGGCAGGCGGCAAAGACCCTCAACTATACTCTCCATGGTGGGGTAGGGGAGTCGTTTTGTGATTGGTGATTCGGGAGGGGGCCGGGCCTTTCAGTTTATATCAACCCCAAGCCACCCCCCACCACTTCTCTCGACCTCCACCTGCTTAACTCTCACTGCCTTGAACACTAACTAATGGAGTTGGAAGAAAAATGTTCAGAGGTTTGAGCGCCAACACTTTCTTTCTTCGAGTAGGGAGAAAAAAAATATCTATTTAAGGCTTTTATTCACCACAGCCACATGGTCCCAGCATCCAAACTGCCAGATATGCCTGATCTGCAGCACATGCCTAATATCTTAACCAAAAGAAGACTGTTTAATTACCTTCTTCACTCAATTCTATGACAGCATTAAAAAAAAACCGAGCATGCTTCTGAATTATCAACCAACTGTTTTTGCATTATTTTCCTTCATCAAGAACAGAAATAGGAAAATATAAGCATAAACACCAGGGTTGTCCTTACCCTAATGGCCTACTGTTAATTATATTACTGATGGTAAGGTTTCTGTTTAGTATTTTTGATGGTTTTACCAAATGCAGTACCGGATTGTCTACTTCATCACACTTCCATTTGAATTATAGCCAAAACAAAAATCGGATTGTGTAAAGTTCAGTTCAGTTTATTTCTATAGCACCAAATCACAACGAATGTCATCTCAAGGCAGTTTACAAAAAAAGAAAAATAATTTCAATTCAATAACACATACATTCAAATTGATCCTAGTTATCAATCAGTGCATTAAGCTCAATTAATTATTCAAAGCAGTTTAAAAAGTTTCTATCTAAGGAAACCCAGCAGATTGCACTGAGTCATTAACTGCAAAAGAAGGGATGTCAAAATATATTTTTGTCCTTCCCAGTAATCGATGGAAAAGTATTTACTGGCACTGCAATAATCACACAGTTTTATAATTTCTGACCAGCTTTTTGTGTGCATGTATTTTGACAGTTTGTGTACAAGTTATTGCTGAACCTCAGCTTTTAATCCCTACTGATCTTCTCTCTTCTCTTTTCAGTCTGTATCTGCGAAATTCATTTCAAGTTTGTTTCAGTTATGCCTTTGCAAAAGATTTAGAATGACTCTACATAAGTTTGGAAGGTGTAATCACTGTGACTAAATCATGGGTTGTAAGTTTACTGCTGTAATTCACACATTATCTCTCCAACTCATATTCAGGAGTCAGGTTGACACAGTTAAATTTATAATTTGTTTCAGTTTTAATTACATTTACTTAGGTGTTAAACCATAACCATAATAATTTTGATTAATGCAGTATTGCTCTGATTTTACAGTGTTCAAATCACATTCTGGACTTGAACTGATGTCAAGAGAAATCTGTGTCCCCAGTTATGTGAAGCTGAGGACAGCAACACTCCTCGACATCAGAGGCTTGAATTGATATAAACAACCTAGTTTTGGACCCCATATTGGAAATGCACACAATTGGCAATCGCATTATAGCAAAAAGTTCTGGGAAATTAGGATTCAGGTGAAAAAAAAAGGTCCTGGATTACATAGTCGAAACATTCCTCATCACTGCCTTTAGTGTACAGCCTGAAAAGAAGGTAAGGACATAGTAAGCTGTCAGATCTCTCTTAACCAAAACACACCATTATAAGGAATTTTCCCCTTTCTTGTTTTACATGGAAAGACATCCTCAGATCAAGACAGGCTCATAATTCCAACTGTTTAGTACCACAGCACAAGCAAAATATTTCTGCACAATGCAATCTAGTGGATCATGTCATTTGCAAAGAAGCAAACCTAAGACCTGTAACACTATATACAGTTGTCTGCTGGAAGGAAAAACAAAAATAAATGAGTCTGGTAACATAGTTATGAGGGAAAGGGCTAATTTAGGGAGCTTTTAACAACTTATTTGAAATAAATTAATGATTATGCAGTAGCAAACCTTAAACACAGTGCCTGTTGTATTTCTGCATGGAACAACAAACACAGGAAGGCCATTTAGAATTTAGTGTGATTTTGTGTGTGTGTGTGTGTGTGTGTGTGTGTGAAAATATTTTTTACTGTTTTGTTGGAGCTCGTCACTTTGAAGAGTTTTGTAAATCTAAAGTCTTTTTTCATTGGCTTACAGGGCTGGATATGTCAAATATTTATTTTTCAAGGACTGCTTGTACAACCATGGGTCACAGATTTTATTAAACTGAATCACATTCACTTTAAAAAAGAAACTTAAGGTCATGAACACTGAGCTAGACAATAATTGGTTTACAACACCTCCGCCTGAAGATCTTGAGCACATATTTTGAACAGTGCTGATGTGAATAGAGGTATAGTTCTATGAACACTGAGATCTGTGGAGGAGCAGATTGTGTGAAATAGAGATTTAGATCATGTTTTCCAAGAATCCAACCACAAAAGATTTGTTCGAAAGGACTTTTATTTTCATCCTGAATCATCTAATCTGTAAACAGAATCTGTCATGTTGTTTTCGTGCAAAGTTTGTCAGGAGAATGTCATCATGGTACAGTGGTGGTGCAAAAAGTCTTGAACCATTTTCTAATTTTTTTATATTTTGAGTGCCCCATCATTCTAACCAAAGAACCTATTCTGAAAAGAGTGGCCTCTAATCTCAACGGATTGACCTGTGTTGTGCGTAAACATAACAGACAACTTGGCAGAGAAACAATTTTGAATTGTATCCTGACTGTAATTACATATACACAGATAAAAGATTTCAGAACCAAGGTCTCCACATAATAAGCTTGATAAATGACACACACCTCACTTTTTTGAAAACAGTCAGGTCTGCTCTATTGTTCAGATGCTTTCAGAACAATACAGGCATAATCTCTGCAGTCAGATCCGTCAGATGGCAACAACATCAGAGGCCATCATCGGCTGGATACTCAAAAACAGCCTGTGTTCTGTTCAAACGGTTACCGATGGAGACAAAATAAAAGACTCACTCTCCTTTTTTTCTACCAAAATGACAGCTCATTCAGCTCAGGACCACCAAACTGTTGTCCTTTGTGTGTTCCAAGATATTTGGGATTCCTGCGACCCACCACGCTGCCCTCACTCCCATTGTTGATGAGGATGGCACCCAAGACAAAAGAGCCATCATCCACATTATACGGTAGCCCCACAGCCCCAGTGCCCCCTGGGACATGAGTCTTTAACGTACAGTAGCCAAGCATAACATCTGGTCTGACTGACAAACTGACAGTGACCAAGTATTTTGTGGACTGTAAAAGTAATGCAGCCTGACGGCATAGTAATAAGAAAAAAGAGCTTGTTACATTTTAAAAGATGTCTCCAATTTTATATTTTTCTGCTTTTAATGCTATCAAAAGATTTATCTCCTTGTTATAAAGCACTGCTAAAATGTATACTATAGAAATTTGACGTGCCTTCCACGTTTCAGAAAAAAAAGTATATCAACTTTCAAATGGCTCTTTAATTGCAGTGTTCTTCTAATTTATCAGAACCTTAGATGAGGGTGTATAAAAAGCCTTGAAAGAAACTCCGTTTACAAAAAGTTTCAAAAAACTAAACTGAACTTATTACATATAGAAAAAAATATATTCTCAAAAGTTGCCAATGAGACTTTTTCATGCCACAAAAGGCCATTTCAAGTTGACAAGTACTAAGCACTACTGGGACTCTAACTGGAGCCAAGTGCTTTGGTCAGATCAGATTAAGATGGTGTTTTTTCTTTTGTTTTTTGTCAAAGAACACTTCAGGTGGGAAACAATGTATAAATATTTGGAAAACCACATCATACTCACTGTAAGTATGGTATAGGATCTGTTATGCTGTGGGCCTGTTTCTCTTCCAAAGGACCCGAAAACCTTGCTGGAATATATGAAATCATGGACCCTTTGAAAAAAGCAGGATATTTTAGATAAAAACAAAGTAGCCTTAGCCAGAGTGTTTCAGTAGGATAAAGACCTAAAACACATTGTTAAATCTACAAAGTGACACAAAATCCTCCTCCTTTCAAGACCACCTCAAGTTTTCTATAAGATTTAGCTCTAGACACTATATGGTGAGCTGAAGCGAACATAAGAAACAACGCCAAGGCCCCAGATAACCTAGAGATTCTGTTAAAAAATGGGAGGGTCAAAGATGCCGGACTATGGATGCTCCAAACCTGTGAAATGTTTCAGCAGAGGACTAAAGATAGCTCTTTTGATTTGATATGATGTAAAATGGTAAATGGCCTGTATTTATACAGCGCTTTATCAAGACCCCAAAGCGCTTTACACGACATTCAGTCATTCACCCATTCATGCACACGCTGATGGTAGTAAGCTACTCGGTTGTAGCCACAGCTCCCTTCAGACACACTGACAAAGGCGAGGATTCCTCTGGCCACCACCAGCAGGCGAGGTGGGTAAAGAGTCTTGATGGAGATGGACAGAGTGGAGCTCGAGTGTTGCTTTGATTCTTTCATTCATGTTTGAGAAATCCTTGAATATTCCGTTGCAGCCATTCAGGGGTGCCTAAATGCCTGCTCATAGAATGTGCCGTCTGTTTACCCAAAGCTCCGCCATGGAGCTGAAGTCTCCTCCCCTGCGCCTCCCCCACACAGCTCCTCCAGACTAGTGGCAGCAGCAATTAGCAAACACCTGGTGGAACTGCGTGTCTTCTAAGCTTATCATACAAACTACTTCTCAGTCCAACGGCTGTAAACGGTATCATGAAGAAGTATTGTTGTGATGACATGCTGAAGGGGGAGAGTCCGAAAGAGTAGGAGCTTCTTAAACAGAAAGTGGCCAATTTCAAAGCACAAGATACAACTATGATGCAAAGTCAAATTTCTTTTACGTTTCATATATACAGCATTTTCATAACAACTGATGGTAACATAGTTACTTGACTGTGCTATAAAATGGCACTATGTGCCTGGAAAATACATAATACCCCTCTTTAATGTGATATACTGCATAAAGTGATTACACTAAACTATTTTAATACCATAGTTTACTCTTCCTGGGTGGTATGATGTTGGTGTTCACTCGCCTTATTGTTAAATGACATTTCAATAATTAAGCACATTTGGTCACAGAGGTCATGCCAGTGATGTCATTGACTGTATCTAGCAATGGCATCATGCTAATGAAAAGCCTCAGTGAGTGTCAGAAAGACCCTTGACCATGACTATTTGAGTGAATTAAAAATGTAGAATAAAGAGAGCTAAATGGAGGTAGAACTACAGTACAAAGATACTAATTAAAAATTAAATGGTATTTTTTCTACAGCCTTTGAGATTGAAAAACACTAATTAATATCGGCAATTTAAAAAGCTAACTATAATCTAGATAATATAAAGTGAATTTGCAATAAACACTTTTGTGTCTGTTATTTAAGTTTCTAAGATAAAAATGTCAGTGTTTTGTTGAACTAAAGACTTAATGGATTATTTATATCTCATTTCTTTCATTTCATTCTTACTTGCTGTTTTTAACTAGTGTTAAGGAAGAAATTAAAATTTTGGTTCATCAACTTTGGAACAACAGTAAAATATGTAAATAAAATCTGTCTTGGAAGTAACTAAATATCAGTTGTTCTGTCTGTTTTTACCAACCTATGCTCACAGACTATAAAAGACTGCACAGGGGGATAACTGTCAGACAGATGCAAAAGACACGCTTCTTAAGTTCAGGAAAGAAGTTGTAAGTAATTGAGGTTTTCAGCTGCTGGATCATAGTCAAGTCTTGAGTACATCTTAAAATCTAGAAAGAAGAAATGGAAGTAAGAAAGAGTAGACAAATTATTAAAACATTTAGACTCAACTCAACAGGCAGTAGATCAGCTTCTGTTGTGTTTTCTAGATTTCCTATAGATTGGTGGGAAGACTGGAACATGTGGTGAAGATAGTGAGGAAGAGAATCCATGGTCCTGGACTGACAACCATTTCTGAAAACCTCCCATGTCCTCCCTCCATCAATAAAAGGTATCAATGTAATTTAGATCATGGGAACATGCAGGATTTTCCAAAAGAGGGACATTATCCTCTTCGAGGAGGTTCTATATGGGACTGGTGTTCTGTCCTGCAGTCTTGTCCCGTTGAACAACCTGGTCATCTCTGCACAGACAAGGCCCCTCAGCCCAGAGGGACACCTTCAGCAACATCTACACAGTCATTCGCAGTTTGTTCATGAGGGAGACACTGTCCCCAGTAGAAATCATCTCCAGGGTGACCTCCCTGTCTTGCTAGTAATGTTGGAATCGTCAGAGAATAAATCCTTCTTCCATCTTTTAGTGTTCTGGGTTTGGTGTTCCCTTGCAAATTTCAAACGGTGACATTGTGGTGTGGTAGGAAATGTGGCCTCTAAAGGTGTTTTCATTCTTTAGGCTGTGCATTAGACAGTCTAAATTTGGAACAAGGATCTCTTTTTGTCTTCCTTGGCATTCCGACTCGGCGCAGGTGAAATGTTTTTAGGTCCACCCCCCATAAGGTTTTTTCAAGAAATTTGAATAGACTATCTGACTACATCCAACCACACAAGTGTTGATGCACTGTGAAAGCCCCTGCTTGTAATTCTCAACAATCCTGCAGCGTTCAAAGAGACAGAGAGATATTTTTGTCTTTGTTATGAGAGGGTCAGTGTAAACACCTGACAGACTATGACATAGAGATTTTGTATGCAGCTCTTGACCTTTTAATCATAATGGTCTTAAGCATTATAGCCTCTTGGGTTTAGATGCAGTTTTCAATTATTTGCAAAGTTTATTTTTGTTTCTTGCTCATTTTCCTTCTTTTTGAATTTTGAAGTTACAACAGAGTCATAACCAACCATCACAAAATGTGAATATTTATTTTGTTTTAGGACTTTGTTCAGGAGTATGTAGTGTCTTATCTGTGTATATGTGGCAATGTCAAGCTAGCAGGCCTTCAGTTGATTTCTGTTTTCTGAGTTTTCTTTTTGTCAGTAGCATTGGCATTACCTGTGATGTATTTTTGGGAAATTTAAGTTGTAAAGTGTAACTTTTTTATTCCTAGAAGGAATCATTTAACAAGTAAATAATTACCATAATGGTCAAGTGTCAATTCAGAGAAAATGATTTTCTAGAAGAGAATTTTGTGCGTTCAGTACAGTGGAACATATCAAAATTCAACGTCTGTCTTTACTAGTAGAAAAGAAAAGGCCATGGTTTACTTTTCCTCTTGCACTCTTTTCTTCAGTTTTTCCACACACACATACACACACTCTCAAACCATCTTTCACCTATGGCTAAGCTCACTGCACAAAGCTGTAGAATAGCTTGACAGAAGCGGCCAGTGTAACTGTCTCCCCTCTGCAGTCACAAAGACAAGCATGAAACAATCCTCCTGACAGTCTCAAACAGAGCTGCATCACCGTCAGACTGTCTAAGTCTCTGAGCTCCCTTTCACCAGTCCGATCACATCCTGAGGGCTTAAAGGCACCGTGTCCTCGCTGCTGTTCCCCTCCATTAAGTACAGGGAGAAAGTCCTCGCCATAAAAACGTCTGTCGCTCGTTTGTTCAAATAAGTAAATGTTTTATGGGCCACCCGACAAAATATACAACCCCTCCCCCCTTCCTTGGATCTATGAAAAGGTCCTCAATATCTGGTATGAACGGGTAAAAACAGATTTGATTGGCTAAATGTGTTGCCATAAGCCATTCCAATACAATTAAATTACATATCATCATAAGATTATTTCACAGATGTAATTGAAAAAGTGAACCTCACTATATAGATTAATTACACACAGAATACTGAATTATTTTTAAAAATACTGTTTATTTTGGTTAATTTTGGTGTCTTTGTTACTATTATTACAATACTATTATTACAATAGTAACAAAGACACCCCCCAACCCCCCAACCCTCCTACCACGGAGAACACTGCTGACTTGACTGTTGTTTAGGAGAAAGTCACTGACACACACAACAAGGATGACAAGCTAGAAAACGTGATTGCTAAAAATGCTGGCAAATCACGCATCCAGGACGTGGCTACAACTGTCACATCCTTTGTGTAAGACCACTCCAAAAGCAGAGACAATGTCAGAAGCATCTTTACTGGGCTAAGGGGAAAAAATACTGCATTGTGGCTCAGTGGTCAAAAGTCCTCTTTTCAAATGTTAGTATATTTTACATTTCATTCAGAAATCAAATTCCCAGAGTATGGAGGAGGAGGGGAGAGGCACAGAATAAATCTTGCTTGAGGTCCACTATCAGGTTTTCTCTATTCTCACTGATTTGGGGTGCCATGTCATCTATTGGTATGTTTCGTCAACACAGCAATACGCCAGGATATTTTAGAGCACTTCATGCCTTTGTCTGTTGACAAGCTTTATGGAGATGCTGATTTCATTTTCCAGCAGGACTTGGTACCTATCCACACTGCCAAAAGCAACAATACCTGCTTTAATGACATTATCTATGTGTTTTCTTTGGCCAACAAACTGGCCTGACCAGAATCTCATAGGAATCTACACTGTATTGTCAAGAGGAAGATGAAAGACACGAGATCCAACAATTCAGATGAGTTGAAGGCTCATATGAAAAGCAACCTGGGCTTCCTGAAAACCTCATAAGACCTAAAGCTGATTGCCTCCATGACTCTATGCCATGCTGCACTGATGAAAATGTGTTTCTCTTATCTAGAGGATCTCAAAGGTTGATCTTCCTATAGATAAGGTCTCTCAAAGTCCAATCCTCAATGGTTGCTTTCCTGGAAATTTTAGATGTCCAACACACCCAAATTAAATGTCTTAATTACCTTCCTTACCTTACATTCCCTGTCACCAGGTTCTTCATAGCCCTGCTTTTGACCTAATGTTTTGATTCAGGTATGTTGATGAAGAGACAGTCTTAAAAGTTACAGGACACTGGCCCTCAAGGATTGGAGTTTGAAACACCCATTTTAAAAGACCTAAATGACTCAGATTTTTATCACATACAAAAAGGGGGGGGGAAATCTACACTGGACTGCTACCTACTTAGGGTTCAGTTTTCATGGATTTACCTAGTCACCGATTTCTTTGTAGAACATATCTAAAACATTCAAAGGAAATTGCAGCTTGTAAAGCTGAGCTACCAAGGCGTAACGCGACTTGACAAACTATTGACTGGCGATTGCAAAGCAGCCAATCCAGGAGCAGCATTTACTTTTCTTATGTAGACCATCCAATCGGTAGTAGCGACGGGCGGTGTGTACAAAGGGCAGGGACTTAATCAACGCGAGCTTATGACCCGCGCTTACTGGGAATTCCTCGTTCATGGGAAATAATTGCAATCCCCAATCCCTATCACGAGTGGGGTTCAGCGGGTTTTTAGAGGGGGGTCTCAAGTATTCATGAAATTCAACCATTTGTAGGCAGTTGTGAACTGCAGCAAAAGCAGCATTGAGCATTATCTTCATTTAGTTTTGCATACAGGACATAAAAACAACACTGATATAGCTGAAGGTGAGAGTGGCAGTACCCCTACCTCTCTTAAGGGGGTGTCCCTGAGCCTATGGTCTTATTTCACTACCATATATCTTTTCTATGTAAAATTGGCAATTTTGTGATTGTGGGGTTTATGGTTCCTTTCAGGCATGTGCTTTTTTTCCTCTCTCTCTGTTGTAATTTGTTAACTTGGTTTAGCAGAAGCTCTAGATTGCATATTTGCTTGAAATTGCCACAATAATAAGAATTAGTCATACAATTAATTTACAATCACAAAGGTTTGAACAAATATACTTTGTGCTTAGGGCACACCTGCAAATGGTCTCACAGAGAGAAAAATGAATGCTCTGTTATTTTACTTCCACAAATAATACATACTATCTGGTTCCAAAAGATAGAGAGAGGGTGGGAAGAAAGGCCAAGAAGGATGGATCCCCTTCAACGTTCACCTTTATCAGCCATCTTCTCCGCTTCGAGGATGCCGCTTTGGAGCCTTGCAAAATAAATTGAGGGTTATTTTCCTCCAAGATGCAGATTGAGGAAGAAGGCGATAACCATGACTTTTCTCATGTCATTAAAGCTGTTTTTACATTTGCTTGGCGGTCCCTGTGGGTTGTTTTCCTTCCCCTGTGTTACAAATAGATATGTGATTGATTTGCAAAGCTGCTGTATACAGCTGTTCTGCAGCAAACATTAAAGGTTACCATCAACGATGTTAAAGTGCTCTTATAAAACGTTTTGGAGGTTCTTAAAAAGATGAAATTATTCAAATATTTTCTGTCACTCATTTTCTTTTATTTAATCATGTATTTATTTATTTAATTATTACTATTAAACCTATTTTATTATTCAACCTGAACAGCAATTACTGCTCTACATATGTGCTTTGGCATCATTACAGATATGAATCAGATATGATTTTGAGGTAAGACTCAATGCCCAAACTGAGTCCAGATGGTTGGGATAACACTTTAGATGCATATTTTTTCTGACATTAAGCTTTAAATAGATTTTATGTAATTTCCAACAGCTTTATCAATGGAATGACATCCAGGAGTCAGATGGGTGGACTTAACTGAACTGTCCCTTAGTCCTCCATCAATCTGTCCACCTCTGGAGGCTAAGCTAATATTGCAATAATTCTGGATCAGATAAATGCAAAACAGCAAAGTTCTCAAGTGGTAGAACTTAACTGTACTCAGACAAAATTTTCCTATCTATTATTTTCAAAGTAAATGCTAAGGAATTAATTATATTGTTGAGCTAATTAGCCATTAAGGCAAAAAAGAGAAGCTCATGCACACAAAACTGTGCTTCAAAGGCACACTAGTCAGATGGGAAGAGCAGCAGACAAGATACCCAAAAAAGTAACATTTGCTTCTTTTCAATTATCCAACTCAATGTTGAATCTAAGAACAGCATCAAGACCAATAACAACTAGTGATGCAGCTAGGCAACCTGTCTCTGCTTTTAGTGCATTCACACACTAAATGAACATGGTAAAAAATAGAGGTTGTACATATAATTATGTCAGGAAATGAGAAACATTTGTCATCCTGCTTGGAGTTCTGACTTCAGAAGACCTTTTGGTTTAATTTTCTAACTTGAAACTTGGGAATTTTTACTTTCAACAAAGTACAAACAGATAATGTTTATTTAATAATCATTTTTGACTTTTTTGCTCCTTCAACAAAGTCCAGCTCCTATTCTGAAAGGGTCAGTATGGAGGTTCACCTGAACAATAAACTGGACTGGACAAACAACACCAATGCTATTTCGAGGAAGGGTCAGAGCAGACTCTACCTACTGAGGAGGCTGAAGTCTTTTTGAGTGCATGGGACCCTCCTGAAGACCTTCTTTGACTCTGTGTTGGCATCAGCTATCTTCTATAGCGGGGGTGTCAAACTCATTTACATTTTGTGCCGCATCAAGATTATGAATGTCCTCAAAGGGCTGGTTGTATCAGAATACACTGATAAAACTACCCATTAACAAACTAATGAAATATTAATCTGTGGGAACAGCAGCTTATCAACATCTCAGAGGAAGGAGTTAGATCAGCTCATTTTTGTTTTTTATACTTTCTACTTTTATCTTTGTGTGAACCTTCATGCCTCTATGTCCGGTCACTTTGCTACTGTTACACCTGGATTTCCCCACTACGGAAGAATAAAGGATGTTTCTATTCTAATTTATTCTATTCTTCTATTCAATTTGGCAGCAATGATTTTTTTTATGTACTAATTAATATAAACAGTTTAAGAACTATTTAACAACTATAGTAGTGTACATTCATAATTATTTAATTACTTTTTTTTTTTAAAATGGCGTTATACAGTAAACAGAAACAAATCATTACTTGTCGGTCAATTATTTTCATGATAAAATTTTTAGCCCTTCAGGTCAGTGCAATACAGATATCAAGTCGAAGTGAAAAAAAGGCATGTTTCTGTTGTATAATCTAATCTTTTCCATATACATTATAGAAGGTTTGTGTCCTACTTTATATACAACACTCTCAGAGAAGGAGATGAGATGAACAACTCAGACCTCAGGCTGGAGGACATTGAAGCAAAAAAATACAATGCATTTTTAAAACAAAAGACAAACATCAAAGCACTCTAAAGACTGCATGTTCAAAGGCAGAGTAACCTGAAATAAGATGAAAAACAGAAGTGGATGAAAGAAAAGAAATAGAAGAAGATAGGGGATCTTGATGTTTTACCACATTTATGGCATGAAAGTAAAATATTTTCTTTTTAATGAAAAAAAGAAAAAGGCAAGTTGGGGTACCTCAAAGGAAAGCTGGGGTACCTTAAATGAATTGTCCAGACCTGAATCCCATAGAAAACCTATAGGATTTACCTTATCGTTGTGTCGAGGACCTCAACCCTACAACCCAGAACCGTAATGTCTCAAGAGCAGCCGTTTAAGAAAAGTGTGCTTCCTTGTCTCAGCAGACAATAAGTCCATTTGTCAACAGCATGATTCATCATCGTCAAGTTGTAGTGATGCTAAAGGACTCATGAAAAGTTACTGAAACACTGACAAATTTTGTTGTTGTATGCCCACCACTGTTAATTATTTTGCTTACATAGTTTGTTGGAAATGAAGAAATTAATACTGAAATGCCCTGCTGTCATATCACACCATTTCCCATTTTTACAAGTTTCCTCTGAAAATCAAATATCCCAAACTTTCATGAGCTTGACAATTATGTTTGAATTGCTGTTTTCTCTTATCACTTGAAATATCAATTTGAAATCTACATTTTGTTTTGAATCAGGTTATCTTTGATATTAAAATGTGTTTGATGACCTAAAAGATTTACAAAACAACAAAAGCAGAAGAAACAGAAGCAGAAGTATAGTTATTAGAACTTTGTTTTGAATATTTTACAGTTTTTGGTGCCTCTGTGAAGGTATCGGTTTAACCACATCAGAAAAGACCTGAAGCAGTTTGTACATGTGCAATTTGATCACTGAATTGTAAAGTTTAGTGACCTTCTTTGAATAAACACATTTAAATAGGTAGTGCTTTGAGTTTATCTCGGCTGAGGTTGCTCTCTGGCAAGTCTCTTTTTCATGAACTGACCGTCTGTTCCTTCTCAAAGCAGAGGGGAGGACCTGTGGCAGCAAGCCAGGCTGCCAGCCTTTCCCGTCTTCCCCCTCCTCCCCCTCCACGTTCTGCCCGGCAATGTCACAGAGCTTGTGGCGTCCTAGCTGCGACCCAGTTTAAGGTAACAGCTCCAATTTCACAGTTTAATTATTGCTAATCTGGGGAAACTGAGCCAATGCTAATGAGACGCACGTGCCGGCGGCCAACAGTCGCTGAGAGAAAAAGTGTCAGGACAAGGTGGTGAGAGATTTACAGCCAGACTCTTTGGTGTGATCCAAGCCAGAGAAGGGCTTGAATGGTGGAAGAAGTTGAAAAATCAATTGAATGATCCCCAGAGTGGGCACTGTCTAGCTTTTAATGCTCTAAAACAGAAAAAATGACAAAGGAATAAACTTCAAGTTATAATGATCCAAGATTTACGTCATTGGGCTCCATCGCATCAGTCTGGCAAACTGACGACAAGCATAAATCTGGTCGCGCTTCTTGTTTTAGTTTTGGCAGCTTGCAGCAACTTCAGGAAAGAACAGTGAATGAAATCACATTTATTATACGAAAGTGAGTTATTGCTGTTTCATCCAATGAAATTCATTGCCTTTCAGCTAAAGTGAAGTTTCAATCCTGTGGCAAATCTTTAGTTAAATCATTTATTATCCTCACTCTTAAGGAGGCATGATTAAAAGCTCTGGATCAAATACACAGAGAAAAAGAGAAAATTAGTCCTGATATTCAGTAGCAAACTCATGCCTGACACCACAACTTGCTTGTATTTCTTTGAATAAAATTCAAAGAATTTAGGGTTGTTTTCCAAAGTAAACAAGTACAGTTCTTTAAACCTCTAATTCCACTATAATTATCACTGTAAACTATCATAATTAGTCAGTATGCTTGGCAAAGTTTCTGGCTTCAAGATACAGCCCGACTCTGTTGCCAGAAACCGTTTAAGAGTCAGTTTTAAAACCACCATTTTCTTCAAGAACTATCCTGTTTTAACAATAGCAACTAGCTAAAGGCAGTGAAGCAAATTTCTCAGGTTGTATTTGCAGTTAAGTGGCCCTGTTATGGATCCGCTTATCCATAATCAATGGAAACCTCTTTATTGGGCATTGGCAAACACCCCATTGCTGACCAGTTTTTTGCATGTTTCCACTTGTATTTTTCACTATTTATGTTTGCAGTTGAACTCTGATTCTGTGAGGTTGGAAAGCCTCCTTACCATCACTCTAATCTTTAGCTCCCTCCCCAGATTCTCCATCAGTTTAAATTTGGAACTCTGGCTGGACCCCTCTCACCAGTATTACTTCTTCTTAGAAGAAACAGGTTGTTCAAAAATGTATGCTAGATTTCACAGGAGTATGAATACTTATGGTTATGTCTGTATGATAGCTAACATTATGGTGAAATAATCTACAGTAATTTTACCTCCAAGTCAACATCAACCTGTGAGCCTACTTACATTATTTCACAAAGCAAATAATTATTGTGAAGTGAAAATATTTTGATTAACCATGCTTACTGTAGAGGTACTATGAAATTATCCCACTGTTAATTAATTGGTCCCCCATTAATTTCATACTAAAATCCATTATATCCTGCCCTTTACTAAAACTGTTGATTTTAAATAGAGAACATCAGCATTGCCACATGTGTTGAATGATATCAGCTTTGATGCATTTGTATTTGCTTGATAATTTTCATGTGTATTTGCTTGATGATTTGCTGTATACTTGATTGATGTTTTTTATGATGTGAAGCACTTTGAACTGCCTTGCTACTGAAATCTGCTATACAAATAAACTTAACTTTGATATCAACAAACAAGAAAAAAACAGGCTTCTGTCCAGCTAATTCAGAAAACCATATCGGGTCTTTAGGGAACCAATTTCTTCTATGAAGAAAAACACATAACATTTGTTAAATATATAAGTAAAATAGTCTAGTTTTAGCAACAACAACATACAAGTTGGTGGCTGAGTGGTGCGATTTGCCAATTTTCAGCCTTGGTTAGCCATTTGCACAACACCCAAGTGCTAATTGGGCACGCTAACAAATACTCTTTACTGTAGAAGTTGTTACTGATGAAAAAAGATTCAAAGTTAATTTCATTTTGAAAGTATTTGAAGAATTTTCATTTGTTAAAATGAAATCAGAGAGATCAAATTGAAAAGAAACCCATATTTTCTATGGAGGCATGTCAGCAGTTCATTCAGGCTGACAGAGATTCAGTGACAGAAAGAAAGCTGAACATATCAAAGCAAAGTTGCTCTATTTGAGCTTTCAACGTCTTTTGATCATTGAAATGCTGGATTAGGAAATAGTAACAGTCTTTTGGGAATCTCAAAGTTAAGGTAAGGACATTTTCTAGGAAATAAACAGACTGTGAATGTTGGAAATCCAATATATCTATATTAAAATCAATTATTGACAAATACCTTTTATCTGTCATAATAATAATAATAAAATTTAAAAGAGGCAGTATTAATTCATAAAATTCCAAGTAAAAAGATTAAGAGGAAGTCAAGTGATCTTTGGTTTGATGTTGTTTTGAAGAATTCACATCTTGTCCTTAGAGTTTATCTGAAGTTAACTTTGAAATAAAGTAATTGGCTTTCTATTGGTAAGTATCAGGTAAACAAGAAGAATCATCACCAAGCAACCCTTTATCTTTACTGCAGTTAATTCTCTAATCAGCCTTCCCTTGTGGAGTTTTCTAATTGACGGCAATCACTCGATTGTGACAGACACCTAGAAGACAGGTAGTCATCCATCACGCTGATCACTGCTCTCATTTCATGGTTGCTGAATGTTCGATACTGGCTGTTTAAGCTTTATCAAAACACAAACGGTTTAATTATTTGCAGCTGAAAACATTCTGATTCACAGAGGAAATGCAGAATGTGTCGGGGCCTGAGAATTTAATTTGGAAGAGTCACAGATGTCCTTTAAGAGATAACAGATAAAGTTCCATCAACAGTTAAATGTTCTTCTCCTTTTTTCCCCATTTAGATTAAATTATCAATGCTATGAAATCTAGAATCAAGTATTATCTTCCTTTTTATTGGCAGGAAGGTTAAGGCAGAGAGAACTGCAGTATTTGGATGGAGGCTGGCTATAAACCAGCCGTTGCAATCTTTTGAAAGTATTCATCACCTGATAAAAGCTGCCAAGGTCAGACCTGTGGGAGATTGCTCGATCGAAAACATTATTTGGGCACTGTGTTGTTTGCCTGGAGTGCACTTTTAAAGTTGCAAAACTGCTTGGAAAACAGCAGTGGAGGTAGTTGGAGTGCAATAATGTCTGGTGCATTAAACTTTCTTTTACAAAAAAGAGGACCATTAAAGATTTGATGTCTTAGTGGTTCAAGAAAAGTATAAAAACAGAATTTTCACAGCATTACCACTCACTTTGTTTCACCCAGAGCTTAGTAATGAAGTAAAGAAATGGTACACAGATGATAATGCATACTTTTCAACAACGAAATGGTTGCATTCAAAACTCATTTTAGGTCAGATAAAGGCTCTGTTGAGTCCGTCTAAAAGCTTAAAGACACTTTTAAAGCGGCCCATTTGTGCTATACTGTCATAATAATAAACCTCTCCTCAATAAAGACTAAGCAGTTCTAGCAACTCTATCATTACATAGTCCTTATTCCTGTCAAAAAGAAAGAAAAGTTTGGTCATACTTTAGTTGTTTTAATTCATTAGGTAGAAAATGCACTTTTGCCCCTCTATATCTCCTGCATCTGCCAAAGTAAAAACAGATTACCAGGGTAGAAATGCAGAAACCGCCCTGGTAGGGAGGTGATACTTTGAATACCCTGAATCGTTAGGGTGGAGGGAGAATGCTAAACGTTAATGATTGATTAAATCAGTCATACAAGATTAAACTCTTCTACAGTTCATTGTTTATGTTACCTTTCTTTGATTTTAAATAATACATGTCTAGTTTCATCCAATTTTGATGTTGGACAGATTTTAATTCTGTTTCAGTGTTACCACTGTAAAAGTATCAGATTAAATTTTGTGGTTGCAGAAAAAGTGTTTGTAATCTCGATTAAGTTTGAGCTCAACTGAAAGTAGGAGGCTAAATCAGTTTCAGCCTAAGGTCCTTGACAACTTTAAGCTACATCTGATTATAACTTTCACTGTGGTTTTCTGGAGTAAAACAACATTTTAATCCATTTAGAAACTTATAGATGTCACTGAGGTTGTTTCTAATCTGTTCTTGATTTTTTCTTTCAGGGCATGATGTGTTACTTTTTTCCGATCCTTTAACTTACTTCATTTTGTTATGGATTCTTTTTGAGTGATTTGTTTTTTTTTTCACTGAACTGAGTTTTCCAAAATGTGATATCTTTTTTTTTGCATAGGACCAGGTTTGTTTGGTTAGCTTGTTACCCCCTTATAAATGAAATCATTGCGACTCTCAGTGTCACAGAAAAAAATCATCCAGTTCCTTAATCTATATGTAATAAAACAAACAGTCCAGAGGATGTTAAATGTTCAGGGTAATTCAGTTCTGTGTGGAAAAAGTTCAGAGTAGCAGAGTTCAAGAACATCAATGCTGGCTTTGGTTTTTATTACTCAAACTGAAATAAATATATTTAACTTGTTTTTGGCTTTAACCTGCTAGATGAGCATCACCATTCGAGCATATTTCTAAAATATATTGAAACAAATAAGCATTTTTTAAAATTAAGCATTTAAGTGTGTTTTTCTAATCCTACAAACATCCAGTATGCAGTTATATAGGTATAAGTCTGTGTTTCATTCATTGGTTTAGTTTTCCTTCACAAGACATAATGGTGAATCAAATTAGACCCATGAGAGTGAATAACTTAACCACCATCTATAAAGAAATCAATCTTCTACCATTTGTCTTCAGCATGAAAACAAAAGAGCTAACAGTAATGTGATAATCTGAGAACAGATTAGTGTTAATAACAGCAAGCTGTTCATGCTGTAAATGAGAATAGCTACATTAGCCAATTGGAATATGACAAACTAAAGTAAAATGTATAAAGCAGTCCATAAATGCACAGAGGAAAAAAAAAATCAGCTGATGAGAGCAAACTGAACAATGAGAGGTCATTTAGACTGCCCTGACTACAGATATGAGCAAACAAAACCAAGATCATAATTAACTCCAAATGTGAACAATTAGCGCACCATTCATTGTGGCTTTACTGAACGTTAATTAAAACGCATAAAAACACCCATTAGTTGCATTTCAAACATTCAAAGAAAGGTTAAGCAGTACTAGCTAACATTTATGGGGAATGCAGTAAACAAACTGAAATAAGCAAAAATATGTATAACATAAACAGCAGTGTCTGTGTTAATAGTTTAAAAGTACTGCAAAATGTCTATATTTTTGCTTCCAGGCAACCAGACTTTATTTTCATTCTTTCAGACTGATCTTAATTATTAGTTTTCCAGACCTTCTCAAGGTCTTTCAGAGGTAATTCTTTGAACTTGGGCTGATTTATCACATATTTTTGGGCAAGTACCTAAACTTTTCAATTGTTTTTTAGGCTTAGCAACTTCTCTCTAATCTATGAATCACTTGGAAACAAAATGCTCCTAAACTCAAAAATAAAAAATGTTGTGTTTGCACATAAACACATAACTTAGATTGAGATTTATCTTGGACCTTGAAGCTTTTTGTTTTTGTTTAATGGGTTTATACCTATTTTTCAAGACACAAGTTTGACTGAGTTCATCTGCTGTTGTGTTCCTAGGCCTGACACTTTACAGGCCTTACCTATTTAGTACATCTGGCACAATATATGAGCAGGTAATAGATGGAAAGGGAGTGAAAAAGCATATAAAGTATAATACTATAATTTATATCAAGGTTTTTTTTTTTTTTTAAAATAATTCACTTCCTCAAATTGGTTCCAACTCATAAGTCTCACACCTACTACTATAAAGAATAGTTTCAAATGTTGAACAATAAACACTGACAGCAGTGAAAGAACCAACACAACCATCCTAAAGACCTCTTCCTCCTTAGCAAAGTTGGTGCCCCCCCCCCCAAAAAAAAAAAAAAAAAAAAAAAAAAGTCCACCTACTAAATAGATCACCTACTACAGATTCTCTTTGAAAATATTTGATGTTTGGAATTAACATACCCTGGCCTGTTGTTTTGCTCTCATAGCACCTGATCTTAATGTTCCTCCTTGAGGGTGATGGGTCAACATGAAGGGTGCTTCCAAGTACTTTTTCACGCTGGGCTAGGACGAGCTCCAGGAGTCAAAACTTGACCACCAAGCAATCACACGTGTTCCCCCTCCCCCATCTCCCCAGGCCTGACTCCAAGTGTGTGCCCCTGCCCCCTTTATTCAAGCAAGGTTCACCAATCAACATGGTCTGCTGTCAGAGATGAATGCATCACTCTTGGTCTGACCCCTCCCCTGAGACCAATTTGCCATGTAAGAACACAGCTCTTGTAAGATACCTCTATGTGCCTTCCTTTGGAATTTTTCCAGACACATCATACAGAATTCACTGTCAAACCATCTATCCCTTCATGTTCTTGAAAAATACTTAATTGTGGGCCGAAAGAACCTTCAATAGCAAGTCAGTCTTGAAATGAATCTCAAGAGGCCTCTAACAAAAGACTGTTGCTGTATGACATGTCTTGGATGACCCATCAGTTATTGTCAAGCACTGCTAATCCAAATCATTTGCTTCTGCTGCTCCTCTTTAAATCTCTGTCTGGCCATATGGTTTGAAAGGTGGGCAGAGAGACAGTCGAGGATATGGTCCTTTCCCATGATGATAAATGGAAGAGATAGTTTGAACTTCCTCCTTGTCTCTGCACTTTGGTCCTGCTCTGCATCCATGAAGCCTCCTGTTCAACTCCTCTGGGATTTTAGTTCAGGTATTATTTGAGCATTTGAAATGCTAATCAGTTGCTCCCAGTTGAAAAAAACAATATCTGGAAAAACAATACCTTGTTGCCAAGGTTAAGCATCAACTGTTCAAAAGTTAAAAAAAAAAAAAAAAGTAAGAGCAAAAATCCTTCCAGATGCACAACATTCAAAACCAGAGGGAATAATTATCCAAACAAGTGTTGCAGAACAGGATAAATACAACATAAATACATAACAGCATAAGTCTTAATGTATCAGAGCATTTCACATAAAAATTGAGAACCAATTGACAGCCAAGTATTTTTGTTGAAATAAAAGAGTAAATTAAAGAACATTTAGAAATTAGAATTTTAAATATTTTTGTATCTTACTTCAGTGAAATAATGACCAAAATGCCATTAATATCATTTTGTTGAAGCAAAAAAAGTTGAACTGACAAACGGGAATCCATTTGTGTATAGCTTAATGAGTTCAAGAGGTTAAAGCAAATATTGAATAAAAATGACAGCCACTGTTGCACCTATTAAATGTATACATTTCAGACCAGCCTACTTGGGTACAATGGTGATGACATCAACTCCGTGAAAGACTTATTTTCATTATTCAGAACTGTTATTGTTTATTATTTATTGAATACTTTTCTCTAAAGTAACATGGAAAAAAATATATATATATCTGCTTATTTATTGTATACATCCCAAACATTTTCAACTAAAGTCAAAAATTAATTTAAATGAAACAAAAAAAGTACTTCAACAAATCTGGTCTCAATCTTGTATATATGATCCCTTCATTCATTTCACCAGCATCAATTGCTTACATGTTTATTCCTCTGCAGATTTGTGTACGAACCCTGCAAAGTTTACGATTATGTATATAGATGCATTCTACATTTCCACAGGCACCTCTGTCCATTACCGCCTGCACACACCCCCACACCACAGCTGTACAAACAGATCACTTCAGCACTGCACATCAGCTCCGTCAGCTGCAGGGTGGCAGCGAACATCAGCCTGTAAAGGGAGAAATATTCCAGTGAGCTTGTAATGGCTGCTGTTGTGGGTGGCGGTGATCACGGCTCAGCCTCGCAGGCTCTGACAAACCCTTTTATGCCCACCTGTGGAGCACAGCGGCTTGTGTCTTCAAGTCAGATAGTCAGAGTCCAGCATAAGCTATGCAGATGAGCAACCAGCCTCCCAGCTAACGGAAACCTTCAGCTGCAGATGCCACGCAGTGTGTGGTGAATGTCGCTGCAACTGGGAAACCGGAGAATTTAAGGAAGGGAAGCGTTCAGTGAAAAAAAGAGCTTATGACAACACAAATATATAATTTACTGCTGTGCACATTTTCATTTCTGCATTTTTTTCTGTTATTTCAAATTTGGTATCTTGAAAGTTGTTAGTTGCTCTGGATTTTCTCTATAGGTATCCAACAAAAGTGGGGTTAATACACTCTGAATGTGCAAGCCACACTGTTTAGATATTTAGATTTAAATATGTTTAAAACCATTATTTTCCTTCAAGTTATGAACTACTTTGTGTTGACTGATCAAAATTTTACCAAAACACATTGAAAATTGGGGTTATAGTGTAACAAAATATAAAAAAGGCATGAATACTTTTGGAGGTTGCTCCAAAAATGTTAATTTTTCCTTTAAATCAGCAAAATCGGCTTATCCAGACAGCTCAGAGCCTCAGCAAAATCTGCTTAGCTATGGCTACTAGAGCCTAAAAAAAAAAAAAAAAAAGAAAAAAATCAGACCAGTCCAACTGTCCACAAAACTCTGCAGATGCCGTATACACTGCAAAAACACAAAATCTTACAGTTCAAATATCTTATGCACTTGAAATAAGACAAAGCTAACTAACAGGTAACTTTTCAGAATGACATTTGAGCTTGTTTTAAGTAAATAAATCCTTAATATTGATTAAAAAAAAAAAAAAAAAAAAAAAAAAAAAAAAAAAAAGTAATAGTTATAAGTGAAATAATGGAACAAGACATTTTTCACTTGTATGGGAAAAATGTTGTTCCACTGGCAGATTATTTCATAACTAGTACTTTTTTAATCACAATAACTAGCACTTTTTTAAGGAATTGTTAACTCAAAAAAGCTCCTATATCTTACTGAAAAGTTACTTGAAAGTTAGTTTTGTCTTAATACTTGGTAAAATTTTGTGTTTTTGCAGTGCAAGCCTAGCCAAAAGAGACTCTAAACCACATAGTCCAAAGACTCTGTTGCTGCTGTCCTTGACCTGACAGGTCAGCATTGTATGATTAAATCCTGATCCATTTATTTATGCATGCAGGTAACTTTCTATGTAATTACATGGACCTATATTTGTATGGGGACACATTGATGAAGCCCTTCTTACAACACAGTGACATTGTAATTAGTGACCGAACCACAATATGAGACTTCTACCAAGCCAAGTTACTACTGGTTAATCTAGCGTGACTTCTTATCGATGAGACAGGCCATTTTAGATTACCGGACCATTTGCTCAGTGATGCATTTACAGGCGTTAATGCTGTGTGTTGTCCAGTTAAAATTACAGTTTAGTATTCAGGACTCTCCACTGAGCCTACAAGTTTATAATGTCAGGATCCATGCTACTGCCACTACACACACCTTTTCAGCTTGAGAACAGCCTCTTTGAAGCAAGTTATGTGAGGAGAAAAAAAATTTTCATTCTTGCTGTGCATTGAAAATATGGGCTTTTATTTTCCTACTTTAACTATCCAGGTGACCAGCACAGAGCCTAACAGCCTATTTAGCACCTGTGCCACAAGAAAAAGGAGGTGTGAGCCTTGCACAGCAGATGTCTGTTGTGCCAGGCTGTTTGCCAGAAAGACCAGCGGGTGCCCGTCAGCATCTGAAAGCAACAAGCTGGTCTGCTGAAGCATAGCTCACAGTCACAACAGTGTGAGCTGAACATACTGAGCAGAATGCAGAACAGGTATAAGAAAGACAGGGTGGAACATGCATAGTCCTCTAAGTAAACAAAGAATATGGAGAACAAATTATAGTTCCATGTATTTGCAATACATATGTTGCAGTTCTTTTTTATTACTTCCCTTGGGGCGCTAACGGATGATCAGATGAAACCCGGTGTGGATTCTGGCTCCAATTATTCCAGAAGGACTCCAGGTAGGGATTTAAACCCTATTAGCAACCATGCAGCCTACAAATTAATCAGTCACTCAATCATAGAAGTTCTCAACCTTAATTTATGATGTTTATAAAGCACAACTGTCCCCAAAATCAATTTCTGCCATTCCAACATCTCCAACATCATGGGCAAGACCAAAAAGTTGTCAAAGGAGTTCAGGGGCAAGATAGCAGATTTGTGGAGAGTACAACACATCAACAAGAATCTAGAAGGTGACAACAATCAGTCACTCTCAAAGCCCCCACGTACTCGAGTGTACTTCACTCTGTGAATGTCTGCACATAAGTGAGGTGGACTCGTCCATGCTAAGATAAATTTTTATGACCGTGTACTCGGTGTGGAAACAGTGTTAACATTAAATGGTTGAGAGTCGCCGCAAACAGTCACAATGATGAGCAGCAGCCAGATTACCTCTCTACGCCGCACAAACAGGTGTGCGGTGGCTGCCCAAGATAGAAAAGAAATAGTGCTAGGCACCCAACTAGCTCATCAAACTTGCTAATATCCAGTCGGATTGTGGGAAATGAAGGAATTTGTCATGAAAAATGTATGCAATTGGTATCGACTATGAAATCTTAACTGTCCTGTGGATGGTGTGGACAGTGTGCGCGGAGTCCTCACAGGTCACAGAATACGCACAGTACACCCGAGTATGTGGGAGCATTTAATCTGGGGACAAGGACTTGCCTCATGGGTTGAAGATAATCATGAGAAAGCTGATGGATCAGCTCGTAGCTACACATGAGGAGCTTTTTAATGAACTGAAGACAGTTGGGACCAAAGTCACCAAGAATACTACTGGGAACACACTATGCAACTAGAAAAGGCACAAGTGCAGGCTTGTTTTAAGTTTGCCAGAGAACATCTACATGAGTCAAAATAGAGCTTTTTGGTATCAGTTTAACCTGCTGTGCTTGGAAGAGGATAGATATAGAGTATGACTTGAAGAACACCTTCCACACAGTCAACCACAGAGATGGGAACATGTTGCCCTTTTCCTTTACAGCCCAGTGTGGCTCAACTCTGCTCTACACAGTTCGGGTTGTTTTCCATTGCAACTGAGTTCCAGCTCTAGTGGGTGGGCTCGTCATATAGTTTGGCTTTTTGTCTGACTAAAGAAGAAAGAGAACCAGAAATGGCCGTGGCCGGCAAGATGAAACACCCTGGAGAAGTACACAAGAGTGTGGGAGGCAACCAATGACTCCAGCCCTTAGCCAATCAGTGACTGACAGTCCTCTAATGGCACATTTTTTCAGCCCGACTCTGCTGACTTCGAACCCCAGCAAAGTAGGATTCCTGATGGAAAACCTTTATAACCGAGTCGAGCCACACTGTGTAGGTAGCCAATAAAGAGTCAGGGTTGTTATTTTGCTAAAGGTACAAGACAAAGAGAGCAAGAGAGGCGTCCCACATAGCACATACATCAGTGTTTTCCCATTTTAAGTCCAGCACATGGCCATTTTCAAATAGTGCAGACACAATAAAAAGTCATCAGCTCAAGCAATGAACCAGTGCTCATTTTTCAGTACTTTATTATCATTAGCCCATGAATTTGTTCACATTTCTTCTTTTAATTACATCAGTTTATTGAATTTTAGCACCAACAAGTTGATTCTCAAGGAGCTATCAGCAGAAAACTTGGCATACAGCCAATTATCAACAGGAGCTCAACTCTCAGGTTCTATATGAGTTTTTTCTTCTGAATTTTTCATGATTTCATTAAGATGAGAAATACTTACGTTAATCTGTTTCAGTTATCCATGCATCCATTGTCTAACATGCCTATCCCCAGTGGTCATTGGGGAAGAGTCAGGGTATGCCCTGGACAGGTCGCCAGTCCACCGCAAGGCAACACAGAGACAGATAGGACAAACAACCATGCATGCACACACTCATACCTAAGGAGAATTTAGAAAGGAAAGACCAGTTAACCTAGCATTCATGTTTTTGGACTGTGGGAGGAAGCTGGAGTACTCGGAGAGAACCCACGCATGCACAGGGAGAACATGCGAACTCCTTGCAGAAAGACCCCAGGCTGGGATTCAAACCCAGGACATAGAAAGGCAACAGTTCTACCAACTGCTCCACTGTGCAGCCTCTGTTTCATTTTTTTCTTGGCCAGACAGTTAATTGAATTCCAAGACAGCTGGTTAATCAGAAGATATTAGGTATAATGTTTGCACAGTGTTGCATATCGTTGTGATTTACAGTGACATCACACTCATTTAACAGGAAGCAGAGCAGACTGGTCCAAAATTTGACAAGATTTTGAGGAACATCTGACAGAAAAATGATGGTTTAAACTGTTTTGTTTTCAGTGTCTTGCAACCAGGTAGTCCTCAGAATCTGACAGACACCTGGGTTGAATCTCTGAATGCATCTGGCCTTTAGTGCCCTTGTGGCGAGCTGTCATTATCATATCAAAGACTTTTTGGTTGCAGACAGAAAGAGGAGAGCCAACACTTCAACAGCCTCTGCATCTAATTTTTGCACAAACCCATTTGAATATCTACGGAAAGTGATGCACAAGGATGAAAGGGTGCGGAGAGTGCATGTGAAAAAATAAATAAAAAACACCCACACAAAACACTCAGGGTTACTTTCACACCATCACAAACAGATATAAACCTCATGTACATTCGGTCTCCTTGTGCATTCCATCTGCCAGTCATTGCTTTGGTTTTCGATTATTTATTTCTCTCTTTGTGACAAAAACTGCAGGTAGAACAGAGCGACATGGAAAACAGACAACCTTGTTCCAGGTCTCGATGCTTCATGAATATGCTCTTTCAAATCCAGCTCTGCTTTCATGCTGCAAACAACAATAGTGTGTCATTACAAGTGATAGAATCATCCAGCTCTCTCACAACCTTAGAAACCACAGACAGGAAAATACTTCCTGTAAAATCATCATGGAGCATTTTCATTGTGGCTCTGTGGCTAGAGCAAAGCAACCACCAATACAGTCGGATTTTATTCAACAAGATATATTCTACAGTCTTGGAGGCAGGGATGAAACCAAAAGTGAAAAGCAACCTGAACTACATGGAAAACGTCAGAAAACTACAACTTATACATAGCACTGTTATGTAAATTTGTTTCATTCTGGAATAGGTGGAATGGTGGCTATGGCAGTCCTATTGGTTACAATGGTTCTTGTTTAAAACCATTTCACTCAAACACACTATCGTGACGACTCAGAATATGTGAAACATTTGCAATGTGTACACGGAGTGGACTGGGTCTCCTCTCTGCTCTGACTGCAGGCAGTTTGCTGCAGAGAGACTGGTGCTTCACGTGTTGTCATAAAAGCCTCCAAGAGCACAGAAAAAGGTAGATTTGTCACTTGTCTCTTTTATGAAAAAAGTTGCAAGATGGGTCTGAAAAGTTACAAAAATAGCGACAAAGTTGCTAAGTCGGTAACGGAGCTTTCCCTCATTCTTCCTTATTTCAGTAATGCTGTCTTAAATGTGATCTTTCTTTGACATAGTCTAAAGTTGCTCTTACAAATTTCACCATAGCCTTGATCTGGGAAGGAGCAGGAGCTTGAGTGGAGAGTAATTTTTCTTTAATCTATTTGATCACTTCTGTGCTTTGTGTTTGTGACTGAAGAGAGTAAAATTGTGACCCAACGCAAAAATGGGTGTAAACTGTTCAGATTTAGTTAAAGCAATGTGGCTTGTGAATCCAGCATAAAAAAAGCAAATGGTCCAATTTTGTGAATTTTTCGCCTTCATAAGTAGATTAAAAAACATTTTTAGTTTCATTTTATTCCTACATGCTATTAGTTCAGGTTCAAGAACACAAATTGTCTCACTCTGTATGTAAAAGAGCTAGTAATGATGCTGATTTCAGACCTCGAAATCACAGCGTTGCCATAACCTCAGTCGTTAAGAAAAAATACCACATTTGAGGTCAAGGTATTAAAATGTTGAGTTTTTGACATCCAATTTTGTGTAAGCCTTTAAAAGGTGTCATTGTCTTTTATTCATCAATATAATAGCTCAAACTTCACAAAAACTTGTCAAAGCAAAACTAAACCTTGAATATATTGCAGATAAGAAAATAGAATCAGATCAAAATGAAGGTTTCAAAGAGATTACTGAGAGTCCTTGCAAAAGTATAAACAGGGTAACGAAGTTTATGAAAAATGCAATGTAAAGTTAAATTGAAAAAAAAGAAAAAAAGGTGTGCATTAAAATAAAAGTAAAAAAATGGGCTACCATTTATATTTTAAATGGACTGGAAGCACAAATGATTACTTCAAGGAAATGATTTGTCAGAGGAAATGAATAAATTGAAGGAAGAAGGTCAACAAAAAGGAAAATCTGCTTCTTTTGTCACTTTTATCTGCAAGTCCACCATAATGTATAAACATATGATTTAATCAATTTTTGAAACATACAAACAGTCTATTAATAGACTCACATTCTGCATAACAAATTTTCAGTCATTGTGTGGTTTTTTGTGTGTTTGGAGAGTTTTTTTTTTTTTTTTCTTTTAAGTTGCTCACACCAAAAAGGCAAAATTCATAAAACACCAAATATACCTGATGAAAAAGCTTCTAAAGTCTCCAAGTGAAAAAGGAAAGAACTTGAATGACAGATTTGCGAGAGTAACTGGCTGGAAAAAATTTGAGAGAGGTGTCACAAATCATGAACAGCAGGAGATTTGCTGAGTCACTCTGGGAATATCGAGCAAGACATGGAAATTATTCAAACGTGACAGAATGGCTGATTTCTAAAACTCTTCTGCTGCCAGATCTGACTGGTGTCTCATCATTATCCACATTAAAAATGAAAACAGAAAAAAAAAAAAAAAAAAAAAAAAAAAAAAAAGCTAGACACTGCTTCACATTTTCCTTGAAATAAACTCAAAACTGCCCATTAATGCCAATGTTTGTGATGGCCTAGGATAGATAAGTAAGTTTAGCAGGCTGAGAGCCTCGGAAAGTTTGTAATTTTTCAGAACCTTGAAGAAACCATCCATCACATAAGGTATGACATGAAAATGGATGTGTGATAAAATGACAATGCTAAAACTACCTGGTAATTATTTAAAGTGTAATTCTTTCCATAACATCTTGAGACGAGGGCTCTCATTTATAAAGGATTACGTAGGAATCAAACTAAAAGTGTACGTATGCCCAAAAGTAAAAAATGGTGTACACCAAAAAAAAGAAAAAAAAATTCAGATTTATAAAACCATGCATATGCACACCAGAACCCAATTTTCCTTTATAAATCACAGCTGTACTTCAAAGTTTGTGCACAAGGTCCCACCTCAGATTCTGATTTCTACACGCCCACATTTAACTATAAATGGTCGATGCAAAGAAGCTCATGAATGTCAGTGTTTCTTTAAATGAGCCAGGTGATCAATGCTTTTTCACGATTAACAGAGGAAAAGAGCGCAATTTCTCGAGGCAAGCAACGTGAGTGAGGTGTAGTGTTGAAAACATATTTTATGGTTGCGTCAGTGACGTGAAATAAAGTTTATCAACCACTAATGGCAATTTAGCTGCCACGCTCCACAGTTGAGCGCTCACTGTCCCTGCAGGTTATAGTGGAATAGTGAATCATCGGGCCCTAATAGTTAAAATTCCACAAATTAAGTTTTAAGGACTCATGTTCTCCCACAGTTTAGGAGATTCTAGTGTATGGACTGGTCATGTTAACAAGCCAGGACGGCAGGCATTACTGTGCTTAGCGCTGGCTGTGAAATCCCAGACCTATGGATAACTTTACAGAATTATGCTGTTCTTTCAAGTGGCTTCAGACAGAATTAATTTGAGATTAATTCAAACACATACCTGTCTGCTAATTCGCGCAGGTAAAAGCCGGTTGCCAGGAACCTGGTTAACACCTGTAATTAGACAAGAATGGTGTCGTTCCAGCGGGTCGGTCTCTCCAACACTGGGCCCAGTTCAGCACATAGATACAAGAGCAATGCTCTCGGGAATCTAAATCTGCTCATCAGCCAGTCATCATCGTGAGCCAGAAGATCGTGGTGATCCCTGAAAGCGTGTTCCCTCCTCTCTTCCATTTAGAACGTCTTCCATCAGCGCCACTGCATCCATCACGCAGCATTACACACAGGTGTCACAACAGTATTTAGATGCTTACAGAAATCACTGTGAATCCTTCACACCTTGTCACAATTTGTGTGTTAATCTGTGGTAAAATAAATAAATAAATAAAATAAAAACTGTGGTACGTTTCAACCTGGTGATCATCGGGAAGATGAATGTGATGGTGAGAAAATGTTTAAATGCTGTGCAGACTTTGGTTTAGGATTGAGGCTAGCCTGTTGGTGGCGGGTTCACCCTCTTTCCCCCTCCTGCACCACTGAGTTCGTTTCTCTCCAGTTCCAAGACCCAACCACTAAAACCAGAAAAGTACTTACCTTGTGAAATAATGAGAAATGGTTAAGTATAAAATCAAGATTTAATGCCAAAATGATCAGTGTGCAGAGTATACAAATGAACAGATACAGAGTGACATTCACCTTCAGCACCAGCCCCCCTCAGCCCATCTGAAGGATGAACCGAGAGGAGCGAAGAATGGAGCGTGAGCCCTGCTTTACTCTGTGCCTCACTCTTAACCCCCTAAAGGGAGTCATCCTCTTGTATCAGTTCATCCTGGACCATGTGTTGCGCTTTATGTAATATCAGTGGTTATGTTTGTGTAAGCTGTAGCAGTGAGCACTGCAGCAGATAAGCAACTAAGTGGGGCAGATATATTTAATTAGAGCAACAAAGAGATGATTAGAAAAGGCCACAAAATCATACATCCATAACAACCCAATAGGCCTTTTTTTGTTTATTTGACAGGTCTTCGAATAGTTATGGCTCACCAGCACAAGCATATATCACAGTGTTTTTGAATGCTTATGATAAAGCTGACCTATGGTTTAAGTTTGATATGTAATTAAATGCCTGATAGAGTCTTGATGAAACGTGGCTTCGATTCCCACCTCACCATCTGTGTCGCCATTTCGCCCTTGTTTCCAAACCAAGCGCATATGGAACGCACGGGTCAGAGTTGGAGTGAGGGATGGCACATTTTCACCTCAAGTTTGTGTTTTATAAATCAGAACCTTTGCGTGGAAAATGGCATACGCAGGTTTCAGGCCCCGTTTTGTGCGCACGCAAGCTTTATAAATAAGACCCCAGCACAGCTTTCAATACACTACTAAAAATAAAGAAACTAAGAAACATTCAAAGGAAAATATACCCAAAAAACATCATTTATGTAATAATATTTATAGTAAGATATTCCATAACTACATTGCATGTTTTTGCTGTCTGACGTACTGCTGTCAACTAAATTTCCTTATACCACCTTGTGCATGCAACAACAATAAAGCTCATCTGATCTTAACAGAATAATAATTTTATAAAGAATCATCAGCAAAATAAAACAAAACAAACACTGCTAAACACATACCAGCTTTGTAAGCAAACTCAGCTGTCTATACTGGATAAATACATTGTGATAACAGGTAACCAACCCAAGAGTTGTTTCATTCAGTGGAAAGGTTGGTTTTCCCTTTTATGACCACGTGGCATTACTTCCTGCAGATTAATGCACCATCTCAAAAGCTCAAATCATCTCAAAATGGTGTTGTAAACTTGCCAATTACTTTACTGTACTCCAATGGCCTCCTCAGTTACCTGATCATAACCCAGAGGAGCAACATCCGGGATGTGATAGGAGATTCAGTTCCTAGATGTGCAGCTGACAAATCGTGTTTGATGCTATCATGTCAATTTGGGCCAAAATCTTTATGGGATGTTTCTGAAAATTTGTGCCAGAGCTGATTAAGCCAGTTCTAAGAGTAAAATAGGGTCCTACTCAATACTAGAAAGGTGTACCTAATAAACTGGGCAGGTAAGTAAAAAAAAAAAAAAAAAATCTGATGAATTCAGTCCAGCCTGCTCACAAGCAACAAGGTACCTATGCAAGCGGTGTCTGTCTGCAGACACGTGAGGATATCTGTTTATTAAGACCTGCAGTATGTGCATGAGCACTATGAGCACAACTACCACTGTTATGTATAACATCTAAATACAGTGGATATACATCTGTGCTTAGGTTGCATCTCAGATATAACCATTTGAAAGGTAGCTCTTTGTTGCATAGACACAACTACTATTAAAGGTCCGTTTTTACCCTTACACCTAAATTCTGGCTCTCATAGTAGAAATGTATATTTTGAGGTAAACAGTGGCAATACATCCAGAAATGGAGAAAATATTTTTAAATCAGGCATATTAAAAAGTGTATAATCTGCTTGATAACATCTACAATAAGTTTTTTAAAACAAACAAAAAAAAAAAAACCCACTTCTTTACAGTGAAAAGAATACATTTATGGAGAACCTAAAATTTGTGCCTTAAGTCTACGGTATGGAGTAACATTTTAAATTTAATGATCGTAAAGTGAAATATAACATTTTCTAAGTGGAGATTTTTCAACGCATCTCATGTGGATGAGCACAAATCTTTTACATCTCCAGTTATGTTGATACACTCGCAGCCTGTAACTCCTACTCACTCAGCGCACCTATGCTGCTGCTTTCTGAGGTGCATAAACTTTTACAACCCAACAATAAATCATGATTAATTTCACTTTTCAGCTGTTCTGTTTTTTTGGTTTTATTGCATGCAGTTCACCCTGTTTTTCTTTCATTGGAATAACATGTTTTCACATTATTACTACATTAGGCCATTATCATGCTGAAAAACGACAATTCACCCATACACTTGCCAAATAAACCTGACACTCTAAGCTACGGGCCTTTTTTTAGGTTCAGTTTGCAAATCTGCGAGTGAACAAATGGCCTCCTCTGCACTGCTGAGAAACTAACTTCTCATCTGTTTTATTTTCAACCTGTCAGTGTGATGAAGTATGCTAATATTCTCACTTTACAGTATGTGACAAAACTATAATAAACACCGCATGAGGGGTATGATGGATGCTGTGTTGCAGGGTGGGAACTGCTGATTTTTGCTTCCTTTTGGTTTTGCAGCTTTAGATGGAGGGACTTTCTGTAGTTTTCTCCTCTTTTTCCTCTCCTGCAGCATACCTTCGATTGACCATAATTGTCTCCTATTTGTAGCTCAGTATTGATCACCTCAAAAGACCCTCCGTCCATCCCTCACCTTCAACCCTCAAACTTTTCTCTTTTCTCTTGCAACCCTTCTTTTCTAAAACCATTTCTTTCTCAGGCCTCGCTCCCTCCTCCTATATAAGTGCAGCGAACAGCATGCCGTCATCGTTACAAAATAACTCTTGAATCAATAGTCGAGAGCAGATGCTCAGCAGTCCATTTACGGCTGAGGTTGTGGAGAATAACCATGCTAGGAGATGACAGAGGAGAAATGTGAAGGAGAGAGAAGCTGAACTTTAAGGCTGATGTTCAGGTCTTGATTACTTTCAAAGGCTGTTTTGTTTTTATTTTATTAGTTCTTTATTTGTTAAATCATAAAAAAAAATGTCCAAAATAAAATTAGCGACTCATTGGCTCAAGTTTAGAAGAGAAAAAAGGGCAAGAACTTAAAATAAAAAATTCTGAAATATTATAGTTACAAAAACAACTACTCCTACTACTAATAAGAGTGTTACAAATGGATAATAATAATGTGAATCTATTACTACTACAACTAATAACTAAAATTAAATAAATACCAACACAACAGTCTCAATAGCACTTTCAATAGATATATATTACCACAACAACTGTCACCAGATCTATCACCTAACCCCCCAAAAAATCTAATTAACACAAATAAATAAATGCCACCCATATCTGCTTATCCTTGCAGGGTGGGGTCATTATCTGGCTTACCGAGCCTATGTCTCTATAGACACCATTATAGGGCTCAATACTATCAAAACTATAAACAGATGCAAACCCCTACAACAATTAACTATCCAACCATTTTCAATGAGCAGGGATTGAAAATGGTTCGCCGGGGAAAGGTGGGCAGTGCTGCCTATCTCCTGTGCTCAATGGTTGAAAGGTGAAACTGATAATAATATAAAGATAAATTACTACTATAGCTATCAACTAAATGTATAAATAAACAAATAATCACATAGCTTATGTAATCTCTCAATAAGTTTCACTGATATTGCTATTGATAAATCCGCTACTACTGCCACAAACAAAGAGTGAGTGAGTTTCCATACAAATATATTAAGTTCAAACAAGTTCATCTACGCTTGATTTATAGTAGCCTGGATTTAAAAAAAAAACAAAACAAAACAAAAAACAGTCTTATATTTGCTCTGGTATTATGACTGAGGTCATACTGTTACTTCAGGTTACCTCGGGCTTCATTGTGCATTCATATGTACACCAATCACACCGACACTTGGCACAGCAATACGAGAATATCTTCATGAATAAAAACAATGTTGGTGCAGAAGGACAACAGTGAAATGCTGCAGAAACTTTTGCACATCAGTCAGCCACTTACCTGGTGTTTGGGTCGTGATCTAAAGTTCTTAACCTTTAAACAGAAGGTGTTTTGACTCAATGTTGAAATCACTTCATTCACCAATATTCAATAAAGAGTCAGCCAATTAAAGATTGTTTGATGTGAGTATTTTATCATGCTTTGTCAAATTTAAAATCACATTAAGATTACTTATACCTTTAAATCATCAGTTTGTGTGTTTAACAAGTTAACAAGTTAACAAGTTAGCAAATAAAGGTGATCTTCAGGGATGGCATGAAAGGAGCTACAAAAAGATTTTTGTAAACATAAAATATCTCGTAAAATCATTTAGATCTGAGTGAAAGTTCAAACTGTGAGAGAAAACGGGCAGCAAGAGTGGTGTACTCACATCAGCGACTCCAGCCTCCAGGATGGTGACCTTGGCGTCCTTCTCCAGATCAGCTTTTTGTTTCACTACAGACAGAAAAGAGACAAAAAAATGATTATTATATTGAGATTTTACAGTAAAAACACCAAACAGCAAATATGGAGGTCAAAAACTCATAAACATCTTGAATTAAGTCTAGACATGGTCTTGTTTATTTTAATTAATTTGTGAAGTTAAAATAAATGTGCTATATACGTCCGTGTGTGTATTATTGTAGGATAAAAAGGCTTTTGAATATTGTGCTTTAACAACTTGAAGAAAAAGAAACAAAACAAAAATCAATCTTTTCATTTTCCTGATGATCATGAAATCACAACGGGGAGAAGCTGAACTGGAACCTCGTTCGTCTTCGAGCTTTGGGAGTCCTGCTTGGTTACATCTACTGATGAAATGACTTCTTTAGAAAACATTCTTTTTAGCGAGTAGGTGAAGGAGACGTTGAAGTTTGCATTCTATAATTTTCAATGTGTTGAATATATATTCTTATTGACATGTTCACGTCTTATTCTGCTCTTCCCTCAGGTTTATTATTAGCCTTTGTGGAAGATCAATTTTGCCAAAATTTGGATTTGTGGAGCAGATTTCAGAGGCGGTGATGTCATGGAGGTCATCTTTTAGATCTTTTCCCAAACATTTGCCACATTAGGCCAGCGACACCTCTTCAGGCCTGGTGATCTAAAAGAGCCACTACTGCTGCAAATCTTCCCTTTATGAAACATGAATTTTTAACCTGACCTGCCGCCAGGCAAATATTAAAACACATTTCCACACAAATACAATTAAACCCTGCACAGTTCTCTTTTTCCATTAATGTAAAGGGAAACAAAGAAGGCTTCAATTGAAATTCATGACAGAGAGCATATTAAAACCAGAACAAAATGTTCTGAAAAAAGAAAGCATACATAATTACATTCACTTTGCTTTGCATCTGAATACAGCAGTGGAAAGAGCAAACCTCCTTTGTTGACACACCAGGCAGATGAAGGATATGCAAATAGCAAGTCTTGATGCTGTCATACTCCTCCAAAGAGCTTCAACAATTAGTCTTTCAATCTGTCAGAGCACAATTCTCTGCTAACCTTATGTAATGTGTGGTAATATTGCAGGTCTTGACCTTAAAATGCATTTTGTAGAAAATCAGATGTTATACTGTACGTACTTGGTTGCAGCTGTCTAATAACCACAGTCCCCCTGAGAAAATTAACAACTATTATCATGGCTATGAATATCATTAATTCGGACCTTTTAACTATTTTTTACCATTCTTCTTTCAGAGAAGATTATATAATAAACATCACTGAATTTAAAAAAAACCCCTAAAAATTAGTGTACATCACAAAGTATACTCTGAATTTCATTCTATCCACATGTGGTCAAAACTATACAGGCTCAAATACCAATATTTGATTAGATGTCAAACTTCCAACATAGCTCTGGCTGGATATCTGGCAACTTCTCCTGGCCCAACTGATGGAGCCATGGGCCCAGCTTCTAATCATAGTCCAGGTCGGGGCTTTGGGAAGACCGTTTCAATTGGAGCACTTAACTGCCCCCAAGTTTCAACTATGTAGCTGTTAAAGGGGAAGAATTTAGAGGCAACCTTCTGTCTTCGTTATTCCACCCACATTTTGCAATGCATCAGTACCACTGGAAGTAAAAATGTTTCCATAGTATGACACTGGCATCATCCTGCTCAACAGTTCACACCGTGCTCTTCGCCTTAAAACGCCTCATCTTCACTCCTCCAAGCAAGCTTCTTGTTACTGTGCTCAATCTGGTTTCACTCGACCATAGTTTTTGGGCACAGCAACACATTTCATTTCATCTTGAATTAGCTGAATTTGTAGCTGGTCCTTTTATTTTAAATTGTTTGAATCAACTTGAACTTCATAGGCTATGCCCTAAAGCTGGTCTGTGACCCCCTCACAAAAAAGCATCTCATTTTTACTTCTAATGAAACTGGATAAAAAAAACATCTAAAATATTACTGTGTTTGGAGTGTTTTTTTTTAAAGGGGCAGCATTATGTGTTTTCCAGCCACATAGAATCATTTTATACCTTTAGTTGTTATAAAAATGCTGTATTTATCAAATATGACAAAGAAATTTGACTTTGTAGGCAGAGCTCACTCCACCCAGGTGTTTTGCACAGCTGAATGGTTGCCACAGGAGATTCAAGGATTTCTCAAACATGCACGAAAGAATTAAAGCAACACCTCAGGTATTTTTTTGATGAGGAAATATCATTATAACATGATATAAAGCTCAAAAAAGTCAATTTTACATAATACTGCTCCTTTAAGATGGGAGGCATTTAAGCTGAAAGAAGATGCAGCAGATTTTCTTGTACTACAATAAAGTCAGAGTGATGTTTTTGAGCAACAAGCAATTGATTCATGTAAGATATTGGACAAAGTAGGATAAAGGTATTGTCTGTGATGTCCCAGTAAGCTGACATGTCTTAATAGCGCTGTCAAAGCGTAGCATCTGCAGGCTCCCTTCAGTGAGAAACAGGCTGGATTGGTTTGTCAGTGTCAACTGACCGTCTGTTCACTGAGAAACACCTGAATAAACTTCTGGTTCGGTGTTAGAACCGTCTGAGAATTTCCTTGCGTTTTGCTTGGATTCTACCAGTATAGCCTTCTCACAAGAAAAACTCGTGGCAACAAGGAATGGGTAGTGGGCAGAATTACGCCATACTTGAGTAGTTCAGCCCACACAGAGAAGTGCTGCAGCTCCGTGTGATGAACTATCAGCTCACTCTTGAAGGCAGCATGAATTATTAATTGACTTTTACTTACAGGAAACATGACTTTTTGGCTGTGGTGATATAATTCTTCTCCACCACATTTTCTCCATGGTAATTACTCCAACTCCAATGACTTAAAGTGCACCCAAGTGACTATTCAGAGGTGCACAGAGGTGAGGTGCTTTTAAACCCATCTAAGGTGATTGGTTTTGTGTCCACTCACACCAAAATGCAGCTCATTAGAGCTCCTGTACCACACGTCAGTGCCAGTGCTACTGGAGAAAAAAATCTGTAGTGTTGCTTTATTAAACATTAATTAATTGCTTAAAGGAACAAATCGGGCAGAGATGGAAAACAGGGAGCCGGATTTGGTCAACCACTTGCTAAAATAACAGAAGACTTTGATGTTAGATAATTGAATGTGCAAAACCTCTTCAAGTTGCAAGCTTTAATAGACAAACTCTCTCACAGTGTGTCACACCATGGACACACATCTAAAGGCTGGTGCAGAATCAGACATACTCAGACACAAACATGAGTGTGTTCAACATGATTTTCGTCCGGAGGGAATGAGGAAACTGCACAGTGATGCGACCGTCTGTCTGGCATCCCGGAGTGACAGGCGTTGCAGCCAGTGAGCGTGACTACATCACAGGCCCCAAGCTCCTTTTAATTAGCCGACAAGTCTTTGGACCTCGAAACACCACGGCCTCCCCGAAACTCAGCCAAGAGCTATTCGGACCATCCGCTCTTCTTCTCTCCTGCAGACTGTAATTGAGTCCAAGTCGGATGAGAGCACAGCTTGTGGACAGGCGAGCTGAGGTGCCTCATTTGTACCCCAGCAAGCTTTCACTGCCGAAACCCAAATTGGATCCATTTTTAAGAGGCTGAAACAGAACAGGTGCCGTGATCGGACAGACTGGCGACTTTTCTTTCAGTCTGACAAGCAGCACGGTGCAAAAATAAGCCGTAATGTGACAAAATGGGAATGAAGCAGCAATGGACTGCAGGCTGAAGGTAAATGGTCTTTGCTCACATTATTCTCTTTTTTTCTGTTTCAAGAATATTCCATCTTCCATCGTCATTCTCAGAAACATTCAAGCCACTGCGAAAAACTAAGCCTGAAGGGAATAAACATAGAGCAAATCTTATTCCTAAAAAAGAAAAGGCCCCTTTATTTGTCCTCCAAAACACACGGAGGCACTTCATTTGTCAACGGTGCCGCCCCCATCTTGAATTTTGCTTTATGTTAACTCAATGTATCCGAGGCGCCTAGAGGGAAGCACAGCGAGTGCTGTGGATTCAGAAATGCTTCATTTTTCACCACTGACAAAAGAAAAAGGCCCCGGCTGGCTCCAAGAGTCTTGGACCAACAGAATAGAAGCTGCTGCAGCACCGAGGGGTCGTTATTTCAAGCACTAACCACCACCACTACCCCAACCACACAACCTCCACACATCTCGCTCACCTTTACATTTCACAGGCCATATAATGTGGAAAAAAAGAGCTATCTGTCAAAAAGCAAAGGCAGAGAGCAAGGCACCATCGCAGCAACACATAACAGGAATATAATGAACTTAGTTTTTGTCATATTACCAAAGGTCAGGAGGGAAACATATATTGCTGGATTTTTTTTCACATTTTTCTTAAAACACCTTTTTATTTCATGATAAAAAAAACACAAAGAACATATGCCGTTCTAGACAGGAAGGTTAAATTAATTATATCAGATGTAACCCTGAACTAAGTTCATGTCAGGAATCAGAAATCATTTTCTTTCCTTTTATACTACGACAAGTACTTCATAGTTTACTCTTTTGGCTGCATAGATGAATGCCAAGAGAGATTGTAGTTAAAAATATCACAATTAAATGAAATGTTTAACATCATAATTTCAGAATTCAAGGAGTTTACCAATGAAGCTTAACACTTTAGTATTTGGCCTATTTTACTTTTTTTTTGCAACCGATCTTAGGCTGAATTAAACCGCAAGAATAAAATAAATCTTTACCAGAGTTAAAGGATTTTTAGAGGGATTTTTTATGAAGCTGTAGGCCCTGCCCTGAGAATGATAAACAAGTAGAAGATACGTGAAAATCTGGTTTCACAGCACAAAAAGGACTTGAATTGGTTTATTATTAACACTTGTAATTCTGTCCCAGTAATTAAAAGTGTTGAATAAACTTAGAAAATGTTTTCAAAAAGAGAACTTTTCCCATAAATTTAATAACAGATGGACCAAATTAAAATTTTAATCATTCTTTACCAGATGTCTGGTTAAACTCTGGGTTTGTTTATAGCTTGAGGTTAATTGTTGCTTTCAAAAAGTAAAGAAAATCATGAGGGTAGAGTAACCAACACTTAAAGTAGCTTGAATGGCCCAGGTCTTATCTGTTTGTTTCTACAAAGAAAGATATATTGGTTTAGTCTCAGTCGCCCTAATTTAATTTCTGATATCCACTTTTCAACCTTAAATTTTGTTCCTAGTTGAGCTGAACTCCCAGATTCCCTCAGTGGTCGATGATATTTGCTGCATTAATCTAGAAAGAAGCAGCAAACTCTTATGAGTTGTAAAGGGTTTGAAAAAATTTAAAAAACATTTGCATTTAAAAAGACAGAACAAACGCAGCATCAAGAGTTCACCTGGAGACAAAACATGATTACGCGAGGAGCAAAAATGTGAAAGATGATAGAAAGATGGTGACAGACAAATCAGATGGTGATGAAAATAAATAATGTATCCAGTAAACAGTAAGAGCTTAGATGAGGAAAAGGAGAAATGATAAAAAGATTAAACTAAAATGAGGTGGAGGAATGTCAGTAGAAAAAGATGCAGAGAGTAAGATGGGAATTATCTTCACATAAACCTAATTCAAGCCAAGCTACAGTTTAACAGAATTATTATGCTAAGATTATATGAAGTGTAAGAAGTATTAATCTCAATTCATTCACATGAAATTGGAGTGTAAAAGAAATATCACTTCTGTGAACATTGTTCAGGCAACTGCTGGCAGTTCTGCTGCCTGTATTGTTTCTTTATTTAATTCTTTGCCTAGCAAAATAAAGCTCACACAGTCAATGTAATCAAATATTTTCATGGTCTCTTTGACCCATTGAGGGTGGCGATACCATATAAAATATGTCAAATATCATCAAATTCTACCAAATAAATAAACCTAACCATGTACATGTCAGTAAAATAAACACTTTTCTTTTCACATAGGTTGGGAACACCTGCCAATGTGATTGATTGAACCTTGCAGCACAGAAAAAGTGCTTTTAGTAGCTTAGTGGTGTGTAACAGTAACAGTTTTATAAAATTCTCTGTTATCACCTGAAGTTGAATAGACTCAAACCAAGACAGCCATTGTTGGTTTAACACAATTTCGGAGCTAAAGTAGCAGTGAGGTGCTGTTAATAAAATGCTGTTTTACCAAGCAATTTATGATGATGTATATTTGCTTGATGATTTTGTTGTATACTTGACTGATGTTTCTATGATGTAAAGCACTTTGAACTGCCTTGCTGCTGAAATGTGCTATACAAATAAACTTGACTTGACTGACCTGACAATGGCCTGAGAGAAGCAACGGTTGCTGCCCATCGGTTTAGAAGGGGTTATAAAACCACTTTTTTAACCATTAGAAGTCCATCATTCTACACAGAGATCAAAACATTTAGGACAGCTGCCACTCTTCCCAGGAACAGATTCGAGCAAAGGCACTCCAAAATCAGACTGATGTTTCAGATGATTCACAAATGACAAAACGCCTAAGAGCTCTGTTTTAGACTGCAGGTCTCAGTTTGTATGATAAATGTTAAAGTTTATGACAGTACACTTAGAGAAAAACATGATCAAGCATGGCTGTTTTGAACTGGTTACCTACAATGAATACGGTGGCACAACTTAGTTGTATGTGAATGAACAACATGTTTGGAAGTGGAAATATTCCGCCTTTATGCACGGCACCATGTTTGGAAAAGAAACAGTATATCAACAGGAACACCTCATACTAACTGTAAAGTATGGTGATGGAAGAAGGTGATGTGAGCCACCATCTTCCACTACTGATGTGGAAGGTGTTCCAGGTCAAACAGAATATACTATACAGGCCCTCCAAACAGTTTTGGGTCTTCTCTGGGGCAACTCAAAAGGCAACATATCCCATGTGAAATGTTTTAAATAAGAAAGTATGTCAAAAGTATTTGGAAATAGTACCTTTTATATTGGTACAGAAGTTTATGGGGTCGTGAATATATGCACAGTTTTTCTCATGAGTAGAAACTTTGGTCTCAAGGGTAATCTTTGGAGTTAGTATCTTTAAATGGAGGAATGTATGATAAAGCTCCTTTTTTGAATTTTATCAGCCAGTGATGGTGGTTTTATACAGTAATGTGTATTTATCTTACATCTCACAACAAAAAATCTAAATACACCTCCGAAAATAAAGGTAATTAAAATGCTTCATGGCTTTAAATGTAACCTGAGGGTTACAGAGTTTGCATCTCTAATTATGTTGAATTATTTTGGTTGAGGTTGAACTTGCTCTGATGCGCTTATCCAACACCCATAATGTGTCCGTGTCCCTTGATGTGTTAAACATCGTTTATTGCCTTAATTGATGTCATTTAGGTCTTTGCTTCTGCACCATATGATTCATTCACATTTTAAAAGGCAAGTAATAAACACCTCTGTTAGTCTACGTAAACAATTTATTAAACACACAAGACCCTGGAGACACTGACAGGAAAACATCCCGACCACTTACAAATTAATACCCACGAAACAACAAACTTCTGATTGCAGTACACAGATGAATCCCATATAAAATACATTTTTTACTGCCATTTCTTCACATCATAGGAAACAGCATCCATGGGAGAAGCTGGGAAGTCTGAAAAAGGGAAGGGAGCGGAGTTGACCTTTGAGAAATCAAGTCTTGAGTCATAAAATCCTCCACAAATGGTAGTGGCCTCTAAAATGTTTCTGTGGTAAAAAGATTTTCTCATATTGGTTCTTCATTCTTTGCCCCACTCAGAAAAAAACTGCAACTCATCCCATCCACCTTTGTTGTTATCCCTGGTCTCAACTTAATTTTGTTACATAATTTTAGCTTATAATTTGGTGTTCAGTGTGCTGTTTTTGTTGCTCTTCTAAACTTTCTTTTTGCTGAAACCTTTGACATGCTGACATTAGACTTATAAAGCTATCATTTCAAAAAAACACCCACCAGAAAAGAAATTTACATCTAGAACAGGGGTGTCCAAAGTGTGGCCTGGGGGCCATTCACGGTCCTCTGAAGGATTTTGTGTGGTCCCAGAAAATAATCATTATAGAATGAAGCAAATCTGGTCTGCCTGCCCCCATTGGTTAATAAAGCTAGTGCTTTAGAAGAAAAAGTGAGTCATGCCCTATTACTGAAGTTGGATTTAAAAAAAAACCAAAACAAAACAAAAAAACATATTCAAGCCCACAATCAGCCAAAAAACTTGGAAAATGCTTGTCTGTTAATATGAGTTATCAAAGAACCTTTTTATTCTTTGGATCTACAACGATTTACAGATCTCTCAACAAAAGTCTATTTTGTTTTTTTCAATAAAATCTTGGACATTTAGTTTAGTTTTAGTAGATAAAATAAAGGCACAAGAAAGGCATTGGTAAACTTAAAGAAAATGTAGCCCCCAAAAGCTCTGAGCTTGATGATTTTGACCCTGAGGGGAAAAGTTTGGACACCTCTGACCTAGGACTTCATTTTCATTTCCAAGCCCTTCTTTAAAGGTGCATCTTACCATTCATGCATCACTAGTAGCACTGGCTACATACTGCAAAACGAAAGACGTTGAGTGGAACTTAGTGGGATTCATATGAATTACTGCAATTCAAAATTTTGCAACTGGTTGGCTGCATAGGCATCCATCCTTGCACCATTAGACCCTTAAGCTGTAAAGCCAGCTCACCCTGTCTTGGGTTTACAGAAGCAGCTCCGCAACTACTCTGGCTAGCAGCTAAGAGGTATAACAGCAGCAGATTTCAACTTCCCTCTTTGATCATTACATAAATACAACTGAGACATCCAAAAGGCACCTACAGTGAATCCATGCCTCCCAGTCTACTTGATTTTGGTCTTCACTTCAAAGCGGACGCGTTGTAAATTTTGTCATCTATAGTCATCCTTATGGCAAACCAGGACTCTGGAGACATCTGTGTGCACTCCATACTTTTCCTGACTGTGCTCACTGTGAGTGCCAACAGGAACAATACCCACATCTGTTGCATCAGACACTCATCAAAACATATCCCACTATTATTTTTATACCAAAAAGATCACACACCTGGTTAGGGGTCGAAGCTCCAAAGCACAACACTGAAGCAATCTTTTTCAAACCTGTTCTATTTAGAAGTGTTGATGACTCTGGAGTCTAGTAATCTGTCCCGTCTTTGCCCACTTCAGTACGTGTCTAAGGGGGCAAACAGAGGCAAGTTAATTGATGGAATGCAATTAACCTTCCATTGCGCATTACCCTTAAAGGGTAATGCGCAATGGAAGGTGACATTGCTCCCTCTCCACTCATTCTCCAGCCAAGCAACCACCAAATTCCATGCATGTGAAATTTCGCACTCGTGGCGGAAACTTTCGCCTGTCACTCCCCAAGTGTGAAGCCCATAATGTTCACTTCTAAAGAATAGGGCCAAACATACCAATCTTAAAGAAAACCACGTCTGATCAAGGGTAGAAAAGAAGAAGAAAAAAAAACAACTTACGATGCTTTTTTTTTTTTTTTTTTTTTTTTTTTTTCAAAAAACTACAGTGTGAGGCCAGAGATCCGTTTTTCATTTTTAGATCATTTATTTCTCAGCAGACACATAAATACAAAATTTTTGTTGATATTCCAAGGATAAATCAATTCATTCTTTCTATTCAGTTAAACCACCTTCTTATTTTCCTCTGAGAGACTTAAGTGAAAACTACTTCTAAGTTGTATTCAGGCTCAGGGTACTCTCAGTCATTGACAGGTACTTAGAGTTATGTTAAGGCTTAAAGTGTTTCGTGAAAGTGGTTACTGTCTTTTTCACTTCAGTTTTGGCTCTTTGGGCCTACCCTAAAAATAACTCATCTTCAATTGACTAAAAGTGGCTCGAGCTGATCCAAATGACTGTTAATGGACTTGGCCACCATGAATGTCAAAGTTTTTCTTCTTAAACTGAACAGATGTTTAGAACAAATCAATGCATAGATGTGCCAAAACTTTCTCCAGCTGAACAGAAATAAAACTGAAGTTATTATCTTTGGACCTAAAGAGGAACGATCTCGAGTCTCCATGCAGCGTCAGTTATTATAGCTGGAAACTAGTGATCAGGCCCAAAATCTGGGTGTGGTGATGGACTCAGATCTGAACCTTCAGAGACACATAAAGACAGTTGCAAAGTCAGCCTTCTATCACCTGAAGAACATTTCCAGGATCAAAGGACTAATGTCTCAACAAGATCTACAGAAACTCATCCATGTGTTCGTCTTTAGTCACATTGATTACTGCAACAGTGTCTTCACAGGTCTGCCTAAAAAATAAAAAAAAAAATCAATCAAACAGCTGCAGCTGATCCAGAATGCCGCTGCTCATGTTCTCACTAAGACCAGGAAAATAGAGCACATCATCCCAGTTCTAAAATCCTTAGAGTGGGTCCCTATACCTCAGAGAATAGACTTTAAAATACTTCTGTTAGCTTATAAATCACTGCACCAAAATACATTAAAGACCTGTTGTCACTGTATCAACCTTTCAGACCACTCAGGTCTTCTGGTTCTAGTCTATTCTGCATCCCCAGAACCAAAACCAAACATGGAGAAGCAGCTTTCAGTTTTATGCTCCACAAATCTGGAACAAACTTCCAGAAAACTGCAAAACAGCTGAAACACTGAGTTCCTTTAAATAAAGACTAAAAATCCACCTATTTAGAGTTGCCTTTGATCAGTAGTAAGTAGAACATTGAACTATATTAGCTTGATGATCCTTTTGATTTTGATGCATTGATGGTTTGATGGTTTTGGTAATTTTCATGTGTATTTGCTTGATGTTTTTGATGATTTGCTGTATACTTGATCTATGTTTTTTATGATGTGAAGCACTTTGAACTGCCTTGCTGTTATATACAAATAAACTTGACTTGACTTAAAAGGCATCCTAAAATGATGGGGGAAATCAGTTGAAACATGTACAGTACATAACTTGTCAAAATGAAACACTACTATCCAGTTACATCCAGTGGTTTAAAGGTTTGATCCCAGATAAAGTTATTCAATATTTAATGTCCATTTATTAAAAGTAGGTCTTTCTGCTGACCACCAAACACACAAACCAAGTAAAGCTTGAATATTTTCTGTTCCTGCTGACTATTTCAAAAACTTTCTAACTCTGTTTAATTTTGTTGTAATTTTTAATGGGGTGACGGCTTCTAATTACACAGTTCACTACGCCACCAACAACTACATCAGAAATAAACTAGCGAGACGCAACTCAAAAGCCTTTTAAGGAAAAAAAACAAAAAGACTCCATGTTAACATTTTATCTTGTTACTCAGCTGCTAAATTCCAGCACTTTATGCCTGGAGTCCTTTTTACTCTTCCTCCCAGTCTTTTCTTTTGAGTAATCTCTCATTTCCTAAAACTTTCATGCTATTTCAATTTGCACTTTTTTTCAAGAAGTACTGGACCTCTTCATTTCTTCGTTTTCCGATCTTTATATTTTTCATCTTTGTCTTTCTCACAAGCTTTTCCATCTTTTTTTTTTTTTTTTTTTTCCTATAAATCAGGAGACTAACAGATATGGCCAGTAGGACAAACATATTGTATACTCTGGCCAATTTATCAATATGAGTATTTACATCTTCAGTTTATTTCGTATTTCCTCAAGCATTCTGCCTTCTTGCCACCACATTTTCAACTCCCATCCCCCTAAGCAGAGTATATACAGGAGGTGTTTATAGACGCGATAAGTGGCAGATGACGACTGCTTGGCAAGCCTGGAGATAAGGCTGCCAAAATCAAGGCCCCCCACCCTCATCTATCAAACCTACCGCAGCCGAGCCACAGGCTTCATGCAGCCAAGGAGGCAAAGGAGGTGTGGAAAAGGTAACAGCTCTCTATCTTCAGACAAAGGAGAACCTAGCTGATAGTCTGGTAAAAACTCTGGGGACAGTCAGTGTAAATATTGCTTGGTGTTTGATTTAGTATGGTCAGATGGATTTGTAGTAACAGGATTATTAAGGTCTGGTAAGACAATGAGTCGCAATCTGTGTTGTCAACAGCTTTCTGGATTTACAGCACAGTTTGACAGCAACATTGAATCTCAGTCTATTGTAATATATTTAGTTCATACAGTCAAGGTAAAAGAAAAAAATATATACCCTCTTTAAACTATAGCGCCTCTTTAAACTATAGAGCTTTAGATATTTTTTTTTTCTTAGGTTTTTGGGGTGTGCTTCAAGTCTTCAAGTCTTCACAGTCTTCAATTTGGCTTCGTTGTTTAAAAACCTGACAGGAATATTTCAGTGTGTATTTCAGTACACTTTAGGTTATATTAATTTTTGAATGTGGTAAAGAGTAGATATTTTATAAGGTAAAACTACAAGTGTTACAAGAATACTTCACATTAAAGTCACAATATTTCTCACTAATGTGAAGTCAGTCTCGGTACATATCACCCAAATTCTATGAGCATCAAATGTAGAATCTAGAATATTTCGACTAACCAAACCTTAACCAGAAAACTATCGACTTCCATCAAAACATGTTTGAAATTCTGCCAAAGGTTTGCCAGGTGTTAATATTCTGAGGTTAAATTGGACAGTGTTGGCACCTGCTGCCAAAAGAAACACTACAAAGTGAGTGCAAGAAGAAGCAGCAGAAGAAGAAGACGAGAGTCTCCACTTACTGCTTCTGACAGAAAAATTGACATGGAAAGCCAACACTTAACGCCTCCCTCCTCCATCACTTGCCTTCCTCTCATCTCCCCCCTCCATCTCCTTCGTTCCTCCCTGCTCTTACGCTCTGATGGATGACCTTTACAGTACACATGACTCATCTTCTGGGCTGTCTGGGTTAGAGAACACGTTCAAGAGGCTGAGAGCCGACAGCAGAGCTGCTGGCCAGAAAGCAGCTAGCTTTCCTTCACTGTCTGATCGCCAGCTGCTGCAGCCTGGCCTGGTTCAGATAGTTTAATATGTGATGGAATATTTTAAGGCAAAAACGAGAAAAGCTGGTAGAAAAAACGATCAGTTGTGATGGCATAGAAGCAACCATATGGGATCATTTCTGATGGATTTTACACCTGATTTTGCCATTTTCTTTCAACAAAGGAGTTTGTAATAGACCCTTTTATGCTTTCATATTATGGTGGATGATTTAGCTAAAAACATACATGAATGCAAGCAAACATTGAGATAGTTCTGGAAATTGCCTGAAAAACCTTGGCTGCCTGTTTGGTTGGTTTACCAAACCTTTACCCTAAAGACAAAAAGTTCAAACAGTAAACTTGTGTGAAGCAAAATACATTTTTTTTTTTTGTTTTTTTATTAATTAAAACTTGGTGCCCTGATGGTTTCTAGTGTTCAAGAAGAAACTTGAGTTTGAAACCAGAACCTCCTGTTCAGTGAGCATACACATACAAGATAATTATATTTTTAGCTGCCCTCATCCACAATTGAGATATCATACAGAGCATCTGTGGACTGTTAGTGTCATGGTAAAATGCTGGAAAAACAACTTTACACTAGAAGGATTATGACACTGAGAAACTTGAAATTGAAATTATTACATGTGTACCATGTCTCTTTGATATGATATATGAACATTAAGGCAAACTGGACAAGATATGCATCTAGATGTCAGCTGGTGATGAGAATCAGAAAGTTTTCAGTTACAACAAGGCCATGGGAAGCTCAAAATTCTGACGTCTTTCTGATCAGTGAACACACCATACCACAACATGGCAATGCAAAGGTTCTCACCTTTTTATGAAACAATAACCGCCTAATTAAATACCAAGTCTACCAGGTTCTACCATCACTAGAAACTGTTTTTGCTCTTGTGTCAATTTTGCATGTCACTTAAGCTTTCAAACACATGATACAGCAGCATTAGCTTGCATGCTTCTACAGTGCTTGAAAGACCAAAAAGCTTGTATTGCTAACAGTAGTTGGCCTAGCTTAGAACATCCATTCGCTGATGTTCAAGTGTGTGACTGGAGCATGGTTACGTTGGGTTTGATGTCATTTTAAAAGTGTCAAATTCTGGGATAAAAGAGATTCAGCATAACCACCAGCACTCGTTTCTGGCTCACTGTTGTCCACATTGGTTCTGACTGGAAGTTCTCAAGATTTTCTCTGATCCACTATTTGTTTACAGTTATTTTTCCATGTTTAACTTGAAAATAATTTATACCATTTTTTTTTCTTAGTACCAGCCAAAGTATCAGCAGTGGAACTTTAAGACCTGGAATAAAGATAATTTCACAAACCACAAGATACTAAAAAATGAAGTCAGAGAAAACGCAAAACAGCTTGTCAGCTGGTGCCAGCCATTTCCCACTGTTGCTATTTTCAACATTTGCAGTTTAATTTTAAACCCAGCTGAACAATGTGAAACTTTACCATTAACATATGAACAAAAACAGTCAAGGATCGACCACTGTTGAGGTGTCAGTCATTTATACTGCAAGGGTGAACAAAAAGGGTTGTGGATACGCACCCACACAAACTCAGAGTTTAGGGAATCTTTGTCACTGTGCTTTTCTTAGGCTACATTCACACAGCAGGCAAATACGATCCAAATCCGATTTTTTTGCCCATTCGTGACCTGTATCCGACTTTTTTACGGCAGTCTGAAGGGCCCAATTCCAGTCTTTTTATCTGATTTGTGCCACTTCCAAATGTGCTAATAAACTGGATACATATCCAATTGTTTTCAAACAGACTTCTCTACAGAAGTTGCAGTCAATGCTCCACAAAAGGGCATTGCTATTAGCTGTGCTTTCTTTTTATTGGCTTCCTTCATCTTTTGATCTCATGACAATACTGTCAGCTCTCATGGCTGAATAACTTCAAAATCAATCCATAGATAGTGACATCCATTATTACCTCCATAAACGGTGCGCTGCTGTGTTTCATCTACATTCTTCTTCTGCGCATGCGGGTCGCTTTGGGGTCATAAGCTGTTTACAGAGAAGTGTGATTGTGGTCACATCATTCAGTAGTGTGAACGACTACACAAAAAAAATAATAAAAAAATCAGACTTCAGAAAACAAACTGAGTTGAGCATCAAGACCTGCTGTGTGAATGTAGCCTTAGAGTAGAAGGCTCATACGTCGGTAACCATTATTAGATATTAATGCATCAAATATCTGAAAAATATTAAAACTATCTGAAGTGGAGACAGGTGCAGACCAGAGGTCACGTCATCCATTGCGTAAAACACGTATGCATGGTATGATCGCTGCTCTCTCCTCAGGAAGTTGCGTGTACTTTAGGACGTGCAATAAGCAAAACAGAGAGAGACCTTGTGTAACCACAAAACCAGTCTTGAATCAACTGCCAACATAGAAAAATAGTTTTGTAATTTTCTGTCCTCACAATAAACAAACCTGCATTGAGTTTTACAATTCAACAGTACCCTGCATGTTTGAGAGGTTTGATAAGTTCTGCTGGACAATGGATCACTTTGCTGGACCTTCCACCCCTTAAGAACAGACTGTGCCTAGCATCTACATTTTCCAAAATTCTGTAATGCTGTGTGCAGAGATTATGTCTATTTTCATTCACATCTGAGTTTGCATTTTGTTGCTTTCATGTCACCATCTTAGTCACATGCCTTAGACTGTCTCATCACTTCTATACATCTTTGTGCTTAACATATGCATATGCACTTAATTTGGTTGCTAGATGTATGTTTTCTGGCTTTTCTCTCATAAGAATGTGTTGTGAAAGATTTTCAAAGCAATAGTTTATGAATGTTTGAACACATTTAGTTTTAAAATGAGTGTTAAGACATGTGGGTTTTGTACTCCACATACATACATGCAATGAGTGTATTCTCTTTCAACCGTACCCCGCTGGTATCACACTGCAGCCAAGGCCAAGTGATTCCGCAGATAGGCGATGAAGGCTCTCTCACTGGAGAGTTGCACAGGCTTTAACACTACCGACTCTCCACTTAAGGGAAGAAATTGTCCATTATGACTGGAGGGAGGACAAGCAGTCGAATCACTAGCGTAAAGAACTTTAAGCTTTCAACTGTTTTTGCCCACCTCCTCATTTTGCCTGTGCAACGATCTCCATTTTAAATGCTTGAGGTTTCTCATCTTGTTCACACTGTATTGACTGTTAGCCAGGACCAAAATGGATTTACTGTAGAAAAATGGGTAAAACATGAAAAATTTGACAGCAGCTGGAACAAGAAAAAAAGCAGTGAATGATTTTTTTTTTTATTAATTTTTTTTGTCACTGTATGAAATGGAATAAAGACTAACTACAAAAGCAGGGAAAGTGATAATTAAGTATAGGCTGAGATTTCAATTTTCTGTGTTTCTTGAGCTTTACTGTTATGTTCAGTCGGTTGCTTATTTTCCTATTCATTTTGGCCTTTTAGAGATGCGCTTTAAAATCATAATTACTCAGAGATCAGATTAGATTTAATTGTTCTGTCCATCTATCCTCCAGTACTTATTTGAGAGTGAGGGTCGAGTCTTGTATAAGTCTCTCCTCTCTCTTCAGTTGCCTCCTCCAACTCATCTGGGGGCACTCAGATGAGTTGGAGGCATGAATCCCCAAAGCACAGCTTTAAGATATAGTCTCTCCTGCAAGTACTGGCTTGCCCTCAATGCCTCCTCCCAGATGGACATGTCCGAAAAACACTTCAATGTCCTGAAGGAATGCTTATCAGATCCTCGTGAAATCGACAGGCTCCTTTTGGTAAACAGAAGGAGCAACTCGTAGGATGAAACCTGACACCATGTGGAGGACCCTCATTCTAACTCCTTGTATTCGCAATGTCGGTCCTTTGATCAGTTACCACAGCTGATGACCACAGGTGAGAGTCAGAACTCACTAGTAAATTTAAAGTTTCACCTTAACTCTTCCTTCAATACAGCAGATCAGCACTGGGTCTGCATAGCTACAGATATTGCTCCATTTTGCTTATAGATTCACCTTTCCACTCTACAACCACTCAATAAGAAGACCTTGGCACAATTAATTCTTTAACTTGGGGTGGAAAGTCATCCCTGATCTGAAACCCAAACTTTGTCCACCGAAGACCACAGCCCCAGATTTCAAACTGATAATATTTATCCTGATTGCTACAGGTTCCCACTCAAAGTGAACAGGAACCACATCATCTGTATGAAACAGTAAAGAAATTTAAAGCCTCCTAAACTTGGTTTTGTCTAGAGAACCCTTTTACTAAACTCATGAACAGAACGGATTCCATAATGCCGCCTTTGATGATTTGAACACACCTACGAACATGTGTCTTCCTGCTGGCAATGTAAACCAACCCCTTAATCTTTTAGTACAGGGCTGTAAGGGCCGTTTGTAAGAGATGAGAAATCTCATTCACCTTCAAATATCTTTCCAATTGCAAAGGGCGTTTTCCTTGATTCACACCCGGATTAAAAACTGAACTCCTAAAACTTAGTTTTTCACAAGACGAGTTGTTTAAAAGAAAAAAAAAAGTCAATTATTAGTGGAATTGTTTTGATGTCAACACTAAATGGTTGTCTACACTTATACCTCTACCAGTCTTTTATCAGGACAAATTAAGTGTCTATCTGGTACACTATTAGTGGTGATCTTGGTGTTGTGTAAAATAAGTAATTATTCCCAGACAGTCACCAAGTTTCCACTGGGCTTTGCCTCCAGATGCTTTTTTTCTGAACTGTCAAAAACTAACAGAGATCGGCAGTCTGCTGTGTTCACAACAGTCAGGAAACGCCTTCACCTGAAGTGACACAACTGTTCAAGCATGAAGGGATCTTTTCAGAAGAGCCTGGAGAGAGTGAGAGGGGTCTGACCTCAAAAATGCCAACATCTATGTTCAACAAAATGTACTCTGTACATTAACACATCCTTAGCTTGATAAAACCGTCCAGTCAAGGTAAGGGCAATCCAATATTGGTCTAAAAAACAAGGAGAGGACAGTTTCATGTAGGATATAAGACTTTTTCACCATCTTAAATCTGTATTAATCACACCCCACATCAGTGTCCGATGAGATGGAGAATATATCCTCTGATGCTGTAAGCAAAATTCTGACTTATCGCTAAAAGAAATATGTTGGAATAAAGTCATAAATTGTGTCACTTTTCACCTTTAGAAAACTCTGCCCACCTGCAGGATGCCCTTCACTGTGATGGCCACATCAATTCAAAGACAAGCCACTGAAAATGACAGGAGCAAAGTAAATGCATCCAGATATCAACACAGCCTGCAGCAACAGCGCCCTGATGCGCAAAGTTATGATAAGAGAGTTTTTCCAAAAATATAAAGATGTTATCCTCGTCCAACGTGCCATCTCATCCAGTAGTTGTTCATTACAGTGTAGGCAGGATAAAAAAAACTAGTCAAGTCAGGTACTTTGAGGAGTGACAACATGTCCTTAAGCCTGGTTCACATAGGGTGTCTGGTTGAGGTCAAAATTAAGTTATTATTGGCTGCCTTATGCCTAAAAGTGCACTTCTACAAAGACAATTTTATTAAGAACTCGTTTTGTGAACATAACTGATATTTGCTCATGGTTATCTGGCATTTCTCCAAAACAAAGGAGAAAAGAGGGAGGTTAGGATGAAGAGGGTTTGGCATCGACTGTGCCACCCATGAGTCAGAACAACAGACTTTAGATTGTAAGTAAATGGCCGCCAGTGGCAAAATACTGATAGAGCACAGATAAAAGCGCCAAAAAATAGGGAAAAAAGTCCAAAACCAGCCTTTTTGCCACACAAGAAGAGAACTCAAAGAACAGTCAGATATGTGACCAGTGAGTAAACTGGTATTAAGCTGCCAGCACACTCAGAAGCAACATCTGTGAGGTCGACTCAAAGGATAAAAGGGATATATTCCTGCTCCCAGGAGTCCACAGCATATGTGAGGCCTTTCACCCACAGAAACTAATAAGTTAAGAACTGGCTTTTGGAGCATCCCTGGCCAAGTACTGGAAGCGCTTTGGTGCAAAAACAGCATGACTGTAAAATAATACTCTGTGTTGTCTTTGTTAATCATCCATTGTGGTGGTGATATCTAATCATTTGTTTGATATTATTCTACTTATGAGTGTTTGTCGCTTTTTATTCATCTGCTACTTTTAAAATTCAGCTACTGTTTCATTTTAGGGGAGCCGTGTTTCAATCTGCCTTTAGGTGAACAATTTTTCTTGTGCTTTCTGACAATGAGTTATGTTCACTACACAGATGCATAGTACTGAACAGATCTGCAAGAAGAAACCCTACCCTCCGTACCCTACCAGTTTGATTCTTTAACCTAACCTGCTTCTTTCCTTACTTTCTCTGTTATTTACTTTCCTTACTTGATGACTAATTTTATAATCTTCCTTACCCTATGCTATTTACTTCCTTACCTCAAGGTTTTATACTTTCCTCCCACTGCTGCCTACTTTCTTACCTCCTTATCTTGCCTACTCTGACTTTTTTAAGTTAGTTGCTGCAGCTCGACTTTTCACTGGTGCACACAAGCAAGTCCAAATCACTCCCATACTGGGTTCTCTGCATTGGCCGCCTGTTTAAAATTGATTTTCAGATTTTATTGTTTATATTTAAAGATTTAAATGGGCTGGCTCAATGTTACCTTGGTGATCTTTTAACTCTACAGTCTAACTAGAGCACCAAGTTCTGCTGAACAATTTCTTCTCATTCCTAATTTCAAGTTGAAACATTTAGCAGGAGGGGTCTAATAAATCCTAATCAGCCAACATTCAATGAGTTTTATGTCACTTTAAATAAATTTCACCTAACATCCCAACTCTTAGAATCATAGTAAGCATTTGGCATTTTTACAAGATTCAAACTGTCTTTTACTTTGCATCATGTTGAGCAAAAAAAAAAAAGAAGAAGAAGAAATAAAGCACTCTTGATTTAAAACTTTCATTGAACAAAAATAGTCACTTCTTAATATCTAAACCTTCAATGTCTGGAATATATATATATATATATATATATATATATATATATATATATATATATATATATATATATATATATAGAGAGAGAGAGAGAGAGAGAGAGAGAGAGAGAGAGAGAGAGAGATAGTGGTGTATAGCTCAAAAAGGTTTTTAAGCTTTGTTTGGGCTTGTCGTTTATTATGTGCACTCTATGCATTAACAATATTGTAATTTGATTTTTTTTCTTCAGTACTTCCAATATAACTAATTACAATGCCTTGTAGATGTCAATGGAATCCTTTTCACTGTATTATTACTGCCTTACTTGCATTTGTACAGCACTGAATGGCTTGTGATTTTCTGCAAAGGGATCTGGGTTTGTATAAGCGTTTCAGAATCTGATCGGGTTCAGACATTGGTTGCAGACCTGGAGCCCAAGGTGACCTCATTGCTGACATTCGTTCCGCTTGTCGCAATAAATCACACAGTGTGTCCATCAAGATGGCAAATTTCTCGCAGCCACGGTGACTGGTAAGCTGCCTATCTCTGTGGTGGAGGAGCTCAGAGCTGCTGCCTCCTGATCCCTGACCCAGGAGGAAATCAGGAGTAGCTGCTCTCTGTTCAGACACATGAGAATGTTGAAAGGAATGCAAAGTGACGAAGTAGTTGACCTCGTTTGATACCAACGCGTTCAAGGAAAGTTTATGTTGCAGGTAGACATAAAACCCTCTAAAACATCTGCTGAGCAGAATATCGATGTGACCTGCGGAACAACTTGCAGACAGATAAAGAGTTTAACAGGATGGTGAAGAATTGTCATTAGATGTGCCAGCATTTTGCTGATTCCAACCAACTTTTAAAAATACAAAATTATTTCACAGCTGACATTTCTTTTGTTTTTTTTTTTTTTTAAAGCAGATGAGTCTTTGTAAAACACACTTCTGATGCAATCAGATTTAGGGAACCAAAAAACTAAAACAGTTTTTTTTCAGCTCTTGGATAATGAAACAACAACCCAGGCTCCATGATCCAGGCTTAAACAAAAGGAACAACCTAAGGATGAGGAGTGGGGCAAAAGCAACCCCACAGTTCATGTCACAGCTATGGCAGACAGCTCAGCAGTCAGACCATAGAGTCAACCACAGGTGTCTTGTAAACATAAGGCGTTTTAGATAAGAAAATTTGTTATTTTATTGTGATCGTTACTTTTTATTTGTCCTCTGTCAACTCAAAATGGATTGGCTTACTTAAAATGAATAAGTGCTCTCTTGTAATTTCTTTATTCCATGGACGTACCAAATAAACAAGAGAGGCTTTAACTGCAGCTGCTGCATGATTGTACATCAGTATTTTAACTCCTCCCCAGTGTAGCATTTACTTGGACTGACTTCAGATCAAATATTAGTTACAAGAAAACTAAACAGAGGTTAAGACTGAGCAGTATGAAATAATGTCTCCAGAATAACGTTTTGAAAGCTGCATCACTGTAGTGCAATAAAACATGGCTGGATTATGTGTAAAAAGGTGACACTTTCAGCTGCTTCTGTCCCCTACTGCTACTTGTAACAGAACCACTGTGTAGCTTGCTAAAACAACACATTCTGATGACACAATAGATTAACAGGACAGACTGGAAAAGAAATGGAGCAAATACACCCTCTATCTGAATGCTACCAAAATTTTAAGTTTTTTAATTATATTTTTTGTTACATGTGGTCATTTGTTGCCATGGCAAATTACAGACAGACCAGTCTCACCTTAGAGCACTTTGTGTCACTGGGTAAGGTGCAGATCCACATGTCTCTAAGCTGCTGTGCTAAGACATCATTTTCCTGACTTCCTCCTCCTCTCTGGACAAATCACCAAATAAACTTTCACTTTATGAATTCGCATTCAGACCACTCGCATTATAAGTGTCCATCGTGCAATCAGTTGATTTCCAGGGTCAGTGTTCACTCCATTACTTCAGCACTTTTTGACATCATTTGTGCCTGTTCAGCAATTTTGCGTTCAGTTTTTTTATTTTTTTATTTTATTCTTTCAAATATTTTCCATCTTTAAACATGGAAATTAATAATAATATAGTGTTCTACAAGCAAGAAAACAAAGAGAAAAGTTTTTTAAAAATTTTGACGAATGTTGATGAACTTTAAAGTCTATCCTCAACACTCATTTTACACAAATGTAATTAAGTGTTACCACCACAGAGGATCCCTGCCTATTTGCGGCTCAGTTTTTGCAACTCCAAAATATTCAAGGAAAACAAGACTTTTTCCTGATTGTTTTCATAGAGCATATCCAAAACATTTAACAGAAAAAACAGCTTGGAAAGCTGACATACCTTGGTGCAATGTTACTTGACACACTATTGGCTTGTGTTCACAAAGCAGCCAATCCAATTAATTTTCTTCAGTCTGATTGGCTGAACCCCCAAGAGCTGAAATAAGACTGTGGATATAAGCTTCTGGAATAATCCCAAAATGGTTTCCACTGTGTTTATTAATGTGAATTATGGTATAGTTGGTGTGTGAACTATTACAAAAGGCAGTTATGAGCATTCTTAGAGGGGGAGTCAAGTTCTGGCGGATTTTCGCTATTTGCAGGCAGCTGTGGTCCCTAACTCACTGTATAGAAAAGTGAAGGCAACATAGGTTTAGTGCTAAAATTACATCAGGCACAAAATGTAAAATAAGCTTTTACATGAGATGCACTCTCAACATTAACACATGTATAGACCAGTAAGCAGATCAGTTGTCAGTTTAGGATTAGGTGCCTTGCCAAAGGGCACAGTGACATGTAGGAGCAGTTTTGTTAAAAAGAATGGAGAAAAACTGTGGCATCCAGATGTGCAAGCCTGATTGAGACGTACCCACACAGACTCCATGCTGGGATTGCAGCTAAAGGTACATTTACTAAATACTGACTTGGAGGGGGGTGAATGCAATTACCCAATCACTCATTTTCTGTTAAATATTTCTATGTAAGTGTCATTTTGTAGAAATCATTTTTCACTTTGACATGAAAGTTGTTTTTTTTAAGCCATATTTTGTCGATTGACTTGTAATAGCAATACAAATGATAAAACCTCTAAAGGGGTGAATACTTTACTATAGGCACTGTATGTCATTTCCTATTTTAAAATGTGTCTCTTAAGTACTTAAATAGTAAATTTAGTCATTCTAATCCAAACTGTAAGGTCTTTAACATCAAATGAAGCTGTAATTATCTGCAAAGAAGATGTGGTTCGACAAGTCAATATCTGTGTCTTTATCTTGTTTGCTGTCGCTTTTATTGCTTGTGCACGATGTACAGCTTCATTACTGGTTTGGGTCCAACAGATACTGAGCTCAACATCACTAAAGAACCTGCAAAACGGAAAAATGCAGAAAATACAGAGCACACTGAAAACACTGCATACATTAATCAGTAGATAGAACACTGATTTTACTCTAAATATTTTATCAAATACTAATTTTTGTGTCATGGACCAGATCATGCTCCAGAATCATTCATTTACCTTCAGTGTCAAATCCATTGAAGAATCCCTATATAGTAGACAGACAATAATTGATACAGTGCAAAAGGTTTGCATTATTTGTGCAAAACTCCAAGTTGTGCATTTATGTACTCCCAGTGGAGGCGGCTGGTAATGGTTAGTTAACTGGTGAACAGATCCATCTTGGCAGAGCCATTATGCAGGACTTGGTACCATGCCAGGCAGCACAGAAGGGGGGGGAGGAGATAACTCCATGCAAGTGTGTGACTGAGCGTGACAGGAGGTGTGTGTGGGCGTGCACTTTGATTCGATGGATACCCTTCCCTGTGAGGTGTCAGTATGTGCGTCTGGGGCAGCCTTCTCTCCAAGCAGCTGGTTGTCAGGGAGGCAACGGCCTGGCTAAGCGTCTGGAGGAATGTTGCTTCGGTGGCAGATCCAACTATGTGTCTCTAACACACTGTTGCAGCCCACATGCTCGAGCTGATGGTATACCCCCACTGACTTGTCCCTTTTTTCTAACGAGAGAGTTCTTTTCACCACTGTGCCAAAAGATCAATGGCAGATTTAACAGACAACTCACTTCTGGTGCATTGCCTGATCATGCATTTAACATTATATATCAACAGTGCTATGGTAAGAAAAAAGATTTTTCATAGCTACAGAAAGCCTACAAAGTTTTGTTCCTCCTAATTCAAGAATAGTCTCAAGTCTGTAGTGACTAAAATGAACACATTTCCCACACTGGATGCTTGCCATCGAATCTGCTTGAGTTGCCATAGGTGCAAATTATGTACCATTTTGTTTTCCATCAAGACTGTAACATGGATATTTCACAATGATCTTTCTCAGAAAATCTAATTTGTCTAATGTCTATTTTGAATATTTAGCCTGTTTGAAATATAAACTGACAGGCCACTTATCAGCCCTTATTAGGTCCACCTGTTTAGCTGTTTAACACTAACTGCGAACCAGCCAATCACATGGCATTTTGGTATCTATATATAGTCAAGATAACTTGCTGAAGCTGAGCATCTGAATCAGTGTGGATGCAGGTGCCTGAAAGACCGCTTAAAGTACTTCAGAAACAACCGATCTACGAGATTTCTGCACACCACCTTCTTTCAGTTTTACATAGAATGGTATGAAAAATAGAAAATATGTCAATGTCAGAGGAGAATGGGCAGACAGGTTTGAAATGAAAAATAGTAACAATAATTCAATTTACTGCTTGTTACAACCAAGGGATGTGGAATAACATCTCTGAACATGCAACATGATGAACCTTGAGCAGGACCATCTGACCACAATGTGCCTGTCTTCAGAGGACTACATATAGCAGGAGGAAGGACAATGCAACAAAGCTCATATCATCTCAACCTGGTTTCTTGAACATGAAAACAAATTAACTGTACAACAGTGGCCTCCAGAGTAACCAGTTTTCAAACCAATGGAGCACCTTTGGGATTTGGTGGAATAGATGATCATGATCAAGGATGTGCAGCTGGAAAAGTGTAACAAATGCCTGATGCCATCAGTACGGACCAAAATCTGAGGACTTTTTCTGATACTTTGTTGAATCTGTGCCACAGAGAATTAAGGCAATTATAATGGAAAATGGAGGTCCAGCTCGCAACTACCAAGGTAACATGTTCGGTTGGGATGTCCTGGCCCGATCACGTGGTTTCAGACTCGATCCGATTCAGGCGTTACATGCCGATCAGGGATCGGATATATATGTATATTTATTGTAAGCCCAAATGGGAATAATAACAGTATCTACCGTTATGTGGTGGTACATAGTCGGACTTGTCTCGATACAACACACGTGTGGCACTTTGCAGCAGTACTGCTGTAAAGCAAAGCAGGACATGGTATCAGCTTGAAATGGGAGCACTGTTGCTAACTTAGCAACATTGTTGCTATATTTAGCGACTCCTCTGGTGACTTTTTCTTTTAAAAACGCGACTAGTGACAAATCTAGCAATTTACTCTGGTTGCTAAGTCGCGACAAAACGGGAATTCACCGACAGAGCTGCAGCTCCAGTGAGCAGTGAGAGCTGCCATGAGCCTCTTCCACCTCAGAAGCCTTGCAGGCAGTCAGTCTTTTTTTTTTTTTTTCACCAAAACTGACGTCACATCAAAATAAATACCTTAATTTTATTCACACAGCCTCAATGTTCTGTTAAATGATAAATAAGGTGGATAACATAAAAAATAAGAGACATCCTGGATCTGTTTCTTTGCTCTTCTTCATTTTTGAAATGTATTTTTGAAGTATCGGATCGTCACTCGGTATTGGCCGATACTCAAAATCAAAGGACTTGGATTCGGACTTGGGGACAAAAAAAACGTGATCGGGACATCCCTAATGTTCGGTGAGTGTATGGCCAAATTTACTCCCAAAGAAAATGAAATGTTTCTTCCTGTAAATGTCTCAATTGAATCTTTTGAACCGTGCTTTTATTTTGGAGTCTCTCTGTAATGTTTGTTTCATTGTAATGGCCTACAAACACCTGCAGACATTAAAGAAAACCCCCAAACTGTGACACACATTGACAACAAAAACAGCAACAATAAAAAAAGCGGATGAAATGCTGTTCTGCTACATCTTCACCACTTGTAGGTGTTTTAGTGGCAACGTATGTGACTCTTTATCTGAGTCTGTTGAAGAAATTAAATACATTGACTGCAAGTAATCAAAAAATGAGTGTTATTTTCATAGAAATTATTTAGAGCTGCTTGCAGAAAATGGAAACCTGCCTCCAGCAAAAATCATGTGCTTGACAGTTATAAGAGCCATAAAAGGTGCAGAAATAAGTCTATGATTTATATATGAAACATAAATAGTTCTGTATTTTTCTTTTCTAGTAAATGATTACTTTGGGGATAAAAAAACATGTAGTCACTATTTTGTTCTTTTTTCATCATAGTCTATGTAAAACTGGGTGAAAAAAAGAATGATGCTCATTTTAACAAAGCAACATTACTGAACTTCATTTAGGGCATTTATTTTACATTTACTACAAACTGATATTTTCCATTACTCTTATGAAGTTAAACCAATTTTAAACATCCAGAAAAATTATTCAAATGAGTATTTACACAAAAAAAAAATTAATATTTAACAAAAAATATTTAATTTTTTTTTTCAGATTTTGCGACACATTTTTTGTCTTTCATCTAATCCAAAAAATAACCTCTGCTTACAGGAAGTTCAGAGTCTGCTGAAAATGTGGATGCTGAACTCTTGGTATTGTTTTAAATATAGGTGCTTCAAAAATGAAAATGAATAAAACAAAGTAAAAATATCAAAACTATCCTCAGTTCTTAGAGGGTTAAGAAATAGGGGGAAAAAATAAATCCAACAAAGACCCAACAAGACCATTTTCCAGTTCAACACCCACCCAAGTTTTCAGTTATCAGCCATGACTGAAAATGAATGAAAAAGCAGAAAATCTTTCAAAGATTTCTAGAAAGCCTGGAGAACTACTGATCAGGTCTACTTTAAAACATCACAGCAAAGTTATGATCTTGGAAGCAAAATAAAAAGAGCGGGCATGAAAAAAACCTCTCTGTACAATGCAAAAACTTCACCCAAGATAAAAACTATCATACATTTCCAAATGCCTATCTAGACTTCACTGTAATGCAACAGGGGGCATGATGAGTGTTTTAGGTGCAGCTAAAGCTTTTAAAAGGGAGCAATTTAACGAGCAGACAGACTGACTCACCCGCCCTCACATCTACCTACTTCATTTTCCCTCTGTTATATTTTTTTATAGATCTTTAAAAAAAAAAACTGCTATCAAAGAGACCAAACTCTCCACTTTAGTGATGTCTTTTTCTGTGCTGCTGATCAGTGTCTGTTCTCTCAATCCGAACTGAATCTGACCTTTATTACAAGCATCACTATCCTGAGAACAGCTGTTCAGTCAGCTGTAGAATGCTTCACAGAAAGGACAGAAATCAGAGAACTGATATTCCAAATACAATCATCCCTACTGTTTAGAAACGAGAGGCACTTTAGCGTTTTTACTTTTCATCAAGCAATATGATGTTTCAGTAAAGATTTAAATATTTTGGATACTGAATCAGCATTGAGGGTAATTTCATCTACATCAAGGCTCTTGGACTTCTTTAACATCCTGAATGAAATACAAAAATTCTCTCTGTTCCAGAATCCAGTGTGAGTTCAGGGGTAAAATATATCTTACAACTTTAAGAACAAAATTCAAGCACACACCTGCTGTTCAAACTATCAAGATACCTTAAACTGAAAGAACTCCTGAAAGTGATCTAAAGATCAAAGTGATTCACTTTCAAAATAGCATAACATTTTGTAAAACTAGTTTCTTTTATGGACATCATATTGGCAGAAAGAAATACATTGACAGAAGGAAATGGGCATGTTTGTATTTCTGATTTTTGTTTTAGAGCTGAGAATACTGGTAGAGGGGTGTCTATCAGTAGGTTTTTCAGAGTCAACAATGTTGTCAAAATGTAAAGCTAATAGCCTTAATCTTGGATCAAGATGGCAATCAGGACCGAAGTTGTTTCTGGTGGCTAAAATGCCCAAGAGTGATGTGAAACTCATTAAGATTTGTTTGTTTGTTGATGAAAAAAGTCATTGCCATTGAACTGGAATCTGTTTAATCTCTAGCTCTAAGTCAATAAATGGCAACGGGCATGGCGGTATTACATCGTCAGGTGCAGCTCATCAGTAATTGACAAGTCTTACAAATTTCAAGCAACTGCACAAATTTCCTGTTTTTCTGTATTGTTGTGAATTCCTAATCCTAAAATTGTTCAACAACATGCGGCACAATCTCAAAACTAAAAACATATTAGAATGAGAACGTGGGGGCTGACTGAATAAAACATTACTCTTTATCAATAAATATAGTTTATAGGAGAAAATCTAATAGAATGTTGTCAAAGCTGTTTTTTAAGTCAAAAGCTCTGTTACAGAGAAGCACAGAAAAGAAAATTAAACACTGCCAAAACCAAAATTTACAATATTCACACACAAGCTAGCATCAGCAGATAAAGTTAGCACTGTAGCCTTGCTAGCCTTCAGTAATAGCTGTAAACACTGATTATGCACTGATTATGCATCAGAAATGAGACCCAGACATTTTCCCCAACTTTATTAAATTACTTTTCTGTTCTGTAACCGTTGACCTTTTAAGACACAGCATTAAACTGACCATAGCTTGTCTCAAAACAAAAAGTTCCCTAAACAGTGACTCATGTGCTAGTGTGTAGGGAGTGCCAAGCTGGATCACAAATTATTGTACAGATGGCACCAGTGATGTCTTATCTTATATGCAACAGGAGATGTAAACATGTATATCTGGTAAGTCAAGCCAACAGGAGGAAAAAGCATTTTTTTGGCGTGATTTCTTTCTTATGAGCCCCGTGGATTCACAATCCCAACATAAGTTTACATTTTTGAACAGTTTTAATGAAAAAATAACAAAGAAGAACTGTACTGAATACAAACGCCAGCAGCAACTGTATACCAGCTTACTTGACAAGATACAGAGTGACTAATCAAAGGTGTGTTTTTACTGCAGGAACCTTTCCAAGGAACAAGGGTAGTTTTCTGGGACTGTTTTGTTTATCCTTGAAAATGGCCATGATAGGGAGACGGTACTTTCTGGACATACCAAGAACTATGGGTGGAGGGTCATTTGTAGATGTAAAAGAGACTGAATTTTAACCCCACTGTGGAAACACAAAGAAATGATGGCAGGGGTAAAATAGAAGGAACTAAGAAATTAAGCACTGTTGGAAAAAAAAAAAAATCCAGGTTGCACTGCGAAACGTGCTTGAAATGCACTACTTATAAATGCAAAGACAGTTAAGGAAGAAACAGCTTCTCCTGTCCTTCAAAAACAAATATGTACAGCAAACGATTTTACATCACAATACTTTCACCCTGGATCAACATCAACTGGACCTTCAGAAATGGCAAATTGCACATCCTTAAAAGCAACTGGACACACATTACCTAATGCTGACAGTAAATAGATATAAGTAGGTCTGGAAGTGATATCCCCTAGTTTATCTTTGGGAAGCATATATGTTAACAGTGATTTACTATTAAATATAAAACCTAAAAGATTAAATATTCTCTTTTAAATTAGCCTTTTATCCAAACTGCAGAACAACACTAATTTGCTTTCTTACTTGCAATCAAATTGAGAATACTTTGTCTTTTCAGGTAAAACATACAGCAATGACTTTGTAATGCTCTTTTCTAGACAAAGTGAAAAAGCACATCAGAACAAAAAAGTCCTGCAGATAATATTTGAGCTTTATGTACTCATCTGAAATTTAAATACAGCAGTTAAAAAACAGCTTTTTCAATCTTTCAGATGTTTTCAATTAAATGTATTTTAATAAAAAATGGTGGTGTATTCCTTAATTCATGTTTCCTTTTAGAAGTTTGAATTATACCCGTCACATAAACTAATGATGGAAAGAAGACATTTCTCATCATAAAGGTTACTTTCTAGATTTAGTATTTACTCAGATTAAAACAATAATTCACTTCTATTTTTGCACTGCACGTACAAAAATAAGGCATTATGAAGGATCCAACATTGACTCCACATGATCCTGGCCTGACAACAAGTAGAGTTTCAAAGCATGTCAGAAGGATCTATAAAAAATTAGCCGAATTTCAGAGTCATGATTCTGTTCAATATTCACACCTAGAAACAAGGTAGCGGCCTATTAAAGCTGCCTTCAAACGAAGCTGCTTATCTTTTTAATTAGGCCGCAGGTTGTGAGTGAGCGATATTGCTCTCGGAGCTGATGTATATGTAATGTGGAGTGGTATTGATTGTGGGGAGAGGACGCCGAAGAGGCCCATTCAAGGTTCTAGCTCCATGAACTGTTCAATACCGGAGCTAATAAATAATATCAAAGGCAAATCCTGGCTGAAGGTGGATGAGATGAAATCTCTTTATAATGCAAAACCCAGAGGTAGTGGAGAACAGGAGGGGAGAGGTAGTGTGAGTAGATATTTCTTTTTGCTGGGAGCCACGGCGACAGGATATTGCAGGAGAGTGCAGCTGAAGAAACAAATAACCCGTCTTTCATCAATAGCAGATTAAAATGCAGACAGAAAAAGGAATAGAAAAGGCAGCCCTAATTATATTCTCTGGAGCTGGTGCTTTTTTCTGACTGTTTTGACACAGCTAATATGCTTTTCGGTGAATTACCCCCTCCCACACACACAAACAACACCATCAACCTCCACCTCACCAGGTTATCTGGGTCTAATAGGCAATATGAGAAGCTATTTACACTTCAAGGTGCTAATGCAACACTTTCCTCAATCTTATTACCGTCAAAGTGATTTTCTCACCTGTGTGTTGACAAGTGGAATTAGACAAAGAGTGTTTGGATAGCAAAATTCCCAACACCAAACAGCAGACTACACAGGAGTTAGCACCCTGACCCCTACTGGTCTATTACGTTGCAAAGTTTACAACTACAAGTTGCATGTTAGAAATGTAATTTAAGAGATGAAAATCAATCTAATGCGTTCAATGGAGCACCAGTCCTTAAAGAGTTTTTCACAGCAAACATGTGAAGGCGTACAATAATGTGTAAACATGTCACACAGAAAACTGTGACCTCAAAATAACATTTAAATCAAAAATTAAAACTCATTTGTATAATCTGATTTTATTTATTTCACTCCTTTAACATGAGGTTAAAGTTGAAAATGTGAATAAAAATTTGTCAACATTATCTAAAAAGATCAATTTAGATACTTGTGATTTTCATCAAAAACAAACCTACAGTTAAAAAATACATTTTGAACCAAATTAATGGATTACAGTGTTATTGGAAATGAGCAGAAGATACTGCTCTCCATCTTTCTGTGGTATAACTAGAAATTAGGGATGCACCACATATTGGTATCTACATCAGTATTAGCCAATTTTAGTCACTTTTTAAAAATCAAAATCATAATGTTTTATTTACAATGCACTTTACATTAACCAATGTAAAAATAATGAAAACTCATTTAAAATATCTGTGGTCTGCGACACCCTCAGGTGGTCCAAAAGCTCATTCCACAAGCAAGAAGCAACTCGTAACATATCAGTACCGGTCCGAAAAGGGGAAATGGGCTGATATTAACAACCGATGTTTATTTCATTCTTGTTGGTGTTTCTGTACAAGTTTGGGAATGGGGAAGGGGTTGGTCATATGGTATTTGTTCAGTCATAAAACAGTGGTAGAGATGCAGAACATGATTTATGGGGTTTTAACTGAAGATGAGAAACAATGTAGGTGGTGTGGTCACTTTTACATGGTATCGAAAGTGTTGGGAAATATATAGAAAATATGTAATATCGTAAATATTGGTTATCAGCCATAACAGCAATAATAATATTAGACATCAATATCGGCCCAACTTTTCATATCAGCGCATCCCTACTTGAAATAGTAGCCCATTACATTAATGTTGATGCATTTGTACTTGGAAGTTGAAAAGTTGTGCAGCTCTTTCTTGCCAATCAGTATGGTTGCCACACATAAGGACACTTAGTGATGCTAGCATTTCATAAACTTTTTGGCATTCTAATTTGAAATAACAGCCTCTATGCAGGTACATGTTTACTCAGTTAAATGCATAAAACCCAGGTTTCCAATTGCATTGCTAACAGGAGTTGGCCTGGTTACTGGCCACTAAAATGAGATAATCTTGCTTGTTTTCTGACTTGCAACAGAAAAACAGTCACGTCTGGTGCAACATTCCTTACAGATCCATATTATGTCTTCCAAGCCAAATAAAAAAACTGCATTTTTTCCCACTATAACAATTATAATGAAGGCATCAACGCTGTATTAATACAACATATGTAGCACAAGGTCTATTTTGTAACCCTAAGATTGATGTGTAGCATACTTTCTTAAACTAGTTTCTCTTTTTCTTTATATTATCACATGAATACACAAGTCTCGCCAACATTGCCACAACAGCTCTCCCAGCTGGATAAATCTTTTCTGCAGCAGCAGTTTGAACTCCCCAGAATGCAAATTGAAAATTAAGGTGGACTTCCTTAATCTGCCATCCTAATCCAGCTCCAAAGTGAGAGGTAAAAAGGAGAGGAACAATCCCCACGAAAGGCTCCATTAATTATACACAAAAAGAAACACTACAAAAGAGGGCCTGCTCTTTGAAGATACTGAGCACTAAATGTCACCCCAGAGCTTTTGAAGTTCTCGACTGGCTTCGTCTCTCATTTCTCCTCTGAATGAAACGAAGTGCTGCAGACAGACGCAGCCAGCAGTGGTGATGGAAATTTTACCTTGTGCTTGCAATCCTTTCACAGACAGATGAAGAAAAATAATCTGTGCTCTGCCAGTAGTGTAAACCTGGGTTTTGCATGCATTTTGAACAATGTGTGAAAATCGACTTACTAAATAAACCTGCAAATAAGATGTGTTTTCCGATTAGAAACAGTTTGCTGGAATTTATCACTGTCACGGAGTTGCAGGGCTGTATTGATAAGTAATGTATACTAAATCAGGCTCACACAGACTGAATGTTATCTGAGAGTTTAAATATTTGCAGACATTGTTATAGATATAAAACCTATTACTGCTGCCATTTCTGATACTGGTGCAAAGTAAATATTATGTAGTCTGCTGAATTAATGTGAATCCAGTGTCTTAAGGTGCCAACTATAATTCCTTTTATTACTTTGCATAAAATTAATGCTTCTGTATTAGTAGAAAAAAAGGTGAATAATAAAATGGCATAAACAAGCCAAAAAAAAATCCCTAAAACTGTTGAACCTTGGATGCAGGAGGAACACAAACTTTTATCCTTGCTGTAGTGAACCAGATCTTTAGCCTTGCTAAGTTTCTAAGTTTGTCATGGGAGTTTGGATGTCCAGTCCTTGTGTTTTATGGATCTTAAGACAGTGTACATCCATGTAGAAAGAGCAGATTGTGTCGATGCTGTTTAGGGCTATGCAAGAGCTGTGTCTGCATTCTCGGCACAAAGTTTAGCTAGTTACAGTGCAGGTTGGATTTGGCCAGGGCTGCTATAAACTACTGATTAAATTTGTGGTGTGTATGAGCAAGATGTCAAGACAGAGGAGCAATGGTTGTCTGGTTAGGAAATGACAGAGCTTCATGTTTACTTTTTGTAGTTGAAGTAGTTCTATTGCATGGGAGTGTTTTGTAGCAGAGAGTCAAGTGATCAGGAAGATACTCAGCTCCTCTGAGATCCTGGTTCTCGACTGGATTCAGGTGGATTGCATCTTCCAGATTGAGGGTCAGTCTCTGCCTTAAGCGGAAGAGTTCAAGTTTCTTGGTGTCTTGTTTATAAATGATGGGATGATGCAGTAGGATGTGGGGATCGTCGGTACAATACAGTCATTGCTCCAGTCTATTGTGGTGAAGAAAGAGCTGAGGACAGGATCTTTGAAAGGAAAGATAGATTCTGGATGCAAGTGTTTGAAGTGAGCTTCTTCCCCGCATTGACCGATTAACAATTTCCTTTCAACATGCCAGCAGCTCTCATGGTGGAATGGTAGAACCACTTACCATTCACCAAGAACGCTTCTAAGAGGCTGAATTTTTAATTTCAGTTTACAACTCTATTGTGTGAATTTGTTAATTTCGGAGATTCAAACTTACATTCAAGTAAGAATCTGAATCAAAGCCTCTATTTTTGTGATGAAATAAGGACAAAAGCCCTTTATCCAGCTGCTGAATCAGAAGGAACAAATCCTAAGCAAACTTCACTTGTAGTGGGTGCAAATACTACTTGTGTTGGGGTAAAAAGACAACACACTGGCTAATGTTACTATGGGAAACTGAAGCTTCAAGTTATTGTTGGAAAGGCTACTATTCACCCTATAATATTTTATGTAAAACTAAATAAACCAACCACATAGCATTAAATGAATTTTGGGATCTAGATCTAGTGAAGATGATTTGCTAAAGTTGACACTGAGCATCAGAATGGAGAAGAAAGGAGAGTTCAACAACTTTGAACGGGATATGGCTGTTTTTGTTGGTAAGCTAAGCTGGGTTTTTTCCTGAAACTGCTGATCTACTGGGAGCTTCACACACAACCATCTTTCAGGTTTCCAGAGAATGGTCTGAAAAACAAATAACTGTACTGAGTGGCGGTGGTGTCAGATGTAGCATTTAGATGGTTGGTTCAGAGTTTGGTGTAAACAGTATGGCTCTATCCTGTGTTATATCAATGGTTCAGATTGATGATTTTTGTGGAAATATTTTCTTGGCACCCTTGGGGCCCCTAACTACCCAAGGAGCATTGTATCAACACCACAGCATATCAGAGTATCGTTACCTTCCATCAGGGACCATAATTTGAGTAAGCATTTTAGACCATAATTTGAGTAAGCAGTGTAACTTCTCCCATTTTTAGCATTTGTTTAACATCTATCAGCTCCAATATGTTACTTGTTGTAACCATAGGGTTAGTCAAGTGCAAATCTTCTGGGATGTATGATTGATAAGAGCAGAGTAGGGAGGGGCTGCAGGTGCATTTATTGTGCAATGTGTGGTCCTTGTTACAGTCTAATGAACTTTTGCATCTTACTTTCTTTCCTCAACAGTGTGAGCTGCCAACTCTATTTAGACTAAGATAAGTAGAATAACAACTTTATATCATGCAGTCTCATTTGCTTTTCTTTGTGCTGGATGCATTGTAGGCTTATTAAATGTGCCACAGAACCCTGAGCCCAACCCTACCTGACCCAAATTCTGTATTTGGTCCAGGTCGGGTTCAGGCCCTAAATCTAAACTCTACCTCTGGGACAGGAAATTCATATTAAGGATGCAAAGACAACAAAACTGCAGCTACAGTATGATCTTATGTCAGTTTGTTACTTCAAGGCTGGACTACTGTAATTGTTTACTATCAGGAAGTCCACAGAATGTAGTTAAAAGCCTTCAGCTGATCCAAAATGCTGCAGCAAGAGTTCTGATGAAAATTAAAGAGAGACCATACTTTTTCTATTTTAGCTTTCCTTTATTGGCTTCTTGTTAAGTCCAGAATAGAATTCTCCTGGTCAGATATAAAGCCCTTAATAATCAAGCTCCATCATATATCAGAGATCTGATTGTTCCATATGTTCCTAACAGAGCACTTTGCTCTCAGACTGCAGGTTTACTGCTGGTTCCAAGAATTTCAAAAAGTAGAATGGGAGGCAGATCCTTTAGTTATCAGTCTCCTCTCCTGTGGAACCAGCTCCAAGTTTTAATCCGTGAGGCAGACACCCTGTCTACTTTTAAGACGAGACTTAAAACTTTCCTTTTTGATAAAGCTTATAGTTAGACTGGCTGAGGTTATCCTGAGCTATTTCTGTAGTTATGCTGCCATTGGCTTCAGCTACTGGAGGTCAAACTGACCAACTTTTCTCACTTTCTTCTTCTACTACTCTCCAATTTACATTATTTGCTGTTATTTCAACTGTTAAACTTTCTCAGTTATTTTCTCTTCATAGAAGCTACACCTGGTCTGGAGTTCTGTTTGGCTGTGATACCTTCCTGGAGGATGGCTTCAGCTGAGATAATGCTGCCATCAACTAATCATTCTTCTTCTCCTGCTGTTAACTTTTTACTTTCATGAACATCGAAAATAATCCTACATCAGTTCATCTGTTTTTCTTGTGCATTCTGCTCTGTCTTCTCAAACCTCCAGTCGGTCGTGGCAGATGGCCGCTTGTACTGAGCCAGGTTCTGGTTCTGCTGGAGGTTTCTTCCTGTTAAAGGGGAGTTTTTCCTCTCCACTGTCACTATATGCATGCTCAGTATGAGGGATCCCTGTAAAGTCAATGACACAACGCCATGCGGTTGCTACATGCTTGGCCAGGAGGAGTGAATGCTGCAAGTCAATGACTCAATGCTCTGCTGGGTTTCCTTAGAAACTTTTTGAACTACTTTGAATGATTAATTGAGCTACTGTACTGTTTGATAACTAGGATCAATTGGAATGTATGTATGATTACAAGAAAAAAAATCAGTTCAAAGTGCATTGAGACATTTGTTGTGAATTGGCGCTATGTAAATAAACTGAATTGAATTGAAATTGAACCAAAACAAGGTTTAAACACCTTGCTGAACTTATGCTATTCAGAATTAAGGCAGTGCTGTAGACAAAAGGGCATCCAACACATTACTAGCAGGGTGTAGCAATTGTTAATTAGTATGAGCTTTACTCCCTTTCACGACCTGTTTGCCCTAATTTCCTTCAACAGTATTAAGTGCACTCTGTATAAAGCACAGCTAGAGGGTGAATGTAGGACTGAGTAAACTATAAAAAGAAAGAAAGAAATTGAATGTTCATATTAAGTTTAATAACCATATCATGCAGTGCACCATACCTAATGTGTTTTTAATTTAGCTAAAATTTGCTGTATATTTTTTTAGCAATGATGTCTCATGAGACTCATTTCTTAGAAGTTGATAACTGATGAGACTAACAGAGAATGAGTTGATTCTCTGAGGATTATGGGGAAATTAACAGAAACATGGAGAGCAAATTCATCTTTTCCCGAGTTGACAGTGTTAGAATGGTTATGCAAGCTAAATATTTTCTATTTTCTGCAAAGAAATTCTAAATGAATAAACTATTAGCCTTGTACTGACTAAGCTCTTAAATTATTGATCTAATTTCCTCACATCAAAGCTTTAATTCTGATTCTAAATTCAGCCAGAACCAGTCCTTAATGGGAAATCTTCATCCTCACCCTGATCTAGTTTTCAGTGCAGTCAGGAACAAACAAAGCCTGGTCTTTCTTTCTCCTTTTTTCAATTCTGTCCTCAGCTTCTTCACAACCACCCTCTCCCTTTGTAGGTGAAAGAAATCATGGGAAAAAGGGAGAGAGAAGGAGGCAGAGAGGAGGGAGCCTGACTAAAGAGAAGACTGAAAGAAAAAAAGTTGAGGAGACGATGGTGGCGGCACTTGAGTGCAGTTGCAATCAAGCCCTGTGCGCTCAAGAGGGGCCAATCAATCCAGCTGTCTGCCTCTACATCTCATCAGGCATCATGAAGACAGCTAAAAATGAGTAGCTGAGGCCAGACAGCCTCTCTGGGCAGCTCAGAAGGCAGTGAGCAACAGGCGACTTCAGTTTGGAGTCTATAATAACAGATGCAGAGAACAAAAAATGTCCTGAAAGACTCAGATTCGGTCAAGATGCATGGAAAAATAGCTGGCCTCTGTTTTACAGATGTGTGTACTGTGAGGCTCTGGGTCAATGCACCTTTGCCAATTTGGATCCAGTCAGTACCATGGACTTAAACCATTATCAGTTTATTTCTCTTGTTATTTAGGTATTATGACAAATTAAGGCATTAAATCACATCAGTGTTCAAAACTAGTGTTCATTTTAATTGAACATTTTCTGTAGATTTTATAATACATCCATTTTCAATTTATTGCGGTTCTAAACCCTGCTTGGTCTGTCCATTACACCACCTGATACAACCCAAATACTTTAAGGCAACCTCCTGCCACTATTTATCAAAGTGATAAAGCCCTATTTACATTTAGTAGGCATGAGTGATTCAGGGAAATAACCTAAAGTCACTGCTTGTCAAGATGGAGAGATACTGACGCACATCCAGTGAGATAGCAGAAAGCTAATTGTCATACCCAAAAAAGCCAAGATTGAAACAACCAAAATTACTAAAGAATGCAATGGTGAAAGTGCATAATGACCAGCACTGGCATTCTGACAAAGGGAAAAATGTTTATGAATTATTGATTACCTCATGACATGACCCATGCCATGTCATGAGGTAGCCAAACCAAAGCTTGAAAATAAATGAAGTCGAATCCAAATGCAGTTTCATGATCCTTACCCCATCCACCATGTGTTACTTCTACACTTTGCATGTTCCTGCAGTGACAAAGTGGTCTCCAGTTTGTTTTTGGTAATGGATGAAAAAACGGTGTTGCCATCTGTTCCCAAAAGGAGATTTTTTTTTTTTCTTGAATACATTGAAAATAAAGGGCTATCAGCAGCACTTGCAAAGTGATTTAGTGTGTGATTACAGTGCTGTAAAAAGAAGGTTTCCTTCTGGTTTTTCCTCAAACATAACCTGAGTAAATACAAAAAGCAGTTTGAAATAATGATTTCTTTTGTTAAGGGGAAGAAAGCTATTAAAGCTAACCAGGCCTTATGTCAAAACATACTTGTCCCATGTGCTAATTTATGAATTAACTGATTAACCCTTTTTTAGCAAAGTTGGGCTCAGTTACAAGTGACATGATTGTTGAATTAACAAAGAAATCACTTTAACAGAACTTGCATGACAACATGAAATAGGTTAAAAGGTCTCAGAAAACGGCACATTGTACTCTAAGCTAACAAAAAATAATCAAGAGCAGATGAGAAAAAGTAATTTGACATCAGTTGAAAAAGACCATTTCTACCATGGTATAGATGAGACTCCTCACCTTCCGACTCAAATGTGGCTATAACATTTATATTTGATATAGATATTAGATGGGTTAATTTTATTTTTTTATTTATGGTTAAAAAAAAAAAAAAAAAAAAAAAAAAAAAGAGGTGGGACGGAGCCTTTAACATTTATTGGATGATCTGAAATATGTTAGTATGAGGAAACAGCAAAAACAGATCAAATGTGTGAGAAATTCAGTTCATTCAATGGATTTCTGACAGAATTCCCAGTGCCATCTCAGATAAAACATGGAAAACTACAGAAAGATGCCAGTTTCTTTTATATTCTTAATCTTATCATTGTCCATTCATTCATGGTGCATGCTGATTACTTCTCTGGTTTGTTTATTGTATTAATTTGATGAGCTGGAAACTATTTTTCTTAAATAATATTGTTGATAAATATTTCCCATCAACAAATCTGAAAACCTCTTCAGTGTCTTCATGCAGATTCCATAAAAATGTCTTAATATTTCAGCAGCTGTAATTTTGGGGATATTATGGGTGCTATAAGTCATACTTTGTGGCAGAAAGGAAGCTTATAACCAAGAAAAATCAGCAGGATGAAAATTGATAATTAGGAACAGTCATCAGGCCGACATGCTGATTAAATCTGAGGATATTAGAAAAATTTTCTACAATGACTTCACTCTGCATGTTAAAAATGTATATTAAATTATTCAACTTCAGTGCTAACAAGTTTCAGAGAGGACAAGGCTTGTTCTTCTGTTCAGTTGAGATCACAGAGAAGATATAAATTATAGGAAATACAGAAGAATTTAAATTAGGTGATAAATAATATATGTAGCTGAGAGACACCTCGACACTGTACTGTCATATTGAGTGTAAAAGATGATGTCATTAATGACCTGTTCACATTTAAGTTAGGAATCAGTACTAGTCAGATTTGTAGGTTTCAAGATACTGTTTCGTGGTGAATTTGTCTTCCACTTACAAACGTATACTGACAATAAAAACACAGTTGGGTGATGAAGTATGGATTCCCACCACAGGATTTCACAAAATTCAAAGTTTTTTTTTAAAGCAAGGGAAAAAAATGCAAATTCTGCTTTGTGTCTTAAGATGCTGACATCACAAGAGGCACACAGCTCAAGCTAAACTGGAATTATTCACTAAACAATAGTGGACAATCATTTTGTGATGGAGTTGGACATACAGGTGCAGCATAAATAAATTATTCCTGTAACTCGCTTTAAAAAAAATAGAAGTAAATTCATGATAGATTCATTACACAGTGATATACATGTATAAAAAAAAAAAAAAAAAAAAAAAAAAAAAAAAAGTCATTTTCTGAGAAAATTAGGATGTTCAGTAAAGAATTTTAAACGCAAAATTCAAATCTACATAAAAATATGTCTGGGTAAAGTACAGCATACACAGTATTTGGTTGCTGATCCTTTTGCATGAATTACTGAATGAATGTGGTGTGGCCTCAGGTAATCACCTGTGGTACTGCTAATGTTTTGAGGAAGCCACACTACTAAACTTTTTCCTTCCTTGCTTCTTTGTGACATTTGTCTTTTGTGGATGGTTTCATTGGCTGACTAGCAGACAACTGTCAATTCAGCAATCTTCCCAATCACTGTGTGGGCCATAATGTAACATTTCTGTATAAGAAATCCTCTTTATTAAGTTGCATTTAAATTGTGATCGATTCAACCTTATGTCACCTGAGTGAGAGTTTGTCACTAATGCCCCTAATATAGCCTTTACTGCAGGTGCATGCACAGTGGAGCTGGCTGGTTGGACTGGGTTCATTATATAAGTCAAGCTGGTATTTGCAGTGGAAGAAGTTGGTGATGCAGCACTTCAGCAGGAAACATTGTTGAGACATGAAAAGCATCAACGAGATCATAAAATAGAACTTTACTTGAAATGCTCAAAGAGCATCTCTGAACATGAAATCTGGCCAATCCAGTCTGGTTTTGGTCTGGTCGTCCTCTTCACAAACAGTTTTTATGTGTTTTATTGTTGCTGAAACTTTCATGTAAATCCATAGTTTTCTTACTTACAGGTCAAAATTTGCCTGCAGCAGGGCAGAACATAACCTTTGAAGCAGTATTTGAAGTAGGATAACTTTGTTGCTGTCTGAAAATGTCTCTGAACAAGTCGAAAAACAGCAAACCCAATGAGGACAGCATTGTCATTTGGTGAAAACTAATTTTCTCATCATTTAAAGATCTCTTAGACCTACTAATAACACTGGTCTTGTGTTAGAGGTGGTTCAAGCAGTGACCTCTCTACCACCTGCATGTCAAATGTGCCAAGTGTGCACTTTCTAACATGATGTAATGGTACTTTCCACTTTAGACTCCCTTTGTCACTGCTGTACACTGAAGTCAAATTTCAGTTGAACTCAGTTCAAACTCCTTAAAACTGGTGGCTGTAAAACAGGTTTGATCTAATGGTGTTGCCGTAGATGCTCAACAACAGGGGTGAAATTTCAAGCAGCTATTCTTTCCCTCACTGCATATTGCATTTAAATACATTGAGTTTGCACATAGCACTGATGCTAATCATTAACAGTAAATGGGATGTTCCATAATCATCAGCATTAAGCTCGTGTTCTTGCCACTAACCTTTTGTAGCACTGCTTAAAAAATGCGAGCTGTGTGTGAAAGTTATACAACAATATACTGCAATGCATGGTTGCTGATACCACAAATTGTTCCTTTTATCAAAATACTGTAAGTGTGCCACACTGAGCAAGAACATTCATGGAAGGCAGAGGAACAACTTTAATTGTATTTATTGTCGGATTCATAAATTGTATTTCTGGATTTTGTTAAGCAACTATGCCTCAGAGTTGCTTTACATAGCGACATTAAATGGTGTTCCTAATAATTTCACCAGTGCAAGGACACTTGTTTTTAGAAGGATAGATTTCGTCTTTACTAACTGTTTATGCCAAAATACTATCAAATAGAAAAACTGACCTTGTGTTATTCTATAGGTGGCTACCTATTTTTACAATAAGCTTAGCTAATTTTGCAGAAAAGTCCGCCTAGCAGCTTTAATCTGCGCGAAAGCATGGACACTTGGGGTAAGAAATCTTGCCCATTTCCGCTCTGAGAACTGTTCCCTGCTGTTGTACAAAGACAGTTACACAAACAGCACAAATCATCATTAGAAAGTGTGAAAGCTGCAGCAGAGTTTAGCACTCCCACATCTCACGTACAAAAATGCATCAGTGCTGGCAGCTGAAGCCCATCTCCTTCCTTCCCGACTCGGTAGCTAAGGGAATGATGTAAAAGCGATGCAAGCGCGAAGCCAGCTTTTGCTACAAGGTGGCCATCTGGGCGAGGTCTGCCAACCCCGCTGTGAACGTCAGGAGCTCGGGCCAACTTGCAGAGATCCTGCCAGCTGCGAGAGTGCGAAAGGGGGTTGTTGGTGCCAGCAGGCCCGTGCCAACGATGAGAGAAATCGGGCTGGCTGGATGGTTGAGTGGCTGGCAGGGTGGTTGCAGGGTTGGCTGGGGGGGATCACGCCGCACCGCTGTGCAAACTCGAGCTCGGCACAACACCTGTGTCCCTCCCAACTCCTTCTCCATCCAATCCCTCCCTCTCACTTGACGGCAGGACTCACAGATGCTTGCAAAGCTCCTGAGGATGGTGGAAAGCTTTTCCACTCTCTCTGAAGTCGGACCAAAATAACCACAGGTGACTCTGGATCAGCGCAGCTCTGTAAAGCTCAGATGAGGCATCTTGCAATTCAGACGACGACAGAGAAGATAAAAAGCACAGCGTGTGTGTCCCAGAGAACTGCATCACTAAAACAACAGGACCCCTCCCCCCATTCCTCCCTCTCCCACAATTTTGATTCTTTTCTTTGGCAACAGGTGAGAGGAACCGCTCGAATCAATAAGCCTTCGGCAAGCGATGAAAACTGATTAGCAGGTGAGCTGAAATGAAGTTAACTGAAATGGATTCGCCAGCTCCTGTAGGGCACGGGGAGATCACTGGATGGATCCCAAAGCCAGAGCTGTTTCCAATGCAATCACGCAGGCAATCAATGGGAACAATTAAAGGAGTTCCAGACAATGACGGCGATGACACAAAATCGTTCGATGCTGTTAATAATGACAGCACATGTAGGCAGGCTGTCGAAGACAACCATTAAACTCTTTCCAGCAACTTTTCACATGGTATTATATTACTTCAATTAGATTCAGAAACATCAGCAGTCATGTGTTTCAAATTGTCAACAGTAAATGCATATTTAAGAAACCCAGAAAGGCTCCTTTAAGAGGCAACCTTTAAACAGATTCTACACTTTCCCAGCATGCACTTTGCAGGAGAACGATAATGGCTATGATGAGGACCTTTGAAAGGCAGCGTTGGTGCAGCTCTCCAACTCTGAGATAAGTTTAAATTGTCTGTAATAACAGGATCCGGGAGCTGTGGGCTGACAAAGTCACAGAAAGACATCCAGCAAAGCAGCAACACGCAATTTTAACGCATTACTTAGCCATAATTACGGCTACATTTCCTCACTTTGTTATGACACACAAACTGGTGAGCCGCTGGTGCAAGAGGGGAGACGGCACCCCGTGGGCTGAGGGCCGCCACATCAATAACGAGGAGAAGGGAGGTGGATGAAACGCATTACTTTGACCTAAAGAGCTCAGTAATCACATTTGGCATTTTGACAAGTGTTTAGCTGCAGTGAAGGTCAGTTCTGTCGGCATACGAGATCTATGCTAATCCAGTCAGACTGAAGAAAAAGGAGAAGAAGCTGTGAGAAGGAGGAAGGAAAAGCCAGGATGTAGCTGATGGCTTTGAGAAAGTAGCCCAAACCACTCTTCACCTCAGGGATCAACCCCATGAGCCAACTGAGGTGGTGTAGAGATCTGTGATTGGAGCTGGCACAAGAGATGTTGACAAATCATTTTTTTACAAGTCAGAGTCAAGTCTCAAGTTTTGAATTGTTGGAAAATGTCTAAAGTCTGCCTCAAGCATAAAATTGCTTTAGGTTATGAATTCAAATTCATTTATCCAGGGTAACTTAGCATACTCAACATCTCTCATTTGTTTAAAAATAATGAAAAAGGGTGTTGTGGAATACACTATAGATTAAAAAAACATTGATCCCACAAACAAAATTTGTAAAAAAAAAAAAAAAAAAGCTTGATTCAGTCAGAAATGGGACTTTATTTGGTGTCAAACTGCTATTTAGGGAAAATGTATTTGTAATGACACTAACTTAAGACAATAAAGGACTTTTACACCAAAATATACCTCATGGCTCTGTCCTCTGAAAACTATGGTGGTCCAGAAGAGTCAACAAAAATGCAAAAGTCACAACACAACAGCAAAATTGCTGCTCATGCCGAGTCTTGTTCTGGTCCAGCTGGACATTTCTTCCTGTTAAAAACGAGTGGTTCTTCTCCAGTGTCCCCACATGCTTGTTCAGGAGATTGATGCCAAATCAATGACTCAATGCACTTGTTTGTGGTTTATTTAATAACTTGAATTGACATATTAATCGCAGTGTACTGATTACATTGAGCTGAATTGTGCTGATATTGACTTAATATGAACTGAAATCCTTATATTTCAATGCAATCTGGACCTGTTTTTGTAAGGTGCCTTTAGATGCAATAAATTAAATTTATAATCAAATCCCCATGTTAGAAAGAAAAATGTCAAAATGCACATTTCTTGCACTTATGAGAATAGCCTAAATTTGTAAGTTTATTAAACATGTATAAAGAAGTCACCAGAAAAACCTGGGCAAGGAACTGACTCTGTGAATACAAAGAATATGACCATGACTTAAGGGCAAATACATAATACATATTCACGAATATTAACTGGGAAAGGGCCAAAGGACAAAAAAGGTCTGAACTATCTAAATCCCATGAAGCTTTTGCTAATGTGATCTCCCCCGACTTCCCTTTCTTGAAGAAATATTTCAGCACTCATGAAAACTACTAAATCATGATGTGGTTTCATGATTTAACCAACATTGTGTCTAATATTTCTAAGCAACTGTTTAACGTGTCAAGTAAAACCATAAACTACAAAATCCAAGGTTGATTGCTTAAAGCCAGGGTGAAAATGACGAAGAAAGATTTTTGAGTAAAAACAGAAACTGTTCCAACGGTCAACGATCCCTAGAGAGGACAGCTTTTGGGCATTTATGAATAACTATCCTCACACAGAGAGCCATCATTAGCATGTTTTCAAAAACAACTGCTGGTGGCATAAAACCACAGAAGTCAAGCAAGCAGACGGAGCAGGGATAAGGCCATCTCAGCTGCTCTCCTCCTGCTTTAAGTGCTAATTGAGCTGCCCACCGTCCTGACCCTGACCCCCGGCCTATTCACGGGGTCCCGTTCTCACGGCCGAGACGCACGGCTGGAAGCAGCCTCTGGGTCCTCCACCCACCCTTTGCTGGACAATAAGGGTCACCACCTCGCTGCCCACCATCTTGACATCCACCCCCACATTTGACAATGGCCCCCCGGTGGCCCCAGAGCAAACCTCTCCACTTCAAACTCCCCCCACCTCCCACAATGGGTGGACGCGCGTGACAGAAGCGGCATCATGGATGCTTAAAATGCAACACTCGGTCTGGTCAGGAAAGAGGGCATTAATCTGACTTTTTCTGGCTGCTTGGGGCCCCAAAGTCACAATCAGTTCATTGTAAAAGGAAGAGAACTCCATGCCATGAGTTCAGAGAAACAGGGTTCTTAAACAGGCTGAACATAGTATTGACCTGTGAAATTATTTTTCTTAGACATACAATAAATATTTGGAAATTAAAATGAAATTATAAAATTTGCCTAAATATTTATAAAGATTTAATCTGATATAAATATAGCTAAATTAATGTTTTATGGGGGAAAAAGGAGAAAACCTTCCATGTAAAGCTCAAAAAAAGGTCAACTCAGAATTACAATTTGACATATTTTAAGGAAACAAAGCATCATAAGAAAAATAGATATTGGAAAGTGAATACCTATTTCAAAATTCATTTATCTAATTTACCTCTAAAAAAAAACCTGAATATTTAACAAAATAAATATAAAGCTCTTAAAAAAATAATCAACTCAAAACATTTTCAGTTCATATCCAACATGCTTTGTCAGGCGTTTAGGAACTCAACTGTGCAGTTTCAGCTGATTATTTCTACATAATGTTTTTAAATTATAATGTATTTTTCTTCCTGATTGTGTTGTTTTAATTACATTTATAAAATACCTATAACATGTTTTCCCCAAACATGCCATGCAATGCTTTTAAAATCAGCTCTATAAAAGTTCTAAAATTTTTAAGAAATATTTTTTTACACATTAACATTGCAATAAAAGAATATTTCCCTTCATGTTTTTTTTTTATTGGAAGGAAACCGCACCCTGCTAACAAAATATTTCTCATTAAACAAAACTAAAAGAAATCAGAGGGAAAATTGGAAACATTTTTCCATGTGAAGCTTTTAATATCAGCACAGCAGAATTATAATTTACTGTATTTTCTAAACAGCAAAGCATGAAATAAATTGAAATGTCCATATTTCAAATGTCAGATGCCAGTATGAGGTGAAAAGGGCAAGTTTTATTCTATACCAGCGTTTACCAGGGTCTAAAGCGCGACTCAGGGGCCACTGCGGTTCAGAAATGAAACAAATTTGGCCCTTAAGCAAATGGAGCTGACGCAGATTTTTCTGTACCTACCTTCATTTGTTTTTTCCTACTTTGTTTCATAAAAATATTGCATACTTAATTTATTTTGTGAAAAGAATTCACAAAATTATGCAGCATTTTAATGGGAAAAAAGTGCTCCCCTGAGTACTCTCAACTTGACGATTTTGGCCCACATGCAAAAAGTGTGGACATCACTGTTCTACAGCATCAAACTTACTGACATGTCAGCTCTTATCCTTTAATCATGATCAGACATCATAACCAAAACGCTTCCAAGCATTAAGTAAAACTAACATCTTTTTTCCATCTAACTGCCCAGCTCTCCTCTGGCCCTCAAACATGTCTTGCTGATATATTGGCTCAGATTACATCAAAAACTAAATCATTTGCTGCACAGCTGCCAAATGCTTAAACACACTAGTTTGTGTCAGAACATGTGGACGTCTAGTCCTTTCTGTGTGCTGCTGAGCGACCATAAATGATGATAAAACAACATCGTTACAATGACCGTGTAAAGCTTAATGTTTTAGAAAACCTCTGTAAAACCCGGAGATGGGGGAAGAAGGGGGAAAGCGGGGGGAGGAGTAATGTACCCACTGGAATGGATTGATATTCTGGTTGAATATGACAAACGACACTTTAAAGACGGAGCCGCCCACACCATCGCACTTTAGCCGAGAGGATGCTGTATTTCATTTTGAGCACGTTCTGTCAAATGTTTGCATTAATGGCAATCGAGGCTCATCCGTGACCCTGTAGAGCGGGCGCGAGCGGAGCGGCGGGCGGGAAATGAGAACGCCAACAATGGCACTTAAAAGCAGAGAGAAGCGGTTGCAGCCGTTGCATAATCTGCACCTAAAAAAATATATATTCATTTGAGGAGGATGGGGGGTGGGTTGAAAGAGAAATTTAGTGCGTGTGAAGAGATGGGGCTGCAATTATCAACCAGGGACAAAAAGACAGAGGAAAAAAAAAGATATTGAGCTACTGATGTCGTTATTTGACAGACTCAATTTTCCTTGTTCAGGTGAAATGGTGGTGTGTGTTTGTGTGGGAATTACACTGAGGGAACATCAGGAAGATGTTCTCTCTCTCTCTGGACTGACAGCTTGGCTAACGGCAAACATTCCTTCCTTCTATATTCCCCACTTCATTAACACCCCCTTCTCATTACCGTGACTCACACCGTAGCTCTGTACGTGAGCCCTCACACACTCCCACACACCTCTACAACATCTCCACAGCTGGATTCCACCGTGGAAGATTCTTACGGTCCCTCTGCATGTCACAGAACTGCCTGAATGATGCTTGTTTGAATTGGAAGATCCTGAAACAGGATTACTGGGGAGTTTTTAAAATATGGCGATGAGGAAGCTTGGAAGCATATTGTTCTGGGTTTTATCTTTCAATCATGACCATATGGAAGACAGTTTCATTTTGTCATGATCTCCATGATTTTTCCGCTGAAACTGACATGCTGGTATTGCTCTAACATTGTGTCTGTTTTGAATGCACACACACACCTGCTTCTTTAGTTCTCTGAGCTGTCATACAAGTTTCTGAAATCAAAATGTGATGTTTCGATGGTGAAATACGACAATGGTCCTCAACATAATCTGACAACAACATGGTCGTCTTTTATATTTCTTACAGTAATCTGGATTTTTCTAAGAAGACAGTTAAATTTATGAATAATGCAAGTCTTCTCCTGAATCACTAGAATACATTACTCTAGTGAGCCATGTATTGCTGGTGTAAAACATAATAGCAGTGAACGGAAGAAGCTTAAAGTCTTAATTTCACAACAATAAAGCAGGTGATTTACTCATGCACAACAGTAATGCAGCTGTCAAGACATTCATGCCTGGTTGTAAATAAATGCAACAGGTGGATTTATAAAAGCTACAAACACTGGCCACTTTAATAGGTACACTGGTTCCTTTGAGTGTTGATGCCAACAGTGGCTTCGCCAAATCGTATGACAGCAGCAGAACACTTTTAGTCATTTAGACGCGTTAAAAACATCTTGATGTTTCAACCAAGCATCTGAAGTGGGAAGAAACAGGATTTAAGTGGCTATAAATATGGAATGGTCATTTGTACCAGGTGGGTTGCTTTGAGTATTTCAGGAACTGTTGAAATATTAGAATTTTCACACATTACCATTTCTCAGCTGAAATATTGCAAAGAGAGAGAGAGAGAGAGAGAGAGAATATCCTGTGGGCTGTGGTTGTGTGGACAAATATTCATTATTAATGTCATAGGAGGAATGGGCAGACTGGTGTGAGATAATGCAAAGGTAACAGTGGCTTGAATATCCACTGGTTAAAACAAAGGACTGCAGGAGACCATCTCTGAATGCACAAGAAGTTAAACTTGATAAACTACATCAGAAGATGATCACACTGGGCACAAATCTTGGCAGCTAAGAACAGGAAATGGAGAATAGAACTTACATAGGATCACCAATTTTGGTGCAACAGATTATGGACAAAAAAAGTTTGTAAACATCTGGAGTCCAATGAGGGTCATCTTCAGCAGTAACATTCAGAAGGTAGAGTCAAATTTGGCGTAAACAACATGAAAGCAAGGACGCATCCTTCCTTGTATGAATGGTTCAGGCTGCTGGTCGTGGTGTGGAGAATATTTTCTTGGCACACTTTTAAGGTTGCAACAAAGAAGGTTCTATTACTTATTAGTTTATATGGTTTCTGTGAAACATGTACACACATTCGGTAGACTGGTGTTCAGACAAATGCAAAAATGCATAGACTATTGCAACGGTTGTAAAGATAATATATTTCAGAGTTTATTATAATAGAAATTTATGTATATATATATATTTATGAATATATATATTTTTTCACATTTCTGAGTTTTTGAGAAACAAAAGTATAAGAAAACTTTAAAGTGAATACATTCTGATTGTAAAACTCTCAAAAACTTTCCTCCAGGTAACCATCAAACATGACCTGATTGTAAGTGCACCATGCTCAAAAGTTGAGAGCAGCTGATTCAGGTATTATTCCTCCGGGTTACTTGCAATCAGTCTGTGATGTACATGTTCAGGCTTTGAATTTGAGTTGGGAAAATGTAGCAGATTGCAAGTACATTATTAAATGTGCCACAGTACATCTGTGATGAATTCACTTATTAAAAGTTTAAGAATAAACAGAGTTTTTGCAAGTTTACATGTGCCAATTTTGCATTATTGTCTGTAAGATGAAAGTTTTATTTATTTGACCCCCTCCTTGTAGGTTCTCATAATACATAACATGTATTTTAAAAAGGGATATCAACTATTTCTATGAATTTATAGTGGAGGGTAAGAATGATGCCAACAGGTAAAATTCTGTCAGGTTATTTGATCACTCAAGGCAGGATTAGTAAAGTTGCCCACCAATTCCAGGTTTCCACCGTTTGACTTAAACTGTAACTGTTGCAAGAAAACATGGATTAAGAATGATCAGGAACAACCCTAACACCACCAAACTCAAGCCTGCCATGAACTTGAAAATCCAGAGTGGACGACCAAGATGAGAAACCCCTGCTCCAAAACATACACCTTCTAGAGTGACTGAAAGTTGCAACTGCCAACATGGACAAGCCAATTTTCTTCTTGAGAAAATGTTTATGGTCAGAGGAAAAGACTGAGCTATATAGCCAGAGTGACAAGAAGTATATTTAGAGATGTTAAGGTCAAGCATCTGAACCAGAGAACAGATAGTTAACCATTTATTAGTTGGGTTATTTTATCTTAAAGGTGTCATTTTGACCTTATATTTCACCTCCACATCCATGATGAGTGTATGTAAACTTCTCACTGGAACTGTAGCCATGGTGAAATTGGAAAAAGTGTGAACAAACAGGATGAAAACGCATGCATTATGCAGGTTGGATACAAAGAGTTTTCCCCCCTCAAAATAGTAGTCTGCTTTTACCAATAAACACAAAACATCAAGATTTTTAGGAGATTTATACATTCCTAGATAAAACAAGCAAACTATCCAAGAGAGGACTATTCCAGTGTCCTTTTGATGCTTTAAGACCATTCCTATCTGGTTTATGAATAGGGATGGGAATCGAGAACTGGTTTTTGTAGAGAACCGGTTCTCAGTAGTTCAATTCCTTGGAATAGTTAACCTGCCCTGTTAACAGTTCTGCTTATCGGTTCCAGGAATGTGAGACGTATTTGCGTGGTGACATATTGTACACGCTCTGTATTTTGATTTGGAAAATGTCCAAGATTACACCGCGGCAAAAATGCTCCAAAGTATGATTATATTACACAAAAAAGATGAAACGGGGGCCGGCTGCAACATGTGCAGAGCTTTATTCACAATAAAAGGATGAAATAGCTCCAACATCCTCAAACAGCTGACCGCACAGCAGGCAAATGATTGGCACGAAGGTAAAGTGTTTGATAAGTTGCTACGCGATAGCGGTGACGCTCCAGACGGGGAGCTTCCAGGACAGCATCTCCTGCCATGAATGTCCCAGGTAATGTCAAACTCCTCTACATCCTGGTTATTGTGTTAATGTTCGTGTCATGCTGCATGAATAATCTCCATCTCATATTTATGTTTACTTTCATATTCAATATATTAGATGGGCTCCAGTGAGGCTTGTTTGTCAGATTAAAATCACCTTTTATAAAAAATTTTAAGTCTTGAAAGATCCTTCCTGAAAAGACAAACGTGCACAAAAACTGTTTATGTGCAAAAAGTTGCATTTCATGATAAAATGATAATTTGATAAAGGGATTCTTACTTTTTTAAAGGGGTCATGACAACAAATTTAATTTTTCTCTTGTTTTGGGGGTATAATATTTGTTGTGCACTGATGAGGCCGTATGAATGTCAAGAGTTGAGATCAAAAGCCCTACTCATAGGCTGTCAGCTTTGTTTTTTTGCTCAAAAATGGACAAATCAGAACAGTTTATCTTTCTGCATAGGTAATCTTTCTAAGTAATTCCTATTCTCCAGTTAGCGCACACCGTCAAGCAAACAGCCTTTCCCCTCCCCTTCCCTCCTCCCTCTAGCTGATACACCAGTAAATTTAAGGGCTAAGTTGCGCTAGAATGTCTGGCTGCTCCACTTGAGAAGAGGATGGCTGCTAAAAAGCGGAGCTGTTATGTCTGAGGGAGCTCAAAAATGGCTGGAAGTTTCCACTTTACTCCCAAAGGAGGAGAGAAGCAGAGAAGAGTGGCTGAAGTTCATTTATGGGGAAGTACCGAGCAATTATAACCTCAATTTGAGACGATGTTCAGCGCATTTTACTGAAGAGTTTCCCAAATATGGTTGTAGCCAATCAGAGTGAAGTCAATTTGGTAGAGCCACATACCATTACCGTACCCGACCCTTTTACCGAGGAGGGAAATCTGGCCTGCCAAAACAACCCCCTACAAAAAGGTGACAATTTCAGGGCAAAGGTGGTAGGAGTTTGTCCCATAATTGGTGGGTTGCTGGTATGAGCCCCGCTCTGTCCGTCTCCATCGTTGTGTCCTTGGCAAGGCAATGCAGGGCAAGACACTTCACCCTCCTTGCCTGCTGTTGGTGGTCAGAGGGCCCAGTGGCGCCGGTGCATGGCAGCTTCACCTCTGTCATTGTGCCCGAGGGCAGCTGTGGCTACAATCCAGTAGCTTGCCACCATCAGTGTGTGTGTGTGTGTGTACATGAGTGTGTGAATGACTGAATGTAGTGTAAAGCAATTTGGGGTCCTTTGGACTTGTTAAAGCACTATATAAGTACAGGCCATTTGCCATTTTTCATAAAATTCTGACATATGCAGCAATATCAACTACATGACATAGTTTTACAGTGATGTCATCACTCCTTTAACCACCTTTACTTTTGTTTGAATTGAATGCAAGACAGTGCATATTTTGAATTAAAAGTATCTTTCCTAACTCAATGAGAATCGATAAGAAAATCAAATCGATGAGTGAGCTGGATAATGGAATCAGTGTCACTAAATTCTTATCAATTCCCCTTCCTATTAAGGGAATCACCAGACTGGTTGGTTAACTCATTTCCCAAAGGTTATGTGGTCTTCACTGGATCACAAATTAAATTATTCCTAAATAATTTGTCATTGAAGCACCACTAAGCTAAGAGAAATTGTTTTCCTGATCACAAAGTGTAAGACTGAAAATGAAGGAACACTGGCTGAAGAAAAGCCAGCAAACACTGAAGGAGAAGTCATTGGTTTTGAAAAAGACCCATCGGGGGCCCCAGGTGCAGCAGCGAGCCAGTGATAATGGGCTGTCTTTTTCTTTGTCAATATGAAGACAGCATTAGCCAAGCCGAGGAGGACCTACCAGCCACGTTGGCCACATCTGCAGTGCTGACGTTCTGGGAGTTGCGGCTCACTTTGAAGGTCACGGCCGGTCCCACCACCCTGTGAGACAAAAACACACATTTGAAAAGCTTTACAAAAGACACACTTAGAATCCATTTCCCTCTGTGGCTTTGTATTGTTTTTCAAAGGGAAAAGGAGCTGTGCTCATTAAGACTCAGCTAAACATAGCCCTTTTAAAAAGGGGAGGGGGTGTGGGGGGAGATAAAACATTAACCTGTGGCAATCCTTTAGGCTACTGCAATCCCCATCATTGATGAGAGATAACCTCTTGAATCTCAATGCAATGCGTCTGCCTGCATTTAAGTACATGAGAAAATAAAGATAAGGCAGGCGAGAATGCAGGGGTTTTGGTCATCATCGAGAGGAAGGACTTAAGAGAATGCTTCCCAGAAAGCTGTTTTTTGGAACATTTAGGTCCTGAGTGAGCACAATGTGACTATGATGTGCATTATAGTGATAGATGTAAACGCATTGATGTCAAAAACCATCTGAGAGGATAAAGAACAGCAACATTTTCTCCCCCCATTTTCCCCTTAGCATCTATCATCAATAATCCACCTTGAATCGAAGCACAGAGAGAAACTGGGTGGTCAGAGCCAAAGCGGGGTCTCCCAATGTGATTAACCTTTTGTTTTTTCTGCTGTAATTCAGATTAAAAGCTCAGCAGGAAGGAACATTAGAGAGTTCCCCCTCCAGGTTGCATTTTGCACCACAATAGGAAGCAACTTCTACTGTAGCAACACTGTTATAAAATACAGTGACATCATCGTGGAGCCAGTCCTGTCCTAATGCTACTAGAGAAGAAAATGCTCTAAATGTGTTCGTAGTGCTTTCACGTTGATGGATCTCCACTGTTTTCAGTGTGGGGGTTGAATGCATTTTTAAGGCGGTGGGGTCAGCCTCTTCTATTCTAAACAAAGTAAAAGGATCAGCAAAATAATTAAGATGTATGCACAAAATAAAAACTCATTTTTCCTTTTACCACAATCCAGACCTATTAGGGAAGATTTTCATTCCCAATGCAGTGATTTACATTAGTGTTTCGCACAATATTTCCTTTGTCCAAGTTACATTTAGTCAAAATATAGTTACATGTAGTAGTAAAGAGTCAGGGCTCTTCAACCAACTCAGAGCAGACAATGAATTGACCAAGAAATTTTAAAAAATTATATTTAACATAATTTAAAAGGTTTGATTCAATTTTTATGTATTCTCTGTCTTAGCGCTGCACATTATAGCAGTTCCACTCCTATCAGAAAATCATTAGGGATCTCCAGGAAAAGATTCTTCTGTCCCGAGTTTATCATTTTTATCCAACGAATCACATTTTGATTTTTTTAACCAGTGGGTGTTTGATTCAGCAACTCAAGGTATTCTGTCTGACTGAGGGATGATTTTTGTATAGTTGGAAGAAAACCATGAAGACAATGAAAATTTCAGCTGCAAGATTTGATAATGATGTCTGTAGTTACTGTTACATTTCAAAGACATACAGTGACTGCATACAGTGGAACCTCGACATACAAGATTTTTTTTTAAACACGAACCATTGCTTGGTCCATATTTTTATCTAGAATACGAGCGGAAATCTCAGTTACGAGTCATGCTTCAGGATGCCACCACCAGTTGCTACGAGTTATATTAAAGAACTGCTAGTAATAAAAAAAATTGGGTTTTTTTTCATAATTTAGAGTGGTTTGGGGTTGTTTTACAAGGCTGGAATAAATTAAATTATTTTTAGTTATTTTAAATGGAGAAAAGTCGTTTGAAATATGAGTAGATTGACTTAAGAGCTCGGTCATGGAACAACTTAAACATTGTATCTCAAGTTTCTACTGTATATTGTTAAAAAAGGACTAACCGAGGTACAGACATTGGCCAAGCTTGTTTAATTTTAGTTTCTCTCTTGATTCTTTATGGCACTGGAGCAAAAGTAAATAAAGAGTCAATATCCAGGCGACTGAGATAACTGGAAAAAGCAGAAAACACATTTTCAAAGATGCCTGCGATGTTATTGGCTAACATGAGAAGTTGCGAGTCAATTAATAGAACCATTTCTCTTAATGTGAACCTATTGTCACAAATTTTCCTTTATTTATTCATAGTGTTTCTCTCTAATCTTAAAATATGCATTCTCACTGAAAAGTTATCAGATGAACAATAATAATATTTCATTTTGTTAATATTATTTAGTTAGCTTTTTTGGACGCTATTTGCAACCACAGCAAGGATTGAAGGATTCAGTTTAGCTGCCAGCAGAGTTTAGCTATAACTCACTTCAATAGTTTTTTTTCTTTTCTCTTTTACAGATATGGAATAATTCACATGGGAGGAAGTTGTGTTTGCCTAATCAGTCCTGATCTTTCAGCATAAACTGTTGCAGAGTGTGGTAGCCAAAATGTCAGGTTGATCCAGGATTGAGTCAAAGTGGAACTACTGTTTGGCATCAACTTGGATTGATGAAACAAAAGCCTTACTGACATTGACCACTAATCCCTGGATTTTAATGAGCGGTACGGCATGGGTCAGTGCAGTTCAGTACACTATTTTATGGTTCGAAGTACTCAGGAGAGTGTTTCCACCACCATTGAGACTCTCACTTGGCAGGCGGTGTTAAACCCAAATGCATAATGTAGCATCATACTAGTGCCATAACAAATGTTATGCACTAGCATGTCTTGTGCTCATCGCAAGAAGTGACATTTTTCTTTCTCCTAATCAATGGTCTGTGTTATGTGACGCCAGTAGCGCCACCGGAACTCTACCTTACCATTGTCCAGTGGAGGGTTGTATGGGACACTTTTACAATGGAAACAGACAAAATAGCATACCAGATAGCACCGACTCCTGCCATACCAGTCCCCTTGTGGAACTCCTTGGGGTGACCAAATGAAATGGATATAAGCTAAACAAGTTGAGTACTCTGTGCAGTTCTTACCTGGATCACAAACAGGTACTGAATGTTTCCTGGATAAAATATTGACAGGGAAGTAACATTGGGCCATTTCATAACCAGCAGCCAGTCCCTGCTGAAGCCCTATGGGTCCCATTGGTATGCTTTGCCACCATAAACTGTAGAAGCCAATACAACACAGAATATTACATTTTTATTTCAACAGTCTGACTTTCTGTGCCAACTGCTGACTAAAACCTTTAGTGTTTGCTTTGCAAATCTTTGGGAGGTTTGGACAATAATTCAAGCCATGCCCTCATTTAATCATTAACAGTTACTGTGTGTATGTTTTGGTTTTTTTAAAATTGTGTCTCTTTGGCCCTGAGGCCAACATATCAAAGAAAAACCTGGCCATATTAACCCGTTGTTTTTAATACAGTAGTAATCTTATAGAATTCTAATATTTAAGGTAAACTAATTAGAAGGAATATAATTAAACCACAGGGGGAAACTTAACAAGGCTAAATGCTAGGAGAAATGTAAAAATACCCTTTTTTTTTTTTTCTTTTTTTTTTTTTTTTTTTTTTTTTTTTTTTTTTTTTTTGCAGCGCTCATATTTTCCATCGTTTTGTTCCTTTCCACACAAAACAAGCCTTACTCTACATATAAACATGGCTGCAGAAGAACAAAATATGACAAAACACCCGATATCAGCCACTCGGTCTCTTGGAACATAACAGTTCATTTTCTTTGACCACTTTTCCCTCTTCTGAGCATGAAAGCTGATATTTTTGCCACATCCATGAAGCAATTCATCAGCCAGCCCAGGCAAAGACTCAGAGTGCATTGAAGAAGGGGGATGGGGGGAATCACTTGCGTTGAGATTATCACATGTCCATATGTCGGCCCTTGCTACCAAGGGCAGCTGCAGCACAAAGGTACAACATCAATGTTAAAGCTTATATATAACCTCACGGGGAAAATAGATCTCACCAAAGATTATTTCTTCACTTGTATTGCTCATATTTATCATTTTAGGAAAAAAAAAAAAAAAACTCAATTGCCACATGCTTGTGAGAATGTAATAAACATTTTCTCAACAGCTAAGCCACGTCTAAGAATAGTTTATTCTATTTAGAACTGCATTATTTCAAATTACTGCAGACAGATTGGCATTTTAGATATTCTGGTGTTTTCAAAACCGAAATATTTTTATTTATTTTTTTTTATTTATTTATTTATTTTTTAATTTAGAAAAACAAGTAGTTGTGATTTTGATAGTTTGGTTGACACCAGGATGAAATTATAACCTCCTTCTTTGCTTGGGTGAATGATGACACCTGTCCAGTCTGAGTGCTGAGTTTTTTGTAATGAAAACTGAAGCATGAAGCAGCAAAGTAAACCTTCCCCCACTGTAAACAGATTTAACACAGTGGAACAAACAAGCTGGAATTACAGAGGTTGCTTAATTGAATTCATAATATTTTTTAATTGGGAAGCAAAACAAAAACAAAGAACTAGAAATGTTACAGTGGAAAAACAGTCATGAATTCATAAACATTCCTAAATAAAACTATAAAAGTAAGGTTTAACTCTTCAACAGGCTTTAACAACTGCCAAAGGGACTACAGATGAAAATTAGCTTACTTTAGCTAACTTGGGCACATTTACATTGTATGATGTTGATTAATGTGAACTGACTCTTAAATAAATAAAAAAAACTTTTCCAGTGTAATATATTGGGATGATAAAGTTTCTTTGAAGCTAGCCATCTGCCTTGCTGCTGAAATGTGCTATACAAATAAACTTGACTTGCCAACACTCTGAACTATTATTATGGTAACTGATGGAAAAGAAACTGCCATAGCGTAGATGCCAGAGAAGCTGTAGACTTCTCAGGCTGTATGGCATATAGAGTAATGCAGTGTAGCCCCTTCCCCACCAGTTGCTGCCAGCTGGCTGAAAGAAGCAATGCATTTCCAGTTGTCAGGGACACAGGAGCTCCACCTATAACTCTTAAAGTAAAGACATCACACAGACATTTGCACCTTTAGCTAATGAGAACTCTGATGCTTTCATATTTTTAAAAGGACCTAGAAACAAATACAGGATTTCATCTTTCTGCACCCAGAACTAACAAGGATTTCCAACAAACCTTCAGAAACTGATTATTCTTTCCCCAGTAACATTTCAGAATATGTTTCCAGTTGCTTCAGCTGTTTTCAGTGATGATAGTTATACCAGAATACTTTCAATTCTTTTTATCTACAGTGGCAGGAACTTTTAACATGCTGTTTGTAGAAGCTAAGCTAATGTGCATCAATGCTTTCCAGCTTTCAAAAGTTATGTAGTTACAATTAAAGGGCAATGTAATTTTACACAGAAGTATTACATTAGAACACTAAAGTGCCACCTAAACCTCTTGTTAAGGTAAAGTGGTTTTAATGCTAGAGCTGAAATGCTATGTCCTAAACAGCTAACTGCAAAAGAGCATAACATTTTAAATATTTAGAAAAACTAAACATTTTTGTAAAAAAAAAAAAAAAAAGTGTGTACTTTGTGGCAAAACACCTGTTTGGGATTACCATTTGTAGATAAACTTAGTTTCTAATCTAACCATGCACTACCAATTTTATCTACTTTCCTTTTCAACTTTTTAAATCCTAAATGAAAGTCAGAAATCCAAATTATTGAATATGTGCACAAATTTCAGGGATACATATTTTGTTTGTAAATCAGAATGTGAAAAAATGTTGCCACCCTGTGAACCAAAATGTCAGAATTTCATCTTTGTGCATCCGCACATTAAAATTGGTGTGTAAAAAGATTTGTACTTGAGGGGGGGGGGGGGAAATCCTGCAAGTTACTATTTATCCTTCCAGGACCTGCAGGGCAGTAAAACAAAATGTATTCACAGCATAACATTCTGATTTACAAGCACATTTACACACCATGGATTTTTTAAAACACACACATTCTTATGAACACATGGACAAAGCAGCAATTCTCAGCCCTTTTATTTTGCAAGATTAAAAACTTCAACTCACAACTATGCAGTCTGATTTACAAGCACAATATATACGACTGAAATTAGCACCCATATTTAAGAAATACTTTTAACATTTAAACTTTTTATATCATAGCACATACATTGATCATTTGGTCTTCTCATTATCACAAGAAGAAATCTACCACTTGAAAAGTTCAGTGTTGGTTTTTATGAATTTTTGAATAAGACCTTACTGACTTCTAACAGAAAAAAATGTTTAAATCACTAATGCTGAAGGACGACCTGCTCCTGGCTTTTGTGGCTGGTTGAATGCAACAGGCATTTGGATTTGCACCTTAGACACATTTCTCTCCATACCATTGCCATTTAGGTTCGGCTTGACGTCATTTCATGCATAGAATTAATTAAGGCTAGGGAAGAGTGAGCAGTGTACCTTATCAGTGTTGAAAAATGCTGACAAAGCTTTGGTTCACTCCATTTCATCACCACTTTAGCTGAATGAGAAACCATAATGTTCTCAAATAGCAGGATTTAGGGATAGCTCTGATTTGTTTTGGTTTTGCTTTTTAAAGCTGTGCAGCAGAACAGGGGACTCTGCACTTCAGTTCTGCACAAAAATGTTCAGTATATGTGCAGGTTTAAAACAACCAGGCCAGATTTTCTTCATGCATGCTGAACCAAAAAGTACGTACCAATAATTTTCTGGATGAAAACATGCACCGCTGTCTTTTTCCATTCATTTTTACAGAGGATGTGTAGAATCTATAAACCAACATATTTCTGATACAGCCAATTTTTAAAGAAGGTATGAAGAGGTAAAAGCTTTTTATGGTTGGGGCATTTTTAAAAGGAGCAGTCAAAAAAAAAAAAAAAAATCCCTATAGGAGCAGACATCATGACTTAAAACTGAAACAGTGCCGATGTGACTGATGAAGACGTTCTGCAGTAGCCACAGCGTTGTCCTCTTCAGCCTTCACCATTTCCACATCCTGCCGAGGCCCACTCTCTCCTCCTTGTGGCGGCTCTCTGATATGACCCCTCAACTCAGACAGACATTACATCACCTCAGCACTCATGTTTGGAAAAATACAAAAATGAAATAAATAAAACCTTTGGTCTACACTCAGTGATGTTATGCAACAGCTATCATTATTCGACAGCCAGCTACAATCATAGGCTCACAGAATCCGCCCACACCAGCGCTCTCCCCCCCGCCTGCCGCGATGCCCTCCACCACTACCAGGCCATGGCTGCAGCTAAAAACATTTCCAGGGCTGCTTCGCTGAAAAGTGCTCACCGTCAGTGTTATCTAATCAGTATTGAATTGTTCCAAATGAAATGTGAGGGTGTGAGTCACTCTCCAGGTTTGTTTTGTGTCCTGGCGCAGTGTGTAGGCTCACTTTTATGATTCATGTCTTTCCAGTTTGGATGTTTTTTTCTTTTTTTTTTTTGCTGCAGGCTCTCTGAACCGCCGCCACTTACCGGCTGCAGCCCCAAGAGGGAATTGTTGGAAAAGTGGAAGTTTAGCAGCCTTTGTCAGCAGCTAGGAGTGCATGGGTCACCAAACTACTTTGTTCAGAGACACTTTTGTTGCTGTAATATGCTAATCTGCTGATTCTGAGCGAGGTTGAGGGTTGGGCTGCCTGCAGTGTTACTGCCTGGTAAATGGATGCAGGTTAGCTTGAAAGATAAAGTGGCAAGGGGAATAAAAGAGCCATGTTCTGCAATGACTTTTTGGATTTTATGCAGCACTTTCGGTTAAGCTACTTCAATCTTGCAAAATAAATATTAAAGGGGTAATTTGTCCAGGATTATAAAAAGGTTTTAACTGAATAGAAGATACTTTTTTTTTCCCAACTTTCACATATTTGTGACACGTGCTGAGAGGAGTATTGACATTTCCATATTCTGGTACATTATAATCATAGACTTCAAAGTATTTCAAACTTTACTTTGTAAAGCCACCCTTCACTGCAATTAAAGTTACAACTCTTTTGGGACATTTCTCTACCAGTTTTACATCTGGAAACAATTTATACCCACTGTTCTTTGCATAATAGCCCAAGTTCAGTCAGATTAGATGTAGAGCATCTGTACTGCCACAGATTCTCACTTGGATTTCGATTAAGAGTTTGGGCCAGTCTAACAGATAAAACAGTACTTTTTTCCTCGTATTTGCTGTGGACCCAACATGCCATTTGGCAAACTGTCAACAAGCACTTCTTTTAAATTACTTTTAACATCTTCATGCTTCCCATTCTTTCATAGAGACTTGTGGAGAGCTCAACAGATTCTTTTACCAAAGCCGTGCGTCTCTGCAGCTCCTCCAGAGTTGCCATGGGCCTCTTTCTGTCAGATTAATGCTCCCAGTGGTTCTGCCATACTCTATTTCTGACAGATTGAACAATTCAATTTATTTATATAGCGCCAATTCACAAATGCCATCTCAAGGCACTTTACAAAGAAAAAATATATTTCATTTCAGTCATACATACATTCCAGTTGATCCTAGTTATCAAACAGTACAATAAGCTCTGTTAATTATTCAAAGTACTTTGAAAAGTGTCTAAGGAAACCCAGGATTAACTCCTCCTGGACAAGCACGTAGCAACAGTTGACGATCGCTTGCGTTGAGTCATTGACTTTACAGCAATCCCTCATACCGAGTATGCATTTTGACAGTGGAGAGGAAAAAAATTCGCCTTTAACAAGAAGAAACCTCCAGCAGAACCAGAACCTCGCTCAGTTCAAGCAGCCATCTGCCATGACCAACTGGGGGGTTGAGGGGTTTGAACTCAAAGGTTGGGATATTGTTTTATAACCTAGCCCAGGTTTAAACCTCTCCCTAACTTGACAGGTGACCTGTCTGCTATGTTCCTTGGTCTTCATGATGCTGTTTGTTTTCTAATGTTCTGGAACAAACCTCTGAGTACTTAACCATTGGATGACTTCTAAAGGCTATCTGCTGCGCTGGATTTTATTTAGGGGCCACAGAGTAAAGTTGATGGCTTTCATGGAAACACAACACACAATTTTAAAATAGTTTGTGGACAAAAAAAAAAAGTCACAATAAAAGGGAATGGAATTCATGGTAATTAAATCACAAAATCCAAAAAAAAAAAAAAAAAAAAAAAAAGTCCATAGGTCATGACTAGGAGTTACTGAAGCAGGTAAAGAAGATTTGTTGAAAAGCAGGGAGGTAAACGCCACAGGTAGTCGAGGTAAATCAGCGTCAGCCTAAGACTTTTGTCTCTGGGCTTAATCACTCTCCTGAAGGTGACTGCTGTTGCCACAGCGGCGAGGAGTCAGGCAGACTTGAAAAATACGTGTGGCGCCTCTGACAAATTGTCAAGGCGGCTCCCCCTGCTGGGCTTTTACTGCGCTCACAACAAAAGAGACCCCCGGCTTACCACCTCTCTTTCTGCATCTATATCTCCCTACCATTTCTCTCGCTTTCTCTACCTCGAATCCATCACCCCCCTCCCCGTGTGGCTCCCTCTTTTCATTCCCGGGATAGCAGAGCAAAGACAAAAGGTGCATTAGAACAGCAGAACAGTGCGGGCCACCCAGGGACTCAATACAGCAGCCGAACGACGCGGCAAGGTGCTGGGTGAACAACAGCGGGGGTGGAAAGAGTGTGTAGTGTGGGGGCGAAGCTATGTGTGTGTAAACCGCTATACCAAGCCACCCAATCCCCTACCTGCCTGCACACACAAACATGCACTTCTGTCTCACTTCAGCGCTGAGTTCAAGACAGTTTCCCAACGCTTTAGTTTGCTCAAAAACGAAGAAAAAAAAGTTATTAAATCAAAATATAGCACTGATCTGCTCTTGCAGAGAAAAATCACCTTTTAGAGGACAAAACCTAGCTGACAACAAGAGACAAGCTGTGCTGACAAGATAACAGACACTAAAATGATTTATTCAACTCAGATCACCATAATCAAATCTTCATCATTGCCTGAAAGGAAAAAAAATGTGCACAAAATTATAAAGCTTTATATAAAAAGAGATGACAAAAGGAGGCAACAAGTTCATTTTGCTTTATATTTTTAAACACGGTTCAACTGGATGGTTTTGGAGACACCGAGTTTATTGTTCCTCCCCAGAATCATTATGTCAGCTTTGCACTGTGTTCCAAAACTGTGCAATTAAAGTAAAGAGTATACATCATACTGTCATTTTCTCGTTTCAAAATAAATGTAAAGACTTAGAGCAAGCATACAATTTTGGTTCTGAGATGTGAATGCTTCAAACAATTAGCATGTCCTAGAAATGGTGCAAACTCTTGGCATATAGTAAACAGACACTTTTAGATTGATCCAGCTCATTCAAGTAAAAGTTTCAGGGGCTGGAACAAGAGAAGATGCCTTCTTACATGTATTCAGTTGCTGTTTCTTTCAGTTTGAGTTCACTTTTCTCCAATACTGCCTCAGTTACAGGGCAAACAGATGATCACAGCTTGGAGAAACCTTGTGTATTTAGTTTGGACTTATTTTATACAATGCAAAATCAACTTTTTTGATCTTTATATCATGTTATATGGTCATTTCCTCATCACAAACATACCCAGACTGTTGCTTTGACCCATTCATGCATGTTTGAGAAATCCTTGAATCTCCCACGGCAGCCATTCAGGGGGACCTTAATGCCTGCTCATATAATGCGCCGCCTCTTTAACCAAGGCACCGCCTTCGAGCCTCAGTCCCCAGCCGAGCTACCACCTCACAAAGAACCCTCACCCGTGCCTCTTCCACACTGCTCCACCAGACTAGTGGTAGCAGCAATTAGCAAACACCTGGTGAAACTGCATGTCTGCTGAGCTTATTATACAAACTACAACGCTCCTATGAATGGTTGTAAACGGCATCAGTGGACAGCATGGAGAAGCGTTATTGTGATGTGCTGAAAGGGGAGTGTCGGAAAGGGTAGGGAGTTCTTAAAGGGACAGAGGTCAATTTCAGGGCATCAGATACGGCTAATGTCAAATGTCTTTCAAGTTGTTTTTGATATACACAGCATTTTTATAACTTAAGGTAACAGTTACTTGAGTGTGCTATAAAAAAACACACTATGTGACTGGAAAATACATAATACCCCCCTTTACATAAATGTAAGGGAATAATTCTTTAATACATATTTTACTTTTTACTTGATCTGTATAGCAACTTAACCAGTGTGTTTGTTTCTCTGAGGTGTAAATATGACACAGAACCCTAATTCTCCTTTAATCGCCTTCATAATAGATCATCCTAATCTATTATCTCAGAGGTCTGTTGCTCTGTATAAATCTGAAAATTGCTCCAGCAGCTAACCTTGGCCATATCTATAGTCAGAGCTATTATTTAAAAAAAATTTAAAACTGTAACAAGGCTGGTTGTGAACCCAAGTTTAGCAGGATGATACCCCTCGTATCATCCTGCTCACTGTCCTGTTGAAACATCTGCAAAGTTTACCGTTACAGAAATACAGCAAACAGTGGTAGCTTTAGGTCACCAAGTCTCCATGGTAACCATTTAACATCATCCACATGCCAACTTGTTTCAATAAAATAAATATATGGTAAAAAAAACAAAAAACAAAAAAAAATGTTTAAAAATCCTTCCACTTCACAATAATGTTTTGGTCTATCACAAAAATCTCAATAAGATACTCTGTAGTTTCTGGTCATTATGTGACAAAATGCAAGAAGGTCAGGTCGAGAAATATTGTTTAACACAAACAATACAGAAAAGTTTGTGTTAAACTCAAAAGCATTTGTTCTGTTGTTGGAGCTCATCTAATGGTGGAAAAGGTGAAGAAAGGAAGGGAACGCAGAGGGAATGATAATAAAACCACAGCAGCACTGAGTGAGAAAAGACCAAGTGGGTTCAGACAGAGTTTGGTATCATTAATAAATGATAGCAGTGAGTAGTGGCTTGACTCGAACATGTCAGTGTGGACAAGCATGTCTTCATCCCATCAGAGCAGGGGGAAAATGTTGAAAGGAAAATAAGTCCACTTGGTTAGCTTCTTGCTTTCTTTTTCTTTCTTCACTTCAGGTTGTAAAGCCTTGTGTCTCTCTGCTTTGATCCCACCAGTTTGCCCTCTGTGATCCGACATGCTGGAGGGTGGGGGGTGGAGGGATGTTGGAGCCGGCACCACTCATCTCTTACGGGGGAACATTTGAAAAGTGTTACTGTGTGTGATGCTCCCCTCTGGGAAGAGTGCCGCCCACTCAGGCCTTCAGGTAGACCGTCAAGGAAAGCAAAGCACAGTATGGACGCCATGAGTCATCCACAGACCTTTGCTTCCACGCTGGGCTTTTTTTAGTCTGTGCACACAGTTAGTTGTAATTTTAAATGGCTGCTGAATTGAAGGTTTTCTCTTGATGCAATTCTCATTTCTATTTAACTGCTTGGCAGTCTGACAGCTGGGAAGGCTTCATGCCCACGGGCACCGTTACATTTCAGGGCAAAGAGGACATTATAGGCATTTCAGATGCTCGTATTTTTAGTTTCCCATAAGAAACAGGCTACACTGACATTCACCACAAGTGTGTGTGTGTGTTTTAATATTATTTTGTGGAGACCTTACAGAAATAAGCTCTTAAAAAGGTTAAGGCTTTATTTACAAATAAAATGTGATTGTGGTCAACAAAACTTTTGTTGCCTTCACAGGACATCTATATTAAATGGTTCAGTGGAAGCTACTGAGTGTATAGCTGAGCTTATAAAGGACCATTTTACTTGAGCAAAAAATGCAAGACCAGGTGAAGAACAGGAAATGGAAATGTGCGGTTAAGAAATATATAATAACATTGTATTTGTAACCATAACTGTAGGGTTTTTTTCTAGATTTAATTTCTTTTTTGATCGATTTAAAGCCATGTTTTGAATCTCATTATTTCTAGCTGATCTGGCAAAAGGAGTCAGTGGACTATGTAACTGTTTAGTGCACTCAGTCCCAGCTAGCTCTTTAGCATTTCTCCATTTTCTCTATGTTTAGGTCAGCATTTTGTTTCTAGAGAGTGAAAGTTGAAGCACCAGCATAGTTGCACCTACAACTGGTTTTTACAGGTATTATAGATGATCCGATATATGAATATAGATTTGCAGGATCTGTCTCTTTGTCTAACAAGTGTTCTCACATCAGGTCCTCATGGATTTTTTTTCCCCCATCCGCAAGTTAGAAGCCATCGGTGTCGGTTAAACAAAAAAAAAAAAAAAAAAAAAAAAAGCAAGACAGAAAAGAATATTTTAGTAAACTAAAAATACAGTAGATTTGGACATAAATTGGGGCAGGGTTCAACTGGATGTGGACCATGAAATGTAAATACTACGAATAATTTGGAATATTTTTTACACATTTGACTGAATAAATGTTACTCACAGTGGGGAAAGAGTGACTAGCTGCTAGAGCTAATTAGTTTGAAGCATTTTTCTTAAAATGCTTAATGAAATTCGTTTTTAACTCAACAACGCTGTTGACGTCTGACCCAAGCATTTTCGAGATTGCACACAGGAATGAATAAACATGACCAGAAAAGCAAAAGTAAATAGAAAAAGCAGATCTCCAAAAACAACGAAACTGCAAAGCAATTGCTTTACATCATTTCAACAATGATAACAATAATTAATGTTTATAATATACACTGCTTTCATCAAATACAAGCTAAAAGTCAAATTAAATATTTACAGGCTGCAACTTTTTCAGGTTTCCTGCTTAACAAGCAATATTCTGCCTGCAGATGTCGTCTTATTTTCCAAGCTCAAAGCCAGTAAGAGGAAATATATTTACTCATCCTCATTACTGCACAGGCTATTATGACAGCAAGTTACCTGTACAATTTCCATCACAGCATTTAAAATTCAACCTATTTTAGAAACACTGACCTAATTTCTTTATATAGATAAAACAAGAGAAAACAAATTCCCATTTTGCTTTACATAATATCATGTTAAAACTTGGAATCAATTTAAATTAACTAGCATAATCAGTTAACCTTAGAGAAAAAAATAAATTCTGTGCCAATCATTGCCTGGCACTCTGAAGCAAGTATTTTTATGGGAACGAACACCAATAAAAACAGTACAAAGGATGGAAGCAGCTGTGTTTTAGCAACTGGAGCATGAATGATGGGTTTAAAACAATATACGTACAAGAGCTCGGCGAAATCAGTCATCTGGATATTTGCCCGATGAGCCAAGATCTCCATCAGATGAAGGCCTTCGTCTGTCTGCAGCCGACTGTGGGTGAGGAGGAGGTCGGAGGAGAAAAGAATGAAGGAGAGGAGAAGGTAGGGATGGATGAAGGTGGATGTCAGAACATAAAAAAAAAAAGTCAGTTTCCTTTTTCTAGAGAGTAGTAACTGAAAAGTGATCGATATTTTTATTTAAACTACATAATGTTAATGTTTTACAATTATATGACACACTAAACCAAAGAAATGTTGAACCAGAGCTATTTTCATGAGTCTATTTGTGTTTATATGTGTGTGATAAAGCAATTATACAATATCTATCCTGAAAGCAGGTGAAAATGGAGGAAAATAGCACATCTAACATCACTATAAAGTCAGATCTAGTGATGGAAGTTAGCAAGAACTTGCCGAAAGATTTGACTTTCGCATGAAAGGAGGTCAGAAAAGGTGCAAGGTGGAGAAGTTGGCGTGGTGCGTGATGGCGATGTGAATACAGAGGAGGTAAGGAAGGTCGAAGACAGAAAACTTCTTATCACCTCTATTTTATGTCTCTCTCTTTTCAGTTCTGGCAAGACATGACACAGTCAGGACCCAAACAGATGAAGCAGATTTGACTGCAATAAAAATGCTATAAGAGTGCTGCGTGACCTGCTGTATCCACAGAGTGGGTCCACAGGTGCAGGTCAGACCTCCACCACTTGGAAAATAAAAACCTTCATCCTGCAATTTGATTGGCTTTTTTTTTAGAAAACATATTTTTGGTGGACATTTTTGTCCTTTAACACTTATAACTGCAACCTTAAAACAACTTCTAAGCCCTAGTAATTCATATACAAATGTACAAATTTTGCTTAAGGACTTCAGAAGAACCTACAGCAAAAACCTTGGTTGTACTTCTCTTGATCAAAGCAGCCTGATGAGTAAACGAGGGCAGCCACACCTTGTGTTACTGTGCACCGTCTTGTAAAGAGTACACCCCAACATCTTGGGGTTGCATTTTGGATTTGAAATTCGTTTCATTGCACAATTACCCATCATTAAATTGTCACCAAACACCAGGTGCTGCTCTTATTTTATATCATCTTATAGTATCCCTTTTCTTTGAGTCAGATCTGATCACATTTCCTTGGAGTTTCAATTTAAATACAAAAAACATTCATAAAACTTAAACTAGGATACAGAGAATATATATATATGGCAGTTTATGAAAAAGAACTGCTGGATTAAAAACCAGAATACATTACATCATGTCTTTCATTAGAAGCAAGCTTCAAATGACAAAGTGTGTGTAATATTATTCACTGTTCTGCAGGTAGCATTGCCTTTTCCAATAATAATCACTATATTTCTTTTACCACAAAAAAAGGTCAGGAACAGAGAATCACATCTAATCTGTTAACTTATTCATACTGTTAGAGATGAAATACAGAAGACTAGAGGGATTGCATGTCCTGTATTCATTGGGTGGCTCTGCTTTACTCAGCACATGTTGGGGGTTCAGTCCTCCTGAGCTACAATTATGCAACTTTTAGATGCATCTCTTCTCCAGCATACCTGAATCAAATGGCTGAATTCCCTCATCAGTATGTCTTTCTGCTCTGCAGAGATCTGGTTTTGAGTCATTCATTTGATTCAGGTATGCTGGAGAGGGGATGTATCTAAAAGTCAGAGGACAATAGCTCTCTAGAGCTCGAGTTGGGCACCTCTGAAGGGGATGGCCATGCGCCGGTTTCAAAGTACATCTTAAGACTGTTAAAATCCCTAGTCTTGCCATTGTGTTGCATTGCAACATTGGCCCACAGCGAGTTAGGATGAATGACAGAACTTCCTTATGTTTAGCTATTTTAGATAAATATTACTACTATCACTTAATATTTAATTTACATGCCGAGGGTGTATGTACTGTTTTACTGTATTCATTTTTAATATATCACATCTTTCCAATAAGTAAAATCTGCCTGATATTGATAACTGACATTTTCATCTTGTTGCGGTTTGTGCATGAATTTCAGGAGGGGGGGAGGTTTGGCCATGTGGGTCGTTTAACTGAAGCACACCAGCAATGTCAGCGGTGTGGTTGTTTTCTCACGCTGTCGAAAGGGTACCCACCTACCTACCCTACTCTACCAGCATTCAATATTCATTTTGGATATTGGCCCAAATTTTCAGATCAATGCATCCTTACATGAAATTGCTCCAAATCTGAAGAAAACTTGTAACATTTCATTACAGGATAAACCCACTGACATTTCACCAAAGTAAAAAACAATCTTACACATTAAGGCTCAACTCATTAATTGAGCATTGTCCATTGAATCAGTCTGGGTGCATGCACAAGGCCAGCGGAACAAGCTGAGAGTTTGTTTTGTGTGTGTTTGTGTCTTGGGGTTGGGAGACCTGATTAAAGATCAATATCCCAGCTCTGAACTAATTGCTTCCTGTATGCTGTGGCCTTACCTGACCCGACCCCCCCACCCCCTCAGCCTGGTTCGGCTAAATTCAAACTGAGAAAGCATCTGTGGAAACCTTCAGGTTGCATCATCTTTTTGGAGAACGGATGATGGCAAACCGAGGTCAGACTTGCTGTAAATTTTGAAAAGTAATGTTTTTCAGCCCACCATCTGGCAATTTACAGAGCTGCTGTTGAAGGTTTTCTTCCTAATTTAAAGACTCAGCGAGCACAAGATGAGCTCATGCTCGGATCCCTCTGATACTAATATCAAAAACATTTAAGGATGTGATTATTATCTAGGAATCACTATGAAAAGAAAATGACTAATAATGTGGTAAAGGCAGCTAAGTGAACCAGAAGTGAAACCCAGTTTATAGAAGAATATGGTTGATTCTGGCTCACTCCTGACAGAAAGCCTGATTTTGTACGATTTCTCTTCCCTGAGCCTGGAAAGCCGACAGCAGCTCGAGCAGCCCACATGCTATGAGTCAGTGTTGTGTCGTGCAGAGCAGCAGCCTCCGAGCTGACATCGGTGATCACTGCTCCTGCCTGCAGATGCAGAGTGCTGATAGCTGCTACAGAGACCTCACCCCAGCTGTAACATCAGCTCTACAGCACACTGTGGGCTGTCGTGATCCGTCTGAGAAATGACACTCATAATCTGCAGGATTCCCCCCCAATACTTAGAAGCTTTGATGAATTTTAGTGCATGTTTTCTAAAAAGTCGTCTCCATTTTAAATATGAAAACTACCACAAAAAAAAAAAAAAAAAAAAAAAAAAAAACTTATACAAGCAATCTCTAACAGTCGAAAACTATCTCAGTGGAATGTCTTACTGTAGCTTTCACAAATTAACCCTTTAATAATCTTCTGATTTATATAAATAAAACAGTAAGCTGTTGCACTCTACTGGTCCGCTCGATGTCACCACTCTGTGGTAGTGCACACACTGTTTTATACGAGTAAAAATCTCTTCTCTTAGAAACACTGGAAAGGCAAAAAATGACAGAATCAGGCAGCAGTCAAACACTTCATCCTTCATTTGGCTCAGACACTGAGAAAAAAAAAAAGACTCAAAGCTGCAGTTAATTATGACAGGTAACTCACAAAGAGGTTTACCTCTCTTACGCTGCATCACCTCTGTTGGAGAGTGTGCCAGCCTGAAACACTAAACAGATCTCATCTGAAAGGTCATTGGGCAGAACAAAGTGAAAATCATTGCAATTTTTTTCAAGGGTAACTTAGTGGATTTTTCTGGCAAATGGGGAGAAGGGTAGGAGAGAAATGTGCAAAATACTCTAAAGATTTTGACATCTGCCATGGAGAAGTAACTAGCCAGTAGCTAGCCTATAGTAAAACAGCTTTTCTGTGTTTTTCCTAAAGTTGTAGGTTTATCTTGATATAAAAGATCATTGTGTGGACTGGTGCTTTTCAAGATTCCCCCATAACACTAAAACTTTACTTAGAAAAGATGGCGTGATTAAACATGATTCTGATATGGCTTCTTAAAGATTTTAGGGAATAAGATTTTAGTTCTCAGATGTGCATATGATCAACTGAAGGCACCACAGACAGTTTTTTTGCGGCTGCTTGGAGGTTATAATTTCTACATCCAACTAAATATACAGTAAAGAGAAGAATTATTTTGGCTATGAAGAAGAAAAAAAAACTGCCCGGTGTAGTCATTGTACATCTGTATGTCAAATGTTAAGCAGAAAAACTGGGGCAAGTGAGCCCCATGCATTAATGTTCTTTAAAGATGTGTGCATGTTGTTTCTTTTTACTCCACACAGCCTACAATACAAGTTTATTCAGCTTTAGAGCATGACGGAGAATTCTAAGTAAAACTGAATGGAGCTGATGTTAGAGTCAACACTAAACTTGTATTAGAATGATCAGAGTTTTCTAAGCTTGAGCAAGGTGAAGGGAGAAGGTCCTGCTCATTGTGTTTTCAGTGTGAATCTGTGGTGGTGACCTCCAGCAACTTTAACAACAGGCATTTCTTCTCCTCCAACACAACATTAATGGATGTTTCACTAAATAGCTTTGAATGAAGGTAACAGGATAAAAAGACAGATACATGCCACCAAGACCTTGAGGGCTGCACCTGCAGCAGCTGAAACATTAACGTGGTTTCACAAGACCAAGGATTTGAACAAACCTTCAGTATAAAACATCTGGCATAATCAATGCAACTCCCACCCTCACCCCGTCCCCCGCTCTTTGTGTGAATAAGGGAAAAAATAGCATACAGAGTGGTTCGATAAAAGCTGGCTTTGAATCAGGTAAACAAGTGTTCTGATGTATAAAAAACTAAAACATAAATAACAAAACTAATTTCAAACACTTTTGCCAAATCCCTCTAGTTGTTATAACGGATTATCAAAACCACTATTTTGACACCTTAGATTTTAAATGAGGAAAAAGAAAATGCCAAACTGACCAACCACAGTCTCTCAGATGATGAAAGTTATCTTCAACTCATGCATCTGCAATTTAGATTCGTAGCATTTCACAATAAACAGACCAGTTTCTTAGAAAAAGAGGCTCGCCATCTCTTATATTTGCATAATGGGACAGGTGGACCGCTGTAGTTACACGAGAAATCTTAATGTTCCCAAAAAGAGTTTAGTGTTAGCTGGGAGTCCTCCGTTTTGCTTTTGTGTCACTTTTTAAAATTACCTACAGAACATCGCATTGCTTAGTTCCACACATAAACATTCTGCATATGTTCAAAGTATCAAATAATGTATTTGTTTTCTGCATGAGCGTACTAAACCGACACAGCTGTACCAGATATTTTTGGTACAAATAGGTGTGGCGTTACACCCGTACCACTCCGTCTACTTGAGCATTTAATTTTCTCAAGCTTGAGAAAGGACATTGGTTTTTCCAAAGCTAATGAGAGCAATATGTGTCACCGTAGCAGCAGAGAAGAAAAAGAAACAACTAAGACAACTACAAGATTAGAAAATTCTTTCAAGTCCTTTGGGAGGCAGAAAAAAGCAGGATGGAGGAATAGGTCAAAGTTTACAGATAGTAATTTTGACATGCTGTTACAGTAGAACTACAGCACTTGCTCAATGGTCATTGTCTGAAGAGATCCTTCACAATTACTCTTTACACAATCTTTCTAGATTTGTCAGAGTCCCAGGTCTCCCTTATGCTACCATTTATTAAGTGGTTTTGAAAGTGAGACATTTTGTTCTTCTAGTATTGTTTTTTTTTTTTTAATAAGTTCAAAGTGTTTTTACTTTTAAGCCCAAACAGGGACTGGGTCTGAAAATTAGCTGGTAACAAGAAGGCCTATTTATACATGGCAACGGTTACTTTGTAAGATTAAAACATTCCTGAAAAAATAAACCACTTTTCTTCTCACTACACAGACCTTCTATAGGATTTCCATAAGCATGGTCACTGAGGCGGCCATGGAAGAAAGTTTATATCTGGTGAATCATGACTTGGCCATATGTTCGGCATGAGGTGAGAATGAAAAGCTTTATCACGTATTTATCTCGTTTTATACCAGATCAAGTCAGAATACTTGTAGAAAAATCATTCTTAGTCTACAGACCCATTCAATAAATTAGATTATTGAAACACTCCTTTAATTCAGGAAAGTTTGGATTTTATTTTTCAGTTTTTTTGAGTGGGAGATTATCCTACTGCAAAAATAGATTAATTACTTTTAAAGCTTTTTAGCCATCTCGACCAGTGACGGCGATGAATGCGGCCAGCAGTGTATCAGATTTCTTTTCTTCGGTGTGGAACTCATTACTCACTCTGTGTCTGTGATGACGTAACCGAAAACGTCGTCGTCTGGCTTCTTCCTGTCAGCTTTGACGTCCAGCTGCAGCTCTGGAGCGTGCATCGTCTTCTTGTGAGGCTCCTCGTACACGAGCGAAGCAGGAGGAGGGACCACCTCCTTGATCCAGCCCGCCACCTCCGACACCTCCTCCACTGACTGGGTGGTGTCCTTCTTCTGCACCACCACTCCTGCCTCGCTGGTGTGACTCTGGACGTTCTCCAGGCCCACCTGCTGGCCTCTGGGGGCCCCCACTGGAACATCGTACCGGCTTCTCCCTGAAGAAAGATCCGCTAGAGAGGTTTTGTCCAGGTAGGCCAGGAGTTTGTTAAAGAGGCTGCCACTTTGAGCCTGGAGTGAAGATACAAGGAAGTTTATTTCAAATAAAGCTATGCAATTGAAAACTTTACATTTCTCTTTGTAAAATATAAAATTCTTCCTCTGATTTTCTATGAGTTGGAGAATTTTAAAACTAATACTGCTGTGTTTCTTCTTTAAAAAAAATTAAATCCCTGTCTGCTAATTTTAATAAAAATATATAAATGCATAGATGTGCTTATTTTAATCCAGGTGTCAGCTTAATATATCCACAACTTTGAAAGAAAGTGCAACATTCCAGCATTTAAACTAACTGCTCAACTGTATGTCAGGATTTCAGCCAATAGCTCATTGGGAATCACATTGTGAGAGCTGAATTAAGTTTTTGTTTTTCTGTTAAATCATCTCATGTTTTACCAAATTATTTAATAAATTCAACAAAAGAAATTGGGAAACAATAATTTCTTTGTGTCAGCCTGCAGCAAACAAAGAGCCTAAGGATAAAAAAAAAAAAAACATTTATGCAAGCTTTGGTGCCGAAACTACTTCAGTTCATTAGCTGATAAGTGAAGTTGCTTAAAACAAGAAGAAAAACAAACAGAAATTCTTAAAATGGCCTCTTACTGGACTGAAACTGGGGTTGAAAGCAGCTAAAGTCCAAATCCTTGAGACATAATCAAAAAAACCTGGATAACTACTCATAAAAAACGACAGTCTTGTTTCTTAGGGGAAAACAACAACAAGGAAACCCCCAGAAAGTAATTACATTACAAATATGACAAATAATGAAAGAAAAGTTATACTTGCTTATGAATCTAATTCTAAATATTCATAGAAGTAGAAAACAGATTCAGGTGAAACATAATGTAATGTGACAGAGTGAAATTAGGCTGAATATTTAAATGATATTGGGGAAAAAAATGACAGCACTTCGTTCTCAATGCCTGGTGTTTCCCTACTCTCTGCTGTAAACTGTGAAAATCGTTTGGAAGCAATATGCCAGCTAATGCTGCAAACATGTGGATGCTAATGGATGTGACATTCTGAGTTTGGAGGATTTCCTGATGTCACTGCTCAGCCTCATGGCACACTGGATAAATTCCTAATTTGATCAAATACTTTAAGCGTTGTATGTCCTGCAGATTGGTGAAGCTTATCCTGCACAGCAGACAAGAAAGCAATAGAGGAGATGACTTAACAGATCATAAAAATGACAAAGATAGATCTTTACCTCATGTCAAAATTCAGGAAACGGTTTCACTTCATTTAAGTTTATTTTTATAGCACCAAGTCACAACAAATGTCAAGAAAGTCAAGAAACTTGACATTAAAAAAGTCAATATATTTCTGAATATTCCTAATATGCTAAATATCAAAATATTTCTTCCTATTATTTTACACCTTTAGTTTAAATGAAAGTATTTAAAAAGGTATTTAATTCCAGAAGTATCTCATCCCTAAACTTCAAATACTTCTTTTAGTCTTAAGTATTTTCAAATGACATATCTTTCGATCTTTTGTTTAAACTGTTTAACAGCTGTGAGTTCTCCTGTTGATGTTAACGTGTTGGCAGTCTGCAGTTACAGGCGTGACGAGATAATTGCCTGGAATCAAATTAAAAGCCAACCTGTCAGCGTCTGTGGTGAATGCGATTATAATGCACCATTATTCTGCAGGTCCTGACTTTAGGGTAATTGTTCCTCTCGTCAGGAGCTAAATGTCACTACAGCGGAAACGCTGGGACAAAAATCCACTTTTGTTCTGTCTTTAAGCAATTCTAAATCTAATCTCTGACGAGCTCAGAATGTGCTGAGGATCAATAGGATGAAGAAGATTGTCTGAATGGGGCTCAAACTGTTAGAAAACTTCATGTTCTCCCAGAGCATGACGTTTCATGTCAGCATTTGTAGGTAAAACCCATCACAAGTTTGACTCAAACGGTTTTATTTGACAATAGTCAATACTGACAATCTTCATGACGACAGTCAAAATTACATGTTGAGCTCACCACCACCATCTTCCACTCAGTATTTTAAACAAGCTGCTCTTCAACTGAACTTTTGGGATCAAAACTAGATTTTGTACACTTTCTATAATCAGCCTCTGAAAGGACTATCGAGCTCCTGCAACTGTCTCTGAACATTTAGTTCCTCTTTGTAACATTCCAGATGTGCAAAACCTCTTAACAGTTGTCTCTAAAGGTTGAAGGACACCAGGTTCTGTGTGCTTACCGGGTCATTCACATTATACTCCACTGCATCTGTGTGGCGTTCTGTTGGGAGAAGTAAAATGTGTTCATATGTTCATATGATATATCCATATCCTGTTTAGAGATAAATAAAATTTTGCTTTGTTTACTACAAAATGACTTCAAAATGTATTATTTTAGACCAGAGTTGTAACTTCCTTCTCAGAATTTTTTACCCATTTCAGGTAAATGATTATTATTTAGGTACGTAGCAAAGCAAACTGTAATATCCAAGTAAACAACATTCATTCTCACCATGTTAAATGAGCTTTAGAGTACTTTCACTCATTATGAAAGCACTTTTAGACCTAATGGCCTTGTTCGGCAAACAACTATTAACACAGAGTGCGTACATGCTCTGCTTTGACCAAAAATCGTCTTTGCCTCCACACTAATTTTTATTTTTTGATTGAAAACTATTTTGTATACAACCTTTCAAACATTCACTTAGTGCTTTAATTATGCTAAAAAAATGTGAATAAAGTCAAATTTACCTTGAAGCACTGCCAGTGCCAAAGGCGTGCTATCCTGAGGGTTAGGGTTCAGAGTGGGTACACTTCGGTGCAGCGTTTCATCCTCTGCAGCTTTGGAAGCCTCCTGACTCGAGTCCCTCTGTTCCCCTTCCAGGTCTCTCAGTCCAGGTCCTCGATCCCGGTTCAGAGCCCGGTTCGGTCCCTGGTCCTGGTCAACTACCAGAAGAGCGTCAGCTATTAGGCTGGAGAGCTGGCTCAGGTCCTGTGGTGTCAGGTTGTCCATATCAACATGCTGTCTGCCAGCGTTCTTCAGAACTTTCTCGATGAATCTCTCTGGAGAAGAGATGGAGGCTCAGTAACAGATACAAAAAAAATTTTATTTTTATGTGAGGGTTTAGTTTATTTCAAAGCACTAGCTAACTAAAAACATCTTTATATACCTTCAGTTGCAAAAGATGATCCTCAAAGGAAGAAGACAAGAAATGTTAAGAGGAACTGATTCATCTCAACTTTAAGCTGAATTTGCAGCAAATATCTCACAAAGCAATTGAATGTTTAGTTAACAGCTCTTTTGTGAGAAAATGTCTGGCTATATATATATATATTTTTTTTTTTTTTTTGGGGGGGGGGGTACTGTGTGCCAGTCATCCTTATGATTATAAAAAGGAAAACGGCTCATTTTAGAACCAGAATACCTGAGTGGGAAACAACAAAATTACATTAACCATTAGTTTTAAAAACAGAAGTCATTTTTGAAAGACTTTTCTGACACAAAACCTGCCTTTTAAGTCAGACATACCACAACAAGAATGCCTTATGAATAGTATTAAGAAACAATCAGAATGTTGGATTTAAGTCAAGGAATGCTGATTACATATGGATGGAGCAGGGAATCAGTAGCCAGATCACCAAACTGACTATGGGTGACCATTTAAGTGACTGTAGGTGCCCACTTAACACAATTTAAGAAAACACTTAGCTATCACTGCTTTTGTCTTGGATGGCCACTGTTTTGCATTGATACCAGAGTTCACTGTCCATGGCGCAACATGAACAATCTCCAAGTTTCAGCTGCATTCTCAGCTGCCTTGTGCTTACTTTTCTGTCATGATTTTAACATTTTTTGGAATTTTGGAGATAACAATTTGCATCATATTTATTACTATTGTGAAGTAAACGCCTGAGCACAGATGAAAAGGAAAAGTTTTAGAATAATGCATGACCTTTAAACTTTATCCTATTTCACAGTTACTGGCTGCTGGAAACAGAGACATTAAAGAAAGATTTCAGCTACCTGAAGCAGACATGAGTTGCCACATTTTCACTCAAGGGAAACAGCTTGTTGACTGCTGTGTTCAGGCTCATGTACTGCAGACTTTGCCTCCAGTTTCTATTTCTATTTTATGTCAAAAACATTCCAAGGTGAGTTTTCATGCCAGTTTTGGGGGCTCGTCCAGGATCAAAATTAATGAAGCTGGGTTTTAAATGTCTTATTACTGAGAATCTGCCATATCATCAAACTTAAAGGCTAATGCCAAATTGTAACCCCTCTCCCCCCAGGTCTTTTGTTAGCATGTAAAAGGACACCGCTCAAGCCAGCAAGTGTTCAGATGAGAGTTTGCAGGGACAGCAGTGATAAGCAAAGAAATGAAAAAGCAGCTTAATCCATTGTTACTTTTAAGTTCTCCCTCCAACCATCTTAAAGGTAAGTTTAGCTGAAATAACAGCACAGACATATGTAATTTATGTGAATTGAGATTTTATTAGCAAATGTAATAAAATCAGGATGTTTGGGTTACTTTAAAAGAAGTCTTTATTGGCCTCTGTAGAAACAGATCTAAATACTGCAAGATTGTCAGAGATGAAGTTTGACCAATATAGCGTTTAAGTTTTTACAAAAGTCAAGCTTTATACATTTAGATTAGGTATGCTTCTACAGAGTCAACCTTTGGCTTTGCCTTTTTTGGTAAATATTACTTTGACTTATTGTTTTAAAAATTATGTCCAACTATCCAAAAATACTTGCCATACTGGAAGCCTATTTTTTTTTTTTCAAAATAGTCAAACAGAATATTAAAAAGGTGAGGAGAATAATAAACTAGTATTTGCATTTAAATGGAGCATGATTTTATATGGAATTCTAACACAAGATTTATATGATCACATCTGCATTTTCTGAGGATGTTATTTGAAACAGCTGAGAGGTTTGAATAAATGAACGGATCTCAGACGGAGATATTTTTTTTAATTCAACTATAGAAAGAAAAATATGCAACATCATGCTGAGAGAGCATAATGTTGCTATAACACTGTTCAGAGTGACAGCAGCACCGTGGAAAACATTTTTGCTTTCTCATTCATTTCAGAAACAGTGTGCTGCGTTGGTACAGCTGCACTCTCAGTTGGGTTCCAGCAGAAAGCTGTAGTGAAAAAAAAAATTACATATGATGGGAAGTTAGGGAGAGATGTCCTTCAGTTTAATGTCTCACCATCAGGGAATTTTGCGTTTGCCAAAACAAGAACAAGTTGATTTCCTGACACTAACAACATAAGCAGGTCTGTGATTTTAGCATAAACTTGCCGATTAGATTTAAAGGAATTTTATAACTTTTGCTCACAGCATTTATAGTTAAAAAGATATTACTGCAGAATATTGAGATGTCCAGGGTTACAAAGAAAAAGAAAAACCTCTTTCTGCTTTAAAACACACACCATCCACAGATGTGAGCGGCTCCTTGGCTGAAGCGACAGGAGAACTTCCTGTCTTCACAAGCCTGGATTGTGAGGCTTCCTTTTTGAGCCCAGGATTTTCTATGCCATTGTTGTAGAAGGGCCTGAGCCGAGGAGAGGGGGCTTCCTGCTTCATCCCACCACTGTGCAGAGAGAGATGCCCGGAGAGATACTGCCTCAGGGCTGCCAGGAGAAGGTCCCCATCTGCCTGCGAGGCAAGCAGCTGGTTGGAGAGAAGTTTCTGCTTCTGCACCGGCTGGAAAGATAAAACAGATGAAAAGCTGGAGTAAAAAGATTTGAGCTGACAACATGGCTGTGGAGAGACAAAAGTCTACAATGATCCATGACTTAGAAGGCATGACAAAATAATGTTCCATCATGCAATAGGCTATGTAGGGCAAATTTTTCACATAATTGAGTCATCCTTTTTGTTAATAGCCTCCCGGCTCCATGTTAAAATATTTTACTATGAGAAGCAATCTATTTGTATCTCAGAGAAAAGCCATCATTTTTAAAGCTATGAGAACAATGACTTAGAGGTAATAATCTGAATTACTCTTGATATGAAAATTCATTTAAAGTTGTTTTATTTTTAAATAATTATGGAATTATTTGCTGCACGTCAAATTTAGTAATCAGCTAGAGATCAAAATTAACCAATTTTCTCTTAATCAGCTCTAACTGTTGCCACCAAACCAAATACAGAAAAATAATTTTTCCACACTATTCATTAAATGCAATAAAACTCTCATCATTTTAGAAATGTAAATTGGATCAACTAACGGCATTTACTTTCATACTCTTTTTTATTAGTTTATAAACAAGTGGCCAGGGGAGGCAGAGCCTCATTTATCATGACAAAAGATACTAACAATGATAAGAGAAAATCTATATTTCTATTTGACTATTCTATTAATATGTTTTCACACACAGAGTGAAACTGGAATCTGGTTGATGCCCATTGCTGTCCTTCCATATTACCAATGTAAATGTTTTATTATACATGTATTACACATAATACTGAGGTCTGGACCTTTTTGTCCTTAATGGTAGCTACGGCCATGCTTCTCCATGTTTGGTTCTAGAGATGCAAAGTAGACCAGAACCAGAAGACCTGAGTGGTCTGGAAGGCTGATACATCAAAGACCTGTTGTCATTGTATTTTCATGCTAAGCCGTTCAGTGATTTATAAACTAGCAGAAGTATTTTAAAGTCTATTCTCTGAGCTACAGGGAGCCAGTGGAAGGACTTTGACTCCAGAGTAATCAGTGCCTCACCAGACCGCACATCACTGGCTTTGATATATAAAATGGGGATTAATCATGTAGCCTAAATCATTAATTTTTTGTGGGAATTAAAATTAGCTCTACTAAAGAACCTGCCTCACGTTTTGCCTTATGTTCAGTAGGTAAATTGCTGTGTTCGTGGTCTTAAAATAAGTTTAAGAAAATTATATGCAGTTAAATTTAAATCGTGAATATAAATTGTTCCAGAGGGACATGGAAATAATTTCAGTGCTTTCTTTAAAAAAAAAAAAAAAAAAAAAAAAAATTAGTATCTTAGGTAATGGCTACTTTTAAGTTTTATGCTACAGTAAGGAAATATGCTAACAGCTGTGTGTTATCTAAAAACCGTTGAAAGTAGCCGCTTTGTTAATGGAACCCTAAATACAAATGTTAACTGACAAGCTAAAATTTGCAACAGTAATGAGCTTAGTAATTAGCTACCATTAGCTAGTATGCTAAGATAAGCATGTTAATTGACATTAACATTTAAAATAGTGTTAGTTAATAGCACTCGTGCTAGTTGTGTTAACCTAATGTTAGCATGATCACTAACAATATTCAGCAGTAGCTAGAATGCTATAAATTTAGTTAAGTTTCTGATGTTAACACCCTACTGTCAACTAACATTAGCAACCATTTGCATCACTTAATGCAACTGTGTAATCTGTCACACAAATTTACAAAGTTTAGAATGAGCTGTTGCTAATATTTAGTACGCTGCTTTCCATTTACACTTCTCCTGTCTATGGCAAGCTACAAAGCCCCTAAAATACACGATAGAAACAGATTTTAGGACATATCTTGTATATATTTGCCTGCAGTGAAATAATGTACCATTTTGACGAAATTGAGGGTTATCATGTACAATAGGTATCCTGTGTGATAATGTTGTTCCAAAATTCGTGCTTTTTTTGCTTGTTTTATCAACAGTATACAAGTATCTTAATAGGTTTCATTGGAACAGGCTTCATGTTGTTTTAATGAGAAAAAAACATGGGCTTCCTGCAAAAATACAAATGTTCTTTTCAAATAAGCAATTAACCTCTTTATCACACTTTAAAAGTTTTGCTATTACTAAATAGCTTCATTCCTGCAGCAGAATTTAATTTGATAAGGTAATACTAGTTCAATGGTCAAAGACAGTATAGGCTTATTCTTTCACCATTTAACAATAATACATCAGATTTATTAATCTCTACAGTTGGAAAACATTTTGCATTCTGATGCCACAAACAAGTTTTAACATTAATGCAAATATCATTTGAGCAAGAATGGAGTTGAAAAAGCCATGCTTTTTAGAAGTTTTTAATTTGCTTATAAAATTACATTAGTGAATTCATCTGCAACAACAAAAGCGAGTTGTCACTGCCAGCTCCATTAACGCCCACACAAGACAAGAAGCAGCACCTGCTTGAGTAATGGCAAAATTACAATAAACGGTTCTTCTCACTTGTCACGCATTATGATTAGTATGTGCAGGCTCCCACCAGGTGTCTTTTTTTCATCCATTTGTACCACTTGTGCCCTCCAGGTCCCCTTCAGTGCTCCTGGTCCCATTGTTTTCACTTCCAAACAGGTGAATCTGAACTGAAAATGTCCACAAACCCCTGAGCGGTGCCTGTGGGCTTTGCCCAGCTGTACCCTGAGCACAATCTCCCAGCAGGACATAAAGGCCTCTGAGGACCTGACAGAGGCACGAGTCATGTGTTATTAATGGGAGGAATGAACTTGTTAACTCCAAGACGGTATAATTTCTCTATTAACAGTCAAGCTGCGAGAGACCTAAAGTTAGAGAAGAAAGACGAAGGATAACTCCGGAGTGCCAAACGCGCTGCTCACCTCACATTTATTTAGGAAGCACAATAAGAGCTACTTCCACTGACCAAAGAGACGTTTTCTTGGCTAGTTCAGATTACCAAATTTTTTAAAGCTCTGACATGTCAGTTTGAGTTTGGCATATATTGACTTTTCTCCAGCAATGAGATTTGACACGTTTCTCCTCCAGATTTTTGGTTTAATTGAAAATTTAACTGTTGATAGTAAAATATTTGCCGTAAACTTCTGATTACGTGCAATGGTAGCAAAAGATTAGCATTTTGCTCATAATTTAGCTGCTCTAAAAATGAAAAGCAAAGACAAACTGCATTATCATAAGACAATCATGAACTGGAAACAAGCGAAGAATCAGCAGAGGAAGGAAAATCTCACCTTGCCAGGTTTGCTCAGGCTGGAGGCGGATGACGTCTTGGGAAGGAGGCCCAGACGTTGGAGGTATGTCTGCAGATTTCTGTTGAGTTCCACCTCCACTGGCTTCACCCTTTGGTCTTCTGGGTCCATCGCTTCAGCTGCTGGCCTGCAGAGGAGGAACATTCATCCACACAGTTTTTTAAATACAAACAAAACTAACAAAATGATTCATTACAAACAAGAAATTCTTGCACAAAAACATGCAGACTAAAAAGTAACACCCCCAGCATTCAAAACAGAAGGTTAAAACTTTAATAATTACCACAAGAATACAATCCGATTTTAAAGCTGTGCAACTGCTATTTTTTACTTCATCTCAGCGTTCTGTTAAAGAGTCCCATTTCTTGACTCATCAATATTTCTCTGCCTTAAGCATTTCAAAACTTATTTTCTTCTGATGAAGCCATGTTGATGCTGTTGTAGATGTGTGCTTGAACTCACTATGATGTAGAAAAATGTATGCAGCTTCCTAGCAGAGACCTGCTGGGTTTTTAACGAAAGTCATCTGGTATTTAGGATTGTTCATAATTTCATCCTTGTCTACAAAAACTCTCAGATTCATTGGAGAGTAACTCCAGATCATGATGCTGCCACCGCCACCACCATGTTTCACTGTGGGTTTCCTGTTCTTTTGATGATCCACAACTTTGTGGATCATCATATATCCAAATTTACCTTTTGGATATATGGCCAAAAAGTTTTAATTTAGTTTCATCAGACCAGAACCATCTCTTGGGTTTCCATACAATGGTCTGAAAAGAACACAATGTCCAGAGAGCAGCAGTGATGTGAACACAAATATCTTTATGTTGTCAAAGGCGAGAGCAAGAATGGGCAGACTGGTTTGAAACTGCTGTTACAACCAGATTATGCAGAATAATATCTCTGAATTCATAACAAACCCAGAAGCAGCTCCAGAGATAAAAATAAAAATGAAACATGATTTTTCACCACAACTACTAAGAATCAGTTTAAAGATGTGACCTGCTGTTGCTGTTGTAGATTGGTCCTTTCTGCTGCGGCCGGTAGGGAATCCTCCTGAGTTTGGATAACTCGCTGGACAGGACCTGCTGAGTAGTGTCATGTTCCCAGGTCAAACCTGCAGCCAGAATCACAGTTGGATCTGAACATGGAGTCCATAAACATTTCTGAATGTGTGTTCCAGGGGCAAAACTGCACAGGTGAAGGATAAACTAAAGTAGAAAACCTACAGCAGAACGGGAAGCGATTAACTGCTGAGCGGGAGCAGGTTTTTCTAAACTCATCAGGTCGATCACTAGCAGATGAGACGAGGCAACATCGCAGCGTACTTGTAAGAGTTTGATTCTGTGACTAAGCAGAAACAAGTTCTGGTCTTGTTCAGTTTATTGGGAAAGGTTTAATGAGAGAGTTGGGAATTTTATAAGCATTTATTTAAGCACACTTCTGTAGTAGGCAATTTATTTTGAAAAGATTAACGTAACATAGGCGAAGCATAGATATTAGGGCTCAAGAGGCCATCAAATACATTTATCAACTTTAATCACCTTGTGAAGAAAAAAAAAAAAAGGGATCCAGCTGCTTTATTGAAACTGTAACAATTAATGGATAAAGAGTGTAAAATTCACATTTTTTGCCTGATCATTCAAAACAAAAGTCAATTGTGCATGCCATTAGCAGATACTCCCTCTAAGAATTTTCTTTTTGAACTGTGTACATCAGGTCAAGATCACAACAAATGGAGGTTCTTTGTATATTAACCAACAGCTGTTCTTGTTGTCTCTGCATGTTCCTTACCCAGTTAAAATTTCTATTACCTGGGTGTCAAAGTGCATCTGCAAAGGAGTGAACTCAACAATTTGTGTCTTAATGGGACTTTTAATATCAACGTCACTGACCAGATGAAATAAAATCTCCTTTTTTTCAGCAGTTGTGCAAAAGGACAAGCTGGATGAGCTGCATGGCCACTCGCGTCTGTTGCTTATGCTTAACATGCATCCAAACACAGCTTTCTGGCAGCCGAACAGAGGAGCAGGCGCCAGCGCCAGATGGGGTAGCGGAACGAAGTGTTACCGGAAATATGGCTGCAGTGCACAAAGCACAACATGAACAGGAGCCTTTGGCAGATGAGCGATGACGCCACTGAAAGAACGCAAGTAACGCAGACTGCGAGTCCAGATGTGAAGCCACGGGACGAGGGTCTGTCAGAGGACACATGCTTAAATCAGGAACCAGGGCTCTGCTTTTAAACAGCAGATGCAATGAAAAGATTTGTTCAAAAACAAAATATCTCTTTTCATAAATAGTTAATAGAAAGCGCAAGAAGTATAGACTGGATTAGAACCTTGACAGTGCAGAGTTGCAACAGAAAATTTATAAAAATGTACATTAAAAAAAAAAATCACCAACTTCTTTGATCAGTGTTGCTAAAACCACACATTTTCATTATTATCTTGAAAATGAAGGGAAAAAAATAAGATCGCACAGTCATCTTATGATGCACTATAATAATGAACTGTACTGAACTGGAAGGCTTTAGAGAAATAAAACTGCCACTTCAGATTAAATTTAGATTTTTCTGGATAAAAATTTAAACCACACAGATGGTTGCCTGAAGACTCTTGGATTGAATCCAAGAAAAATTTGCTGGAGGAAAGATTTAATTTCTCAAAGTAATAAATATCAGAATTTTATTTCTTTCAAGCCATTTTGATTTTTATCCTCTAAAGCAAACATAACTTCTAAAAAGGGATGACTGGGTATTTATAATGTGTACCTCTTTTTCAAAACAAAGTTTCTTGAAACATTGTTAGCTAGCTTTAAAGCCAAAAACTGAAAGCGTCCCTGTATTTTTTATTTTTCTTAAAACGACGTAGTACATTTTATTCTAAAAACAGTTTCTGTTCATCTAAAAACATACAAGGACCAATCCTATTGATAAAAATGCTGTAATTAAAAATATATACCTGAACTGCATCATACGAGAATCAAATTGGGACTGAGGGTTTTTTCAATCCGTAGAAAGAACTTCGAGGATATCCATGTTCGGCTCGTTCATGGAACGGGCAAAGTCTGAAGGCTTGGGCAAAGGCAAGTCCATTTCCTGGCAGAGGTCACTAAAGTAGATAAAAAGCTTCCCAGAAGCCAAATACCAGGAGTGGAGAAGATTTGCCCAGAGATGCTAAAGACTCTGGACATTGTGGGGCTGTCTGGGTTGATATGCATCTTCAATGTTTCTTGGGGGACTGGGCAACATCCATAAACTGGTCTGAATCTTTAGGAAAGTGGACCATCGAGTGTGTTACAAATACTGTGGAAACACATTTATCACCCTTTCTGGAAAAGCTTGCCTCTATGGTGTTGGAAAGGAGGCTCCAAGTGATTGTTGAACCTTGAACACGGGAGGAAAAGAGTGCCGTGGAACAATGGACCAGATCTGTACCTTCATGGACTAGCTGAGGGGGCTCATGGTAGTTTTGTTCTCAGCACAAAGTCAAACTAACAGGGCCACCCTTTGTCCTTGATCCTGTTCATGGACAGGACGGTGTCCAGTTGGGGAACCTCAGGGTTTCGTCTTTTCCTTCTATGAATGATGTGATTATTTTTCATGTCTTCAAGCAATGACCTAGAGTTAGGGTTGCACTGGAGCCGTTCGTAGCTGGGATGAGAGTCTGAGGCCTCCAAATCTGAGGCCATGGTTCTTAACCAGAAGAGGTTGGATTACTCCCTCCAAGTTCAATGTCAGTCTTTGCATCAAGTGGAAAAGTTCAAGTATCTTGTCTGGATTTCTCTCCTGGAGCAGGTGTCTCTCTGACCCAGTCTCAAACAAACTGATGAATAGATGTTACCCCAATACTGTTCTATAAAACATATTTAGACCAGGTATCTCAAACTACAGATTTGGTGAGCGTCAGGTGTGAGACACACGCCCTCAAGGACTAGAGTCTGAAACCCCTGGTTTGTAGCGTACACATTTTTCAGCAAGAAAATTAGGTTTGATAAAGTTAAAATTGTGGTTTAATGTTAAAAAAAAAAAAAAAAAAAGATTCAATCTTTTTGATATCTTTTTAACACAACATGTTTCTGGACTGTGGAGGGAAAAAGCAGTTCCCCACTAATGAACAGCATGTAATACCAGACTGTAAGGCCCAGATGGGATTTGAACCCAGGGCCTTCTTGATTTGAACAAGAGTGCAGTGCCATTAATAATTTCCCGCAAACTTCTGATGCAAATTTGTTTAAGAGTTAATATTTGCTGGGGGCACTCCAACCACTTCCAATACTTCAGATCAGAAAAACTACAGCTTGTGTAATGGAAAATTTGATGGTCCATTTCTGAAATATTTTCTAACAGTTTTTTTAAGAGGTAAGAATAACCAGCAGATGTTGGGAAATTAAAAACACTACTACCAGTAATTTTAACACTTTCTCACAAATGAATATGTCCAACCTTTATCGGCAGAGAATCCAATTACACCATGAGTTCAACTCGTAACGGAACATTTCAGACCTAGAACAGTTTCTTTACACTCCAACAAAATGAATTATGACCTCAACTGCCAGGCAATCGGGCACAAGCATCTCTCCAACAGCTGCGCAGCGTGTCGGGCAAAGCTTTCCCCATCAAAGAGCCATAAAACGGAGCTTTTAATGGCAGTGAGGGTGGCTGTGAAAACGGGAGTTGGCGTCGGGTGAACAGACGGCATCTGACACGACAGGTTAATGAACGCCGAAGCCCCTGCCAGGATATTCAGAGACTCTACGCCTCTCACTGACTGAGCTGTGGGCAGAAGCATGTCAGCAAACTAAGATGTTTAATGCTTCCACACATGGAAATGTCTCGAACTGTCTCAGACTGAAACTCTGGTGCTGAAGAGAACAGCTTCATAATCTAAAGATGGCCAGGGAAAAGGGGACGCTTCAGTTAAGGATGAATCTAAAGAAAAAGATTTAGTGAAGCTGTTAATTAGCAAATGTGTTATCAGATTTGAGATCAGGCTTCCATAATAATATTAAGTGCAACTCAGACTATCTCTAAAATAGTTGTTATTTTCAGAATATAACTGCAATTCTGGACATAAGACATTCTGGGACAAGTTGAAGACAAACCTGAATATACTGTGGAGTTAACTTTGGGATTTTTGGGAAAATTCTGCTCTCATTTCCAAATGGACTGTATTGAGCAGATGTTGGGAGTAAAGTCGTTGGCCAGGGAGGTTTCGGTCTGTTTTAACACGCGGGCCAACTCCAGTGTAGTAATTTCTTACCTCGTCTTAACAGTTTTTACTTTGGTTAGGACACTTCTGCACCTTTCATCCAACCAGACATGAACTGGTCTTCTTTATGCCAGAAGGCTTTCTTCAAGACTAAATTAACACCATATTAATGTATAAAATCTCTGGTAGAGAGACAAAAGTTGAAATAAGTTTACTTTGGCATCTGGTTTGGATGTACCTCTATTCATAAATGTCGTTTATAAAATGGCCCATCTTATAAAGGGATTTCTTTTAAATACGCTTGCATACATAAACCATTTACCATTTCTGTTTGTCCTTTGACATAAAATTCTCAATATATCCTAGAAAAGAAATTCTTTGGACAAAGAACAAGAACATTTTTTTAATTCCGAAAAGCAGTTTCATCTTCCATGCTAAATTGTATTCCCTACAATCTAAACAATGTAAATGTGGAAAGGTACAAAAAAAAAATCCACAGGAGGACATAATAGTAGTTAAAAGGTCATCAGGGTTGATAAAATGTCTTTATTTAGGCAGAATATATAGTATGTGCTTAAAAACAATCAAATTTTCAACCAAAACCACCATCAAATTGGTACTGCAGGACAACGGCCACTATATAAAGGTGTTCACCACCCTGTAGCCCATGCAGCCAGAATGTTTTATAGGTGTATCCTTTATTATGAAGAATTTGGAATAGGGGATGGAGGTTTTGACGAGAGATGAACACCACAATATGAATTGCAATTGTTCTCACAATAATGTACAATATAATTTAAATTGTTTCAAGTAATATCCATGAAAATTCTGCATGACGGGAATACATTTGGCTTGTTGGATAGACTTTGACTGCCCTTGATGCAAACACTTAAGCTTACTTTTGGTGGCTGAATTCTGAAAAGCTCACAAAGAGAGGTTCAAATGTTTGACGACAGAAAAAGAGGTTAAGAAAGTGCGGAATAATCAATACAATCATATCAATTTTCACCAATAGTATCTCTATTGCACATTTCCCTGATATTGTAAAGCTCCAGCTTCAACAGAGGTTCAACAATCATGTTATTTTCTGTCCTTCATAGTGTGCCCATGTTGATTATCTGTCCTTCCATCCCCTTACATGAAAATTGCATCATGCAACTCCTAAAATTGAGTTTTGGCTTTTGGGTTGATGTGCCACCCCAAGATTAATCATGCCCCCCCCCCCCCCCATCTGACCCACCTTTTAAAAACATGATGATGGTGCCCCTTTTTGTACCAAGTGAGCTAAATAAGGACAATGACTGGCCAACTTTAAACAGTAAAAAAAAAAAAAAAAAAAAAAAAAAAAAAAAAAAAAAAAAAAAGGGGGGGAATCGGTGCATGATCAGTGATTGGAGGCTTGGTTGTGTTTGTGCAGAAATTCCATTGAGAATCCATTTTTATTTCCAAACTATGAGCAGAGGATGTCTGAGCATTGTCCAAATAATCCTGTTTATTCTCCACTTTTTATTTTCCTGATATATTTCCAACTCCAACCACCACCAATAGTAGCATCCACAGGGAAATCCACTTACTACAACCATGTCCAACACCACTGAAGTCTTTGAAAAAGTTTTCTGTCTAATTTACAACAAACTATGCCAATGATGCCTAAAATCAAGGCCAAGAACCTCAGATCATTCACACAGACAACAAAAGACTAAACCAGATTTAAGGTTCAGGGGGAGAGGGTTAATACGACACCATTTCAGACATATTTGGTGTGTCATTTTATGTCCTTAAATGCCACTGTAAATGGTTATGTTTAAGATTCAGGGTTGAAGTCTCTTTTGTAGAACACAGGGTGAAAATACCAAAACATTTCAGAGTAACATTTTATTTTCCCATTTTTTGTGTGAGCACCTCCAATCTTTGGCCAACAATCCAGATAACCCAACAACAATAAAAACAACCTGCTTCCAGTCTGCTTCAAGCAACAAAAACCTGAAGACTTACACATTAACCATTTTGGTCAAAGTGTTGGAATTCTACCCTTTAAGCCTCCAGCCAACCGTTGGGCATTTGCTGAACAAGAAAGCAGTGAGGAAAAGAGTGTTGCAAATGTTCATGCATCACCTACTTTAGAGATTTGTCAGCTTCTGCAAACATTTCATGTGCATCATTCATTTCACATCGGAGACAAATACATACAGGCTTATCACCTTTTTGTGGAATCAAAATATGTCCAGATCCCCCCGGTTACCAATATGGCAAACTAAATTGAAGGCAATTTTTTCCATTAGAAAAATGAAAGAAAAAAAAAAAAAAAAAAACTAGAATAAACTAAGCAAAAAAGAAACTCCTTCAGGAACGATAATTTTACATTTGACATACTTTCTGCTGATCACTCAGGGATGAATTTGATCAGTCCCCCCCCCCTTGTTTATGCAGGATCTTTTGTTCAAAGTTACATGATGAAACAGGATGAAATGCAGCTGCAGCATGTTAGGCTGGCCTCTGCTGCCCTCTGTTGGACCATCATATCATCTGCAGCATCTCAAAGCAGCGACAGCTCTTTACACACACATTGTATATCAGAATTGTGTGTTTTTAACATTCAGTCATATCATAAAAGTCCCTCTTGGTTCAAATCTTGCATTTTGTGAAGCTTCTCCTAATCACTGTACCTTAGATTAAGATGTCTGCATTAGAATAAAAGAAAAACATTTGAGTTTAGGTCAAAACTAAATTTTTTCTGAGGCTTTTTGTTTTATAAAATATTGAATATATGCAACAGTTTATTCCTAATAAATTAATAATCATGCATTTTTTTTTATTTGAGCAGAAAAGGCATGTTCAGTAGCCCAGTTCGGTTTCTATGCCTCTGAAGAAAAATGTACTTTTAAAAATTCTTTTTAGTTAATTTTTTTTAATCCTGCCATGTACGAATTAACATGAGATCGATCTTTAGATTCCTTGCAATGCAGATTAATATAATTACAGCCAAACTCAACAATATGGATCAAAGAGACACATGAGCACAGCATTTCTCCTTTGTAAAATTATTACAGATGCCCACACCATCATCAGGGGACAGTTGGGTTCAAGTCAAGCACTGAGAAACTTGGGCAGTTTATTTGTCCTATACGAAAGCTTTAAATTAGAGACTATATAAAAACTTCATTATAAAAGATTTCAAAGTCCACCCTAAATGAGGCACAAGAATACACAAAGCTCAAAAGGAAATCATGTCAATTGAGGTCCTGTAGAAGGAAGTCTGACGAATTTTTAGGATTTTTTTCAGTTTATTTAAGGTATGTCTTATTTTAATGGTCGTTTTATATAAATGTCACAGGAATTTATGTTTTATAAATTTACTTATTTTTCCATCACTTTGGTCCATGTTATGATGTAGAACCTGACATATTAAACAAAAAACGTAGTTTTTCAAAATTAGGAAAAAATCAATTGATGGAGGTTCAGGTGATTTCGACCGTTTTTATGCATGCTCAGACCAAGTTAGCTCATTTTTGTTTTACTCTTTCTGTTCCCATTTCACACATTTTGAAAGTACTTTAAAGTAAATTCTGAAAATGATTGATTACGACTAGGAACGCTAAAGTTGCTAATCTTGAAACACTCATTAAAATGGTTTCAGGATTACCATTTGTGTTCACAGCAAACAAAAAAAAATCCAACTACAAATCATGATGTGTTGAGGAAAATAACTGAAAATAAATGAGAAAACTCACACAGGCGGGGAGTGGGGGTGGGGGGTGGGGTGTTCAGAGAAAATGTTTATGTTTACTGATGTTAAAAGAAAAAAAAAAAAAAAAGTTAAGAATTTTCTATGATAAGTTTGCAGGAATGTAACCAGGGTATATTCCAGTACTGTAAAGCCATAAACTTGAGGAAAATAAATTTTAGAATATAGCTATCTATTTACATGACATGGATATTCTGCTAAGAAGAAATGGTAGATTTATACGTAAAATAAAATGAAACTCATAAAAGAAAAGAACATTTAACAGCAATTCTGTGACTCCTGGCTATTGTGACTCCAGTGGCTTATTTTGTAATTATTTAGGTTTCTATGAGATAAAGGAATTTACCTGTGTCTGGTTATCAAAACTTGAACTTTACATGCAAAAAGCACTGAAAAACCTAAACAGTCCCAATGGTTCAACCTACCAAATTACAGATTTTTCATAATAATTCTTATTTTTAGGAACTTTGTTAGCAAAAATATCATCTTACTGAATAACATTGTGTGTGTGTCCGTGTGTGTACCTCTGTTGGACAGCTTCTCCAGCAGAATGCGGAAACGTTGCACTACAGATGGGGAGACGTCGTAGGTGTAAACTTCCCTCACTGGAACAGAGTGACACCTCCCAAACATCCCATCTGTGAGCACAGAAATAGACTCCGTCAGAGAATCCAACACACATCTATTTTTGCCATTTTCCCCCTAGATCACAAACACTTCACCCAATTAGATCTGAGAAAAGGCACAGTATTATGCAGCTTTAAATGTTTATTCCTCATGTCTCAACTTCCTTTTTCATAATTTGTCGAGTTTCCATTGAGTAGGGGATCAAATTAGAACCAAATCTTAAAGACAAAAAATGAAAAGCAAGTAAGTGTTTTCTCATTTACTGATTTAGAGGCAATAAGTAGGCTGCTGGGGGTATCCAGAGGGTGGTGGTGTCATCTCCAGAACTAATATTTATAGCTCTTTAGCGTTAGTGGGCATCTAACAAGGAGAACGGGCATCTAGGAGAAATAAATAAAAGGCATCAACAAATCCGCTCTGAGCTCATGAGGTTCTAATGTCAAGAGAAGCGAGGTTTTTACCAACAGTAACTAATGGAAAAGTATCTGCTTTACATTAAGAGAAAATTTGATTTAAAAAAACCCCCCAAAAAATACACAAGCTAAAATGGAGAGTTTGATGGTTAAAAAATAAAAAATGTTTTAGGAACCAATTTCTCTTTTTCCTTTAAATTTACTAAATATAGAATTTACAGGAAGACAAAGAAATTGTGTTTAAAAAAATTCCAATAAACCAAGAGACCAAAAATATCCCTGTAGTTCCATCAGTAAACTATTAGACAAAGAACAATAATTCTCAGCCAATCAGAGTCCTGCTCTACTAAGTAAAACCATCATTTCTAACGGAAGCTGCTGCACTAAACTTAAACTACCTAGAGATGCAATGAGTCTGGAAACGGTGACCCCTGCAGACTCGGAGTCATTTCAACTCAAACAGTGAACAGAGCAAACCGTTATTTCAGCTGAAACATGCAAGATCCGGTTTACGTTAGTATTAAAGCCTTCTGAATGCCACTGATACCACTTTAGATCGTTCAGAAGATGCCAAGATAACTTTTTCCGGACCTAGAGTTTGGTAAAACCTGGGCACAACCACAACCTGTCAGATTTAGAGACAGACTATAGTAACAGCAAAACTGCATGTAACAAGAAGAAGGACTGTATGTGTAAATATTTTGAAACTACTTTGAAGATTAAATTTTCAAAACAAAAGTGTTTGAAACAAAAAAAAAGTGCAAGCGAATAGGTGCCACTTTTTAAGCCATTTGATTTAATTCAACAACACTTTATTGATCCCAAAGGGAAATTAAATGTTGTAACTCATTTAATTAAAGAGTTAGTGTAGATGGTGATGGCTGTGGGCAGGAAAGCTCTCCTGTAGCAGTCTGTATTACTACAAATTTGAAGACGCCTCTGACTGAAGAGACAGTATTTTTACGACAGTCTCATGATGAGGATGTTCAGGGTTATCTATGATTTTTTTTTATTTTGTGTGAAGTCCTTCTTTGTACCATCATCTCCAGAGGTTCCACAGTAGCACCCAGAACAGAACCAGCACTTCTTTACCAGGTTGTTGAGTCTGTTTAGGTCCCTGGCTCTGATAGATTGTACCACTGACAGGGAAGAGCACTGCTCAAGTTGATAAAACTCCTTTCATACATTGACTGTCTTCTGCGTATCAAGATCCAGAGGGGAAACCCAGACAGCAACAGTCTCATTCATTCTGGAGAGTCCTGATGAAGAGCGATATAGTCCCTCCACCGAGTTCTGGTTCTGCCTCAGGATCTCCTCCTGGTTTGATGTGCCCTGCAGACCTTCAAAGGGGGGCAAGCAGCTGGGGGAATCTTTGTCAGATACCCAAACTACCTCAAGTGACGCCTGTGCATGGGAGCAACAGCTCTACTCTGAGCTCGCTGTGGATGACTGAGCGTCTCACCCTGCCTCAAAGACAGATCCACCTATGAAAGAAGCTCTTCTCAACTTCTTGCATCTGAGATCTTATTTTAGTCACAATCAGTATCTTAAGAGATACTGATCAAGAGTGGAGGATCGTCCTTGTTGCTGTAGACCAGACCTCAACCCATCTATGCATCTACCGCTCCATCGTACCATTTCTCATGAAAAAGACACAGAGAGCCTTGAACACCCCAACTTGACCCCTGACCCAGACACAACAGTCCACATTTTCCAGGCTGAGAAACATAGCGCCAAACCCAGAAGAGTCCAGTAGCTTCAATGCAAGCTGAAGGTCAGGGGCTCAAGACACCAACAGCACCACAGCATCTGCAAGAAGGAGAGGTGAAACTCTGAGGAGATCCCAGCCAGACACCCTCCTCTTCACACGGACGCCATGAGATCCAGCTCAGCAACGCCACACACAGGATCAGTGACAAGGAGCAGCTCGGACCAAGGGAACAAGGTCAACGTCTGCAGACGATCAGGACTCAGCTCTTGCTTTGGGTATACAAACCTTGATCAAAATATTCATTTACATTTCACTTTGACACTTCCTTCCCACCTGAACCACAAGGGCCGCAGATTTATCTGCAAAAATGTTTAGCAACATCAACATATGGTGTGTTAAAATAAATCTTCAACCACTGGGACAGAGTACACAGAAACGCCTTCAGGCAAATCAAGTCAGTTGCAGAAAAAAAAATATTGCACTGATGCTAAGAGGAAGTGATCCACGACAGACAGGAGCCCCTTTCTAATCAGTCTAATTAGCTGTATGTGCAGAAAAAAATACCAGTCTAATATCCTCAAAAATCCTGCAGAATAAAACAAAACTATTATCCAAAAGTAGATTTTATGTTTAAAGTAATAAAAGCAAATAAGATCTATTTTTTTTCCTGCATGGGATGAGATGAAACCTCAACCACATACAGTTTAAGTCATAATTAAATAACTCTTGTGGACTTGGAGTCTACTCCATTTATCCTGGTTTGCAACCAGAGAGGCCGTAACTCCGAGCGAGGCCCGTCTTCTTGTGATTCATGGTGCCGATTAGAGCAGATAAAAGATTCACAAGGCTATTCTCAGAAACACAGGCTCCGTTAGGATGAAGGAGATGAACCGGGAATCATGACCAGAACCTAATGTGGCGACAGCAGGTTAAAAATAGCTGAGGAAGGATGCAGAACATTAGTGAAAACTCAGTTTTCTGCAGCTTATCCAGGCCTTATCATTCATTTCTACACTAGACTGCTGGTTGGTGGGAACTGATAGAAGCTTCGTTTCACAGTGTATCGATAGATATACACCGACAAAAAGAAAGACAGTTTTACATTGAAAGGAAGAGGTAGACTACAAGTTAAAAGTGGATTTGACTTTTTTAATGCTAAATGTTTTAAACTAAAATGTTTTTAGGTTTAAGTTTATAAACAGTGGCAACGTATTAAAAAAACTAAACAATAGAAACCCTTTAAAATTTTAAGTTGCAAATTTGCGATTCAGTATTCGAGGATTCACCTGTTCGGGTATTTTTCTGTGGAATGCAACTGAAATACATCAGTGCAATGCTACTTGACATGCTTTTGGTTGGTGTTTGGAAAGCAGTCAATCCTGAAGTACCATTTATTTTACTGTGCACTGATTGGCTGTGCCTCAAAGAGCAGCGATAAGGAAGACTGTCGACGTTCCCTTCTGCAGTAGTGCTAAGATGGTTTCCACTGTGCGTATTAATGCATATTTAAGGCAATCCCTGCAGGACTTCTCCATTGTTTTTGTGATTTTTTGCAATCAAAATCAAGAAACATTTCCAAGGAGTTCTGTGATATTTTTTACTCATTAAACTTCCTCCAAAATCTACACATAGAAGAAAAAAAGATGAGGAAAAAGATGTTGCAACAAACATTTTTATTCTTTAAAGAACTTAAATAGCTCGATATCAGCAGACACTGACATAAACCATAACCATGATTGGCCCGTTGCAGTAATGCATGTCGATAAACGTGACTTTTTGTTACTCGCCACAACGATCACAGACTATAATAACTTGACATCAAGTCAAGCTGAGGCAGCAATGTAGCAGAAGTAAGAAATACTGCCACCAACAGGTGGGAGTTAGCAGTCACTTAAACCCGGTGTTTTAAACCATTTTGCAGTTAACTCACAATTATGCATTAGAGTGAAAAAAAGGCAAGCATCTGTTGATTCTGCATGAATTTCTCTGATTGCGGAATCACAAAGAACAGGAGGGACTGCTGAGGTACATTTGTTGTTTGAACTTTTAAAATAGACAGTTTTCCACATTTTTAGAGCATCTGTACTCTGTGGTCCCTAACCGCCGTGCATACCGGAGGTCCACTGTACTGAGCTTTTTTTTTTTTTTTTTTTTTTTTTTTTTTCATCCTTTCCCTACATGTTCTTGTTTTCTTAATCATCAACATTGAATTATTTCTTCCCTGTCCATTTTATTCTGTCCAGAGGGGACAAACATCCATTCACAACCAAGGATTAATCAAACATGCACGTTTTGGGAATATCTGAGCACCAGGAGAGGAGATAACTAAAACAAAGAAAAAAAGGCTGGCACAGGATGTGAACGTCCAGATTCTAGACTGGAAGACCAGGAATCTGAATCCAGGGCCTTCTTACTGTGAACCATCAGCCCAAACCATTTTGGTAAAATGGTTTCAGTTCTAATGGACTTGAATGGTTATTGATCTACAAACATTTTTTTAAGTTGTGTAAGATGGTAATTTGATGACAACACATCCAAGCAAAGGTCAGGGAGGGACATGGTCAAATCAATAACCCATCAGCTCACTGAACACAGAGTGGGGTCGGTTTGTCAATCTGTGTCAGCTGCCCTTTAAGTAGCTTGATGCAAACCGAAGAAAGGCTTCCAGAAATATGGGAATGTTGGTCCTTTTTTAATCACTCAGGCTCTAAACTGCTTCTTGTTTCCATGTTTTAGTCCAACCAAAATAAAACGTCTTCCTCCATAGAATAACTCAACAGCAGGCGTCTGAAACCTTCAGCCCTGGCACCACAAGTGACTCTTTGAGCCTTAGACTTTGGCTCTAAATAACTTTGGTTAAAAATGATAAAGACTTAAATAATCTTTTGATAGATAGATAGATAGATAGATAGATAGATAGATAGATAGATAGATAGATAGATAGATACAAGTTTTCAGACATTTCAGTTTTTTAGTGGAATAATTGTGTTGAATTTACACGACAGAATGACATAAAAAGTATGAGTAATATTTGTTATTGTTAGCACTATTCTTCTTAACTTCCACAGAGTTTAACATCCCATAGAAGGAAACATATCCATCCATCGTTTTGCCAAAGTTTCAAGTGTTTCTTTGTTTTAAAACTAAAAAAAAAACAAATTAAAAAAGGCAAATTTCCTATAGTACATATTTGTCAAACATAAGTTTTCTTTTTTCAAAAGCATGCTCGGTATGAGGGATTGCTGTAAAGTCAACAACACTGTTGCTACGTTCTCGTCCAGGAGGACTGAATGCTGCAAGTCAAACACTCGATGCAATCTGCTGGATTTCCTTAGAAAACTTTTTTAATTAATTTGAATAATAAACTGAGCTTAATGATAACCAGAATCAACTGGAATGCACGTGTGACTGAATTGAGTTTATTTGTAAAGTGCCTTAAGATGACATTTGTTGTGAATTGGTGCTATATAAATAAAACTGAATTGAATAGAAAAAGGTTATGTCACATTTGCAGCTCTGAATGAGTTTTAATTAACTGGACTGAGGGTAAAAATGGCTTTTTGGATTCTAAAGATTGCAAAGGTTCAAATGCAGGTTTTTAAAGCCTTTTAAAGAAAGCTGTCAATAGAAACCTAACGATTATAAATGACATTTTCACCACAAAAAGTCATTTGCAGGAGGTGCTGAGAGACTGTTACAGTTTGTGTTTTAGAGACAGCATGCAACAGGTTGCAGGTGGGTGATGAGCCAGTCCAGCCTCACTCCTCTCGCACTGGTTGGCATGGCAACTCCCAGTGCAGGAGTTCTCGTGTCTCACAGCTAATCGAGGCAGCTCAGATTAGGTGAGGAGAATCAGACCGCCATTTGTTTCCAAGCTGACACCTAATGTGGATCACCACCATCACAACCAACTAAATGTGTTGGCTCAAAATTATGTCTCAAACCCCAATTTTATTTAAAACCCCAGTTTTATTCATCAAGAACAAAAAAAAAAAAAAAAAAAAATAGCCTCACATGACGAGAACTACTGCTAAGCACATTTCTGTTTTCTGAAACATTAAGAAGTTGAATTTAGCTGCCCTTCAGGACATCCAAGAACATCCAGAGAGCTCCAGAACTGTATCGTCCAAAGGAGAAAATGCTTCCACCAGTGCAGAGCTTCCTTAACATCGCACCAGGTGTCACATGAATTCTCCATCTGTTTGCTTGAGAAATATTCTATTTGTGTCAGTTGTTTCATATTCAATGAGATGAGCTTCCACTCAATTCTGCCCAAAAAGCCTTCGTGCCTCCATGAACACGTGAGGTCAAAATGTCTTCCAGAAACTTCGCCATATCAAATCATAATTTGATTTGGCGAAAGTTAGGGAAGTTAAGAAGCTGAAGGAGCAATGTGAAATATTTCTTTTCCACACGTCCTTCCATGCATAGGAGAATGAAACCTCCATAACCACGCAGAGACGACAGCGCTCTTGTCCTGTGCTGTACTGCTGGCTGTTTGCTTTAAATGTCACCAAATTTGCTTCAAGCTGCCTTACTTTCAGGGGGAAGAACTACTGAATGGTTAATGTGGAAAGGTCTCTGCTATGAGAGAGAGAGAAAGCCCACAAGCTGAGCTGGCATATAATTAAAGAGCAATTACAAAAACCTCAGATTAATAAAACCATCAGGATAGCTAAACCCAAGTCAAAGGTGTCCATCAGGAAGAACACTGATGGACAGCATTCAATATGATCCAAGTGTAGCAAACTGATAAACTTCCACTCTACAAAAACATCCCAAACAATCCCATTCACCAGGTTTTATTGGGCTTTTCCGTATTCTGGAAATCTGGAAATAAAAGCATTTTATGTCTTTAGAAGGAGCAGAAACAACAGCTCACATCAGCGACTCTCCTCTGGTTTAGAAATCTGCTCTCCCTCTGGATAGTTAGCTAAGGCCCATTAAAGCCAGACTGTAGACTGATTTCCCTAGTGGAAAGTAGTGTGTCTATTCAGGGTGAACCAGATCTGGACGGGCTCCAGAGTTCTAAAAGTACCGCCAGTCAGGACCTGGTCAAAGCCTGGAGGGCGACAGAGAGAGAAAACAGGGAAAGGGACTTCCCGCACCTGCTGTGCTACAAGCTTTCATAAAAGGACATGAAGAATTTCACTTCATTTAATCCATTCTGATTTGTCACTAGATTTTAGTATCAAATGACAAAAAACACTGAGAATCAGAATCCAGTGATGTCCATTAGATGATTCAGTGACACCAGTTCAACCCCCACTACTGAGCTGTGAGCTGGTGTAAAATCCTGTGATATAGACGTACTCGGAACTGGGACATTGGCTTCATGGTTCAATATAGTCGCTACTCCCATTAACAGTAGTGATATGTGGTGGAAACATGTTTATTTTACAAGCTACACATGTAAGGGTGTGTCTAAAATCAATGTTGTATGTAGTGCCTGCAACTCTAAACTGAACAAATGAAAAGTGCTGTTTGCTGATGGACAGCAAAGCTTAAAATAAGAGGCACTGCAAACAGTGTTTATGGGCGCCGCCATGTTGAAATTCTGACTTCTCAACACGAATGCCATTACCTCGGGGCTGACGTCAAACCCAGCTCCGAGTTCCGACTTCCCAGGTAACGGGAACGCAGCAAAAGTGATGCTGAGCAACAAGGAAGGATTTCTCCTCTTAAACAGAAGGTGCTACTGGGGGAGGAGGTGACACCTCAGAAATCAGGCATGACCTTTGAGTGATCAAACTTTGTTTCATCATCAATGGCTGACAAAACAAAATGTGCAATACTTGTACTGCAAACTACAGATCACCTGCTGATTAATGTACACCCTGATGTTCATCACATTCTACAGATTCACCGAAGCCTTTTTCATTTCTGCAACCACGTTACCAACAAGGACGTCATGTTTGGGAGGGTAAGGGACAACCGATGTGAGAGAAGGCAAATCAAGTCCTGATAACAGGATTACACACCATCAAACGGCCTAATTCAAGTTCATCTGGTTCATGAGAACTTCTGCAAGAACATAAGACTGCAATACACACCTAACATATAGAAGATTCATGGTTCTGTTAAATCACTGATAATCCGGGAAACATGGAAAAATTACCCCTAGGGGTGGTGACATAATCTAATTGCAGAAACTAGATTCATAAAGGATGTAGTTTGTCACATTTTCTTGATTGTGAGATGGCTAAATCTGAACTTAACCAGTGGATTTAACATCAAACTTTCTATTTACCACATATATTGTGGCCCTTTCACTTTTATTTTTTCAGCTGTGTGAACAATGTAATATTTAAAATGTTCATGTTTGTATTTTTTCAAGTTGACTTATTTTCCTCTGAGGTTCAAAGCCTGCTTGCATTTCTTCAATAAGCAGAAAGCCTTGTTGTCCACTGACCTGTTTCAGGCTGGTGTCACAAGGACCAAAGTCCGGACGGTGAGCCAAAACGCAGTGAAGAGGCAGGTAGTGAACTAAGAGGTTCACTACCTGAACCCACTATGAAACAGAAAGAACAAGAGATGTACCAGGGATCCAGGCAAAAGCAAACAAGGACCTGGCATCAACAGGTTAGGATCTCAGACACTGATAATCAACTAATCAGAGGCCAGGTGTGAACTCGTGTCAGGAGGTAAAACCAGCTGGAATTAACTAGCTAACATGATGCACAAAACAAAACAGGAAGCCCCAAGAGTCCAGAAAGATTAGACAGAAACAACCCAGACAAGATCACTTTTTATTCCAAACATGAACTAAGAAATTCAAACAAAAACTCTCAGGTAAAGATTGCAGGTAATAAATATTTGTTTGAACCCTGACTCCAGTAAAGACACACAATATCAAACAGGCTGCAAGATGAGGTCCATCATGATTCAGTGCAGCTGAAGGTCCAAACACAGAGCTAAAGACTGGAGGTGCATGACAGCAAGTTTTAATTATACCGTAAAAAAGCACAGGCTGGTGGCAACAACAGAGGATCTGACAATGAGAAAACCCAGCAGTGGTTATACTGGGAAGCTTGATTTCTGGATAGCTTGATGGGTGGAGTAATATGCAATGAGAGACAGCTGGGGACAACAGGGAGCTGGAGCACTGCAGGAAGGCACTGGTTAAATCAGGCACCACAGAAAACTATCAGCACCAAAGCATAGTAAACACTAAACCGCAAAATATGACATGGTGGGACTCATTTCATAATAAAATTATATATATATATTATATAAATATAATTATACATACACGTCTACTAGTTGTGATTAATTCAAACTGTGGGTAAATGAAACCCGAATATCTCATCACCATTTTGTGCCTGGGAAGGACAAATAACCTGAAAAACAATTTAAAACAAAAACTGATAGATTTCAGTTTTAACAACCTTCACCAGAACAGCTGCATTTAGCCTTAGATTTAATTAGTATTAATAATTACACACAGATGGTCTACAATAGGGCTGGGCATGTATCGTATCATTTACCATTATTGAAAAAATGTTCTTATCATGACAAGAATTTGGATTTATCATGAGAATGATCAATTCCAATTAATGATGTCTGAAAACCCCTAAGACTGGCTGTATTGTTGGAATTTTTAGTTTTACTATTTTCTCAACTGTGCGTTTCTTTTGAGCATTTAGAAATTTAAAAATATGATTAAATGCAGTTACTATGTGCAGTCTGTTGATAAAATTAAACATGTTTATGTAACTGGTGTCCTGCTATAGCCTATTTCTAGATGGGTTTGTATACTAAGAGCAGAGTTTGTGTTTGTGTGGCTTTGATTGCTCTCACATGCAGTCAGTCACGCTGTTACCTGAAAAAGACAGCAAAGAAACTGTAAAAAAAGTTTGTCACTTTTATTGTTGTCACAATAAATACACACAACATATATTAGAAATTTAAGTCTATATGACACCCTCAGACTATGCTAACAAAAACAGGTGACTTCTGAAGCCACTGAATTTTATTTGGGGGTATCAGAGTAAAGGGGGCTGAATACAAATGCAAACGATACTTTTCAATATTCGACTACTTTGCTTCCACTTCAAAAATAAGGAACAACTACTTTCGATCCTATCAGATGCCAATGGATGACATCAGCGTTTGCGGCAGCAATGTTACAACAGGCAAAAAGTTTCAAGGGTGTGAATTCTTTTGAAATACATGTTTTCTTCATTAATGCACGACATGCATTGTTTCTAAATCAAGTGAGTATAAATGTGTACATTATGCAATAAACTGAAGCTGCTCAACAAAGGTCATCAGTTTCATATATCATATGTCCATGATGACCTCTGCCTGCAGGATCCAAAACGGGAACCTGACATTTAGAGATTAACGTAATCATTCAATAAATAAATGAATGCAGTCCAGAATGTAGCACCCAGTGCTTACGATGTCCAGTTGACCCCCTGGACCTCTGGGTATTTTCCATCTAATGACCCAAGGTGAGCAGATACAAAAAGAGAAAAGGTCAGGAACCGCTGCCTGATCAGCGACTTGACATTTTCACTGTGGCAGAGTCCCCAGAAAGAGCGTGTGTTAAAGATGGCAGATGGGCTGGAAGGGTTGGAACCGCACCATCAAAGACCAAGCAATACAGTGGACTGTTGTAGAAAATAAGGTAGCTATCTACTTAAATTTATTCTTAAACTACATCACTATCGTATGATTATCACAAGAAAGTTTTATGTTTGTGGTCTGGACTTGGCTCCTGAATGCCGTCAGATCGTGTACCACCACCTCCAAACCTCCCAGAACCCAAGCAAGTTCCTTCACATGGAGATGAAATCCCACTTAATAATCCAGTTAGTCCATATAATTGGATCAGATGAAGGCGTTGAATGTGTTTTCTGTAATGAGGCTGATATTTTTGCAGTGTGGGAAGCAGGGTTGGCTCTCTTCAATAGTCTCAGCATGCAGCAAAATGTGGCCACGATGATAAGCTGCTTGTTTTCAAAGTGCTCTTTATATTTATTCCCATTTTTTGAAGACTTCCACAAATATTTTACGATGCAAACCGTTTTTCTTAAGATGATTATTAATTTCCAGAACTCCATGCTGATGTTTGTGGATAAACCAAACATCTGTCCTCATTACTGATACATAACTTTGAATCTTTTCAATCAAAATTTATTTTCCAGTCAGCTATTATATGCATTTACAAATTTGTTCTTCCATGTTCATATTTCTATGAGTTTAGGGCAGTTTTATCAGACATAACAGATGCACTGAGATCAGGGTTAGATATAAACATTTCCATCTGTAAATCTGTGAGTTAAACCCACCAAGCAAAATAAACCATGTATGTAAATCATACATGCATATGCTTGACAGACAGACAGTTATAATGGGGAAAAAACAGGTTATTACCAGAAAGATTCAATTTGTAAGCCAAAGTTAGGGAAGTTATTATCCCACAGAGACACATGACTATAAACTATTGGCTGAACCTCATTTTTTCCAGGTACATATATGATAATAAACTAATTGTCATTTGCATTTTTTTTTCAACAGTAGACAATGCAACTAAACTTACAATGTGACAATGTGAGCACCAAGCATGTAAAAACAATTTATGGCATGAAAAGCACATCCTTCAGGAACTCAGAAAGGTCATCTCCAGCTGCACCAGATAAAAAACATCCAAGTCCAAGAGAGTGAACAGAAACATTAACAGGATTTTACTTTGATGGTTGAACTACGAAGCCACTTTAGAGTTTAAGTTGTTTTCAAAAGTGGGCCCTTTCGCCATTTGGTTGATGCCTTAATATTTAAAACAAATATCACTCTTAGTTTTCCTTTATCTTATTTCCCCTAAAGTTTATCTATTTAGACTTTACCTTTGTACGCTGTGAGTGCCTAACAACCGAAGTCAAATTCCTCATTTTTTGCACACAATCTTGGGCAGTAAAGCTGATTCTGATTCTACTGTCTTAGGCAGTTAGATACTGACTACTCACTGGTACATAACTCAACCCCTGTTGGATCCTATTTTTTTCCCAGAAGGAAAATAAAACATGTTCAGGTAGTCAGGACTGCTTGGAGACCTGATGGATCCAGAGAGCCATTCTGAATGAGCAACGCTGGGCTGCAGCCACTGCAGCCTGTCAGACGCACAACTGTAATAACAACAGTGGACGTCCAGCCACTGTGGTGTTTCCAGCCATCAGTGCTGCCTCACCTCACATGACTCAGCTGAAACGCGCTTTTCATCCTCTTTAATATTCAAGCTTAGGTAAAGCTGAGCTGATAGGTGGCTTCACCAAAACTCTGCAGCTGAATCATTACAAGACTCCTGTTTTTACATTTTTTAATTCTGCTGCAAATATTAAAAACAAAAAGCTTAAAACAGTCCTTGAGCATAATTACTGAATGACCTGCGGAGACTGAAGCAGTTTCTGATATTAAGAGAAAGGCAGCAAAGAAGAGCTGAAAACACTAAATTAAGATGCAAAAACTGCTGAAATCCTTTAACAAGACTTCAGTTTTCAAACTATCTTTTAGGTTAAGCTTTCTATGCATTTCCATGTGAACACATGAAATACATACAGTACTTGCACTCAGTAGCTGGTAAAAGGACATTTTATGGCCAGAATCCTTGAACAAGCAATGTTTGCATGACTCAAAATACCTTCAGTCCTTCAGTTTTGGATGAGGCCATGGGTTACAAGAGGTTTTACAAGTGATTTCATTCTCTTTAAAACCTTTCAGTGACCTAAACGTGCAGGAAAAAGGGTAAACTATAAAGCCGAGGTGATTCCTTGCCAGGATGCAGCTGATCTTTGAAGGGTAATCAGGTGAATTAATGGTCTGAAACTCCCACAGTCACTTTTTATCCCACTGCAGTGAGGTGGAATGGAAAGAAAGAAACAGAGGAGTATTTGATGATAAAAGATTTAAATCTAGGTGAACAATTGCGATGAGTCCACAATTCAAAATCAGACAAACAAGTAAAAGAATAAAGTAATGAACAAAGTTGAAAATTTGCTGACTAATGAATAAATTAAATCTTTACAGGGATGTAAAGCATAAAGTCTTGATGCTGACAGAGGGAAAGCCTCAGCTCAGGAAGTGATGACAAATTGAACAAAGGTGCGAAGTAACTTGCTAACAAAAAACAGGATGGAAAGTGTCCTCAGTGTTTGATGAAATATTTAGAGCAAAAGATGTGTGGCTAACAAAAAGGCCCGATGTGAAGCAAGGTCACCCAAAGCAGCCACAACACAGACAGAGCGCGAGCCTTTGCTCTGCTAAAAATAAAATTCCCCACTGAAGATGATGATTTCATCACCACACGAGACAACCTGCATCTTTCTCTCCCCTCCCTGCTCCGCATGAATACGATGATGGGGTGCATCTAAAAAGGACGCCATCAAAACGAGAGAGCTAATGAATTTACTGCAAACGTCAGCTGGATCCAGGCACCGACACAAAATAACAGGCTGCGACATTGGGTTATCTGCCGGCCTCAGATCCTGCTGAGATCTTCATAAGAGTTCGACTCTGCTGTGTTTACGAGTTCAAGAGTTGAATCCTGATACTCAGCAGGGACTGAAAACAACGAGGTAAACCAGAAGGAAACTGAGTTGTTTAAAAAAAGCTTCCCATAAATAAAAATGTATGTAAATTCAGTTGATGTTTTCAGTCTCATTTGTTTATAGGTTGATTCTCAGCATGAGTTTCCTCACTCAATACTCCAGAGGACAGAACAGGGACGTTTTGAATTCTATGCACAACATTATGGATTACGTCTGCACAAACAGAAACAAAGAAAAAAAAGATGAATTTGATTTTTGGGTGTCTCATCTTGAATCAAACACCTAAACACATAAACTGACCTCAGGCTACATTCACACAGCAGGCAAATCCCAACCAAGTCTGATTTTTTTCACCCCAAAAAACCTGAAAAAAATGTATTACCATATTTGGTAATAATATGGTAATACATATTACCATATAAAGCAGTACATATATGATCAGTCTGAACAGTCATGTCACATTTTATCCAACTTATACGTCATTGACGTGAGACATACGTCATAGTTCTGCACCAGCAGAAGCCAGACGCGGTGAATCCGGATGTGAACAACTGGAGCGAGCAGTGGCAGCACTTTGGATGGAGCTGGTCAATGGAAAGATAGCGAAGAACTTGTTTAAGTACTTGTGACGATGCTGTCGGCTCCTGTTGCTCAACAACTTTAAAATCGCTCCACTGACGGCGGCGTCTGTTATTACTGCCGTCAACTGTGCGCTGCTGTGTGACGTCTGCGTTCTTCTTCTGCGAAAGCGGGTCGCTTTGGGGTTCTAAACCGTTCACACAGAAGTCTGACTGAAATCGCATTTAATTAGTGGTATGAAAAACCACATGAAAATAAAAATAAAATAAAAGTAGTGAAGGTTAGCAAAATCTCAAAAATGAAGACCTGCTGTGTGAATGCAGCCTAGGAGCTTAACTGTCCTGGATGACGGAGAATCTACACCACAGCACATAAACTAACATCACCAACGCAGTGGAGCAAGAATTTGTTTTGGCAATTTATTAAGATCAGTCTTAAAAAAACAACTATGGCCAGAAGATTGCAATAACTAAATATGCCTACATTACCACACTAAATGTTAACGTTCATGACAAGACAGTTAGAAAAAGACAAACAATATGGCTTTTTATGAATGGTTTAAGAAGAAAGCTTCTTCTCCTTAAAATGATAGCACAACTGAATCAACCACATGACTTCTGGAACAGATGAGACCAAAGTAAAGAAGTTATGCCATAAAACAGATCAGTGTTTGGAAAAAAAACAAACAGCACAAACACCACATACCAACTGCCAAGCACAGAGGTGGAGGGGTGATGATTTGGGATTGTTCTTCAGCCACAACCTCGGCACCTTGAAGTCACTGTATTCTGGAAAGTATTCTGGAGTTGAATGTGAGACCATCAGCCTGATAGCTGAAGCTTGGGTCATAAACAGGACGACGACCCCAAACACAGCAGCAAATCTACAACAGGACGGCTCAAAAACAAAAGACTCAGGGGGCTGCAATGGCCCAGTCAAAGTCCAGAACTGGACACGATCGAAACACTGTGCTGGGCCTCAAGGAAGCTGCACTGAAACAAATGCATGCAAACTGCAATGAACTGCAACAACATCGGAAAGAGGAACACGGTGAAATAAAGAAACAGTGGAGAACGTTCTACAGTATTAACCCTGGGCTCTTCTCCTTACAGTATGTTTTACTGTTCAAGGGTTCAGTGTTCAGTACCTTTAAATATTGACATTCAAGCAATTTACACAATTGCATGAAGTGGGGAAGAGATCAACAAGGTTTTTGAAAGCTGCGTTTGGATTTGAAGATGAGACATCTTACCGTTGACACAGATCTCGTATGACGAACACAGCTCGTTCTCAAACAGGCAACCTGTCAGCAGAGAAACACAGAAAATAATACGTGAGCGGGTCACTTTGGTAGATTTATACCAAGGCTGCACCACTTGGTCCATGCTGCATCACACATTTTTGGTGGCAGCATATTAGGGGCTCAAGTAGGGAATGGAAGAGACTCGTATGCAATGATGGAAACTTGCAAACACCAAGAACTTGTTGCTTTTCATTAGATCCATATTTCTCAAATGTAGCATGCTTTCAAGCACAGTTAGTCAACTAAACCAGCTCTTTTGTTCTTCCATAAAATAATCCATTTTCAAAAGTTTCTAACCCAATTTCAGTTTGTTTGTTTTTTTTCCATTTTCAGACAGCAATATGAGAGTTAATGACTTACTTAGACATCAGCTCTGTTTTCAGCTGCAGCTTCTTATTGCTCCATTCGTCAGCTGTGGGCAGTAAATGCTTGCAGTTATCCTAAATTAACTCTGGGGTGAGGAAGAACAGGATGATCCATCAAGAGAGCTCTCGGGAGAGAAGAAGAGTCGGCCATATTTCATTCCGCTCTGCTTACCGGAGACTTGGCAGAGAGCAGAACACCATCGCTAGGTTTAATCTGTTTCTATCAAACAGAAATCTTTCTGACTCTGTACTTCTTTCTGAAAGATCCCCAACATACAATACAGACTTAGTTTGGTATTATGAGGATTTATATTGGCTTAATCTGACTGATTGTGCTGTTATTGGACAGAATTGGACTGAAGTGGGATCTTGTTGCTCTTTCTGTAAGATGGGTACTGTGAATTTGGAGTTTGTGAATAAACTGAGCTGAAGCTGAGCCTCAAACGAAACTGAAACTGAACTGAAACTGAATTGAAACTGAATTGAAAGTCCAAAAGTGTTTAAAGCTGAAGGAAAATTAAAACATGGTTTGAAACATTCTTTACAAATAAAAATCAGAAAAAATGAATGATATATGTATTCAGACCTCTTCACTCCAATACTCCTAAAATAAAAAATAAAAAATTAGTGAAGTCCACCTGTGTGTGTGTGTGTGTGTGTGTGTGTGTGTGTGTGTGTGTGTGTGTGTGTGTGTTGCCTGTTAAAGCCTGTTATGTTAGAAAACTATTTTATCTTGTCGTGACAAAATCGGCTTTCGAATGCGGCCTTTGAAGGATGCAGCTACTGAATTTGGACACGCCCACAGAGTCTGATTGGCTCCTCATCAACACCAAAGCAGCAAGCAGAAGGTTAGAAACCCAGTTCCTAGAGAGGACTTCACTTTCCTTTGATTCATCTGGAAGAGATCATAGCCCAGCAGAGAAAAACAGCATCAGGACAACTTCAGTTCAGATGACGCATATTTGTCATCCTGCTCCAACATTTCTACTCAAAACACATAAAATATGACTTCCATAAAAAAGAAGATTGAATTGTTGATCCAGATCTTTTGGCAATAAGCTTCCACATTAATGTTTCACAGCTGGTTATTATTTGAACCTGTTTATAAAACTCTGTTTTGTTCTGAGAATATTTTTTTCTATTACATCAGTAAATATCTAGATGTGAAATACTTAAAGGAAAACAACTGTTGTTGCTTCTTATTCAAAGTGCTCACTGACTTTGTTAAGCTGAATGCTTGTGAATGAAAACGTGAGAGTCGTGTGTAATCAGTGAGTTTCTGACAGCTGCCTGTTAGGAAATAAAAACGCTCTCAGGAATGAATCCGTCTGATTGATTGCAGAAACGAAGGCCATTAAGATTAGCCTGAGTATAAACATTTATACAACAGAAAAACAGGCTGCCACAGGATTAACAAGCGTCGTGCGCCGGCTGAGACGAGTAAAATAATGGGGATGCTGTAACCATGGCAACATCTGCTGCTCTCAGAAAAGCTCTCTGCCTTTCAGGGATCAAAGAGTACCAGCGACCACCACGTTAATGGAGCCGAGGCTCTTGGTTTCACTATCAAACAGCTGCACATGTTCACACCTGAGAGCCCAAGCACCACAAACTGCTGGAGGGCAGCAAAGAGAATTATTAGAGCTCCTCAGACTCTGCGGCTGCAGCTGCTGCACCCTGCACACTGCTGTCAACTTCTGCTGGCCGTACTAGAGAGGCCAATGGCTTCATCGACAGAATATGTACTTTATATTGTATTTTTGCATTTGAAGAATGTAAAAACAATATCCAATCCTTAGACTGAGTCCTGACTTGTTCAGGGAAGCATGAGAGACAGAGAGCCCACAGCAGACAGAAACACAGACATTAATTTCAGCCTCAAACAAGCCCTCACTCATGTTTAACTGACTGGAACCTTCTGATGCCCACAAAGGTATTTTTTATGGTTCTGTAAAGAGGCTGATTCAATCCTTTCTTAAATGGGACTGAATTATTAGTGTGGGAGTGCACACTCTGACCTCCGCAGTCATTTTTAGAAAAACAACAGAAATAGAAAATATGGCCAAGAAGGATAAGGAGGGTTTTACATTTTAAAGGTGGGAAAACATCACACAAAACTCTGATGAATTCATAGAACATTTACTGTGATTGTGCAAAAACAGGTAAAATGTATTAAAATCTGGTTTCAGCCAGCTGTTGTCGCTCATTTCTACTCTGAAAGCCGTTTCTGCTGTGAAGTATGGCTTACCTGTGGTACTCCAAAGAAAGCAACATCCCATTGTGCTTGAGAGAAGAGATCTGTATTTATTTTCAATTTGGTAAGCACCATCTGATGTACATATGTAAGACATATGGCATCTCATATTTCTGCTTGAGCAGAACAGTTTTCATATTTTATGTCTTTCCAACACTGTCCGAAGAGATACCAAGCAAAAATGGTTAAGAACAACAGAAAGAAGAAACTTGCGATATAGTAGTAAGTTTGCTTTAATAAGTATCTCAATATTCCGGAGCCGCTAGGGGACATGGGAGAATTTTTATTGCAAAGGAATGCAAAATATATTGAGAGGGAACGGGAAAGTATTGCATACAATACTTTTGCGTTCCCTCGCAATAGATTTTGTGTTCCCTCGCAATGATGTATTTAGTAGTCAGTTCATGCAGCAATCTTGAATACTAAAAGTCTTTCTGCTACAATATAAGGTTTTTGTAAGGCTTTTCCATTTAAGATGTCGTTTGTGAGTTATCTGTGAAGTTTTGTATCTTTTTCTTTTGGATAAACGCACCACAAACCTAAATGCAAAATGTTGGAGTGAAATAGTTCCAGCGGGGGCTTTCCATCCCTACTCTAAAACATTCACTTAAAAATCACAGAAACTTTCTGTAAGAGGGAAAGAAAGAAAGAAAAAACACATCCAAACTAAAAGGACTATTTCTGAGTTATTTTCACAGGGTAATATCGCTATTGGACAGTTTTGGTTGTGTCTGTTAGTCTGAATGGTTAATAAAGGGTCGTTTTCATGTTGTCTCACAGGTAATAGATCGATTTTCAACCAGTTTTCTGGACTAAAGAGTCAAGAATGTAAAAATAGGTTTTCACTGAGGAGCTTTAAAGGTGTACATATATACAGTTCTAAACTGACATTTGTTATCACTGTGACTGTATACAAAATAGAACAGGGTGTATTTGCAAATTTATTGCGAGGAAATGCAATGCTTTTACGAGGTAACGCGAAGGAAAAAATTTCCCCCATGTCCCCTAGGGGGCTCCATACAATATACATAAAAGATACAGACAGAGTGGAACGCCAGTATTCGCAGTGTTTAGGGACCACAGCCGCACGCAAATGGCTAAAATCCACGAATACTTGAGACTCGCTCTAAAAACGCTTATTACTGCCTATTTCAATTGTTCAAATCCCAAATACACCTTAATGTACAATAAATCAGAAACTAACATCCACAGTCTTCCTTATCTTTGTTCTTGGGGGTACAGCCAATCAGCACCAAGGAAAAAGAATGCCGCTCCAGGATTGGCTGCTTAGCAGCCAGTAGTCTGATATTAAGCATTGAGCATAGATGTTTCAGGATCCCAAGCTGCTTTTTTTTCCTCAAAATTTTAGATATGCTCTACAAAAAAAAAAATCCTAAACTAGACAAATTTTCTATGAATACTTTGGAGTTATGTTCCACAAAAACTTCTAAGAATACTGAACCACGAATAGGCGGGAGTCCACTGTATACTGAGAGAGAGCAAAAGTTTAAAACGCCATTCATAAAAAATATTAATTATTCTGTTACCAAGAAGTTAAATGTGATATGCAAGTTAAATTTAAGCTTTTGGCATAAGCTCCTAAAAATTAGGCTAAGCATGTTGTTTCCTACCATTTTGGCAAATCAATCTCTGTGCAAGTTAAGGTTACAACAAACAATTGCTTCATATAATTATAGAAAAGCAAATTAAATAGAGTTTTCTATACAATAATCATCTAAGGCAAGCAATATATATCCACTTGTAGCATTCAAGAACTACTCTGTTTCATGTACCTACGTGATAAATTAAACAGGGCATGAATTAGTTTGGCACGGCCGCTTTCTCCAGTAAAGACATATTTATGGAAGTCATTTATAACGAGCTTTTTCATGTCATTAACATGAAAAACAGCTCTGTTATATGTGTGGACATCTGTATAAATAAACATGTTTATGCCTCATTGAAAGCAGAAATCTGACTTCCATTACCAAAGCTTTGAGCCACTCGTGTCGTATTTGGATTAATTCCTGCAGAACTGAATTAGAAGAGCAAAAATACATGAGATGGAAAAGGAATCCAAAGTGGCTTATCCAGAATAAAAAGGAATTATAATGCTGGAAAGAGGAATGCTGTAAGCCTATTTTGGCAGAGAGCAGGTCTTCTGACTTCCATCAGAATATTTAGGAGCACAGAAAATGTATTAATTACAGTTTATATTTATATCCTAGTCTAAGAACTGGGTTAAGACAAAGACAACTGGAGGGGATTGATTAAAATATGATTAATTTCAGCTGTTTTTGTCTGACTGAGCACAAGAAATTGAATGTGTAGTTGACTGGGTGGATAGTAATAAACTCATCTGAAATGTTTCTAAAACAACGAGCATCGTCATTGGCACAAATCGACACAAACAATCCCATATGTCATTCAAACACTAGCATTGTCTCATTTAGATTATTGCTCCGTTGTTTGGTCTAAAACATCATCAAACAACATTAAAAAAATTACAGCTGGAGCAAAATAAAGCAGCGCGTGTGGTTCTAAAATGTGGTATCAGGACAAATGTTGCTAAAATGCATAATCAGCTTTCCTGGTTACGGGTGAAGGATGGAGGGTTGTATGCACTGGCAAATTTTCTGAATAACATTATTACAGTAAAAACACCATCTATGTTTTTATCAAAAACCACCTTTTAGAAAACCACTCATGATTACTCAACAAGGGATGCGGTTGGACCGGTTTCACTCTGACAGAATGTAAAACTAGTTTGAGCCAACGTACAGTGATGTTTAGAGCAAAGCATGAATGAAAGTCACCACAAAACATTAAACAAAGTACTGCTCACAAGCAACTGAAAACCTACTATAAAAATATTTTTTTTTATCATTTTGACAGATGTATGTGTTTATGTATTTATGAATGTAGAGATGTTATCGTACAGGTATGTGCTTTATGTATGAGTACCACAGAATAAGACAAGGTAGACTACATTTTAAATGTAGGTATATATTTTTATTATGTATAGGAAATCTAAAATAGTTCCCTAAAGTAAACTAAAGGCTGTCTCTCTGTGTATTATTTTAATATTTAATCTGTAATATGATTTGTTGTAAATGTAATCGATCTTTTTCATGTAAGCTGATCCCAGGAAGAATAGCGGGTGCAGCATGCTGCTGATGCTAATGGGGATCTCAATAAACATAAACACATTTTTTAAACAACGATAGTCTAAAATAAAACTAGAAACGTGTACTCAGAATTGTTTGATTTGTTTCTATTTCTTGAACTGAATAAATGCTTTCAAACTATAAACAAGTCAATTCATTACTATATAGAACAATAAAGATGCTCTATACTACAGTTGAAGCAAGTTGCATTGGAAGCAATGCTATTCTATTTTATAAAGACAGAATTATAATATTTTCCATATTTCAGCCTAAAATCAGAGCATTCTGCAGCCAGGTGAAGATGAAGCTACTCTCTGTGCAGCTGCATGATTTTTCCACCCACTCAGAGTTTTTGCTTTGGTTTTCCATCCCTTCTCTGCAGCCGAGTGTGAAATAGGTACCGGTTTTGCGCTGTGGACCGCTGCCAGAACGGCCACACGGGAGGAGCAGAATTTCAATCAGCTTCACTCTGCAAGTAAAGAGCGCCGTTCAGGCCACAGCCTCCTGGCAAGGCTGTTGCAAGCAGTGCTCACCGTCAAACAAGTACTACATTTCCCACAGTGCCGTCTGTCGGTTTGTATCAAACACCTGCTTGACCTGGGGGAGAAATCTAATGGTCAGCCTGAGAGCAGTGACCTTCAGTAGCTTCGTTTGACATGCGTAGCAGAAATATTCCAAGTTTCGTTTTTAACCTTTTTAATCCTCTGCAAGAACCTGTGATGACTAATATTTATCAAATATATCAAAAGAACAAATATGTTTCTGGTGGAGGTGGATAGAAACAGTCACATGAATTTGAAGCCAGATATTTACATACACTGTTCCAAAATAAATAACCATTTTTTCCCTCACTGTCCAACATAAAAATCACTCAGATTTTCCATTTCTATGTCAGTAGGATAAAAACTTTACTATTAACTAAATGCCTGAATGAAGACAGATTTTTTATTTTTAAGAAGTTTACAGTATATCTCTTTGGTATTTGGTAGAACTGCCTTTTAGTACTGTATGGCTTGGGTTTGGATATTTTGGATATTCTTTCAGGAGCATCTCAATAATTTACCCATTTATCCCAACAGAACTGCTAGAATTGGGTCGGGTTTGCAGGTCTCTCGCATACCTTTTCAACTCTGTCCACAATTTTTTCCACAGGATTTAGGTCAAGGTTAAATGACAACCACTCCAAAATATTGACGTTGTTATTCTTAAGCAACTTTGTAACTAAACTGATGTTGTGCTTCAGGTGACTGTCCATCAACAGACCTGCTTGGGCTCAAGCTCGAACTTCCAGGATGATTCCTTGAGGTGTTGCTTTAATATGCACTAGTATGGTCTTTACTGGTGATGTCATCTGCTTCCTGAGGCGCAGCACCTCCTGCAGGAAAACACCTACGCAAATTGATGGAGTCACTGCTGTACTTCAAAAAATGTTAGTTTTTGTCTTTTTTTTTGTTTTGTTTTCAGAGTGATGGTTAGTTGCTCCTTGAGGAACCTTTCACCTAATATTGCTGTGGATAATAACACTCTCTTACCACCTTCACCCAGCAGCTTCACAGGGTCTTTTGGTTTTGTTCTTGGGAAGATTTGCAAGTTTCACAACAAAACACATTTGTCTCTGAGACACCGATCCTGTGTCTGAATGGTATGATGGATGGGCATTCCCATGGTATTTATTGCTTGTGTATAATTGTTTTCGTTTAAAAAGATGAATGTAGCCCATTCAAGCATTTGGAAATTATCCCTTGTTATGCTTCACAGTACTCTTTCACATCTTTCTTTTTGTTGCCATGATGTTGGACAAGAAAAAAAGGTTTGAATTGTTGCCTTAAGATACATCCACAGAGGTACCTCCATTTACCTCAAAAATTAGAAGCTTACAAAGCCATGAAATCACTGGCTTTCACAAGATGTTCAGGTATCTTAGTGCATGAAAGCCTCTGAATTTAAAGAGAAAATTTAAAAAAAAAAATTAAAATTCTCTATAATTCTTTTTTAGAATTTAGCTAATACAAATATTTAAAGTAATCCTAATTGACCTTCGAACAATCATTGGCCATCCCTGCAGTTCCCCTCCAAAACAGTTGGTGGCAGCAGTGAAATATATTTAGACAACATAAATCTATAAATACAGGTGTATATTTTTTTCACTTCATGAAAATATTTTCTGTCTTTAGTAAATTATTGGGAAAAAAAACAGATGTTGTGCTCCAAATGGGCTCTGGCGTTGATTAGTTGTTGGCCACCCCTGAGTAAGCGACAGTCCCAGCTGGGAAAATGTTCTGGCTCTGCCTCTGGTTCAGTCTGACTTAATGTCAGACAGTAAGAAAAAAGGTTATATGGTGTATGGAAACAATGGACTGAACTGATATAGCACTCTTCCAGTCATACTGACCACTCAAAGCACTTTACACCAGAGCCACATTCACAAAAGCACACAGATAGGAATGCAACTTGGGGTTAAGTGCCTTGTCCAGGGGCACAATATCATGTGAAAGCTGAAATTGAACCTATAAACCTCAAATTGTATGACACCATCTCTACCCACTGAGCCACTGTCACCCCAAACTAAGATTGCATTCGAGTTGTCCTCAGAACTGGGAAATTCTGACTTCCCAGTCGTAAAACTCAACTGGAATGCCCTCCAAAGTGGGATTTCCCACTGAGAAACTGGTAGCTACTCCGACTATCCCCAGTTACAACTTGTATGGTTAACATTGTGTTTCAATATGGCTGCTCCTTGCATCAACAGTAGTAATATGTGGTGGGAAATATCTTCGTTTTACAAGATGCACATGTAAGAGTGCATCTAAATTCAATGTTACTTGAAGCACCTGCAATTCTAAACTGAAAAAATTAAAAGCGGTGTTTGCTCATGGACAGTACAGCTTAAAATGATGTTTGTAAGAGGTACTGCAAACAATGTCCATGGGTGTCGCCATGTTGAAAGTCCGACTTCTTAACTTAAACTCTGTTACCTCGGTCTGACGTCAAACCCCGCTCCGAGTTATGACTTCCCAGGAAAATGGAACACAGCAAAAGTTCATTTAGAAAATGGACATCTTGATCTTAACGGCAACAGGCTGTAATGTACTGCTGCCACCACAGGGGGCAGTAATGTAATAATGTATTTGCCTAGAGGAAGAGAACTTGAAGACCCTGGCTTCTTACACGTTTAATTTAGATGTCAACAACTTATCAAACAGAGAAAAACACAAAACAGAAGACTAGACTTCAAAAATGTTTGTGTGCAACTTCCTAAGACCTCCTTCCAGCAGAATTCCTTCTAATTTTCAGATTTCTGCTGCACAATGTTACCTCTGTGTTTATATATCTGGATAGAAGATAAGAAATCAGAGATGTCAGGGCCATTAAAAAGCTTTAACCAACTTTGTTGTTTCATTTTCAGTTTTTCTAATGAACTACCAAAGCATTTCCCCATGGCTGAGAAAACTGGCTAACTACATGTCATCCATGTACATGTTACTGCAGAAAGAATAGGCTTTCTGAGGCGATGCTGTTCTCCTTCCGCTGGCCTCCTTCTAAACATGTCCAATTATCTTGGGTGGCAGCTCTGACAGAAACAGTCAATCAGAAAGATATGCAACCAGAACATTAAGACAAGCACAAAAAAGTGAGGCATTCTCTGCAGCAGATCTGAAATCCATTTCTCTATTAGAAGATGCTCATCCAGACTGCTTAAATTGGCAGATTTCTGTCTTTCCTGTCCATCTTCAGTCTTTCAAAGCAACAAAATATCCATCCGTCACACCCTCTCACATTCATGTCTTGTGATCCTTTTCCTTTATTGTTATACCAAGCTGTCAGGCTTTGTTTTCAGAGTTGCCCTCAATGTAATCCTCAGATCTCCACAAGATTAAACTAAAAATTCACAGACTAAAAAGCAAACAAATGGACCCTTCATGCATAGGAGTGTAAAGTTCAAACTTTGCACAGAAAAGTGCACCTGAATTATTAATTGCACCCAGTTCCAAATAAGTTCAACACATCTCTGTTGTGTGGAAACTATTTTAAAGCATAAACTTCCAGGAGCTTACAGTAAATCCAAGTATCATCGCAAACAGGAACAAAGCCTGCAGGGCCAAGCAGGCACGCATTATGGAGCTACACGCTCAGAATGGATGCATGTTTGCTGGAGCTTTGATGAGAAACCAGAACACAGAGCGATATCAGTCAACACGGCCAGAGATAGCAGCTTGCAGCAGGCAAGAACTCATCTGAGTGACGAGTTTTCCTCTAAAACCATCAGTTTCAACACTCCCAGGCTCTCCAATAAACTGATAGCCATTCAGGCAAGTAACTATTAAAGTAAACCATAAATGGAACAGCAGCTAAATGTCACAAAGTAGGTTTATGAGCTACATTTTTTTAAGAGACAAACACATTATCTTGAAAAATGACCCTGCAAGCTAACAGGTTCAGAAAACAAAGCTTGTTTAAGCTAAAGGCTCAGACCTCAAACATTTCAAAGAAGTCATCACGTGGGGATGCTTCTCTGTTAATACGGTGGGGTTGGCAATCCAAGAAGAAAGCCTTTTAGAGGTGGAGATTTACCTTCCAGCCAGAACAATGACCCTAAACAGAGAGCCAGAGCGACTGTGAAATGGTTTAGTAGACAGCATATCTGTGTGTTAGAATGGTCTAATCCAAGTGCAGATCTTATATTAAGACTTGAAAATTACTGTTCAAAATTGCTCCCAATTCTATCTGAGCTTTATCTATTTTGCAAAAAAAAAAAAGAAAAGAAAAGAAAAAAAAGGCACTCCATGCAAAGCTAGAAGAGATATATCTCAAAAGACCTGTAGTTGTAGTGGTAATAAAAGGTGGTTCTGAAAAGTATTGACTCAGGATTCTAAATTCACTCTAGTTTTTGAAAATTTTGTTTGTTTTTTCATCTATTTCACAGTTAGGAACTACTTTGTGTTGCTCTATTGTATAAAAATATGGAAAAATTTATAGGAATAGGAACATTTTTTCTTAAGCCACTATAGTTTGATCATGGTGGGATATTATTTCCATTGTGGTGGCGATAAGCTCTCAGAACTAGCAGCGTTGGGTGTTTTGGATCAGATCCCCAGTCCAACATGCCTACATCAACTGAATGCTTCATTAGCAGGTTCCTGCTGAACCCGACAACATGCTGAGGATCTCATTCAGTTACCTGAATTTCCTGTGTTGGTACCAGGTCCCAAATAAAACATGCCGGACGTCAGATGTTTAGGACATTAGGACTAGAGTTGGACGCACCTGGTTTACATTTTCTTCATGCATGTTCTATAATAAGTGCTAACAACTGCTTGTCGCACAATATGACAGCTAAAAAATGTTGCATTTTAATTTAACTGTCCTTGTAGTTTGTTGTCTTGCTTTGTCATTTAACCAGAGTTAAAACAAACCAGATAACATCTGAGAATATTGCCCTGTCATTCTGCTTTTGATCTACTTCTGTGTGTATGTATAGCTACTGTTTAGCTTTAGATTATGATGTTTAATTTAAAAGCATCTATTAAAACCACCTCCTTCTGAGTGAAAGTTAAAATACAGAAAGGCTGCAGCGGACTTTAGATAAATCAGACATTTTTACCCATTCATCAACTCTGCAGCTTTCCCCTGAGCTGGCCAACAAGTCATCACATATGAAATGGTAATGAGCGTTGCCTAGGTGATGGTCACACCAGATCAAGCAGTGTCAGCCTTATTTAGGTCCAAGTTAATGATTAAGAAGTCCTACAGCTGAACCTATTCCCATCTTTCAGTCCAGAAGGAAACTGAATCAGAGGCAGGGACAGTGTTTGCCAAACAAACACCATCTGATCTGCTAGGACCACATGACAATTACAGAAAAAATTACATATGTGCTTTTCGTGGTGTATCTGAATATTAATACAAAATGAATATTAGTAAGTTAAGCATAAAATAATTGTTTTTTTTACACTGCTAGAAAAATAGATGTGATAAAGTCTCTAAACATCAGAGTTTTTAAAGCTTTTAAAAAAGGGAATAAGATCAAAATAAATCACTAACCAGTTGATCTTTTATTACTTTTTCTTATTCTAACCACTAAAAATGATCTCGATCAGAATATGAATCTAATGAGGATGAAGTAGGGAAGTAATGAAGACCAGAAGACAAATTATAAAATTAAATCGAAAGCAATCTTGCTGGTTAGGTTGCGAAGCAAAGCACAAATGGAAGTTAAAAAAGGAAACTATCATGATGAGTGGTGGTTGTGATGATGGACCCAAATGCAGACAGTCAGATGCAGAAAATAGATTTGATAATTTAATGAATAAATAGAATTATAAAACTTACAAAAAACACAGGGAATGCAGGGAGCCAGAGCCGAGCAAAAACACAAGAATCCAGGAGCAAAAAGCAAGGTATTGTATTACTGTTGTTTATCTTTGGTTTGTATGGACCTCCTGGAAAATGAGATGGTACATCTCAAGGGGTTATCCTTGAAATAAATAAAATAAAAATACGACGGGGAAGAAACGTAGATAACATGGAAGAAAACGGAAGGAACCAGCAAGGAGTGAGAGCAGGAGAGAAGTTTAAATACTGAGAGAGTGAATTCTAGAACAACAGACCTCAGCTAACTGGCTAACAGGTTGCAGGTGTAAGGGGAGAGGGAAAAAGGGAGACTGAGGAGAAAGAATGGCATCAGGGGCGAAGGAGAGTAACTAGGGAAACTAAGAAAATTAATTTAACAGTAACAAAGAATAACTAAAGACAAGGAATAAATAAACATAATAAACTTGAATAACTAAGAAAAGAACAAACTAAAGTAAAACAGAAACCAGGCTGATCTAATAAAAATAGGAAATTAAGTAAAATCCAATAACAATAATCAAAACTAGAATCAAAAGAATCAAACCCCAAAACAACCCAAGTTCTGACAAAAACAACAGAAACTCAAAACTAAATATGCTGAAAAAACATTAAGATTAACATTAAGATCAGGTGTGGGACAAAAATGGCAGCCTGCTGGACTAAATAAGGCAGGATGAAGACTGACTTGGTGGACTTGAGAAAATTAGTACTAAGATAATTAATACTAAGACAACAACAGAATGAGCCATTAACTCAAGAAACCCATGGACTAAATCTCTAATCATAACCAAACCTGCAGATATCCTTATTGGATGCTCTATGGTTGTGCTGCTCCTGTTGCTTTGGTTGGTTGACCCCAGGTTCTGAACCTCATCTACCTTTAGTTTCTTTACTCTTAGCAGCTTCGCTGTTCCACTAGCTCCTTCTCATTCACGTGTATTCTGTCTTTCATCTTCTGTCATTCCTCTTCTCTCAGGAACATACCACTTCCTCCTCTTCAGAGTACTATCCACCCACTGCCATTATAAAAGAGCATGTCATCTGCAAAACATCTTATTCTGTTGGGACTCCTGGCTGACCTCATCTATCTACCCATTATCCCTGCAAACAAAAGGGGCTCAGAGCAGATCCTTGATGCATTAGAAACCCTTCCTTGAAGCCATCTGGAACTCCTAACACACACATACACAAAACTCACCACTCACTGTTACAATGGAACTCTTGTAAAAATGATGATTTACAGTGGGAAATGATTACAGTGTAACCCCGCCTAGGGATGGGAATTAAGAACTGGTTCTTTTAGAGAACCGGTTCCCAGTAGTTCTATTCCTTGGAATCGTTAACCTTCCTGCTTAACGATTCTGCTTGTCAGTTCCAGTAACGTGTTACGTATTTGCTTGATGACATGCTCCGTATTTTGATTTAGAAAATATCTAAGATGGTGTCGCGGCAAAAGCACTCCAAAGTATGATTGAATTTCACAAACAGATGATACTGGGACCGGTTGCACCATGTGCAAAGCTATAATCGCAATAATAGGATGAAATACCTCAAACAGTCGACCACACAGCATGCATGAGACGTTGCTTAGTGACGGTGGTGATTCTCGAGGGGGCGGAGCCTCCAGCACAGCATCTCCTGCCATAAATGTCCCAGATAATGTTAAACTCCTCCACATCTTTCATGGTTTCTGTATTAATGTTAGTGCCATGCTGTATGAATTATATCCATCTCATATTAACATTTACAGTCATGTTCAATAAATTAGAATATGGGTTCCGTCTTTAAAGATCCTTCCTGAAAAGGCAAACATGCAGGTTTGTCTGCACAAAAACTGTTGATGTGCAAAAAGTTGCATTTCATGTTAAAATGTTAATTTGACAAAGGGATTATTTTTTTAAGCCAGTTATAATTTTGCTTTAATCAAATACAACATGGTGCATATTTTGAATTAAAGAGTTTAATTCCTAGTGTATTTCAATTCCCATCCCTACTCCCGCCTATTTGTGGTTCTGTGTTCGCAGATTTTGTAGAGAATCTAAAATACTGAAAGGAAAGTGTAGCCTGGGAAGCTGAAATAATACGCTCAGACATGTTATTGGCTGACGTTTGCAAAGCAGCCAATCCAGGAGTAACATTCATTTTCCTTGGCGCTGATTGGCTGAACCCCCAAGAGCAGAGATAAGGAAGACCATGGATCTTAGCTTCTTTGGTAATGGCAAGATGGTTTCCACTAATCATATTAATGCATAATAAGGTATATTTGGTAAATTAACTATTAAAATAGAGAGATTTTTAGAGGGGGGCTCAAGTACTCGTGGATTTTAGCTATTCGCCAGTGGTTGTGGTCCCTAACCCCCCATGAATACTGGGGGTCCACTTCAAAAGCTTCAAAGTTTTTCAGTAGAACTTTGCTAGGTATAGGAAGTACTGGACCATTTTAGAACATTATCGGTTCCTAAATGTTTACATCAGCATAGGTGTTCAGGTATTTAAGACGTGGACTTACTGTCGCAGAACAAGATGGAAACTGAGCAGACCAACAGTCCATGTGCAAAATGTTAAAACTAAAGATACAAAATGTTTATGTCTTTCATAAGATACAAGTGACTTTGGGGAAAAGATGTTCATTTCTTTAATTAAAAACCCTGCATCGCCACCCTGACAAAAACGGTAAATACATAATTTACCATTAATGTAATGTCATTTGAAAGCCTACATTTCTAAGGAATTTGTTTTGTTTCGAACATAAACAAACCATCCACTCTGAAGCTTAAAACTGTGATTCTGTGACGGAGCTCTGCTTTGCCTCTTTGAAGCTTCCAACACTTGGATTCATTGCAATAATATAAAATTATTAACAGCATAAACCATTAGAGCAATAAAACTCTTGGGATCTTAACATCTTAATTCATGAGGCCAAACAGGTATTAACATTTTGCACATGGGCTCTTGTTCTTCATGGTTTCTATTCACCAGGTCTCTACAGAGCGCAATCTTTCGATTTCTGTTTAGTTTGACCCTTTCCAATCAGAAAAAAGCCCCCACTGTGCAGCCGTGTAACAAACTCAGAAGCAAAAAATTTTAAAAAATAAAACAATAACTTGCAAACCAAAGGTTATTTTTGATCCATTCTGAAGAAAACAGCCACAACGTCACATGAAAACTGTTGCATTAAGGTCACAATAAGCCTCCTTCATGGATTTCTAGATGACTTTGACTCAGAGTTACCAGACTGTTATGTTGTACAACAGATGAGGAAAGCCAGGAAAGTACTGGGTCATGATATTCTCACTGCAGTGGCTCCCTGAAGCCAAATTATTCCTCTTTAAAATACTGTACGAATATTATTTTCACAAGGTCACAGTGAGTCACATTTGATTAAAAACTCTAATAGACACGACCCACAAGGGACAACGTGACCCACTTACTTTTCAAGTTAACGAAATGCTTAAGTTTAGGATTTTTTTCATGAGGAGAATTTAAAAACTTCAAAAAACAAACTCTTGATGTTTATTTTTTTAATATAATAATAACATCTGCTTTATTTTTATGCCTGAATCAATGCATCTACGTGAAATACTCTGAAGAGAACAGAGTATTTAGTTACTCAAGCACCCCTGAGCTGCTAAACAGAAGAGGATCGCTCTACACTGAGCTTCTGCTGACCTACCGAAACATTTTTCACATGTTAACATAATTAGACTGAATTTAAAAACTATCATTCTAATTATTGTTAATAAAAAAGCTTGCATTCATGCACCCAAGCCTTCATCCATTCATGAGTGCATTCATCTATGCATCCATCCATCCAGATCAGATGTCCAGGCCACCTCAGCTGACTTGTTTTGATATGAAGGAGCAACAGCTGATCTCCAGCTGCATGGCAGAGCTCTCCCCCATCTCAAAGGCTCTGTGTGTGTCGTGGTAACTCCAATTTCCCTTTACAATCCAGCAATAAAAAACAACAAAACAAAAACCTACTAATTTCTCAGTTTTTTTGAAATACCAGCCATGTCATTTTTTTCTTATGGTCATAATAGAATAAGGATAAATTGAAATTTTGTTTGATCTTTAATTTAAAATATTCCAAGCATCTCCATCTCAGAAACAAAACAATGACCTATTTTTCCATATTCCTTCTGCAGAGGTGGGCAGAGTACCCACAAATCATACTCAAGTAAGAGTAGTACTGCTTCTGAAATATTTTTACTGATTTAAAAGTAAAAAGTAGCCGTCCAAGAAATTACTCAAGACTAAAAAAGTATTTTGTAAAAACGCTACTTGAGGACTGAGTAACTGAAAATCTGATTTAATATTTAAAAATTGTCACCAGACAAACATAAAGTTGTGTGCAAATTCTAAAATTGTCAAGACTGAAATGCAAAAAATCATGCAATAAAAAACAGTTACAAATTAACTTTTAAGTAGAAGAAACACATCTAAATATTTTTTTTCAATTTAAAAGTTATGAAACTAGTATTTATAGTAGGTAATGTATACAGTATGTGTTAGAGCAGGGTAAAGTTCTGCAGTACTATATTGTCAAGTGTCAATATGTGGTGATTATCATAGATTCCCTTAATGTACCAAATGGTACACTAGGCTCACGGCTGGGAAACAACCTGAGAACAAGAGCTGTAGGTTTGTGTCTGATGCTTTTCTAGTTAAATCATGCTTGTTCTTCATTCAGGGAAGCTACTCACAGCGGTTACTGTATGCAGAATTTTTACTCAAGTAAGAGTAAGAAGTATGGTGTAGGAAAACTACTCCTAAGAGTAAATGTTTTCCAAAAAGCTACTCAAGTAAATGTAACTGAGTAAATGTAACTAGTTACTACCCACCTCTGTCCTCTGGGCAGGCCCTAGTTGGGCGGCGACCACATTGCTTTTATGACGTTAGGAGGCGCTATTTCATCGGTACACCTTGATTTGCCATCAGAACAGTGTGTTAGCCTATGAAAAGCGCAGATTTGCTTTAATGGGTTCGGTCCGTGTACTGGGTCCAGAAAAGCAAATATATCAGGATGAGCTGGCAAACATTTGCTTCTGTTCTTTATTGTTGCTTTAAAGGAGAAGTACCTCCTTCTAAAGTTGTAGTTTGAGCTGCTTCTGAGAAATTAGGAGCCTACTTAGCAATGTGAAAATAACAGTTTTTTTCTTTTCTGAGCAATTTTTCCATTTTTTCCTGATAAGAACATCCAAATTACCAAAACATGTACAGACTTCCAAGCCTGAGCTCAGCCACCCTAGAGGAGAAGGATCATTTCAGCTTGTTTTATATAAGACCTCAGGCTTGTGCTGATGATCCAAATCTCATAACCATGAGGGTGCTGCTAATTTAGCTTAATAGACCAGTGTCTGTTTATCTTGCAAACTGGCCTACTACCAGTCATGAACAAACAGAAGAGACCAAAATGCCGTTATTTAAGCCAGAGAATCACATCCTCCTTGAGTCGATACTTTGCTCCGCAATCACAACAGCAGGTGTCTTGGGGTATTTCTCCACCAGCTTCACATGTCAACAGACTAAAGTTTTGGCCCATTTTCCTTTGCAAGATAACTCAACCTCAGCTAGAAGGAGATCTGTGAATATTAAGTTCCAGTTGGTATTTCAGCAAGACTGCAGACTGCTTCCCATAAACAATGGCTTTCTTCCTGCTACCCTCCCAAAAATGCCAGCTCTGTGGCGTGAACTACTAATGGCAAGTAAAGTGAAAGAAGGTGAGTACATTACATGTGCAAACTTTAGTGTGGGAAAAAATAAAAACATTTGCAGAAATAACTACAGTTATGAATGAGTGCATGCTGGATGTAAAATCTAGGTCACTTTATTTCCAAACAGGATCTATAAATCTAGACTTCACAATGCTTAGTGGCTCATCTCCTCAGCGGACTGAAGCAGCCATACTCTCAGCGAGCATCTTATATAATCTGAGGAAGAGAGCAGGATGATGATGACGATGGTGAGGAGGGTCTCCCTGTGAGCAGCAGCTTCTCCCAGCTCACTCTCCTCCTCACGGCGTCGCTCATCCTGCAGCCTCCACACAGTGAAGTCAGTGGGGCAATATTAGATATCATCTATAAACAGATGATGTTGTGCCTGAGACGTCAGCCCTCGTGCACAAACAGGCACACTCTGAATTACCAATCAATATGTGCATCTGTAAGGAGCGAAGAGATGGAAACCAGAGCGTGTTCAGTCTCGTTCTTCATTGCTTTGCAGGGATTTGGCACTAATGGCTGTTTTCTCCTGATTACAGCAACACTTTTCTTTTTTCCCCCTTTTTTAAAATGTTATACAAATTCAAATTTCACGAATACATATTTTTAAATATTTATGTAGTTATTTGTCTACACAGCTTGCTTATATTCAAATAAAACTGATCTTTATTTTTATTTCACTAGAAATGTTTGGAAACTTAAAGTACTAAACTTTAAACTAAAATTTTTTAAGGCAAACTACATTATGTCCACATTTCTGATGATTTTAACTTATGCATTATACTTTCATCATAAGCATACATTATTATTTAATTAGACTTCGATTTAATTTATTCTTGGTATTTATCATGTACAGATTTTATTTATATATTTATTTTGCAATTAGTTTTTTATTGTTTACATCTTAATTTCAGATTTTTTTTCTTTGCACTTTTTTTCCACTTACTTTTTACGGTTTATGACAATTATTCATTCTGTTCCCCATATATATATATATATATATATATATATATATATATATATATATATATTTATTTTATTTTTTATTTTTTTTTTTAGGGTTTGTTTGTTTTTTTGTTTGTTTATTTGTTTTTTTGGTTTATTAGAACGATTATTGTTATTATTAAAATTATTGAAATAAATAATTGTTTGCACTTATTTAAATATGTAAAATTATTGTTGTTGTTGTTGTTGTTGTTGTTATTATAGCAACAGCTCTGGCTAAGAGTTCTGTGCCTCTGACGGTAATGAAGGGGCTCCTGTTCATGTTGGGCACCTTTGCGCCCGTCTTGCGCTCTTGCGCTCCTCAGGCTCAGAGTTCCTCAGATTCCTGCTGGGTCCTGATCTGCGGAGGATTATTGTCGCGGAATGAATTTCAGGATCACCGTGTTTGTTTTTTCTTCGGCTCAGGTGAAGCCTGTCGCTTCCTGGTCCAGTTTTGGCACAGATCTTGAACGCAAACATGTCTGGATTTGTCAGGTACGGTAATGAAAACTCGGCAGCTGCAGCTCTGCTTGTTATTAATAATCAATCGTTAATTTAAACTCACCGATTCTCCTGTCAGCAGCAGCAGGAGAGCAGAGCAGGGAAGCGATGAGGAGGAGGAGGTGGAGGGAGGAGGAAGGCTGGGAATCCATTTCTCTTTTGTGTTTTAGTGTTCTCCGGAGGGTTTAAAAGGCCATCGGTTTCAGCGGAGTCTGTTTGTCTGTGTTGCCGCTCAGAGCGGCCCCTCCCCGGCTGGAGGAGACGGATGGATGCTGGGGCAGAGCAGAGAGGATGCAGGGCGTTTCTGCTGCTGGAGGCTCGGCTGCTCACAGCATCATCACAGGAGCGCTTCCGATTGAAACCTTTCACAATAAACCTCCCAATCCTAGAACGTTCTTCTCGCTGGGAGGTTTATTTTCTAACAGATAAAAACAGGAGATGATGAAAGTTTGCTTCCAGGCCTATGGAGGACCATGAGAGTCTCAGGTTCTGCATCAGGTCTCTGCCGGGTTCTGCTCATCCGCTGGAGGAACATCTGCATCTCAATACATTGGAATACAATGGATCTGTTTTTCATTCCTGTAGTTGATTCAAAAAGAGACACAGCTTTATCGGGCATAAATTCATGTTTTATTTGCACATTTCTATGATTTATAGCTTTGAAAACACAAGATCATTCCATCATATGCTAAGTTCTTCTTTATGCTTTCTAACACCTTCGTTAAATTTCTTATTTGTTTTTTTTATTATTATTATTATTTTCTTTCTTTCAGTTTACTGTTTAAATTGTTTACAATAAAATCACAAGTGGGAAAGCAAAACAAACCTAAACCTTACAGCTGTTCATTTTCAAACTGAAAAACACTCCAAGATGACAGCCATTATGTTTTGACATCTGTGAGGAACTGTCAAAGAAAGCAGAGGTCAGCACATTGGGAGGGAAAACTGAAACAGTTCCCTGATTGCTTAAATGTTGTGCAATATCTCTGCAGAAACAGGAAAAAAGCTCAACTTGAGTTCAAAATCCTGGAATCGAATCTAAAGCTTCTATACAATGCACTCTTCATCATAAATCTTTCTGTCTTCATCAGGAAGCCTAAATTGCACAATTTGTAGAAAGAAATAAGAGAAAACATGAAAGGAAAATAATCTAATGCTTCCATAAAAACAAATAATATACTGGATCTAGTCACTAAAGGAATCCATAATGACTCTATTCAGGGATCTCAGCTGGAGAGGATCATCCTGGGAAGAGCACGCCCGCACTCAGGTTGCTGGATGTTTGGAAGTTCCTCTCCTTGAAGCTCAGAAGAAAACTGTAATCACTTTGAACAAAACTGTCCTGCTGGAAGATTAGAGATTCAACTTTGAGAAAGTGGATCAAACCCGTGTGTTGACCCGAATGGCCACAGCCAAGAGCACACAGGCATCCGAGTGCTTGGTCACATCAGCTCAGATAGCCATCAGGAAAAATACATTCTACAGCTTTTAAATCTCTTTGTGAAACTATTTCAGTACAGAGACAGGATGTCAAAATAAACAATAAAGAAACAGATGGAGGCAGTCTGAAAGTGAACTGAAACACTCTCAGAGATAAGGCTGCGTTCAGTTTAATGAGTTTTAACAAAGAAGAAAACGAGTGTTTACTTAAAGAGCACAATCTCGCACGTATCCACACTTATCACAACAGTTACTTGGTGGTTGGATTTTGACCATCTCTGGTGCACACTCTGTGGAATTAGGTTTAAATTAAAATATTTGCTCAGCCTGCAGTGTTTCTGTTTGTTTTGAACATGGCAATTATTTGATTTGATGAGCTTTCAGGAAATTCTGCATTTACTAGCAACACAAACAAACTGCTATTTGTCCTTTATGAGGACTTTGACTGCTGTATAGGATCTACCTCTTACCTATCACTGACCCCACTTATCTCAACGAGGGTCACGGTCTGCAGCAATGAGAACCAGCTGTTGATCAGTGACTCATCCAAACAGATTTGGGGCCAGCGGGAAGTCAGAGGGGGCGGACCAGAACTAGAACCAGTTTCAGGGAAAAGGAAAGAGAAGGTTTAAGTCTGTACAGAAGCTCCAGGATGGAGGAGAATCTAAGGTTTCTGCTGGTTTTGGGTCCTCTGCTGGTTTTTGTGGGGCCCTCAGGTAAGTCCAGATTTAAACACATTTAGACAAACTTTCAGCAGATAATCTTGGACTTTATTCTTGGACTTTGATTGTCTAATACAAACGATTATAATTTAATCCAAGTTTATTTTGAGATCCCTGTCTGTTTTCAGAGTTTATACCAGTACAGCCCTTTAGAGACTGCACAAAGGTAAACTCTGGATTTATGCATCTTATTGTGACAGCAGGAATAATGATGAAGACATCCACTGAATCTTAATGATTAGGTGATATAGTTAAGGTGTATTGCTGCAGCTTTTCTGATTTTAAACAAGGATTTAATACCAGATGTTGCCTTAAAGGGAACCCAATGCATCAACCTCTATAAATCACAAATAAACTGAGTTTCTCAGTTCCAATCTTGAAAAATGTGAACTCATTTCAGCATAAAAAGTTTATTGTAATGATCAATTATTTTGGAGATGGAACGATGGTAAACTTTAGCAGGATTGGTCGTCCTACCAAAATTATTCCAAGGGAGCACTGACGATTCATCTGGAAGGTCACAAAGAAAAAATACCGTCCAAAGCTCTGCAGACCTCATTTGTCTCACTTAAAGTCAGAGGCTCTACAAAAATGGCCTTCATGGAAGATTTCCAAGGCCACAAAATACTGCTGCCCAAAAGGAACACAAAGGCCTGTTTCACATTTTCCAAAAAACATTGTGATGATTCCCAAGACTTTTGGGAACATATTCTTGAGACAAAAGTGTGACGTTTTGGAAGGAATGTGTCCCACTAAATCTGCCATAAAACGAACGCCACATGACCAAAAGAACATCAGCTGACAGTGGGATCATCTCAGGCTGCTTTGCTGCCTCAGGACCAGGACAATTTGCTGGATTGATGGAACCATGAATTCTGCTCTACAGCAGAAAATCTTGAAGGACAATTTCCAGCCGTCAGTTTGGGAGGTTAAGCCCAACCACACTTGGGTTATGGAGCAGCACAACGATCTAAAGCACACCAGCAAGTTCACCTCTGAATGGCTCAAAGGAAAAGGAAAATAAAAGAAGCTTTTGCAGTGACTTAGTCAAAGTTGGGATTTAAGTTTGATTGAGATGCAGTGGCATGGCCTAAAACTGGATGTCTATGCTCAAAAACTAAACTATTATAATACCAAATGTGGCTGAATTTAAGTAATTCTGCTGAAAAGAGTGACCAAAAACTCCTCTACAGTGATGTAAATGGATCATGGATTGTTAATGTAAATGTTTGATAACAGTTGTTGCCACCAAGGAGGCTTAACAAGTGATTAGGTTTCATTAGAGAGTATCTCTCCTTTCATAAGTGAAATCATTATTTGAAAACTGCATTTTGTTTTTACTCAGGTTATCTTTGTCTGAGTCTAAGTACACAAGAGTGTGCAAAAATTGAACTTGTGAATACAAAACATACATAGTGAATTTAAAAGTACAAAACAGTAATATGCAGATAAAAATATAATTTTAACTAATAATTAAGTATTCCTTTCTGTAACCTGTAATCTGTGTTATAGACCATAATAAATATACGCACTTGACTTTCTTATGTTTCTTTTTTAATCCTCGGTGATACTTCACTGTTTTCATGAAGGGCTAATGTTCCTCTCATTTTTGCAGTCAATTCAAAGATTACATTGCCAGTGCCAGTACTAACACTATTATAATAACACAGCAAACTAAAACAGCTCTGTTTTGCTGTCAGTTGTCAAAGAAAAATAAGTTGCCTCAGATTCATGTTTGCTTGTTCAAAGGTTTGCCTAAAAATTGCGCAACTTTTCAGTGGAAACAGGAATAAACTTTCTCCTGTGTTGAAACACTGGCAACTCCTCTGATGTACATGTCGGTTTTGAAGAGATCTGTTGACAAAAATAGGCCTGAAAGTGAAGACTCAACTATCTACAGAAACTGACTCACTGATTAGAATTATCCTTATAGAACAGAGACTTTTTCAAAAACTGGAAATGTCTTGAAAGAAGAGACATGTCCACATAATACATGCTTGAAGTATAAAGCTTTTTTAATTTATAGGTTTTACTCATGATTTGGTCTTTCACAGGAAGCAAAAATGCAAATGCTTTATGTGACACAAGTGGACATTTCTGTTTCCACAGGATTTCAGGGAAATTGCATCATCAGTGTGAGCACCTATATAAAAGGTGTGATTCTTCAGTTTGCTTTGGATCATACAAGTGTGTGTTTATACAATTTCAAGAAAAAAAGACATTAGCAATTACCTTAGAGATGCAATTGTAGCTGCCCATCAATCTGGGAAAGGTTATAAGGACTTTTCTAAACTTTTTAAGTCCATCATTCTACTGAGAGAACTTATTCACAAGTGGCAAATATTTAAGACAGCTACTTATCTTTCCAGGCGTGTGATAGTTAAAGAGCAAAAAGCCAAGATTTCTATAAAAATATTGCAACACAGCTTAGGTTAGCAAGATTGCATATTAATCCACCACAACAGTTCTGGAACAAAGCCTCTTGAACAGATGAGAGGTTTAGCCATAATGCACAGGGCCATACTTACAGTATATCAGTATGAACCCCTGATACCAACAGTGTAGCACGGTAGTAGAGAAATGATGATTTGGGCTTGCTTGTTAGCCACAGAACGTTCCGGTTGAATCAACCATGAACTCCTCTGTAAGCCACAGTATTATGGAATCAAATTTGAGGTAAGCTGTCCAACACCTCTGTCCAACAGTATACTTACCACAAGCACAGCAACACATCTACTACAAAATGGCTAAAAAAAGAAAAGAAAAAATAAAGGTCCTTTAATGGCCCAGTTAAAGTCTAAACCTGTAGCTAATTGAAACGCTGTAGTGAAACCTTTACAGTGCTCTATATAATCAAATATCTGCAAACCTTACGCAACGTGCTGAAGCAGAAAAGGGTCAAAATTCCTCAACGAAGATATAAGAGACTGATAAAGCCATGCAGAAAATGACTGCTGAGAGTTACTGCAGCTGAAGGTGGTTCTACAAGCTGATGGAGCATGTAGGGTACTTACCTTCCAGTTTGGCTTCAACGATTTAACACAAAATTGAAGTGCTGCATTTGTTGTGTGTTTTTCTGCAGTTAAGATTAGAAGTAAATACGTTCAGGGTAATTATCAGAACATTTTTATGTTGACAAGGGTTTATATTCTTCTTACTGTGACCATATATAATAATAAGAATTTGGTTTGTTCCTAGTCTTCTTTTTATGCATAAATATGTTTCTGTGTGTTTGTCCAGAGTGTGTGCGGTGTTTTGGTTCTTTCGACCTGACCACTGGTGAGTGTAGTGAAGACCTCGGTGAGGTGGACCTAGATGACTGCTGTCAGAACTCTCAATACGGTTACGAAGCAGAAGATGGATCATGTCATTCCTGTGGGTCAGTGTACACAGAGTCACTTCCACTGAGTGGCACGGCATGGGTTGGTCCAGCGTATTCAGGAGAGTGTTTCCACCACCAGTTGAACTCTCAAAGGGCAGACGGGGTAAACCTAAATGGACATTGTTACATCATATTAGTGCGATGACAAATGTGACACACCCGTATGTCTCATGCTTGTCTCAAGCAGTGACGTGTTTCTGTCCCTCAATACATGGACTGTGTAGTGTGTCACCAGTAGCTCCTCCCTAACCGTACTGTACCATTGTCTTATGGACCTACAACTGAAGGGGGCTCAGGAATGGTGCACAACGGGTCAGTAGAATGGGCCCCTTTTGAATGGAAAAACATAAAATTAGCATACCAAACTGCAACAATTTGTGCCGTACCGATCAGTTGAAACGAGGCAATCGAGGCACCCTAGAGCAGAACCCATTTTAATTTACAAACTGTCTCGTCCTGAAACCAAACACTTTTAAAAATAAATTTTTCTTTCAGTCCACCTACATGGTCTCCCTGGTCGGCTTGGTCATTTTGCAATGTTCTGTGTGGAGAGGGCGTGAGACAGAGAAGCAGGAAGTGTCACGGCATTGGGGAATCAGAGTGCGAGAACTCTCAGGACAAACTGCAGACAGACGTGTGCAACGGCACCTGCTGCGATGGTATATAAATGCACAAACGATGGATGAAAAACACACTGAGACACTCTGCTGGGACTCCTTAATGTACTATTTATCCTTGTGTATATTTGAATTAGATACAGGTTGGGGCTTATGGAACCCCTGGACTCCATGCTCGGTTACCTGTGAAGGAACTGGAACCCGAATGAGACAGAGAGTCTGCTCCAGTCCTCCTGAATGTCGCTCGGCATGCATTGGCTCTTCAGAAGAGAAAGAGTCCTGTGAGGCAAGCAACAGGTGTCCAGGTGAGGTTGGTTTCTATTTTCAGCTGTGAGATAATTCCATGGTTGTTGTAATGTTCAGATATATCATCAAATGAAAAAGGTTCAGGAAAGCCAACCGAGACATCTATATCAATGGATCCCAACCCTGGCCCTCACGGTCCACTGTACAACATGTTTTCCCTGTTACCACACCAGAGAACCAGGTTTGGTAACAACTGATCTAAATGGACCCAGAGCCTCTTGTGACAAGATCAGAATTTATTCCACCATTTAATGGAGTTCAGTAAAGGTTGTCACAATCTCTGAATTCTGCTTTTTTTGTTTCAGTCCATGGAAGTTGGTCAAGTTGGGCAGCTTGGTCACAATGCTCTGGTTCATGTATAAATGACCAAAACGTGCCCTCAAGAGCACGACAGCGCACCTGCTCCAACCCAGCCCCCTCTACTGACACGGTACCACCGGGCATTAACTGTCCTGGTGATGCTTTCGAGACGCAGGACTGCAGCGAGCTCCCCAATTGTCCAGGTAAGAAGGGAAGCCCCCTGATGACCCAGTCTGTTATGTAGAGGTAGGAAGTGGGAGACTAAGACTGACTTTTTCCTTTAGTGGACGGCAACTGGGGGTTCTGGTTTCCACCTGGCCCATGCTCTGTCTCTTGTGGAGAGGGTCTGCAGCTATCATTAAGGCGGTGTGACAGCCCCAGCCCTAAATATGGTGGCAAATTGTGTGAGGGGCCGAGCACTCGGAGCAGCGTCTGTCAAAGTCCCTGTCCTGGTAAGCCACAAACATACACTTTTAAAACTATAATACTCAAATGTAGACATTATGTAAATATCATTCTGTCTTGCAGTTCATGGAGTCTGGTCTGGCTGGTCAAACTGGGGCGACTGTTCGTCTTCCTGTATTCCACCTGGCAGAAGTTCAGTTAGGACCCGACATCGATCTTGTTCTAACCCTGCACCATCGTTGAACCCACCTGGTAATGGATGCCAATATGACAATTCCCAAATGGAACATTGCAACCATCTACCTCATTGCCCAGGTATACCTGCATGCCTCTTTAAATATGACCACTAAAACATAACCAATGACATCCACAGGTGTCTCGACAGAACTGATGACATCCGTCTGCTGGTTAACCAAAGAGTCAGCGATAACCTTAAGATGTCCCTCTTGAGGTGATAACACCCAAGGGTCCAAATGAAGACATTAAGGACTCCCTGGTGTCTATTTATCAGCATCCGGTCATTTCCAAGGGTCTGAATAGATGTAATAACTTGTTGGTGTTCACAAAGGCAAATCAAGGTTTCTATCTAAATATCAGAGGTCCATATAGAGACAACACCTGATTCAAATGGTCTGAATAGAGACTTGAAAATCCCAATAACTTCCTAAGGACAATGATGACTCGCAGATGTTCATGTAAGCCCCTTTAGCAAAACACTTAAAGCCAGAACTTGGATACCTTTTGATCAGTCAAAAATCTATCTTTTTTCCAAGAGATTGAACTAGGAAGAGGGGTTATACAGACGATACTGGCATCATTTGTGAAAGTTCACTTGTATGTGGAACATTGTTGCCTTGATTGCTGATTTATGAATGGCTGGATGAGCTTGTCTTTATGGCTTTACATAGGAAGTGTTTGGTAAACAAGGCAATAGATGCGTTAATAACTTCTAGGTGTCAGCTTATGAAAGTAATGATCCCTGGATAGATCTTACTGATTGCCAGATATTCAGAGAGGACTCAGACGTGGACACTAAAAGCAATGTGGATATATCTACTATCAGGAGTCCAGAGGACAACTTCAATATTTCTATATGCTTGACTGAAAAAGGAAATATATATAAAAAGCATGGACAGTAGAGACGGTGGAGTTTGACTCTCAGGCATCAACTTAAAGGCACTGCATACAAGAGTTCAGCCTGAAGTAATCTGCAACTCTGTTCACAGATATCCAGTTAAATCATAGTTACTCCTGGAGGTCTGTAAAGAAAATGATAGCTCAGATGTGAAAAATTTAGGAATCAGGGATGTAATTGGGGGAAGCATATTTCCTATTCATAAACCTCTCTCTCTTTATTAGTGGATGGCAACTGGGGTCCTTGGTCAGCCTTCACTCCATGTCCTGTTACATGTGGAGTGGCTCTTCAGGTCTCTGAGAGGAGATGCAACAACCCTCCTCCCAATCATGGTGGTCGTCCATGTCCTGGAGACGACAAACGAACCAAACTTTGCTCAACACAAATCCACTGCCCAGGTACAGCAGGTTTAAGAATTTTCGAATAGATTTAATCTGTTGTATCTTCAGAGTCTGTTTCTCACGTTTCCTGTCTCACTGGTATGATCCGTCTGAAATTAAACAGATGTGACTTGCGTTATAAGAGCTGAAGATTTGGTGACGTTGTTTTCAAACTGACCTAAACAAAAAGTACAACTCTGAGAATTTTAAAAAGTAATACCTTAAAAGGGCTGTCGTGTAAATACATCAAAATAACATTAAATATTGAAAAAATGAAGAGAAATGTCATTTATCAAGATAACATTGTTTGTTTACAGTGAATGGTGTGTGGGCCGAGTGGTCCGACTGGAGTGACTGTACATATGCGTGGGGAGGGAGGGACATCCGGTGCTTGAAATCAGGTGGCAAGCAGACTCGAAGCCGCTCCTGTCTACATCGAGCTCATAATGGCTCCATCTGCAGCGATGGGAAGTTGACAGACACTCAGGTCTGCTACAATGTCGATAAGTGCTATGGTGAGTGATGGTGTCCTTCAACTTTAGATCGATCTGACAGATTGATTGATGACTAGAGCCATCATGTGGAGTACAAAACCAATGTGAATAGTTGCTTGAAGTTATCCATACATTTTATGGGTATTTGATGCCTGTAGCTTTCTGAAAACTAATTTTATGGTGCATGGTAGTTTTAGGTCTCTGGAACAGCTTTACTAACTACTCACGTTGTGTGTTACAGTGAAAGGATCCTGGGACGGCTGGGAACCTTGGAGTTTATGTTTACCAGCCTGTGGGAACAAGTCGAAACGTAGCAGGTTCAGAATCTGTAAACCTGACTACAGCGAGTACAGGTATGTTTTAAGTCTACAAGTCAGTATTAACGCATTACGAGTCCTGATTCCAAGCAAAATATGTTTTACTAAAAAACAAAATGTGTTTTCAGTCAAACTATTGGTCGTCAGCGGGAGCCAGCACATTTCCATGGAAATCCAAAGGCCGACTGTGGCGCGACACCTGATGGAGGGAAGAAGTATCAAATTCAATACTGCCTTAATGTCCCTCCCTGCACCTAATAATGTATTCGCTGACACCTTCAACAATGTCAAAACTTGCTTTATTCATGAAAGCCATGCAAAAACTGCATTTTGAAGTCTGTGTTTTCTATTAAAAACTTTACTCAATACATTTTCTGCCTGACCTTTTGTGATTTTTATCATACATTATACATCCAAATTAGATTCTTTATTGTTGCAATAGCTTTAAAACTTATAATAAAAAGGAAACGCAAACGTTTTCATTTTTTATTTACTGCCCCCTAGTGGACATTTCCAGGATGTAGCCGTTCCAGTCGATAATCCCACCTAAGAACTCGAAGAAATGTCACTCTTTAAGATCAAATCCAGCAACAAGTAATTCTGCTCGAGCAGCTACACCCAATTGGGGACGGTTTTTAGGATTATGTGTGTATCAGGTACTATCAGCTCTACTTTTGGTCTCATTTTCTTGTTGCTCAATTGTAAAATTCTCAAACGAGACATCCTTCGAGATGCACGTTTCAGGCCTGGTATGGAGTAAAGAGAGCACTGCTTCAATCCGTTAAAATGAAGAAAAACTTGAGACAAAAATCTAAGCTCCATATGTCAAGTCTGTCTATGTTCCGACCCTAAATCTGCATATTTGTACAATACGAAAAGTATTGCATAAATTCAGTAAAATTTACCATAAATTATGTTGCGAAGAATTGCTCTAAAAACCAAAATCACATTTGCTGTTAAAAAAAAGTAAACAATATTCTTAAATGACCTACTCGGCAGTTTATGATAAATGCTACTTTTTTGTGCAGGTTTCAGAAATAACTAACTTACAAGAAAAATTTTTAAAGAAAGAAATCTCAAAGGTTTTGTTTGAGTATTTTCAGTCAAACTAAATTTACACAAACCACTAAAACTTGATTTAATTTCTAACCAACTAATCTAGCATTTAAGTCTACATGCATTACAGATAAAACCTCTCTCATTCTGTGAAGAACCCTTACTCTAATCACTGGGCGAGTAAATAAAATTAAAGCACCAACTGATTCAAACGAAACAAAAGAAAAAAAGACACCACAGAGATGTAACCAGCTTTGTGCTGCTTCTGCCAGCTTAAAGCTCTTTATTCAGTTTAAAAGACATAAAAGAGACATTCAGACACATGTAGCATCCGGCTGCATCTTTCCCAACACGTATACATACAGGATATCTCTAGGTAACGTGTTTCGTAAGGCACAAGATAAATTAAAAAGATGGAGGAGAGGAACCACCTTTAGAAGACAAACTCAGCCTCAGAGGCTCTTCTAAGCTGACAGCTTCCAAGAGAACATAACGCTTCTTACAACACAACACAGAACAAAGGCAAACAGCTGGAAAAGACGTAAAACAATTCACACACACATTTAAAATACTTTCTTGATCCTCGATGTAAACGCAACATGCAGAAATCGACAGGTTTTAGGTGTTTAGAAGGTCAAAGGTCAACCTAACATCCTGGTCGCCGTCAACGTAAAACTACTGCTTCTGTAGTGTTAAACACAATAGCAGCAGATTTATCTAAAGAGTTTCATACCAAGACCTACATTATGTTGCTGCTGATACAGTTCCCTTAGAAAGTAGAGCTGTAAAGTAAAAGCACTGCTCAATATAACATATGTATATAATAGAAAAAATATTAATAATTAAATGTCATCTTCTGAGTTTACTTTTAAATACAACATGGAAAATAAAAAGTTAAGACTGAATGTTTCTATAGACAGAATGTGAACAAATCTAAGTACTGGCAATAGACTTTATTATAGAATAAGTGACAACCAGGCCCGCTGTGAGCGTTATGAGTCTTACATTGGTGTTTGGGGGGAAAATCATTCCAAATTTAGATTTTTTACATTTTTAAAGCCACTATGTGTAGATTTAATCAGGAATGAAAACGGCAGGTAAATCTTTCAGAAAGTCTCCATAATGCTTCCAGTCTAAATGAACTGCTTGTGCATAGAGTAGGAGTAGGACGGGATCTGAGGCCAGAGTAGCATGTGCCTCCCAGCATGCTGCTGTGCACTGAAAAAAAGTCTCTCTAAACATTAACTTTGCCTGTGAGGCAGGCAGTTTGGAATGATTTTTGGTTGCAACTCCCAGCAGTCTGATCATACAGAGCAGTGCTGGCAATGATGACTGAGCACATTAAGATCATCAGTTTGCTGAATTACTTGTAGAGTCTTTCCACCCATGTGTAACTACTGTGCAAATTCATGGAACAGGTGCGGCCATAAACCCCTGTTCTAAATTAACCCCTTAATCCCAGGTGCATCTTTATGAGCGTGAAACTGTTCCCAGTTTTCCATGCATTTAAAGCGTTAGCACCAGCGCCACCTACAGGCTTAACTCAGTGTTACTACAGTGCTTTGAATCCTACCAGGTGTTTTCGTGTGGATCGATATGAAGTGATGCTGTGTTTGTGAACATTTTTAAAAGTGATGAAGATAATTTTTGAAAAACTCCATTTTCAGCTGGACCAGGCCTAAATTAAAAATGAGCCATCATTCAGTAGTTTCCATCAAAGCCTTGAATTAAAAGACAGGGTTCCTTCACATTTTCCATTTCAAAATGTAAAACTTTTCCAAATTAGATTTCCAAGATTTTCCTTTTTAAAATCACACTCTGAACATTTTAGTACAAACTGTTTACTAATTAGGATTGTATTATCTGTATGTTCCACAAACCATGAAACAACATGATGCTAAAGCTGGCTTCAGAATCAAAAGGTAGTTACTCAGATATTAGAACATCTACAACAACTTTGATCAGCTCTATTTCAACATATAATCTATAAAAACCCAGTTTTACTCTGTAAAAACTCAAAATAATGAGGCCAAAATAAAAGTAGTTGCTTTTTTTGACTTCTGAACAAGCCTTAGTTCCCCGTGGGCTCTCAATCGGTAACACAATACATTCGTCACACACTCACCTTGTGATTTGATAAAAACTGTTATACAAATAAAAATAGTCTGATTTCTGGATTATAGATAATACAATAGGGAATACAGTCTGGAAATGCCTATCCAAACTTAGAAAGTGATGAAAATGTTTTCAAGAGTTTTAATAACACCACAGCAACACTGAACTTAAGCAAAGTTCTTAGAGAACAATTTCAAAATTTCATCATAGTTCAATTTAATCAAATGTAAAAAAAAACTTTTGCTGTGACTAAACTAAACCAGAAAAATAAACATTGATAATTACTTTGGGAAAGCATGGGATGCATGTAGGAACAGCTGAGGAATCTACACATAGCGGCTTCTTCATGATGAAGAAATTGAAGGGAATTTTGGAACTTTTTGAACCTGGTAGAAAATCCGCAGCGGCTGTTTAGTATTTGAGCATACAACATGATCAAAGGGGGAAACAATCTGGCTCCACATCAGTAGACCAGCTTTATTATGTGACAGCCTTTTTATTAGTCCTTTACAAAATAAAATAAAAATGATCATTTAGCCGTCTTTTTGCTGCAAAGTTCAATTTTAACAGGCTTGATCTGAATGGAAAGATTTCCCTTTATAAAACAGTTATCTCTAAACTCTAACGACGTTATGGCTTTTCCATTCACTTCTCTGGTTGTAATGTTGACACTTAATACTAATGATTGCTATCAGGTTTTAAAATATTCATGTGCAAAGAGTCACATTCCATTTTTAAAAAATGTAACACTTAGTAATGGTCTTATTTCATTGTAACAACAGTGTTCCTGCAAACGTTATTAAGCAAACTAACCCCATTTAACACAACTTTTGTGAGTGCACTTCCTCCTCTTTGGTTCTTTCACTCATGCTTGTTTAGCTGTTTCTTTACAGTGCTAAAAAGCCAACATGTTGTGTTTTCTGAACTAAAACAATAAAATACTTCTTGTCTCTTTGGTACAACTACACCCCCATTCCCCCACAAACCCCTCCCTTTCAACAACTGTCAAGAATGTTTGGATCAAAATAAAAAAAAAAATAGAAGAAAATCAGATTAAATTACACACAATCCTTTGGCCATTAAGACACCTGCCTCTGATATGTGCAGAATATAAACCATCTTTCAGTTTGTCTGACATCATTTTACACTATATACAAACATACATATATAGTGTATGTGGCAACAGAAAATAAACCGCTCTAGCTTCTATAAATATGTGATAAAACCTCCATCTCAGCACATTAAGTAGTATATATGTTTTTACATTTCTGCATTTCTTTACTCACTTCTTAAAGGGAAGCCTTGCCTTGCGACTGATGTGATTAATGAGTGTCTAAAGCTGCTTTTCTCTGACTTTTACACATTTAAAAGGCGTGAGGATTATAAAAAAATGTACTGTGGACATAAGTGAAAGTGTGGTGATGATTATACACTTAAAAGGCGATGAAGACTTCTTATAGTGGCAATCTTCAGAAGCCGTCTAGACTCAGCTCAAACCTGCAGCACAAAGACATTTGGTTAAGGTTAGAAGTGAACGCTTTTAATTTTACCTCACAAAGAGCTCCGTGGAAGAAGTTAGGTTCCATGGGTCCCTCAGAGAAGGTCAGAGATGCTTATTCAGTCTCTAAATGGCCCAGAAACAAATGGACCTTTGGGAAGTAAGGTCAACCCAACAGGCCGAGTGACTGATGGTTTGTTATGAGACTTTAACTGTGAACCACTGCACAAAAATGGAAATATGAGAAAACTGGACTTCATGGGGCCTCTATTTGTGCTGAGGTCAAACTACACACCGGTAGACTCTCTTTATCAAGTTATATAGGGGCATTAGAGTAAAGGGGGCTGAACACAAAAACACAACATTTTTCAGGTTTGGAATAGTGAAAACCTTATTTTCCTTCTACCTCAAAATTATGTGTGACTGTGAGTTGGTCTATCACAAAAAACCATCAATAAAATAGTACATTGCTCTTTGTGGACAGAAATATATGTGTAAACATTCAAGAAATCTGTTGTTTGGTACAAAATTGTAAATTCAATCAAAACAACTAAAAAACCACTGGAAGCAGAGGGCATTTAGGCACATTGATCACAGCTATTAAAATTCATGGTAAAATGTAATAACTCCCTAAAAAAATCCAAATATTCATACATTCTATTCAGCATTTTTGCTGGTCTGAAAAAACAAACAAAACCCCCTTTTTCTGACTCAGCGAGAGCCTCTTGTGGCCAAACAGGCAATTGCCATATATGGAGTGATAATGGTTCCAGAACATACAGCCACATTGTTTTAGAAGATAATTTCAGAAAACTGATTGTTTTGTTGAAAAAATAAAAAAGAAAGAGAAAAACACTGTAAAGCGATCATGCCAAATCAATTTTGTGTTATTAGCAACACAAAAACCAGTGGAGTGAGCGCTCTTACTTTCCCACAAATCCATCTATGCTAGAAAGGTTTGGTAAATCCTCTGTTCGAAGCGTTCCTGGTCACAGGATTATGAAACAGGACTTCTGTTAGTGCAAAACATCTGCAAAATGTGTTATTAAATAAACCAATAATCACTCTATCCAAGTCTTTCCTCATGGATTGCTTGACCCACATAAATGCATTTTTTTAATGTCTAAGCCAAGTAAAGGGATGTATTTGACTGTAAATGCTACCTTATTGTGTATTTTAGCCTTCCAGCACATCTCCAGTAGTAGCTGGATTTAACTTTCAGGGCAAAATAATGTACTGTGGTACAAAAATGTAACTGTAAACACACTTGTGTAAAATAGCAGGATTTTCAGCTGCTTCCATTCACTGCTGGACACCTCAATGATACAAGAGGCTACTAGTGGTCAGAGTGAGAGATGAAATAAAAGTCTTTAAAACAGTATCCATGTCAAGTATTGGGGGGGGAAAAAAAACGTACCATTGTGTCCAACCTTTGGCAATTTCCTCATGATTTAAATCCACCAGAACCTGATGAGAAAATAAAATAAATGATATATATATTTAATTGATTAGGCAAGATGTGAAGCCAAGAAACATGCAAACTGACCCAGCAAACTCAACTGACTCAGCAAATTTTACGACCTCTTTAAGCAAGTACGTAATAAAAGCATTATAATTAAACAGCACCTTTCCAAGAAGACCTTTGTGTTTGGAAAGAAGACCTCCGCTGTTTTTCACCGCAACATCCAGAGTGCGTCTATGGAGCTCCATGAGCGAAACGCTGAACTCAACCCTGACCAAGGAGGAGACACCCAGCTTCACATCAGCTGCAATGCAGTCAGTCACAGTAATGAAATGTGTTTTAACATGTTGACTCACGTTTCATCAAAGATTGGATTCTGTGTTTTCTTAAATGTGTGGGTTTTCCTCCTTCCTGACCTCCTTTTGTCAGGCAGCAGGTAGAGACGGACGTAAGGGTTTGAGCCGTGATCGGTGAAAGCGATCAGGTTTCTGCAGGAGTCGGCAAAACGATTATTAAAAAACAGTTTTCCGACAAAAAAAAAAAAACAAAACATGTTGCTGTGATTATTTTTACAGTCCCATACTTGCAGGAGTGAACCACCACAATGAGCTTGTTTCTCTGCGTGCTGTGCCGGATGGTCAGCTGGATCTCGCCCAGAGGGCTGTGACTGGGACCTGAACCACTTCACACACACAGAAATCAGGTTACAATCTATGGCCGGCTGCTTAAAATATGAAGAAAAAAAAAATCAATGTCCACTTCCATGTTTGTCAAAAGTTTCAGATTTAGAATGCAAAGTTGACCAATCCCAGTGTACAGTCAGGCGTCAATGAATCTTTTACATCCTAATTTTTTTAGAACATAAAAGAGAGTGAAAAGATCATTTTTTTCTTAGTATGAATAAAAAGCTAGAGTGTGGTCAAGACAAAGCCTGTTATTTTCATTAGAATAACCTAAAAAAAAAAAATATTTTTATCCTGTAGAAGACTCGTTATTCGAACATTGTTCTTCATTAAATGTATGTTCAGGACCCCGAGGCCATCGTGATTTATTTAGATGCCTGTCAAAACGTCTTTACGTGAAGGATCTTTATCTGATCGTTCAGAACTTCGTCAGTTTTTGATCTATGAGTTTTAAACAGATTTAAAGTGCAACTCTGAATGCAAAGTTATCTTTTCAGCTACAGCCGCACATTTCTTTAGTATATCACCATCTCATTATTAGTGTGTGTTACTTGAATGTGTTATAAAATGGCACTATGTGCCAGGAAAATACATAATACCACCCCTTTAAAAACAGAACAAAGGTCTGAGACCTGAATGAATGAGGGTATTAATTAGCTATACTTACTTCTGCAGCTGCTGGACTCTCTGCTGCAGCTCCTGAACAGCATAGGGGTTGGAAATATCCGAAGCAATGCTGGGCGTTGGCTCCTTGCCTCCATCCAGGAACTGCTGAGAGCCGGAGATAGCCAGGTAAGACGTGCTCTTCCCGGTTTCTGCTAAGCTTTGACCTCCTCCGCCTCTTCCAACACCAGCCTGTTCCAAGTCTGTGCTTCCCACGGACTTCACTGCGGGTTCCGACTCCTTCCGCCGGTTCGACAGGTCCTGAACGGAGGCGCGGGGGACCTCTGAGATGTTGGAGGGAGGCGTGCTGGCTTCTGAGGAAACAGAGGGTCGTGGGGTGGGGGTGGCAGAACTGGACTTGCAGACCTGAACGGATGATGGAGTGGAGTTAGATGGCGAGGATGTCTCCTTATCCAGAGACAACACCTGACGGAAATAAGAAACAAATGGGAAAAAGAAAACAGCAAAAAGCTCAATAAAAATGTAAAAGTTCAGAATAAAAGGTGACCGATGTCCATGATGTTTTACCCGCAGAGCTATCTTCATCTTGAGGGTGCAGCTCGGTGCAGAGTTCTTGAGGGGGAAGCGCTGGCTCAGAGTCATATCCTCTGCCTCTAATAGGCGGGTCAGAGGCAGAGCCAACGTCCCCAACGAACACTCGTGCTTTGCATCCTTCACCTGAAACACCCAGGGTTGGAAAAGCTCAGCAGAGGGATCAGGAAAAACTCCTGGAGATACAGACTGGAAGGATACCTCCTCACCTCGATCTCCAGCTCCTGCCGTTTCGGGTTGTGGATGAGGAAGGTGAAGTTTTCCTCCCACACTGGTTCATTGGTTTTATATTTGGTCTGGAAGAAGATGCAGATGAAAGAAAGACTGAGTGAAAACTTTAAGAGGGGAATTCAGACATTGTACCGTAGCTTAGACAACCAGCTAACGTGAGAGGCAGTGAGGAGTCTGGACAACCATTATTTAGACCAACACCACTTACTATCACCTCCAAAACTCCCTTTACATCAACAAAGTATGCATTTGTTCCATGAAACGCTGTTGACTATAACCGAAATGTAAAACGCTGATGATCAGAACACAGTTATCATTCAACTAAGCAAGCTAACTCTGCAAACCAAATGTGGTCTCACCTTGCTCTCAAAGGACTTGTGCCCCACTCTGAACTGGACAAGTGGACTGGGATCACTGGTCACCTTTTTACCGGACTGCAGGAGAACAAGCATAGGTTTTATGAAGAAACGGAAAAAATGAGAAGCTTTGATCAAAACAGCGGAATCTGAACAGCGACGGAGCCAATCATGTCTACCACTTCAGTTTGAATAAAAATGCACTCAATGTCCCAAATGGCTTTTTTTTTCCTTAAAATAATCCACTTGTAAACACATAGGAGCTTCAACAGTAGGCCTGTCACATTAAGCAATGAATCAGTTAAACACATGATAAATTAAATATGAACATGGAAAAAATAGAAAAAAATACATAAGAAAAGTGACGGTAAATTAAAAAAATTATTAAACAAATACAAAAAAATTTGAAAAAATAAATAATGAAATAAAGGCAACTAATAAAACAAGATTGGATATATAATGGAAACTTAAAGATTAGAGATAATGTTAAGTGTTCTTTATAAAATTAAAGTTTATTGATCTTTGAGAGGGCGAACTTGCATTAGTATGCCATTATCAACATATTACTTGAAAATGGTCTCAAATAAACATTATCATCATTTATCACAACAATTTCTGGGACATTTTCTCGTCCAACAAAATTTGCTATTGTGACAGGCCTATTCAACAATGCAACGAAAACTTAAGTTGAGCTCATCAAGGGTTATGTTTGGGCTGTAATGACAGAAGATTTGGAATAGAAACTTTGGGAAAGAACAGGTAAAAGTCCCATGACCCAAAAAGTCCAGAAAAAACCCCACCAGATTTATTTCAAAGAAGAAATTCAATCAAAAAGGGTGAATGTAGCTCAGGCAGTAATGCTGTTATATACAACATAGACTGTTAGACACAGTTTTAGTCAGGCAACATGATGGTCAGTAAATGAAAGAGCCAATGAATGTGCAACTTTGACCGGATTCCTGTGAATGAAGCTTTCTACACGTGATCAGGCTGATCCTTCTGTAATGATGTGTGTTTGTGGAGATGTCTCAGTGTTGCCTTTGCGCTTGCCCTTCAGTGTCTGGGCCGTATGGGTGTACTCTGATGCTGTTACCTTGATGGCCTTATTGACCGAGGCCTTCCTCAGCCCCGACTGGTTGAACTCTAATGGATTGCGCTTTGATTTTCCCCCAGTGAAGTGAAGGCAGGAGAGAATAACACAGACAGAAACACACACACACACACACACCGGGAGGTTAATTGAGGGGGGGGAGAGGGCATGCAGGGAGGAAGAGGAGGAGAAGTTGATGAAACACACACCGTCACCACCAGCATCACCAAAGGATTGGGATGCACCCAGAGAGTGAGACAGACACAGAGACAACATGGATGATCACATGGTTAATGTCATTCCCCAGTTAAATGAAGCAACAGGCAGAGCTGACTAAACAACATTCAGACAGCAGATTTATTCTGGAACTAAGATTAACCAATGGTAAAAAAAATTATTTTGTTTTTTTTTCCAAACTTATTTAGAAACAAAGTGGCTGAAGAGCTCCCTCTAGTGGTATTCAGAACAAAATATTGACATCAGATAATCGACAGTCCAACAGTGTTCTTGTCCTAGGCATAAGAGCTTGTGTACCACCAATACGGAACATTTTAAACAAGAGATTTAGCTCAGATATTCACACATAGTTCTTACTGAAAACTTTCTAATCAGAAAATATTGGCTGGACTCTAGTCACAGCACATCATTAATAGAGTGTAACAGCACATATAGATCACGATACGCCACCTACCTTGGTATTGTTAGAGAAAATCAAATGCCAAATGTTATGTTTTTAAAAAGCTCGTTGAACTTGTTTAGGATCGGAGCAGCCCCACACCAAAGCTGCTATCCAAAGCACGCCACACCAAAGAAATGCATTGGTGTGGCGTGTTTTCTGTCGTGGCACTTAATTTTACCAGGATAATATTTATGGGATGCTATATGTCATATGAACACTATAAGATAACTGTGCATGTATATTTTGAATTGCAGACTTTCTGAGGAATCCAACTCATCTTGGGAGGACGGAAAAACTGAACACACAATGACCTCAAACCACAAACTGTAAGTAAAAGGTGGACAGAACCCAACTGTTTAAATCAGCATTTCCACTGATGACCAGCTGGGGGCAACAGCTTCAGTTGCAAAAGTTGGTCTCACTGCATTTTTTTTTTTTTTTTTTTACCTTGAACTTTAACCTTAGAGGTATCTGAAAAATCTGGAGATCTGGAGCGAGATCAAGATTGCAATGACTGAAGAGCTGAACTTGTCCATCTTTTACTGAACAAAAAGTTTAAAGAAAACCAGGGATGATGAAGGGAAGCAATCCAAAAAACAATTTGCCTTCACTGCTCTGAATACATCCCCAAACTTTAAATGCACAGTTCCTTCCTAATTAGTTTATATATTTAATACAACAGTATTTATAGGCCTTAAACTTCTCACATTTTGCCACGCTACATTGCTACACCTCAATGTATTTTGTAACATATATTATTTGGGATTTTGTGTGATAGATGAACACATTAATGTAAAGTAGATGGAAAAGGATACATCAATTTCAACATTTATACAATTTTTAAAAAATCTGATAATTGTGGCATATGTATGTAACCCCACTAAATTAAAACTTTGCAAACCCACCTTTAAGTCCTCTGTATGTTTCTACCAGCCTTATACATCTAGATCTTGACATTTTTGTAGGGTTTTGGGAGCATGCCAGACTTTTCAGATTTTTAGTTATAAAAACATTTTAGAGCCATACATACATTTTTTTCCACTTTACAATTATGCATCACTTTATGTTTGTCAATAAAATACAGTCCCAATAAAATACATTTAACTTTATGGCTGTAATGTGATAAAAAATGAAAACAGTTAAGGGGTATAAATATCTTTGCAAGTCACTGTTTGTTTGGGGGTGTTTTGTTGTTTTTGAAAGGTAATAACTAGGTATGGATCGACTGCAGTCAAGTTTCCAGTATTTATAAAGCTCAGATTGTCATTTCTCTTTAAGAGCTATATTGACAGCATGGAAATATTTCTGGTTCAGTCGTCTACTGAGAAGTAGACATGTTAATGCCCACAGTCATGCTTTATTACCTTCTTATGCCTCTTGTGCTCACTTTAACTTTCTTATCGACCATATCTTACAAATATCTAATGTGAAGTTTTCCTTGCAAAGTAAAAAGGGAAAAAAAATCTCACTAATGTAGAAGTTATGCTTATTTAATGAGGATGTGCATGCTAAATCACTCTTTATACTGGGCAGAGGTTTAGGAGGAAGACTGCTATTGATTGTCTTAAATCTAAAGTTTTCTCTGTTTTTTGTGTGTACATTTTTGGATGCATTTTTATGCCCCATCCTTCAGCTTTTAGAAGCTCCAGTAGAAACATTTCTAATGTATAATGGTAACACAAGGATTCAAACCCATGCACTAGAGAGGATTCATGCTGTTCAGGCAAACTGAGACATAATCACTCCTCAGCATTCTCCATACTGGTCTAAGATGCAGAGATCAGCTAGTGGACTCACAAATAAGGTCCTATAGAGAGAAGATGTGTTCTCACAAAACACAAGGCCCGCCGAGCGCCTCTCTTTTAAGTAGCCTGAACCCAAGTTCCCCTCGAAGACGCTCTTCAGAGCAGGGAGGAGGCACAGGGGGGAAGAAGAAGAAAAAGCAGAGGTGGCTGAGAGGAGAAAAGTGAAGCCTGTGTTTGTTCTGAACAATTACAAACACATGATGATGAGTAAATTTACATTAAGAATAAGACCTTCAGTGCTTCCAGTAAAACCAAAATAGAGTCCCTGTTCTTACATTTTTTCAGTCAAGGTTTGATGAGCTCCTCTCAAACTAAACTCAAACACAGTTGCAGTGTTGTAATTTTACAAGTTTTAAATCATTCAAGCACTATTAAATGTGATTAGCCTAATACATCAAAAATCATGAGGGACATTTTTTCTTCTGTGGAAAATAAACGTTCGTTAACAGCAGAGCTAGTAGAACTAGCTCTACTGAACCGCCAATAGGCAGCGGGTCCACTGCTTATTTCAGACCTTGAACTGTTTTTCACAAAAACATGCTGTATACTACACTGAAACCCATAAAGGTGTTAGTTTTTAGTTTATATGCATTTAATGACAAGCAGAAAAAAATAATCTGGGGTGATTAAGGGAATATGATTTGGATTTCAACTATTCCCCTGTTGATCGGTGCATTACTCATCAGAACTAAAACTACTTCCAGTGACTGACTCAAGCTGGTCTAAGTGGGATCTAAATCAAACCATATCTTGTATTACAGCAACATGAGTTGTAGTCCTGCTTGAACAGGCTCAATTGAAACTGAGTGTATTAAGTACTTTTCATTATACAGAAAGTGCAGTTTTAATGCACTGATGAGGTTTCCTAACTGGCACCTTTCTATTTGGATAGAAAGGGTCCTGTTTGCATAAGATTTTACTGAGTTTGTCGAGTAAAATTTCTTGAGATTCCTTTTTGTTTGGAATCCACTTGGCTCCTAAACAGCATAGAACTGAGCTGAGGTTTATGCATGCTACTATGACATATCTGCACACGAGTTAATAGGTTGTCAGAAGACAAAAGTGTCGACTTTTATTGCATCTCCAGTTCCACTATACTTCACTGACTGTATTACTATACGTATATTTGCTCATTTACTGTATCAACAGAAAAAAACGTAATCAAGTTTTAGAATTTTAGTTGAAGCAATCAAGCACATTAACAGAATAAGACCAATGCATTTAAATGTATATGTCAGATTTGCAACTGCTTCACCTTTTAGAAAAGAGCAGGAGAAAAGCATGAGTAGAAAAGAGAGGAGCTTAGGAGGCAAGACCGACTCTGATGCCATTTATCTATCATTTTAATTTAAAACAAAATTATTTTAAACTAAAAATAAACAAATCAAGAAAGTTGGAACCTTTAAAGTTTAGCAATATTCCTAAAAAAATAAAAGCGTATGCTCCAAGCCTTTAAAACTGATTAATCATTCCCATTTAAAGCCTCTAAAACATGAAATCCAACAGATTTTACAGAATGAGGGTCAGCCCTTTGATTCTGAACCAGACTGACTCACCGGCAGGTTTCTCGCTGAATCCAGGAAGACAATGACCACTGCAGACGACAGCCCGTCATTGGCATGAGCGCTATCCGCCCTGATGCTGCTCAGCACCTGTGAGGGGAGCGCAGAACAGATCAGAGTGACACCTTTTCCTTCATCTGGTCCATCAGAGCTCACAGCGGTACATCCTGTTCTGTGCAGTTCTACCTGGTCCAGCTTCTCAGGTGAGGACAGCAGACTCAACCACTCCAGTTTCAGGTGCAGCTTCCCTTTGGCCACATCTTCCAGAGTAAACCACTAAGAGGAGGGAAAAGTAATCAAGAATCAACACCTGATTTTACCATATCCTGCTCCATCTGTGGAGGGATTTATAAGGTCTTTCCTGACAGGATTTCTATAAGTTCCTTATGAAGTCTACAAAAACTTTATTGAAAATCAATTTTTGTTAATCAATAATAAAAAAATATAATTTATATAATAAATATTTGTAACCAATAATAAAAAATATATATAAATTATATATAAATAAACAAATATAATATAAATACATAAAAATGAGTAATATGTTTAATGGTATAATTAATATTACATAACCACCTGGAGCTTATAAACTGCATACCTTAATAAAGGTAACAAAAAGAAAAATATTGTCTTTCTGTTATTACAAAATTATAGTATTTCAACCAATATTTTATATATTTTTGTAAGATTTCTGTCCATCTCACTAAAGTTATTTTAAGAGCTTTCCTAGACCACTGTTTTAGATAATAATATAAACCATTATTTTTAGATTTCTTTTATTAAAAAGTCCACATAATTAACATACTCTTTCCTAATAACTTAAGTTAAATATAATGTCATCTTATTTTTGTGTGTTTGTTCCATACAACATAATGAGGAACATCGTCTTAGCATAACAAAACTCACAAAATCTAAATATTTGACAAAAAATACTAAATGTTGTTTAGTTTCAGTTCAACATTTTTGCATCTTTCCAGGTATTACAAAAGGTTTTAACAGGAAGTAAAAAAAAACAAAACAACAACATATTTCCTTGCAAAAACACCATGTAAATTCAAACAATTATGACTAAAAACTACGAAAAAAACAAATTCATTTGCTGAGTGAAAGAAGTGGGTGTTAAGTCACAGAAGAAAAGAAGCATCACCTCTTCCACTATCTGACACTTTTTGAGCTCAGCCATGTCAATCGTCACACTGAAACACAAATCATAAAAACATATCGGCTCAAAGAATTTTTCAGAAGGACAGATGCTATTTTTAGACTGAACAAGTAACAGTTTACGAAAGTTGGTTTTTATGTAGCTCAACATTATTTTCGGTGAAAAACAAAACAAAACAAAAAAAAAAAAACCAACCTTCCCAGTTTGTCATCTTCATTGGGGTCTTCATCAAACAGTTCAATTTCCAGACTCTTTTCTGTGTTATCGTACATTAAGAACTGAGGAACAACACATAAACAAGCGTCAATACACTCCTCAATGTCCACTTCATGAAATACTCATGGACCAAGAAAATATAAAACACTAAAAATCAACCGATGAACCTCAACAACCCTCCGTACGTACATCCTACATGAATGTCTTCAGCTTCTGGCACAACTAAAAGCAAATCCTCCAATAAGAAGGCAGGAAACTGTGGAACTCTGAGTACCGCTCACCTCATGGACCTCGTCCCACTTAGGATTTACGGTCTCTTTGATGACTTTGCTCTTGAATTCCTGCGTCCCAAGCCGCATGACTCCATACGGGTCGGACTTGCCCTTGATTAGTCCTCCCAGGAACTTGTCCTTGCCCAGCAGGTCCTGGGCCTCGAGGAAGTGGATTCTTACCAAGGCCTTCAGAGTGCAAACAGAAGAGTGGAAGTGGTAAAAGTGGTTCTCGAATGCATTAAGCATGCAATTTTCAACATTTTTAGAAAATTGTGTTTCAGTTTCCACAGTCTCCTCTGACGCTGTGGCTTGTTCCACAGAGGTCAGAGGTCATTATTTGCCTCAAACAGAGGAGTTTAAGTATCTTATTCAGGAGCAATGGCAGAAGGGAGCAAGAGATGGAGAGAACGATTAGGGCTTTATCTGCTTTAATGTGGCTGCTGTTCTGGTCGGTTATGTTGAAGAGGCAGCTGGACCAAAAGGAAAAACTCTTGATTTACCTTAAATTATCCTTACACCAACAAAACAATGTATCAGCAGAGTTCAAGAGGTTAGAATTAAGACAATCTTCATGTAAAAAACAGAAAGGCACAGATTATAAGGAGTTCAGCTTGTAGACTGCACTAAACAAACAGATCAGACACTGAAGATAAGCAGCACAGAATAAAGACAGTCTGGCAGGACTTTCTAGAAGATGTTAAATGTTTATGGTTTTATGTCAAAGTGCTGTAACTACTGTTTATCAAAAATGAGATAATACTTGACTTATATCCAACAACTGTGTGTACCAAGAAAATTTCCCTTTGGAGTGTGTAATACCTCTGGAACGGGGAAGCGGATTCTGGCCAGTTCAGCTGCTCCTACGAGAGGGATGTTGAGACGGTTTGGCAGCACCAGGTAGCTGTAGATGATGTCCTGGATGAGGCCGTTGCACAAACCGCTGAGGGCACCAAGATGGACGAGAGGGAGAGAAACACCGAGACAGAAAAATAAAGATTTTAATAAAAACAATCAACCTGTGCAAAAGAAAAGAACAAACAGCAGCAGCTCCACTTTATTTAACAACAGTACATTCAGGGTTGGTCTGACATTATTGAACCTAATGGCACTGCTTTTTAGGTCAGGCAAAGGAAGAAATTATGGAATCTTTATTTTGGGTTTTCGAGCAGCAACTGAGGCTAATTGCTATTTGCTTCCCTCATATCAGGAGGCTTTTTGACCAAATGAACGATACGCCAGACATAAGCGGTTGAAATGAGGTGGCCCGCTCTGACTGATTGATAAGGTAAGGAGCTCTGCCGTCAGGAGCATCTTCAGCTGAGGTAGTCCAGGCATCTGATAAGGATATCCCTGGAGACTTTCTGGGCATGTCCGTTTGGGCTGACAACTTGCTGGAGAAACCATATATCCCTTCTGCCACCTTTAAGCTGGAGAGCATCATGAGGAGAGGGATGTCTGGGTTTTCCTCCTGCACTTGTTACCTTTACAATCTGAGCTCAGAAAAGTGGAACATAATGGATGGATGAACTAATGGTGCAGTAAGTGGCAGAAAGTCTCAGATTCTTGGGTATTTACTGACCTAGGAACTTCATTGCCCTATGTTACCCAAAATAAGCAGGTTTATGTGTGTCCAAACAAAAATATCCCCCACAAAATAAACCCTACAGATCTGACAAGAAAAATATAATAAATTAGAACCTAACCTGACAGAAGCAATAAGATTTAATAAAAGTGTCAGCATTGTTTGGAGCCTGCTCTGATTTTTTTTTTTTTTTTTTTTTTTTTTTTTTTTTTTTTTTTTTTGTGAAACGCTTGTCTGCAATAATCTACATGTAGGCTTGTAACAGAATACAGCAACAACAACAACAACAAACCCTGAAGCTGCAAACAAACTGCAGAAACATATGCTATATAAATACAGTAGAAGAGTAATTAATTACATTTATTTCTGTTATTTCCCTGGTATAATTGTGCTCGAGTGAACTGCAAACTGTCCCGACCCAAACCCTATAGCGAGTCTATGGAGTATTCTATTAAACAAGCTGGGCTTCCTTAACAACTGAGCAGATTCACAGGTTGATGGCCTACATAATAGGCTGCCTTGACGCTGTAAATGCAGTGCAAAGACATGTTTCTTTATAAACCACCTTCTGACATTTCACCGCTTTTCCTCTAGATGGCAGCAGAATCCTGCTTCAGAACATCTAAAACCTTCCTTCTGCAGTGGATTAATCTGGGTCAGTTTTACACCAAGAATAAAACACAGATATTAGTAGAAAAGCATTAGAATAATCTGCCTACTAAAATAAATATTTCCAGACAACTAAAATTTTGCTTCCTCTCCATACATTCATAAAAATTGATATTTTCAAGCATCTCATATTCTCTTTAAGAAAAATCTTGTTATTGTCCAACACCAGGTCTTTAATATAAAATGACAGAAACTGAGCTAAACTGTTTTGGAGGGGTTTTTGCGATCTTTTGGGGATGAAATGCAATAGAGAAAATACAGCTTCCCTCACACACAGAGAGGAATAGGAGGGTGGGGCGAGTGCTGATCAAAGCATGTAGTTTAACACACACAATCACGTAACAAGTGACTTCCTTTAAACTAGTTCAACAAGAAGAGCTGCATTTTACTGGGTGGAGTCTTTTAGAGTGATTCTCTGGCTGAAAACAAACAATAAACAGAGGAAACAACTGCAGGTTTACGTAGGGGTGTGATATCTCACTTATAGCAACCTTCTCTGATTTAGCAGCAATCCTGTTGCTTTAAGTTGAAATGATTTCATTTTTGCTGAAATCTGGAGGAAAACGTGAACAAACCGTCCGCAGTCATTTTTAAGGTTTGCATGACAGGTTTGCAGGTTTGCATGAAATGCGACAGAACCTCACATTATGTAGCTTGAATGTCAGCTAAGCATTCAAAAATTTGAATATATTATATAAAAGGGTCATAATATGTTTCATTTCCCAACTATCAGATCATTTCCAAGTTTGAAACGTTGCAAAATACCTGCCAACCTGTCTGTGTGAGTGGGTGGGACCACTGCTGAATACTTGTTCTTTTCCCACAGCTTGCATGTCCAGCAGAGCAACCAGATGATCGGGTTTCAGTTTGACACCGAATATATATAAGAAGGTGTGAGAGACTAAGGCGTGTGATTACATGTGAATGTAAAGAGGCTTTAGTTGCTCCGTTTAACATAATCAGGACAAAACTCCAATTTTTAAAAAGCATTAAGGTCATTTCATCACAAAGAATAGTTCAAGAGGAACATTAGCCTCTTATTGTGGAGGTTTTATAGAGCTCATTTCTTCCTGGACAAAATGTGTTCCATCAATAGGCTGTAAAGCTATAGTTCCTTAAGGCAAGCTCCAGCATTGCTTTCTCCACTGCTTTTTAGGAATAACTGGGATGTTTTAACTTTTCTAAGCTACATAAAATGTGAAAACAGTACTTGTGATTTAACCAAGCCCTACTGTAGCTTTATTGAGAGGAAGCATTTTTTTATTATGTTACCTCTGCAGTTGAAGGCAAAATGAAACAATATTAGCATTAACAATAAATATAATACTATGCTGTTAATAAGCATAAAATACTTATTTGGGAAAACGTTAAGGATACAACCCATTCTGTGATCTGCTTGTAGATGTAATGGGAGATTCTGACAGGTTACATTCACCTTGTGTCCCCTTTTGGTATTTTTATTCATTTTCTGATCATAATGTATCAAACTACAGTCAAACTGAAGTTTTCTGATACAAATGTAGTTAGTTTAGCTCTTTGTGAAATTGTTCCACAACCCTGCTGTAAAGGCACGATTAAACTGTTGCAAGAACAGTTTGTTTTTATGATAAATATGTGGCACCAATATGCATTTTAATTGAATTTTCAATCTTCAACCAACTGCTTCAAAGTGTTTGCGCCTTTTCTCAATTTTAAGTACAAAACACAAAATATGTAAAGCAAAAACAAGAAAGCATTATGTTTTACAATGTAACTTAAGTTTGTGTGGGAAAGATTGCTGTAGAGACAGAGGTGTACTTACTTAACACCTGGAATGTCCAACATGTTTGTGAGTCCCGTCCAGTTGATGTCCAACATCTGGAAGACAGTAAATCAACATCAGTTTAATTTGATAAAATAAAAACAGAGAAACAAATGATATACAACATTATTAAATACATTTATAATATATTTATAATAGCTTTCGCTGGTTACAGCTGCAGCATGTAACCTTTATGAAAAATATGGCTTTTACATATTTGTTAAAATTATCATTATTTCGTGACAGTATAAGACAGATAATCTGTGAGAAAAATCAAGCTCCACTGCCTTCTCCCAGTGCTCCCAGTACTAACTGCAGAAATACACCACTCAGTCAGAAACAACCAATCAGAGCCAGGAGGTAGCGCTGCCAATCACCCTCATGTGCCCTGCTCACCCCCCCCCTTGCGCTCTGCTACACTACAGCTGGTTCATAACAACATAGCCTGGCGCCAATGCTACGGCGAGTTAGCAACATGGTGACAGCTTTAACAAATAAGCAATAAACATATTTTTGTAAGTTAAAATACTGCAGTTTAAATCTGTGATCAGGTTTCCTGATTCATGAATTCAGTTCCTCTTAAACCACAGGAAAACCAAGAACAGGTGCTTCAAAAAAGCACTTTATATACATTTAAATATCAAAAATCAGCAGAAATATGACAATTTTTGATGTTATTTTGTCCCACATTTAAAATCTTACCAAAGCTCTGAAAGCTTGAGAACATGTCTGGCAACATGTTATATACAAGACTTTAAAAGAAGCTTTTACTCTTTAAACGTCTGTGGCTGTAAAAATCTAACAGAGCAGCATCTCTTAAAATACCATCATAAACTATGACATTATTTTATCCAGAGTAAAACATGATTTTAGGAAAATTTCTCATCAGCTCCTCGCTGCCTGCATCGTGAGTCAGCAAACAGCAGCTGAGGAGCCCAGCTTTTAATTCAATCGATGTGCTAATCAATACAGGAGGCCAGCTCAGGTTCACAGACAGGAAGCATGTGATGAAGGGCTAAATCCAGCTCTGTCTGCAGTCTTTAGTCTAACAAGGATGAGAAATTCAAATTAATGATCATCATAACAATAATATCACATTTTCTGTCTCCAGTCATTTCTTCTGCAAGGTTAAGACGTGCAAATCGTCCTGCTCATAACTCAAAGTCTTCATTTGAGTCGAGTTCCCGTCATCAGGGTGGGACTTCATTTGTGGAAAATGAAAATCTTCATGAAGCTCAGACAGAGTTTTTTTTTCCTCACTAGCAAAATAAAAAAACCAACAAATTTAATCCAAATCCATAAATCCTTTCTATAAAATCTGGACACACCTTAAGATTTAACTCTGCAAATAGACAACTTTAGCTTGGGGAGCTGCTCCAGCTTGTTCTCGTTTGCATCACAAGTTGCCAATTATCTCTGATGATGAAACGCTGATAGGCTGCAACATGATCCCTCGCACACTGCACAAAAGAAAGGTGTTTAAACAGCTGCCATCTTGTTCAGAGCAGCAGCTGATTAACCTGCTTTTCTAACCTAGTTATTGGGCCTTTATATGAACCTAAACTGGGTCATCTGAAGAGGAGGACTGGATGGAGCAGTTATATTTGGGTGCTGTAGGGGAACGTGACCTGTTTGAAAAAAATTACGATTAACAGCAAACAATAAGTTCGTCTCCTGGCCTTACTCCACCTTTTCCAAGTCTCATTAGGTCTTCTTGGAAGTCTGAGTGACGGGTAGAGAAAGAAGTGATCACCCTTCCCCGGCTGCCTTGGCAGTGAAACACAGATGAATTAGAGCACGCATTCCGGACACACCCTGATATTCAGAAGACTGCCAGCTGCAAACTTATCAAGACTCTGTTTTTAACAGTGCTGATATAGTTTGGGGACTTCAGTTATGAAATGTTAAAGGAAAAAAGAAACTCTCAGAAAGGTTACAAAACCTAAATCTGTTTCAGGTGTGGTTCAGCAAACTGGACATAAAAACCCTGGAACAATGCAGCCCTGTCTGGTAGGTCTACACGCTCCACATTTAAACTCAACAGCGTGAAACCGTGACCTCATTCGGATACGCTTCAACAGTCCAAGCTACAGCTGGGGGGAAAAAATCTAGGATGCAAATTTTAGTTTGACTACACATGTGCATCCATTTATGTTTTTAATATCTTCCACCAAAGTAGTTCCTCACCAATTTTTCTTAAGTCTTCCCATTTAAAGAGCTGCAAGTTAAAACAATAAAAGAATCATCTGTACGGTTTTATGGACAGAAACTGGTTTGGGACGCCGCTAAGGGGTCGACAGCAGCACTGAAGGAGCTGAAACGATTTCCAACAAGTACCAGTTCTGCTCTACGTGAGAAATCTTCTGTATTCATCATGTTTCTGGGGAACAAAACAAGCTCCTAAAGAAAAAAAGCTGTAATTTTTGGTCCACAACTGAAAAAAGTGTGTTTGGCACAGAAACAGAACTGCACATCCCCAACAAGAACACGATGGTGGCAGTATCATGGTCTGGGATCACTTCTCCTCATGGAATAGGGGGTTCTAATCAAGTTGGATTAAATTATGAATAGTTAGGTCAGTTTTGAGCCAAAACATGCAGGTGACTGCTAGAAGATGAAGAAGGATTTCATTTTCCAAACATGCATCCAGATCTACAACAGAATGGCTTCAACAGATGAAAATGAAAGTTTTGGACTGGCCCGGCCTGAGTCCAGAACTAAATCAGACATGTCTTCACAACCCGGGAGATTTGCAAAAAACTTTTGAAATGGTGGTCAAATATTGCAAAGAAAAGAGATGTGGGATGCTGATAGAAAATGTTCAAACTGAACTAAAAGTCGTTTGGATGTGCACTTTATGCAGTGAGTCTGCTGGAGATTGTTTTTCTTGTATTTTTTACATTTAGAAAATCCCACCTTTTTTTCTCTATTTTTAATCAAATCTTTGTTTTCTCCTTAAATGCTGTGACAGGACACGTGGAGGGAAAAAAAGAAGAGGAAAAAGGAAAATCCCATCATTTCCAAGTTGACAGCAACAAAATGGCACAGCGGGAGATCATTGTCCCAGTTCAGAGATATTTTTGCCAGTGTCTTAAATAAGCTATGTGAGGCTACAACACTTGCAACAGGACATGAGTGTACAGTGCTGCCATTTGAACTTGCAAATGAAAATTGGACATGATACCAAACAAATCACAATAACCTCCAACTAGATAATACAATAGCAGTCTAAACAATAAAATACTGAAAAACAACATTTACATGAGTTTCTTTGCTAGTTTAATGACTTAAATTTATTACATGTCTTAGAAAATCTCAGTCTGTATGGCGAGATTTAGAGATTTTTTTTCTACTGTAGTTCTGCAAATCTTATTTACAATGTTTTCCAGGGAAACCCTCACACGTCCATGTGACCTTTGGACTCCCAAATATCAGGTGAAAGTGAACCACTGTGTTGTTGGATGTCTGCACGAACAAAAGAAAAAACAACAACAACACATCCTTGGCAAAATATAAGAGGACTTTTGTTGCTCTCCACACTCATTGGATTGGAATCCTGCAGAACGCCTTTTGGGAAACGTTGAAACCACAGTGCTGCATCCTAAACATGTGGTGATGCAAAAATAATGGCATGCATTCATGTCAAAGTGGTGAAAAAAAAAAAAAAAAATCTTCATGGAAAATTCCCAAAAGCTTAAAAAAAAAACCAATCATTTTTGGAGTAGCTTCATTATTCTATCAGCTGACTTTGAGCCAGGATTCAACATATTTTCAATTTGAAACTTCCTCATTTTTTTAGACACAAATTTCAACTTTTTTTAACGACAAGCACTGAAGTTGGCTTGTGATTCAGCTGTGCGCTAAAGGGTTATTTCACTGCTCTTTAAGCATCCCAGCTAACTTTATATTAGCTCTTGTAATTTATAACAATCAGAGTTGTAAAATCTGGACCGGCTCATTTTACACTAAATAATTTAATCAGACTAGGAACTATGGATCCATTTTAAAACCTTAACGTAAGATGGTCAAATGGCAACAAAAAGCTGTAAAATTGCCTTTTTAAAACTTGTGTTACATGTGTTCTTAATGTGTAGCTCAAAACCCAGAACGATTAATAATTCTGAGAAAAACAGAAGGCATGATGTGGCAATTCAGAGATAAAGGGCATAATTTATACATACAGAATAAAGAATATATTGAGGGAACTGAAACATTTTTCCATACAGATTCCTTTTTTCCATGCTTAGCCAAATTCAAAAAATGCTGAAAGCAAATTCCAGAGCAGGCCTGCAGTGTTTTTGCACATCCAGCTCACAGGACATTTACCAGGCTCCTGTTATTAGGTACCTGGCTTAATTCAACACCAGTGAAGCGACCATAAAAGGAGTGGGAATCAGGTGACCGACATTTTAGTTAAGACAGCTAACAATAAAGCACATCACTGCTTTGAAGTCTGTGAATGTGTGTCAGCATGTTCTGAGACAAGGAAAGAGTGTAAAGTTTTAAAAGATTATAAAATAAGCTTCCCGTGTCATCCTGTGAAAGATGTTACCTGAGCTCAAAACAAATCAAAAGCAAGGAATAAAAAGATCATCTTCCTAAAAACTGTGGTAAATATGTAAAAGTCTTAGCTCAATAGAACGCTGGCAGCTTTTGTTTCTTTCATGCTTTAGAGAAAGATCACACTAACTGGCACGCATCTGTGGCTTTAGATGTAGGCCAGGTTTTACCACAGTGCAGTAAAACCAGCCTGGCGCAGGAAGAGAAGAAAACAGATGGGGGATTCCACAGAACAGCAGTGAAAATACTACAGCTAACGACCCGTTCACGTCAGACTGAGACGCCTGTTAACAGTCAAATATAACCAGAACATGGATGGACTTTACAGGGCAGTGGGATCTTTTCTTCCAGGCTGCGGGCTTCCCATTAAAAGTGAAAACAGATGAGAGTAACTTGACTATTTTGAGAATGCATAAAGATGTAATGGTGGGTTTTTTTAAGGTGGTGGCAGAATACCTAGGTCCTAGGTTGGGCATGCAGCAGTGGCATCGTAGCCAAAACTGCATGCAATAGCCAGAGAATCTTAAGACTGCGCAGTCATGCCAGACTTATGCTAAGGTTGCAACCTCATCACAGCCACACCAGGCTGGTAGGGCCCAAAGTAAGCTATTCTAATGTTCTTGGCTGCAAAGCTGCTATGTAAATGTTGCTGCTCTCGTTTCAACAACTTGGTTCTCACCAAGCAGCTTCAACTAACAATCCAAGTTCTTTATGTCAATGAAAACTGCACCATGATCAGACCCCTAAACAATGATATCACTTTGTATTGTAAGTAATACATTCTATAGTAAAGGTTTCCAGCTGGGAAGAAGCTTACACCCTCATTGCACCTTGGATAGGCTGTGCTGGTTGCTGGGAAACTGAAGGTAGTTTTGAGTTTTTTTAGGTTACAAAATAAAAAAAAGCTCCACGATTCTTAGGAGGATTGAAGAGTGAGCAGCAGCTCATAGGGATTATAATCATTATTTATAATAATCAAAACTACTGCATGATTTAGAGCCCCACTAGGATTTGCTCACAATGATTAGTGAAAAACATGTGTCCAAATTCCTTTGGAGAGCACCTGCTAATGTGTTGGCTGAAATAAGAAAACAAAACAAAAAAAACATTTATAGTTTCCACGTAAACAAAACGGCTGAACATGATGGTGGAGGTGCAGAAACCTCTTATGTTAAAAGGGAAAATTTGGATTTGACACATGGTAGTTTTGCCACAAATCTCATGTTACATTATTATTTTTAACTAGGACCAAGTCTGGCAAGAAAAAGTGTTTCAACCATAAATGTATTGTCTTAAACCTTATGATGACTCCCTAATTTGATATATGTTGATAACAAAAGCAGGAGAAGCAAAAAGAGAGATAAGCTGGTTAACCCAATGAGACGTTAATACTTGGCTTCCTGATGAGTCGGCTATCACACCACTGCTGCAATACTGAAAGCCCAGCATCCTGTCACAACACACCAGGGCTCAAAGGGTGGAGTAGGATGGAGAAACAACACCAACAACCAAAGAACCACAAACTAGTAATATCACAATGTGGCTGATGGTTTGTGCTTCAGACAGATCATGGGACATCAGTTACAGGTTGTTTTTTAAGACAGAGATGCAAAGGTTTGACTAATATTTCTTTAAAACAAAGAGCAATGAATAAATAAATAAACTGAAAAAATATGAAAAACAAATATGAATCCAAATGTTACTCAAGCAAATATACACAAATCCATAGGATTCACGGTATATACATACTGCTACTACATACTGCTGGATAATATTACAGGAATTGTGCTGACTTTAAAGTCATTCCTTTAGGATTGGAAACTGCAGTAATCCTGTTCTTGTATCGAGTGTAAAGCTCCAGTTTCATGGCTTTGCTACAAGCTCAGACAACAAGTCTCCAGATACCAGTGACAATATATGAAAAACACTAAATCTCAAACCTCAGCATTTTGCATGAGTGGAATCTGTAGTTAGAAACTCACACCAAGGCACAATTTCATCAGGTCAAGGTGCTATTTTGAGTAGAATGTGAAAAATAAGCTGTTGATTTAAGCAGAAAACTTTTTCCAAGCTTCATATGAGCAACTATATGAGTGGAAAATGTGTAATCCTATTCTGATCATCTCAAAACATTTAGTACCCACAAAAATAAACAAAACAAACAAAAAAAAAAATAGATAAAAATGTAAGGAAAGCATATATATTTTTAGAGGTAAATCTCACTAAAAAAGGAAAAAGTCACTAGGCAGCTCCTAATTTGAGTTTTCTGCTCTTTTTCTGCAAATAACATGGTAAAATTACATGTTTGATGATGAAGGGATAATTTCTTGTTTGTGTTTAGAGCATCTGATGGTGATTATTTTCCTCTGGGTGCCTGTATCAGGAAGATAAACCATATTGGACTACAGGAAGGAAGACTGCAGTCAGGAAGTGAGGACACACTGATAAAGAAAAGATGGAGCTCAGCTGCATCAGAAGAAACTGAAGTTGAAAACTTGAGTTCAACTGAACTGTACAACACCAGGCCTTGTGCATATAGACATTTTACAGAAAATGTTCAAAAAAAATTTATCTTTTTTTGCACAATTCATATCTAGAACACAGGTTTGCTTTCCTGAAATGGTCAAACAATAAGTTTATTCCTTTCAGCCGGAGGGAGGCAACATCATAATGGTATTTAAAGTCTGCAGGTTCACTATGAGAGGATGTCAAATTCTGAGACGAGGAATCAAAGTACTCACGGGTTTCTTGAGGAAAAAGACGGACAGGGCGCCAATCAGAGGCATGTCCCCCAGGAGAGGCTCCATCACCACCCTCAGCATGCCATGAAGCTGCAGACAACAAAATATCATCAAACAGTTTTCTTTCTCACCTGTCTAAGAAAATATCGTTGACTTCTGGAGTGCCCAAGTCCTAGTTACAGTAACTGGCTCTCTGCGGTCTGTATGAAGTATCAGAGTATGCTGCTACTTCCCTTGTAGAGGACTTATTAGAGCAGATTGTGAAGAGTAAAATGTGTTACATCTGAACCTTTCCTGATTGCACAACCATAGAAATGCTGAAATTTATTTGATCAAAAACTACAGCTACATAGAACGTTTTGTGAAGCAAGAAATACAAAACATCCCGTTTTCTGTTCTGCTTCAGCTCGTTATCTCCGCCTTGGAAGGAATACGTTGTCATTCGATTTTTTTAGATAATTCACATTTTCTATGCAACAGTTTATTAACTTTTAAAGTATCAGAGCAAGAAGTCGAACCAGGGGGATAAAGGAGCATTTTTTTTCTTCCTGCTGCACTGAGTCAAACCTCAGACATGTAGACTGCCTGTCTGCAGCACCAAATTTGGACATAGCTTCTTGCTCTGAGTAATCAAAGAGCACTTTGGTCATCAAAATCAGTCTGGTGAAAAAGATTGAAGATAGACATTAGTTTTGTTTATGCCCGTTTCCTCCTGCAGCCCAGTGCTGCCTGAAAGAGGGCGCTTTATAATGTGCAGCCTATAACGCAGTCCCACTGGGAAGGAGAAGTCTATAAATAAAAGATGTGACACAAGTGAAGAAAATAACAAATGACTCATGATTTATTTTTCATGTTCTTATCTGCTGAGAATAAACTAGTTATGTTTGACAGTTGATGAAAAGCATCCACAGTCTTTTATTGCAGCTGTAAAATGAAAGTAAGAGGCAAATATTGACTGAGCTGCTGAAAAGCAGCAGCTTCTCTTCTCCCCACTCACTTTCCCTGCCTCCCTGATCTCTGAACAGCAAACATGGCCTGATCTTATGCCAACAGCTGAGTGGATAACGTCTGCTTTATCAGACGCATGTCAACACATTATGTAAAACTGCCTCTATGGGGGTCACAGAGTAATGCAGGGGTCACGGCTAAAGGAACGAGGCAGAGCATAATCCTGACTGACGACTGTGTGATTAAGAGAAGCGGAACAATTCATCGGACTACATACTGCACAGCTAAAAGGCAGAGCTGAGTCATGTCCGTCACTGTTGTGGTGTGGATTTCTTTTATGCATTTTAAAATTAAATTTTAAAGATGAATGTTAGTGGTAATTAAAAATTTTATTCAGGTCAGTTGCAGGGTCTGTAATAGGGCTGGGCAATATTATATAAAAACAAAATCTCCAGTTTTTTTTCCAACAGATCCGATTTCCAATTTTAATTAATTTTTTTCTTGCTTTCTTTTCTAAAAAAGAAATAAGAAATGACAGAAAATATTTTCAAAAAGTGGCTTTTATTTCAGTCATCCCTTCTGTGAGTTGTACGACGGAGTATTAGGGCCAGGCTACAAGAATTTTTGTTTAATTTCGGGAATGTTGTCATAATATCAGCTGAATAAAGACGCTAATTTACCAGAAAAATGTCTTAAAATTATGAGAAAAAGTCATTTTAATGAGAAAAAAGCTTGAATAATTTTTTTTTTTTTTTTTTTTTTTTTTCACGTTGGAGTTCTCATAAAATTCCTACTTCATTCTCAAAATATTACGACTTTATTCTGGTAATATAAAGACTTTATTCTCATATTTTATTGTCATATGACTTTACTCTTGTATTATTACGACTGTGTTCTTGTAACATCATGATTTTATTTTCGTTACAAAAAAAATGGTAGCCTGACCCTTATATTTCGTCGTAGAGTTGACCTGAATTGAAAAGTCCAAATAAATAGAAGCTGTAAAAAATGCTTGTCAAACAAGATGGCCCCCCTCGGTGCGCTGACGTCACTCTGAACTACGAAAACCCAAAGGAGAGCATTGTGAAAATAAAATATCCCTGTTTTCCAAAAATTAAATCTCCAAAAACCAAAAATTTGATTCATCGATAAAATTGATTTATCAGGCAGCCCGAGTCTGTAATTAATCACAATTAATCACATTTAATCAAAAATTATATTTCGACAAAATGAGCAACATTTTAAATCGAAAATCCCTTTTTGCTGCTAAATTATTGAATAAACAGTCATACAAGTTCAACAAAGATATTTATTGTTTTAATCTGTTATTTAGGTTATTCAACCATCAGCTTGGTGCAAAGTGCGATTATACATATTCAGCTTTCCAGTGTTTCAGGAACCCCTGATCATTCATAGAACTTCTTTAGAAATGTGGACTGTAGATGCTGACATGAGCATTGGGGACGTCTATGCTGCTGCAACATGTTTAGCATTGAGATGCTATTTAAGGCCTGAATTTTGCATAACTTGAACATAATAGCCTTTTCCAGCGTCCCATCAGATTATTTTTGAAGCAAAAATTAACCCTGAATGGGCCAAGAAAAGCAGCTTTATCATCCATCACTGTTGTTTGTGGATGTCACTTGTGAGTCAGATTTATGGGTGTACCAGAAACGCATGATTATAAAAGTTCCGCCTTGAACCTCTGTATGCTAAAGAAACAAATGTGATCAACTACATTTAAATTTTTAACATGTTAAAATCTGTGTAACTAATTAATTGAAATTCATGCGTTAATGTCCCGGCCCTATTAAATACACAACAATTTTTACTTTAAATGAATTGTTTCTGCATTAAAATTGAATTGTTTTAATGTAGAAACAACTGTTAATATATAATAAAAGACTTAAAGATAATTATCCAATGTTCATGAGGTAATTTAGGCTCGAGGACAAACAGTGGTTTGGATTCCTAACCTACAGCGATCCAGAGCTAGAGATGACCTAGATGTCATGAATTTGATCAGAAAATATTTATCTCAGTTGTTAGAAATTAAATTTTTAATGAGACAGAAGACAGTAGCTAAAGAAAATTGACTTGGACAAAATGGTTTAAGGACATCTCCGCTATCTGTTGGAGCAACAACTGCAAATATCTATCATGCTGACCAACTGAAAATACCAATATTTACCAAAATTCATCTTCTATTTCCATGTTTATCCAGAGCTAGGAAATATTTAAATTGAGATCCATTGTATTTCCAGACCTTTCAAAACTGTGGAGAGAACATTTTTCTTAAATATCGTTTGTGTTTCACGACACAATGAACTTTTCTTCGATGTCAACTGTTTCTTTGCCTAAAACTATTTCTAGAAATCTGGTTCTTACTACCAGGTAAAAAAATAATTTGAACATTTAAAAACAAATTAGTCATACCTGTATGCTTTTGATTCCAGCCCTGCAGTAGTACTTCTTGATGTTGACATCAATTTCTGTGTTGCCAACAAAACTAAAAGGTAGGAGTGGGACAAAAATAAAGAAATTATATGAGAAATTAAACTGTTTATGTGAAAATAAGGCAGAAAATAAAAGAAATTGATATGTGGTGTATTTTTCACAGTCAGGAACTAACTAAAACCAAAAATAATTGTGATCAAAATACTCCTTTTTATTCTTTCCTTGTGGCTCCTAGGTTTAGCTTAAACCTCAAAAATAATCAATTCTATCTTTAGTTTATACCAGGGGGTGTCCAGCTCCAGGCCTCAAGACAGTCCTGCCAGTTTTTTTCCATGTCTCTGCTCCAACACAGCCGATCCAACTACCTTCTCAGCACGTCATTAAGTTCTGCAGAGGTGCTGCTGATGAACCATCATTTGATTCAGGTGTGTTGAACCAGGGAGAGAACTAAAACGTGCAGGATACCTGTCCTGAAGGCCTGACTTTTCAAAACACTATTTAATACAGTTTAAACATCCAGTAAAAACTGTTGGATCTGCTTGTTGGCACAAAAACAAAAAAAGCTTAAAAAATGTCCTTGATAAAGTCTTACTGACTGAAAGCTTGTCTTCACTGTCATTTCATTTCATATAATTACAGCCCCACTTTCTTTTGATTTGGCACCAAGCAGACTTTAATTTGAAATTCTTGGGATTGATGTTTTGTTTAGTCTTAAATACTCTGCTGCAGATTAACTGTAAGGATCTGTTAAAGCAAGTTTCTGCTGTTAAAACTCCAAAGCAAAAATAAAATCCTAGTCTGTAGCGCCATGGGGAGTTTGTGATAGGACGGATGCCAACCTGATCTGCAGGTCCATGATGACCTGCCTCTTGTCCACATTTTCTGTGTAAACCTTCACCCCGTTCACTCTCAGCGGCTGCAAAGACACACACACACACACACATGGAAATAAAAAGGTGAACGTGAGCAAAATATTCCTCAGATTCAAGGAATAGTTTTCAGCTCAGGTGAGCGATCAGCAACTTTTCTTCTCCACTACTGCCTAAAATACAGAAAGTCTGCTTCTGAAAGCCTTTAATGTTCAAGAGCAAAAAAAAGAATAAAAATAGAAATGCAACAACAGAAAGATTGAAACAGCTACCTCTGACGGAGTGAACAACTATTGAAGACCTGTTACAGTTGTTATTTATAAGATTCAAAGTCAGACCTTGTGAAAAATGCTACCACTGGAATGCCTTTAATCTTATCACTGATGTTTTGATTGCATTCAGAGTGGCAAAAACCCAAAAAGAAAATTTAAAAAAAAAAATCAGAAGAAAACTAAGATGTTTGGTTCTGCAGATGACAGCACAGAATAATCCAGCTCTATGTGACAAATCTTTTCATAAACTTGCAAAATGTTAAGAAAAACATAGAAACAGATTGCTGCATTTCATAGAGACAAGGACTCAAGGATCAGAAATGAGGATGTGCTGTATATGTTTTCTACTGAATATATTTTCTAGATATTAATCCACTGATCAACCGGCCTGCCATCAAAATCAGCCAGTTTCTCTCCAGATCAGCTCTGATCCGTTATCAGCAGGTTAAATACAGAAAACCGAATGTTTCTCCAACATATTAACTGCATCAAAACTTAAAACAACCTTTTTCTGTCTGTAATGTATCAATAAACACCATACTCTATGATTCACTATGTTTTAGGTTTGTAGAAAACCAAAAACAAGTCAGGGACATAACATGCATAAAATACAAGCTAAAATAATATGGTCATCTCTTCATTTTGTGATTATTTCAATACTAGTTCTATATAAAATCTGGAGCACCTTTACGGTTTGTGTTTATTACAATTAATTGTTGGTTAATTGTTCACAAATATGAGAGTATGTGTTGTAACAATATTGTTATTGGTCAAAATCTGATCCAGCAGCTCGGAGCTGAAAGACTCAGAACTGGGCAGCAAACAGGGCTGAGCGCTGGAAAACATGGACGGTTATATTTGGTCTGACCTGTGAGAATAAAGGAAAGAGCAACAATAAGAGGTGCAACTTTAAACAGAAGTTGAAACAGTTAAATCTGCCCTGTAACAATGTAAATATGCTCACATACAACAAGACAGTCCGCACAAAATGATAATATGTGGCAGGTGTACAACCTAAACCTTTTCTAGTATTATTTTGTGCTTCCCCCCCTTAAATGTCTAAGAACAGTCCTTCTTTTTTAGTACATGCACATATGTATATATGTAAATATCTTTAAAAGAATCATCCTGTACATAAAGCCATTTGTCTACTAATTCTTGTTGCAAAGACCCAGGCTGAGACCAGGGACGTTTAACCTTTAAGAGATGGTTTGTAAATGTTGAAGAGGTGTTCTGGGAAGATGTTAGGACCTTATTTGGCAGTCTGCAGACCGAGGAAGAAATTCACTTCCAGCCTGTTAGGACAGGGTTCCCCTACACTGGATCTGATTTCAGACATTTAAAACAAATCAAAATAAAAATGTAGCATTGATGCAAACCAGACAGTAAACCTCTATGCTGTTGCCTGTTTACCCAGCTGAAGATGTCATCCATGTTACCAAACCAAATGACTACATTTGCTGAGGCTGCTGATCAGCTAAATCTATAAACTTCAACCAATAAAACTTTATTCTGCTGCAAATAAGATACTGACTACTGATAAGAACTTCACAAAACCACCTAGTTCTGCAAAACCACCACCAAGTTCTGCAGCTTGTTTCTGCATTAATATTCACCTAAAAGAATCTAAGCCATCATTTTAGGGTGATATTTACTTCTGCCAATGAGCTTAGTGGTAACCGAGATCTTTTGAAGCTTGAGCCTTGCTGCGTTCTCCCTACCTTGTCTCCCATGTCGATCTTGGTGAAGCAGAAGGTGCTGAGATGAGGGTTGGCACCCCGAACAGCTGGCTCGATGGTTTCCCTGAACAGTTTGTCCACAAACTGGCAGATGAACGGCCACATCTGCTTTACAGTCTGGCGCAAAGCAGAGAAAAGGAAAATAAAACAGAGGAAAACATTCCTTCGGCCTACATATTCATATCCTATCACAGGCGACCCCATCAATTCTCAAAGACATGTTTTTTTTCCAGATGTGCTACTGATATTTGCAAAACAAACAGAAGCTGCACAGTAAGAAGTAGCTACTATACAATATGCACAGTAGCTCGTAAATGTGTCATTTTTCTTCCTTCACATTTATACTCTACGTTGTTTGGGTCTATTACATAGAATCCTCATAAAATAGATTGAAGTTTGTAGTTTTAACATGACAAAATGTGGAAACTGCAAGCGGTGTGAATACTTATCAAAGCTTTGTATTTTTGTAAGTGCCTTGCAAATGGAGATATTCTTTTACTTTGGCATTAATAATGCCCTTATAAAATACGTTTTCACATTTTATTTGTTGGAATACCTTTCATCATGCAGTTTGCACCTAAACCTATCATAACACATAATTAGAAAAGTCCAATAATGTTTTTCTACATGAGTGTTAAACAGTTCATAAACAGTTTAGTAAATACATTTTTCGGCTTGAGGCTGCCTGCACTTATTGGGTGAAAGAGAAAAAAAAAAGCCCTTGAAGGGCTCCCAGTCCATACTCTGTCATCCTGCACACGTCTCAGGTAACTTATGGTAATGATGTCATTTAACAGAGTACAGATCACCTTTAAAAGGCTCTGAAACCCTCCACTGAGTGCTTGCACAACATGTATAATTTAGAAACATGCCACTGTTGTCAACATCAATTTGAGTGCTTGCGTAGTGAGAATGGAAAACACTGGAAGAGCCACATAAACAGTTCGTCAGCAAATCTCTTCTAGGAACCAAACAGATTCTCATATGTCTCTTAATCACTGGGACGGGGTCCCTCAGGGCTCCCGATTTGGAACCCTTTTTTAAACCCTACCTGCCCACTTTAGATTCCAAAGAGTAATGGGTGAATGTCTGTGTGTGCTGGAAACAAAAAAACCCAACAACAAATGCTTATATCTGTACCTTATTGAGCCACTCCACTCTCTCCACATCTGGATAATGGACCTGGAAGGAAAACAGAGAGGCTGAAGTTAGAATCAATGAACTGCTGGTCCTTACTTGCTCTCAACTCTTTAAAGTCTTTGTGTCAATATTAGATAGTCTTGAACTCATCTGGGTCTTAAGACACTGTGACCCCGTTCATCTGTTCCCGACAATCAAACACACTCGAGACATTTTAAGGATGGTTTCCCTCTCATGCACCCAATCCACATTAGTTTAGCATTTCGAATGAAGTCTGTCCTGATAAACATTAAAATGACCCCCCCCCCACTGACCTGAAGTGGCTGTCGTTTAATGGACAGCTCCCAGTAAAAAGCCAACTAAACACAGCTGTCAACCAATTTGGAGAAGAGAATATTTAAAAACAGGAACAGTTTTGTTGAAAAGATTTTTAAACTGCTTGTTGGAAGTTACCACCAGCATTCGTTCACAAATCGTCAGACTTTTTTTAATTTTACAAAGTATTTTTTAAATATGTTTCCTGAAAGTTGTTTGCACGTCAAATAAATCACTAAAGCAACCATCTACAATCATTAAACTCATATTTATAAAAATATGCGAGTTAAAACTATATCTTATATGTTCAGTTGGTTGATATAAAGAGATCAACTGCAAGGAAGTCAAGAGGGCTTTGGCGGTGGAGAAAATACAAGAAATACTTTGATCAGGTAACTGTATAGCATGACAGTCCCGTAGAGGAAATCAGTTACACCGAGCTACATTACATCTGAGGAATTTAAATATGTTTTGGGAATTTAAAAAGGTTTCAAACAATCATTTAAAGAAAATCCCATCTGTTTAAAGAATAAAACATTATGGCGATAAATACGGCATAAAAAAGTAGGGATGCACCGACAAAATTTTGGGCCAATACCAATATGCGATATTAATATTGCTGTTATGGCAGATAGCTGATATTTACTGATATTATTTATATTCCATACATTTCCCTACCATTTAAAAAACAACCACATAGCAGACATTGCTTCTGTGCTTCAGTTAAAACACCCCACATATGACAGTAATGCACATCATGTGCATTACTGTCACATGATGCAGCACATCTCACATGACCAAACAAATATCACATAACCAACTCCCTCCCCTTTCCTCCCCCTCTTGAAGATTGAAACAAACATCGGTTGTTAATATCGGCCCAGTTTTATCTATCAGTATAATACCGATATGTTAAAAAAAAATGGTTAACATTGGCCGATACAAATGTTGATGCTGATATATCGTCCAGCCCCATAAAAAGGTGTACGCTGTTATTTTCAGTTCTTGCCAGCAGGGTTGTAACTGGTGGTAAACATTAGACCAGACCACTTTTTTTCAACTAAAATAAAAAATTTGGCCCAATGATGTCATGCAAAAGGCTCACACATCACTGCATACATTAAACTTCATCCGGAGAGGAAACATCTTTGCTGTGATGTCCAACAATAACTGGCCTCTTGTATCCATGGTTGTTGCTGTAAGGTGAGCTCCAAACACTCAACGGCTCATCAGCCTCGTTACGCAGCATCTTTATCATTGCTGATTTTACTATTCTACAAAAAATATTCCCTCATCTACCTATAATGTCAAAATAAAATCAAAATCCTAACCAGTAGGTTTTACTGTAGCATGTAGAGCTATGATGCTCACTTGACAGATAGCAGGGCTTGTGGGATATCTGTGACAACTGAGACAGGCTGATCATGCTAACACAGAGTCTGACAGGTTGCCTGTGCAGCAGCGGCAAAGCTGCAGTGGAAAGCCAGAGGTGACAGGCCTGTTATGTAGCGGACACCCTGAGAGGATTCTGCAGAAGTTGTTGTTTATCAGTGAGAAGAAGCAAACATCACATTACAGTGTGCTTTCCTCACTTCAGCATTTAGCACGGCCGGAAAGAGCAAAGTCCATCACACTAGGGATGCACGATACATCGGCCTCAACATTGGTATCGGCCGATGTTTGTCATTTTTTAAAAACAGTGGTATCGGCCCAATGAATAAAACTGGGCAGATATTAATAACCGCTGTTTATTTCCATCTTGCTGCTGTTTGGGTTTCTTGGTCATGTGGTATTTGTTTGGTCATGTGACAGTGATGCAGCGCAGGATAGTGAAGTGATGAACTGAATCAGAGAAACAAACTCAGCAGTGAGGTCGTTTGTTACAGTGTGAGAAGGGTATAGATATTTATGTATTATAGGTAAATATCGGTTGTCTGCCATAATAGGAATATAAATATCGGATATTGATATTGGCACTAATTTTCTGTTTGTCTCCTGTTTCTAACGGCAGATAAAAACATATGTACAGCAGGGCTGCCGCATTATTACTTGTGACCAAAAGACTGTTTGCATGAATGCAGTATTTATTATTTATGCTCTCATGGATTGAACAGTGGAAAAACATTTCACAGAAAATACCCCTTTAATTTTCAACAGCCAGTATTAGGGATCATTGTTCTATAATCGTAATGTTTTCGGAGGCATAAACAGTGGCAAAAGGTAAAATCACAAAATGTCTATTTCACAATCACCTTTGGTAAAGAAAAGAAGAGGTTAGTATATTTGTGAAAAGTGACGTTGCAGCATAAATAAAGAGGGATATTTCTTAAGAGAAAGTTAACTAGCTGGGGTTTTTTACCTCAGCTACTTAAGGTTGTTAATCAGGCTCAAAGTATGGAGGTTGCATTTTATTTACTTTAAATAAATATAAAAAAAAGCTGCTGCATGCATCCTTTCTACAGCTGTGTCAGCCTAAAAAGCTCCTGTAACCCAGAGTGACACACGAGGTCACACAGGAAGTATATACAGTGTGACTCACGTGCACACCGTCATGCATTTCATACTTAAGCAAACAGCCTCACACTGATGACACCATCATCATCACATGGTGGTTTTTTGTTTGCTTTTTTTTCAGAACTTGGATACAGGTCTGTCGAGTTTATTCTGTTTAATAAGACTATTTTTTTGATGCTTTATTGAAAATCAACAAAGAAATCATAAAAAGTATTTCATTGTAAATCATTCATCTGTTCATATAGCTTATAAACAAAACACTGCATCGAAAGTGTAGGGAAATATATATACAATATATATATATATATATATATATATATATATATATATATATATATATATAATATTTATGATATCGGTAAATATCGGTTATCGGCCATAAAACCACTATTAATATTGGATATTGACATCGGCCAAATTTTCATATCGGTGCATCCCGATAGAAAACGTTTTCACTCTAAATCATTCATCCATTCATATAGTTAATAAACAAAAATAACATTAATCAAAAATTTCTTAGATTTGAAAAGGAAAACACTTGGGAAGGAGAAAAGTAGCCGTTGTTACTTTGAACCTGGTATTTATGTGATAATTATGTATCAGGAAATCAACTCTCCATCAGACCAGTCTGATGAAAAGCTCACTAAACAGCTGAAGCCAAGCAGACCTGGATATACAGCACAAGAACAAAGATAAAAGAAGAAGAAAATAATTAGTTCTCATTAAATCCAACTGACTCCAGGAAGACAGGGAAGTCAAACATGAGGTAAAATGCAGCTAAACATGCAAATGAAACACAAATCATTGTGTGTTCTGAGAGTGTGTGGCTGGAAGTTTATTAAAGGTTAACCATGAGGTGAAGCTGCAGCAGATACGATGTTAGTTCAGCCATCTGTCAAGCAAGCTGGCTCTAAGAAAAAAAAGAAATGTACCAGTATATGGTACATATTAAAAATATTTAGATGAGAAAGCAAAAAAAAAAACAAAAAAAAGTTAAAACATCAACTGACAAGCAGTGGCATAAAGTAAACGGGTTATTTTAGGTACAAATGAGACTAAATGATTCAGCTTTTAGAAGAAAATGCAGAAAACAGACGTGAGAACTTCAAATGCAGACATGCATAAAAGATTTTCCATGACTGTAAATAAAGTCATGGGGAAACTTAATCATCCCTTGCTGTTTCTGTATGATTCAAGATGGAAATATGTAGCAGAAGACGATAAAAGCAGGATTTTTGCTCCATAGTTATGCACACAATGCCAAAAAGGAAGGATATCAGCAATGACCTTTGAGCAGCAACTGCTGTGGCCTGCCACTGTTGGAATGGGTTTACGACTGTTTCCAAACTATTTTAGGACCAACAGTGAGAAAAATTATTCATAGGTGGGAAATATTTAACAGTCACTCCAGTTTTTCAAGATTCCGCGACTACGGAAATTTACACAAAATCAACAGATCACCACACTTTTTCACGCTAATGTGTGATTGTATGTTTATTGCAAATTTTCAGCAAAAATGGACTAAAACATTGGGTTTAAGTGACTGCTAACTCCCACCTGCAGGTGGCAGTATTTCTTACTTCTACTACACTGCTGCCTCAGCCGTGATCGTTGTGGCGAGTAACAGAAATCGAGCTATTTAAGTTCTTTAAAATGAAAACGTTTGTGTCCAGTCTCTGTTTTTTTCTCATCTTTTTTCTTCTATGTGTAGATTTGCTAGGGGTTTAATGAGGAAATAATATTGCAAAAACCCTTGCAAGTATTTCTAAACTTGCATGACAAAATCAGTGATTTTGATTGCAAAAAAAAAAAAAAAAAAAAAAAAAAAAAAAAACAAAAACAAATGAAAAATGCTGGAGGGAATGATTTAAGGAAGTTGTTAATTTCCCCAGGAGAGGACGTCCCATCAAATTTTGTAAAGAAAAATCCAAAGCATGCCTTGGGTTTGAAAAGATGCATCTGACTTAACCAAGACGTCTGAAACTAAATCCTATGGATAGATGAGACTGAATTCAAAATCAACACAAATATCTTCTCCCAGTCGTCAAGCATGTTGGTGGTGGAGTGATGCCTGGGGCTTGTTTTGTAGCTCCTTGCAATCAGCTGTGAACTTTTCTGCATACAGAATTATTCTAAAACCAAATATGAAGCAATCTGTCCGACAGCTGAATGGTCCAGTTAAAGTCCAAACCTAAACCTACTGTTAATTCTTCCACAAAGACTTGATAGAAAGGTAAAGTAATACAGAACATGACTGTTAAGAAGTTTTAATGCTAAAGGTTCAATCATTCATTCAGTTATTCATTCATTTATAAAGAGTTTTCAAAACCAAAGGCAACCAAAGTGCTGTTCAGGGTAAGTCAGAAAATACAAATTTGGCAAATAAACAATAAAATCACTAATAAAAATATAAAAGAAACAATGAGTGCCCTATTGCTCCATGGAATTAAAAGCCAAGTTGGAAAGATGAGTCTTTAACAGAGATCTGAATTCAGTTTACGATCCAGCAGTCCTCAAAGCAACAGGGATGCTCCAGAGCCTGGGAGCTGCAGCTGAGAAGGCTCCTTCTCCCCTGGAACCAAGCCAGGTTCTGGGAACAGCTAAGAGTTTCTGTGCTTCAGATCTTAGACTTCTACCGGGGAAGCGTAGATGTAAAAGCTCAGAAAGATTAATAGGTGCCAGACCATTTAAATATTTAAAAACTAAAAGCAAGACCTTAAAATCAATTTCAAAAGAACCGGGCAGCCAGTGGAGGGAAGACAAAACCGGGGTGATGGGTTCATTTCGTCTTGTCCCTGTTAAGAGCTGAATTTTGAATTAGCTGAAGACAAGGTTGTTCTGCTGTTGCACTGAGAGTCATGGGAACTCCCTTTTCCTGGCCCTGACTATACAAAACAGAACCTTAAATAAAGAAGCTTAAAATGAAAATGAACGATAATCCAGAAGAAGTCCATACACCTTGATTCAACACGTGCTCTTCCTTCAGGTTTCAACAGGTAACAACATGTAAATGTGGTGTTTTTCTGTAGTTTCTGTCCAAAAATGAAGCCTACAGAGCGAGACAGCAAGAAAAACAACACATCTGCTCCACAAACTGGGAACAAAAATGTAACAACCACCATTTATTATTTTGAGTCTCCTGGGAACCAATTCCTTTTTCATGAATAACTGATAAAACCAGTGACTCACAAACAGTGGCTGATGTTTCTCCCAGTAAGGAACAACTAGGAGGATCAAAATGGTTTATTACAATACCAAATTGAGTAAAAACCAACCGATCTTCAAACATCCAATGAAAAACGGCAAAATAATTGCTTACAAAGATATACATATTCCTTGATTTAATTAGTCGAATTTCAAAATGAATCTTTCCATTTGGGTGACAAGTTACCTTCTGCCTTTCAGATTTAATACCAGCACTATGTTAGTTGGATAACCTGCAGTGCGGTGTCCTTACGAAGCATAATATCCATCCAAACTTGTTGATGCACTGCACAAACAAGCATTGCTGGATCATGTTTCATCAGCCTGCAGCAACACACCCACAACAGCCAGACCTCCACAAGTTCTGATATGTAGTCCTGTTTCTATCCCACCTCAATTTAAAAAAAAAAAAAAAAGACAGGCTCAGACTTCAGGCAAAATGATGAGTCACTGAAGACTGACTTTTAGGCAGCCAATCAGCAGCAAGCTGAAGCATCTCTATTTGTGCTTCTGATGGGAGTCATGCTTCAGCTATGCACCAGCTGTTTGGAAATCCTACACTTTACTTCAGCCACACCTCCAGCACAAAATCTGAGAGCCAGAGGAAAGGAGGAGATGAGCAAAAATGTAAACAGAAACAAAAAACTCAGCTTTCCTCCACCTCAAGATTCCAACATGGTGACAGCAAAACAAGCTGCTTATAACTTGTTTTGAAAATAGTCGGAAGATTTTCAGAACTTCAGCGACCCCACACATGATGATAAAAAAATCGTAGGTAAACCAGGTTTGGTCGTATATTGTGTGGTGTCGAGCCACACGGCGGGAGCAACACACCACCCATAAACCGATTTCATTCAACAACATTCAGATGTCAGACAGACATTCAGATCTTAAAGAAAACATGGTCACCATACTTTGCAAAATTATTCAAACGCCTTTAACTTTGTTACATTATGTCCCATTACAATCACCCCCGTCACTGTATTTTATTGGGATTTTACAATAGACCAACACAAAGTAGTGCATCACTGTATAGAGGGTTTCTGCAGGTCTCTCCAGCTCAAGTTTAAGACTTTTTAAGACCTTTTAAGCCATGATGAATGGAATTTAAGACCTGTATCGGCCACAGAAATCTATGAAAGATGATAAATTGGCGATAAATTTGCACTTAACCATGATGGACGAACAAAAGCTAGCTAGCTAGTTATCAAGAGTATATTAGCAGCTAGACAGCGGTAGCCTCAACCGCCTCGAGTGACAGAACACAATGAAGATGTCTGCGAGTGACTCAAACTTTAGCCTAACAGAAAAGTTCTGCGATAAAAAAAAAAAACAAAACAAAAAACTACATACAATGTACGAGATAAAATCGTTCTGCCAAGACAAAATTAAAGATTTAAGACCTGTGATTAACATATTTAAGGTCAACTTGAATGTTTTAAAATGAATTTAAGACATTTTAAGGCCTTAATTTTAGATACATGAGTTTAAGACTTTTTAAGGACACGTGGACACCCTGGTAAAGTAGGAAATGATACATGGCATTCTAGATTTTTTTTCAAATTAAAATCTGAGAAGTGTTGCACACATTTGTTTTTAAGTCTTTTTTTGATTGCAGTTAAAAGTCTTTTTTTGTCTTGCAGATATAGAGACTGACATTATGGCCCATTCAGCAATGAACACCTCAACCTCTAATAAACTGGATGGAGAACTTCCATGAAGATCAGTTTAAAGTCTTGCCTGAGCTTCTCTGCTGGTTTCAGGTTGAGGCTATTCCAACACATGAATATACTTCAATCTGAACCGCTTCATTTGTCCTTTCAGCTGACCTCATCATGTTCCACATGTTTGCTGCTCCACCTGAAGAAAGTTCAAGAGGCAATAATACTTTTGCGAGACTAAAAAGTGAAGCTTTTATGCGTTAAAATCAAAGTAAACTTTTGCACAGCAAAAACACAGGGTAAACAAACGTATTGAAGGTAGTTCAGAATAATTTAATATCATGGCACAAACCCTCATTTCAACATGTAGAATGAAGCCGAGGTTTGAAGCTGCAACATAAGTAATCAAGGTAATGCAATAGCAAACTGCTGCACGCCATCTGCCTAACAGGGAGTATTTAATAGTAAATATCATTGGCTGCTCCCAAACCTGGAGACTTCTGCAGCAATGTCGACACCCAAGCTACAAAGTTATAAGCCATAAAACTCATGGTTATAAAAGTTGCATATTCAAAAACCATTTGGTGCAACTGAATGTGATGCACTCTTTGTAAAAGGGTGTGTTTCAATCTGCCTGCAACAGAGTATGGTCTGGTTTAAGTTTCGTTTCAGTTGTTTTTTTCCTTTAACAGCATCTTTAATCTAAAAATGAATCTGCATAAGAAGACAGCAGATTATTAATTCACGAGGAAAATGAAAAGACCCTTAAGAGGTCAAGTGAATTTTAGTTAGTCCAGTAGAAAAAAAAAAATCTCAAAAAGAGAGTTACACTCCAGCTAAAAGTTTAAGTATGATGAGACAGAGAGAAAGAGAGGGGTTTTTGTGCACATTTTGAAGTATTGCATTAGAAACGCTTGATGGAAATGAAAAAATTCAAAATAACTTCCTCAATTTCACAAAAAGTTTTTATGCTCGATTGAGGTGGTTTTTGGCTTTTCCGAAAAAGAGTTAATGTGCAAAAGCAGAGACAGAAACACGTTTTCTGAATAAGTTCTGACGTAGCGAACTTTCCCATCCACTGGTGGGTCTGTGCCATACTAGAGGCACGAAACTCCGAAAATTTCAAAGTTCAAACCTCCAGCATGGAAAGGACTGTCAGCTTGGGATGGCCGGCGAGAAGCACTCCAGGCTGGGATGGGAGCGTCGCTGAGATGTGTGCTGGTTAGCAACTCCTACATCTTGTTTATTTCAGCCATCAACATCTGACACAACTGCGGTTTGTGTAGTCTGGTTGATTCGCTCCAAACCAGTAGATGGAAACATGCCTAATTCGCAATTTCCTTTTTTTTTTCTTTTTTCAACATTTCAGAAGTTCACTTAAAATTCACATGACAATTGGATGGAAACATAGCTAGAGAGAGAGCAAAATACCCAATAATGAGAATCAGGCATTCAAAAGCTTCTGAATTGTTCTTTTGTTCACAGCGGCGCAGATATTAACAGTGAATGAACAACAAAAACAACCATGTTAAAGATCACATATATAATTTTAATGAGAACTGGCTAACAAGATGCAATCTAAAAGACAGAAACTATAATGTATTGTGTGTTATAATACTGCAGCCTTTTCATTATTCAGGTTGCTTAAAAATAAAAAAAAGCACAAAGAAAGAACAGTGGCCTTCTATTCTGTCAAACACTTTACTGGATAAAATCTGCTGTTATTAGAGTACACTTTATGTTTAATGCTGCAGGATATTTCCAGAAACAATGCCAGGAAAAACATTTACCTGCTTTCACCCAGCTTTTCACCACTGAACAAATAAATACAGGACACAACCCCATAAAAACTCCATTGTATCCATGAAAATCCCTGCCTTGCCATTTATGGACTCGAGCCCTTGCAATACAAACCGTCATACTGAAGAGTGGGCCATACTGCAAAAATATATCACCACATTTTTACAGCAAATCATAATTTTATCACAATTTCCTTACATATAATCATAGCTCCTAAAAAACACCATAACTCAGGACAAATAGTATTTTTAACTAAATTCTAATCAATTTTAATAATGTTGCCATTTTTAAGACTTCACACTTTGCTTTCTCTAACTGTAAACTATTTTTTTAGGGCTGTAACGATTCATTGAATGATTCAAGTACCTCAATTTTTAAAATTCAACAAGGCAAATTATCTGCCTCAAGGCTTTGTTAAATGATCTTTTACTAATTTAGGGCACTGTGTTCCGGCCAGACGATTATTTGTGTTGCGCAACACTCTCATCTCCTCATGAGTTGTTGACGGATGTTAAGGGCTATTAGCAGTTATGGGGGGAGACGGCGAAGGACAGAAAAAAGTTTAGATCGGGCCTAAAAAAAAAAAAATCCAACCCGACCAAGCTCGTAAACATTGTGTCCGAGCTTGATCCCACCCGACTTATTAACTCCAGTGGCCGGAGCGCGAAATAAACCCAACATATTGTTTTAAACTGCAACCAGTTTAAAATCCTTCCAAACCTTTGCTCTCTGCAGGCTTAGACTAACTTTCTCCGTTTTTAGCTTTTCCATTTTTTTGATAGCTGTACTTGCTTATCAATAAGAAAAGATAATATCTTTGTTATAAAAAAGCTTTTTTATACTTCAAACTTAAGACTGATAATGAAGTGTAATATAAAATGCAGCATTTACTAATGTCTCAATTTAAGTTTGTTTTTTTAATTTTAAAAGGTTAATGAGAACTGTTTTATTTCTTATTTGTTTTTCACTCTAATTTTTTTCCATACTTCAAACTTGAGATTAATGTTTAAACCGTACTGTATTTTAAGCAATAAAATGTTTTCTTATTAAAAAAGGAACTGAATGGTTTATTTGCTACCATTTTTCTCTTTCGTATTTTTCTTTTACTAGCTTAAGTAGCTACTACAGAACGGGACGTTTTTTATTCGATTACTTGATTAATCGTCAGAATCATCGAAAGATTACTCCATTACTAAAACAATCGTTTACAACAGCCCTACTAATTTTTTTAACTTCAAACTAAAACATCAATTAGGTAAAGTTCACCTTTGACACCTTCTACATATCTAACAGTAGGACACATATCATGACTATTGTGTGAAATGACAGTTTAACATCAGCATTAATGTTACCATTATTATTGGCAGCAGTATGATTTACTTCATCACACTTTGCTGTATTAAATGACATCCGTCTGGGATAAATTAAAGCCTGAACACACAACGCACCCTGCGCTGAGCTGAGCTGAGTGGATATTGTAAGTGCTTTTAATTAGCTTCACCCTATTTGAAGTTCATGGCGTTTTTACCAGGATAATGCTTTTATTGTGAAGGTTTGCTGTGCTGATGCCATCATCGCAGGATTATTTTGGCAGCATTCTTTTTAAGGTGTGGCCACTTCATATGATTTTAACATTAAATTTATTTTCAACTACCTATACTAATACGGTACTACTTCCATTAAAATGTGTTTTTTTTTTTTAGTTTAGTTCAAGGTAAAGGGAGAAAACAAAACTTATACTGAATAATACACTAAATACAATACATAGAATATGCCTTATAAACAACCTCATGATATTTTGGAATAACCAGCTTGTCAAACCTTTCACCACCTAACATCATCACATCTCCCACCCCTAGTCGTACTGGTTGCTTCTGCTGTAAACCCTGCAACCCACTGAATCTCCATCTAAGATTAGAGGTAGTTTGAATGGATTTAAATGGAAACCACCTGTCAGTAAGGCTTATTAAGCCTATTTGGCTCCAGGGATGAACAGCAATACACTGTATCACAACACAAAAGGCCATCTGTTCCAACAGGGAGCTGATTGTTCAGCAGATTAGCATCATAGTTTGTATTTCTCACACAATATGTTTAAGACATACTGAGACAAAGGAGGTGTAGTGATGTTTAGGGGTGGTTTAGGGTTTTATATATCTATCCATCTATATATCTATATATCTATATACACATAAATATAAAAATATATAAAAAGACAAATATTCCTTCTACAAATCCAATCAATGATGACAAAAATCTGCAGAATCGACGCTTGTAGGTTAAAGTAGAGCAGAGCAGACGAGGCTTTTTCTGTTCCTTTAACATTGCTTCCATTCGTCCTGCAGAGCGGAGCTCGTTGACACTTCAGAAGAACGTGAAATCTCCACCCATGCCATGTCATACCAGAGTACACATGTGAAGAGTGGGTGGAGGAGAAGAAGGGGGGGACTGCTCCTCTTGCTTCATTGCTGCTTGTTGTTAAAAGAGCTGAACAGACTCTGACTGTTTCTACTAAGGTTAACATGAACTGTGGGGGGAAAAAAGTTGTTTTTCTTTTTTTGTTTTTTTGTTTTTCCCAAGTCACACCCAATAATTATCATCTGAACCAAACTACTCTGACTCAGACTTGCCTTAACTCCACTGTAACTTTAAGACAACAGAATTAGGTCACAGACGAGACATTTCACCAGTTTAACCCTTCGATGTCTGAGCCTATACAGTTTTTTAAAAATATTTTAAATTGTGTATCTATGTATGACATGCAGTATTTTCTCCTCAGTACAGCTACATCTATCAGACCACAGAGATGCACATAATAAAGGGGCACAATTATTTTTTTCACTTCAACCTACTTTATTAACATATTGAGTCCAAAACGTCAAAAAAAAGCATCAAATCTGAAATTAAACCATCTAAAATAACCAACTCAAGACCTGAAGTGGAATATTTTTGGGGCTTCTTCCTTCCCCAGTATATCTATTCAATTCAGTTCAGTTTATGTACATAGTACCAATTCAAACCACGTGATCTGAAGCAGGGCTGGCCCAAAGTCATTTGGGATCTTAAGCAGAACTTAATTTGGGGCCCGTCCTTCTGTTCAGAACATCTACACCACTAACAGCATTTCAGTACAAATGTGGTGGAACCTTGGAGAGGGGGCGGAGCTTAAAGCAAACAGGGATAATTGGTTATATTTACCGGGATGTGTTTATGGACAAACCGAAGCTCAAACACAAAGAGAAGGTTAAACTTGTGGCTCAACAACCACACTATGAAGACTATTTTTTTTTACACTTTTACAAAGTAAACTTTGCAAATTCTTTAAATGTTAAAATCTTTTAATTTATCAATGCTGAAACCATGAAATCAAACTTAATATTCTCATTTTTTAGTGGTCTAAATTTAAGCAACTTTGGGAGGATCCTGATGGTCTGGGGGCCTTAAGCAGTGGCTTAGTTCGCATTTGCCTTGGGTCGGCTCTGGTCTGAAGGCACTTTTCAAAATAATCATAATAATTCAATCAAATCATACAGATTTCCTGTCAATTCCATACATTCCTAATTAATCCCAGTTTGTTGTTCAAATTGGTTTAAAAGTTTTCCGTTTAAGGCAGGGTCTGCAACCTTTACAATCCAAAGAGGCATTTTTGCCCTCAGTCTAGCAGTAAATAAACTGTTTAGAGCCAAAAAATAACTTTAAATTATTGATAAATAGCTATTAAATGAAATTTGTTGTCATTTTTTTAAAGAACCACCATTTCATTTCTATTTTAAGGTATATAAACTTTTGCATGAAGAGCATGAGTAACATCTGGGGGAAAGCTATGTTTATAAAAAAAAAAAAAAAGCAATCTACACAAATATTCCTGGTACGTTTATTGAGGAAAATAAATGCAAATTATCCCTTAAAAAAAACTTCTAAAATTTGCATTTGTTTTTATATCTATATTTAAAGTCATTAGCTGATTTGAGCCATTGTAAAAGGTCCAATAAGCCTCCTGTGGCTCCGGACCCTCAGGTTGCAGACCCCTGGTCTAAGGAAAGCCAACAGATTGCATTGAGTTACTGACTCGCAGCATTCACTCCTCCTAGACGAGCAGGTTGCATTGAATATGTCTCCAACCTGGAATATGGTTGAATTTAATTCCATCTTTTTCCAGACTATTCAAAACAGAGTAAGAAACCTACACAGAAATATCAAAGCTTACAGACAGTTCGGAGAAAACAAGATTCCTCTGGCAGTGGCAGGTTAGCTGAGAAGAAAACAAGCAGAACAATGCTTTCTAGTGTTGGCAGTTCAGACATCCGTCAGCAGTTTCTTGCTAATGGTAGACCAGATATGGCCAGATTTCAGCCAAGACGTTTCTAGACGGTGCTGTCACTTGGGGAATTTTTCTTCAACCAAAAAGTGCTTATTGAGATAAAAGTTGCAGCACTTAGATGCTTATAGCTGAACTTCATACAGAAATGTAAGATCCTGACGCATCTTGTACAGTCATCATTGCCAATAATGAACAGAAACGCCTGGGAGAAGCTTCTGACTCCAGTGATGCTGGTTATCTCACTGACATTGTGAACCTTGAGGGAATCTTTCCTAAAACATGAAACTGCATGGAACCAAAGCAGACCGACTCCAGCTTTGCTTCAGAGCTAACCACAGCCAATGCTTTTTGATTTGGGACAAAAAGGAATATGATTCACATTGTAAAAATTGAGGAAAATGTCTGTTAAGATTTTAAAAACTCAGTTCTACGTTCAATCTGAGTTGTGTTTTGATGCGTTTTTTTCTGTCATGGTAGCAACAGAAAATGCAGCGTTGGTTGTGACTGCAGCCTGTTGGTTTACCTGACCTCATTCCTTCAGCGGCAGGTGATTCACACCTGCGACCCACTAACCACGCTTCAGACAGCTCAGTCATCTAATTCATGAAATTTCATTAAATGAACCACTTCTGTGCATTATTACAATAAACCAGCTGGTTTTCCTCGATGATCACGAGAGCGTTCCTGCTCTGAGCCTCTTTGCTCCGTTTGTCATAAAGCAGTGGTGTCCAAACTTTTTGCCATTGGACCAAAATTGCCAAGTTAAAAGCACTCGAGGGAAACTTTTTTTTTTTTTTTTTTTTTTTTTTTTTTTACTAAAACTTAAAACATTTATTTCTTAAGATATTTGTTGTTTTTATCTCCCCAATAATATACTAAATAGACAATACTTCAATAAATCAAAGTAGTTTACATTTTGTAGAAAAGGAATCTGTAAATTATTGTCGATCCAAAATATAAACAGGGTCTTGTACAGTTGCTGTATTAAATGAAAGGTAAACATTTTTACAGAACTTTTTGGGGGTCTCTTGTCCTTGTTTTTCCTTTTTTTACGCTTGGTAACAAAGGTTGGGCGGTGCTTAGCCTGTCACAAGAAGCAATTAATCAATTATTCGCATGATTAATTAAAACGAGTTCCATAATTTCCATTCTGATGATTAATATTATTGTTAATTTTGTTTACTGAGACATCATTATCCATTTTATTTACAGTTTCTGTTGTGTTCAGTTTTTATTCTTGTTTTATTTATTGTTTTTGGTTGTTGTGTTTTATTTTAGATGTTTAAAATATTTTCCAGTTTCAGTGTTAAGTGTTCTTCACAAAATTAAAGTTTATTGGTTTTTGAGAGGGCAAACTTGCATTATTATCATTATATTACTTGAAAACGGTCTCCAAACAACAATTCTATAGTTAATCGCAATAATTACTGCACCAGTTTATTGTAAATTGGTTGTCATGACAGGCCTAGGCAGCGCTTGCTGGTTTTAGCAAAGTGTAATCAATGAAAACAGAAATATTGGTAATAAAAGAAAAATACTTTGTACTAAAATAAATGTTTCAGAAGATTTTATTTGTCTGTAAAAATGTTGAAATAATCCTGAATTCGCTCCATTCTTGAATCGTGGCCCCCGGTTCAAACAAAATCATCCAGAAGGTCGCAAATGGCCCGGGGGCCACCCTTTGGATATCCCTGTCGTAAAGCATCTGGTTTTCCAGCCTTCTGGTTAATCAAGTAAATAAGAAGAAGAACTGAAAGCGAACAGACAGATTGTGGCTGCTTTCTAAAGCTCAGCCTTGACTGTGATTTTAATGCTGCCTTCTTCATTTCAGGGTTGGTTTATGACTGCGGAGGCCAATTGAAGCATAACTTAAAAAGCTGCAGAACAAGATCAACGACCCGGAACGATAAAAACTGAGTCACGCTTAGTTTCTAGTGTACCAGTAGAGAGTGAAAGAGCTGTTCAGTGTGGGCTTATTTTCTAATGAAAACGAAAGTGTGCCATTACCTCAACCCTTCCAGGCGTTCAACTATGAGCTGCTGCCCACGCTGCCGATCAGACCTCATTCCAGCAACATTCGCAGGGAGACGAGAGAGAAACCAGAGGACAGAATAAGGCCCTCCACCAGCATTTATCTGAAACACCATCATAACTGCTTCACTGCTCCCCTGTACCATGAAGGGTGTGTGTGTTTGTTGCATATTGCACATCTATACTACTCCACTGCCTTCACCTTCACACGTATTAACTTGAGGTTAAACTACTGGGTTTAGTTTTCATATCTCTGATGTCAGTCCACTCTTCACTGTGCCAACAGCATCACAACAGCATCAACTCTGCTGGGAAGACCTTTCCACACCATTCAGGAGGCTGTTTATGAGAAATTCTTACCATTCCTACAAAAGCCAATTTTTGTGTGGCTCTGGCATCTGATTACAATGCTTCCTGGGGGCCTCGCTTTAAGGCTTGACCCACTGGAAGGAGACCCTAGGAAAGACCCGGATCTTGCTGAAGGGTACTATATATCCCTGATGGCTCAGGAATGCGTATGTACGCGTGTATGTTGTATGTACGTGCGTATGTATGTATGTGCGTGCATATGAATGTGCGTATGTTGTATGTAGGCGCGTATGTTTGTGCGTAGACATGGATGGATGGATATTTTATAAAGGAGCAACGTCCGAAGTTATACTAGATAATAAAAAGTTCATCTTGCAACACTACGTACATGTGCCACCAGCTTTCTCTTAGTATTTTTTATGTAGTTTTCCCTTCGTAATATCCCTGATCAGGCATAACATTATGACCACTGACAAGTAACTGATTATCTCTTTATCATGGCCGCTGTTAGCAGGCAGGAGTTTACGTGTTAGAAGCAGTAAAAACAGAAATGTTTAAGGACTTGGATGATTTTGACAAGGGCCACTTTATGATAGCTGGACAAGTGGGTCAGAGCACTTCTGAGGGGAAAAAACAATCCAATGAAATAAATAATCCATCAAATCCGTCTTTGACAGCTGGATACACACAACCTTCGGTTGTCTGCAAGAAAGCTGACGTTGAATGGGGATTTTATTTTTCAGTATTATTCATTAGTGAAACCTTCCATCAAAAGTCAACAAAAGAATGACTTTAAGAGGAAAATGTACGTTTTATAATGGTCTAGTCAAAGTCCAGAACTAAATCTGACAAAAAAAATCTGTGGGATCACCTGAACAGATCTGTGGAGGTGATGCCCTCCCAATCTGATAGATATGGAGATGTTTCTGCTAGGAAAAGTGTTGGTTGCGGATAAAATCCTACTGAGGAAGACGGAAAGCTAAATCAAAGGGTGCCAAAACAAGGCGTTAGCTTAACAGAGTGAACACTTGCGCAACCAAGTTACTGCTCCTATTTTATTTTCTCATATTTTTCCACATTTTCCCACTGTTTTTGTTTTTCAGTGGAATTGAACAAAAAGTTTTGAAACCAGTTATCACGGCCTAACGGTTTTGTCATTAGGCTCATTTACTGGCTGCGTTCAGGAATGCTTTAAAGAGTACAACAACCAGTTTGAGGTGTTTACTTACACAGATCTCAGTCTTATGATCAAGACTCTGGGATGTGCAGGACAAACTAGTCCGGTCCATGGGGGAAACTTACAGGATCTCCTGCTAACATCTCGGTGCCGGATACCAAGCACACCTTCAGGGGCCTGCACCCACGCCTAAATAGGTTACGGCTGTTTTGGCAGCAAAAGGAGGAAATAACACACTGTTGTTATTATGTCACTATTATGTCATAACATTCAGCCTGATTGGTGTATATTACCAGGAGTCTGGTTTCTGATGTGTAAAATTCCTCAAGAGATGTTTTCATATCTCTGATTTTTGATTCCTTCCAGTCAATGTGCCGTTATATCTCAACATTCCATCTGGGATTTCTTCCCAGATGAAGTTTAGATGATTATAGACTGTACGTAAAATATAAATGCCATCGAGATGATTTTGTGGTACATGTTTAGAGCTTATTGAAGAACATCTGCTGTGTTTGATGTACTTTTAACGCAAATAACCAGGGCTGGGACTTTAATCACAGTATAAAATGTAAGCCGACATGCCGCCTGATTCACTGTTTAAATGAGTAAGTATCAGATGTTTGAGTGAAACGGAATGCACCACTGAATGATCTGCGAGCTACATGGGGCACCTTATTTTCTCATGATGTGTTTTCTTGATATGAAGATTAAAATAGAACCAGAACCAAGTATAGTCAGGTAGGGGAGGACAGAGAGACATTACTGTCCCAACACAGTTGTACAGTGGAAGGTACATGTGAGAAAGTACTAGTGACAGAAAGGTAGAACCCTTCTGAAAATAGAACTGAACAGCAGAAAATGTTCAGGAACATACAAAAATATTTCAGTTTGTTCCCAACAAAGCTGCGTGACTTAGAAGAGCATGATGCATAAAACTGCTGGTTTACTTAGACATTTTGAATGTCAATATAACTTTTCCTGGATCTATATGGTTGAATATTATTAAAGTAAAGCCACAAGGTTCCAGTTTCTACTAAATCACAGTAAAAAAAAGTGGAACCCCAGTATTTGTGGGGATTAGGGACCACAGCAACCTGTAGATAGCTGAAATCTGTGAATACTTGAGACTCCCTCTAAACATGCTTATAACTGCATATTTTAATAATTCACTCACTGAATATACCTTAATTTGCACAGTGGAAACCATTTTGGCGCTACCTCAGAAGCTAATGTCCACTGTCTTCCTTATTTCCGTAAGTACAGCCAATCAGCACCATTGAGAATGAACAGCGCTCCTGGACTGGCTGCTTTAAAACCCAGCCAGCCAATGGCGTGTTAAGCAGCATCGTGCCTACGTATGCTAGCTTCCCAAGCTGCATTTTCTTTCAACTATTTTAAATAAGCTCTACAAAAAAAATTCTGCAAACAGGCTGATTTTCTGAAAATAATTTAGAATCAAGTTTCACAGAGAAATCTGCAAATAAACAGAGGTGCACTTTAAATCATAATAATACAAATAGTACATGCCTATTTACTGATTCAGTCATTCACCAAAATGTAATAGAATCGAAACCCTTTTTGCTTAACGTTTCAAATTCTGCTCGTTGATAAAAATGGGATTAACTGTGGTCACTTAATTACAAAGCCCCAAATTAGTTAAATAAAATTTCTAAATCACATCTCACCACTACAAGTGACACATCCAACAGTCAGTTCAGAGGTTTTCTATTCTGTCCCAACTTAGTGACCTTAACACAAAAAAAAAAAAAAAAAATTCATTCTCTTAATTAATTAATTTGGTGTAATTTTACAGTCTGGATAGAAAATGTCCCCTTTTGATTCCAACATTACAGATGAGAGGTGTCGATGTGAGCTCTGAGGTCAGTGTGACAGAGGTGAAGCAGATATAGTATCTTGTGCGAGGACAGCGACACAGTGGCAACAGCCGAGTGCCTTTCAGGGCTAAAGTTCACCGCTGATTGTCACACAGTTTTGCCTCATGGTAGACAAATCAAACTATTAAAATAGGTAAACACTGAGCTGACAAGCAGCCCCGCCTGAGTCCATTAGAAACTTTGAACAACATCTAGTAAACCACAATAGTCAACAATCCTCTCTCCTCTCTGTTATGGATGTTATTAACGACCATCATATTTCTCAAGGCCTCTGAGATAATGGTTGTGATGATGTGCTTGGTAATAAGTGGGGTGGGCTTCTGGCACAATCACAGATGACATAAAAGAGACATCGTTTAACCTGCCGCATTGATATCTGGGAAGCAACGAGTCATAAACTCTGCCGTAGAGCAACTTCATTTTCTGCAGCTATTTAAAACACTGAAGCACTGCTTTTACCATGTATTTATCCTCAGATTCATTAGGAAAGCTTATTTAACTCTAAGAAATCAGACAAATGTAATGCCACCTGAAGAGCTTTTAAGGTGAGAACAGTGAGAACATAATGTCCCAATGAATCTTTTCATGTGAGCAGAATTTTCCACTCTAACCTCGCTGATCTTTTCTGCACACACCCATTTCTAACAGACAGTCCTGCATTCTCAGCATGCAAGGAACTGGTAACGTTGGCTCGTAAGGCATGCCTTTTGTCATTACGAAGAACAAAATGGCACCTATGGGGAAGATGAGTGTCCAGTCCAGTCTGCCTCCTCCTTGTCCATTCATAAGCTTCGCTACGCACTGACGTGCAACTATGACAAATATGACAGGAATTACAGGAGACGGAGTCTTGAAGGACAGTTTCAAGAGTTCTCTGGCTTTTGACTGCATTTCTAACAACTGACTCCTTGAGAAGTGAAAAACAAAACAGCTATTTATGAGACTAATGCCTGAATTTCCTGACAGAAGAATCAGATGTTTCTGATTTGTTTTTGTTCATGACTGCCATGGACATAGATGTCGCCAGACACATTCTACTGGAGGAGGCACTGCACTATACATCCTCAGTGGGCCAGCAAAATGTCTGATGAGACGTCAACAAAACCTAAAGCTCGACTTTAGATGCTTTTTAGCATGGAACGAACGTTTTAGGGATGCACAGTATTAAAAAAATATTGCAATAACGGTTGCAATATGTGCAGTAGCTTAGGACAAACTGGCCACTTTTTCTCACTTTCTTCTTCTACTACTCTCCAGTTTGCATTATTTGCTGTTATTTTAACTGTTAACTTTTTCTTTTTTGTTTTCTCTCAGTTACTTTCTCTCCATAGAAGCTACACCTGGTCTGGCGTTCTGTTTGGCTGTGATGCCTTCTTGGAGGAGGGCTTCAGCTGAGATAATGCTGCCATCAACTAATCGTTCTACTTCTCCAGCTATTAACTTATTTACTTCATCTGTTTTTCTTGTGCATTCTGCTCTGTCTTCTCAAACCCCCAGTCGGTCGTGGCAGATGGCCGCTTGTACTGAGCCAGGTTCTGGTTCTGCTGGAGGTTTCTTCCTGTTAAAGGGGAGTTTTTTTCTCTCCACTGTTGTTACATGCATGCTCGGTATGAGGGATTGTTGTAAAGTCAACGACACAACGCCATGCGGTCGCTACATGCTTGGCCAGGAGGAGTGAATGCTGCAAGTAAACGACTTGATGCTCTGCTGGGTTTCCTTAGAAACTTTTTGATCTGTTTTGAATAATTAATTGAGCTGCTGCTCTGTTTGATAACTAGGATCAGTTGGAATGTATGTATGATTGAATCGATTTATTGTTTTGGTAAAGTGCCTTGGAATAACATTTGTTGTAAATTGGCGCTATACAAATAATCTGAATTGAACTGAACATACTATATATATATATATATATATATAAAAATTCCCTTCTCACCCTCCACGGGTGGTCTTTCTCAACCTCTGAGCTCGGGTCCTCTACCAGAGGCCTGGGAGCTTGAGGGTTCTGCGTAGTATCTTGGCTGTGCCGAGAACTGCGCATTTCTGGACTGAGATGTCTGACGTTGTTCCTGGGATCTGTTTTAGCCACTGCTCCAGTTTGGGGGTGACTGCCCCGAGGGCCCCGATGACCACAGGCACCACTGTGGTCTTCACCTTCCAGGCCTTCTCCAGTTCCTCTCTGAGGCCCTGGTATTTCTCCAGTTTCTCGTGTTCCTTTTTCCTGATGTTGCAATCGCTTGGTATTGCTACATCCACCACAACGGCTTTCCTCTGTTGTTTATCCACCACCACGATGTCCGGTTGGTTCGCCATTACCATTTTGTCTGTCTGGATCTGGAAGTCCCACAGGATCTTAGCTCGGTCATTCTCCACCACCTTTGGGGGTGTGCCCCACTTTGATCTCGGGGCTTCCAGTCCATATCCTGCACAGATGTTTCTGTACACTATGCCCGCCACTTCTTCATATATATATATATATATATATATATATATATATATATATATAAATATATATATATATATATATATATATTTTTTTTTTTTTTTTTTTTTTTTTTTTTTTTTTTCCTTTAGTTTATCACCAATTAAAGACATTTTAAGGGTCAACAGATCAAATGGCTCTGATTTCGCTAAAATTAAAAAAAATAATAATAATAATAATAAAAAAAATCACAGATTAACTATTTTTTTCCATTTACTGCAAGAGGTAGCGCAACTCAAAAGTTCTTTTAAAACAAGCATAAATGTTGATTTCCTCACAAGCAAATAACAGACTGCTGATATTATCCTTCTGTTGCGCTGGACATACCAGCGTTTGAACTGGGACATCATATTTTTAACAGATTTAAAGAACTACTTGATGCCAAAGCCAATCTGGAGTAAAATACAAGGTAAAAATGTTGAAAATCAACCCTGTTATCACTGACATTCTACACCTGATCAAGAAGTTTGATGCATCGTCACATTCCGAAGAAAAGGCAACAAGATGGTGACTCACCCAGGGAGGCAGCTCAGTTGTTGGTAGACTCTGCCTCACAACCTTATCTTTGTGATCTAGGAACGCCAAAGCCTGGTTTATCCTGTAGTCCTTGTTGCCGTGGTTCTTCCTCCAGTAAAAAAGCATGGCGAGTCCAATCAGAACCCAGCTAAAGCTGAACTCAAAGTATCCCAGCACATAGATGGGGAAGATGATGGCAAAGGTTTTGGCAAATTTAATCCACATTTGAGAGACGTCGGCCAATGAGGACTGCTGCTCTTCTTCCAGCTCCTCCGGGGACAAGGGAGGGCCCGGTGACGGTGGTACCTGGTTGCCGTTGGGCGCCGGGACCGGTCCGTTTGCCTTCGTGCCTGACCCCGCTGTACCCTCCATCCTGTTGCTCATTTCCTCTCTGGAAAGACATTTTTGACAGTGATTTATTGGAAATGTTAGTTTACTGCCAAACCTTTAACTGTATTATCACAACAACGTAGAGTCATCCTTGGACAGTATGCCCTTACAGGGTGGTGACAGCGCTTTGGCACTCTGAACAGCCTGACAGAGCTTGCAGGGGCTGGTGAAAAGCTGCAACACTGGCAGCCAACAGGCTAGACATAGTGCAATATAATGAACTGGCTAGTTAGAAATTAAAGAAGAAGGTTATGACTTTGATTTGAATATTAGAGGAGGATAACTGAGCTCAGAAAACAATGGAGACAATGTAAACAGGGGAAGATCAGATGTTATTCTTGCAGGACAAAAGCTCCACTGTTTATAAAAAGAATAAGGTTTAAGCTGCTACAAAAATAACCCACAGTGCTGGCAGCATAAGTCATACTTAAGGTATTTATTAGTAGTGGGATTTGATTAAGTTTTTTTTAACTAAGTTAATTGCAGGGTCTGTAATTAATAAATCACATTTAACTGCATTTTCGAAATCCATTTATTGACGAAATAAGCAACATTCTCAATTCAAAAACTCTCTTTGCTGCTAAATTATTGAATAGATAGACATGTCAGCTCAGCAACAAACATTTATTGTTTGTAATCTGTTATTTAGGTTAATCAACCATCAGATTGGTGCAAAGTGCTAGTATACCCATTCAGCTTTCAAGTGTTCTTCAGAAATGTGAGCTGACATGAGCGTTGGGGACGTCTGTGCTGCTGCTGCAACATGTTTAGCGTTGAGATGCTATTTTAGCCTTGAATAGCTTCGCTGATAGGCCGACTGCTTTCAGCACAACGACAGTCTTTTCCAGCGTCCAATCAGATCGTTTTTTGAAGCAAAAATGAACCCCGGTGAACCAAGAGAAGCAGCTTTGTTGCGTGCGCATCAGATTTACAGGCATACCAGAAACGTGCAAATACAAAGGTTCTGCTTGGAAACTTTGTAAAAAAAAAAAAAAAAAAAAAAAAAAAAAAAAAAAAAAAAAAAGAAAAAAAGAATGTGATTAATTGTATTAAAATTTTTATCAGGTTCAAATCTATGTAATTAATTAATCGAAATTAACGTGTTAAATTTAGCAGAAACCGCTAACCTTGAAAACACACTGCAGACAAGCATGGACAGTTTTTGATTCTACCCAGTATGATAATTCTCAGTGAAGCTACCAGGATCTGGATGTATTAACACAGGAACATAAAAACAAACATGCATAACATACTGATGTAAATCAGCAGGAATAATTTATAACTACGAATATTATTGCTATAACACTATAATCAATAATATTTATACTTTGTGATTTTGTACACAAAACAAAGCCAAACTATACAATAAACACCTGTTAGATCAAGTACAACAATCTGATACCAGCTGGTTATTTAGTCAGGCTGTCTGCTCTGGTAGCGCCTGCAGTCAGCTGCTAACATGACAACAGCAGTTAAAAATAAAAACCTTTAGTAAGAGCGATGGGTGGCACTTCTTCACTTTTCACCATGACTGTGTTTTCCACTACAAGAAACATCTCCAAATGTGTCTGTCAGGCAACTGAAAAGTGAAGCCAGCTGACTGGAAGTGTGCAGCAGCAGCAGGTAAAGGGGAGGGTGGTGTGCTGCTGCGTTTCATACCGCTGAAAGAATTCTGGTCACTCAGAAAAAAAGGCTAAACTGTGGCGTATGCAGGCATATCAGATTTCACCTTTGACCTCATTTAACTGCTGTCCTCTAAGTCGCTTCAATATATCCTCGACAGACCATCGAGATGGTCACAACAACCTGTAGTCTCATAACTGGTCTCCTTAAATGGTGAAGATATTCATGTTTTTATGACCTCTAAGTGCCATACTAAAAGAAGAAATGTGTCTCGTACATTCTGTTACATTGTTTATGTTTGCACCACACCCGTTGCTACATTCATCTAGCTTTCTGGAAAGCAGTGCAAGATTCAAATTTTTCCCTCCATCTTGGACGTGTGTTACCCTTCAGCTTCTCTCCTTCCTATCTAACCTGGATCTGAATCCAAAGTGAGGAACCACGAAGACATCCAACACCCTGAGCCAGAAAACACGGATGTTTTAGAGCGGCCTGCCACACACCGCAGTTCAGCTGTTCAGTCAAGAGAAGAGACTGAGCTGACAATACCATCGAAGAAGAAGCACAAGTTGGTTCTGATACAGTAAAAAGCTGCATCTGACAGAAACAACTCTCTTTCTAGTTCTAAAATGACACATTGCAAACCTTGGTTTCACTCTCCTTCTCTTTTGCTCCCAAAAATTCCCCTCTCTGAGGTAGAATTATCCCTATTTTATCCTTAATAAAAGCAATATTGATAAATGAAGCAATTTTATTGCTTCATTAAATTTATGATAGAAATATTTAATGGGCAGGTAAGAATTCCTCCCTCACATTGATTTTTGATGGATCTCATCAACGCTGCCAAAATATGCAGTATGCAATATGCCAAACTTAGATTAATACAGCTTGTTCAGATTTAGAGTAATAGCTCTGTCATAAAGGGTGGGAACGTGAAAAGTCACCTTTGCTGTTTACAATTTAAAAAACTATAAATGCCATCGAATAGAATAAAATAGAATAGCAATCTATGGCAGCATTTGCTATCTACAGACTCTACATCCTATAAATATCAACTACATTAACTTATCTGAAGCAATTAGCCTGACTTTCTGTAAAATCAGTTAAACTCCCTTTAAATACAGTCTGACACCCATTGAATGTCATGTTGAGTTTTTCAATTTGTTTTGCTATTTTGTTGTAAATTGTTATTAAAACAAGCTTTCTTCTTCACATGCCTCTTGTGACACCACCATATTAGGCATGAGGAAACTGATCCAAATTCTTTTGAGTATGCCCGACTGTTTTCTGCTTATCTATTTGCATATTTTCATCAAATTCCTCCTTCATACTGTTTATTTGTAAAACATTTCAGCTGCATATGAGAACGCTGCATGCATTTTAGGAAGATTTAGCAACAATTAAACATATAGAAGTAATTTGTGAAGAGGAATGAGGCTAACTTTATTGACCACTTTAAGCCAAAATCACATGGTCGGGCTGATATGTTCTAATAAGATGGTTTACAACATTTCCTGGAGATCTGCTGCCCCACCCACTACTCCTGCAGAAAATTATACCACAAGAGTTCAAATGACCCTAATGGAGACAATCAGAATGAAACTTAGCCTCAAACTAAAAGGTAGAGAGAGCCCTTGCAACTCAAATGCTTCACAATCCATGTCAAAACCCACTTGTCTGCTGTAATGTTTACGAAGGCCAGCTGATCATCTGGATTCTTGTGCCTCTTGTGACATCATCTACTGATATACATACAAAGCAGTATTTTTTTTCAGTGCATTTAAAAAAACTGTAAATTTTATGACATCCTTCAGTGGAAATTCATGACTTTTTTTCTGTCAGAAAACAGTAAGCAGAGAGAAAATCTATCACTCCGTAGTATCTTTAAACAAGTCCTCCAATATTATAAATAAACAAATAAATAATCATGTGTTCAGCCAATTAATTCTTCCACAGTATGTTGTTCTTAGAAATAATCTTTGACTGCTTTTATTCCATCTAAAGAGTGTTAATAATAATAATAATAATAATAATAAGAAGAAGAAGAAGAAGAAGAAGAAGAATGATAACAATACAATTACTTGCAGGAAAACTATATAGGCCACTGTTAAATTCGGTTTCAATAACAAATTCACGATTCTTTTGGTTTGTTTATTAGTTTAGCTTTGAAAAGTATTTCACGTCATTCCTTTGCCATTACTCACTGCAGCGAACGGTCAAAGCTGTTGTGAAAGCAGATAATTAACTGGCATAATGATTGTTTTTTTAAAGTTATGTCAAAGCCGAATAGAAGAAAATAGAATAACTAACCAAATTCTCATCAACAAACTACTTTTGATGAGTTTATACTTGACGTCTGATAGAATGTATCTTAAATGGAGCAGTTTTTGAACCAAGTCCGCCGTGACGACACAGAGTGACACGTATGAGGGCACTTCACCGGTGTTACGTACAGTAAACACAAACGGGGGAGAAAAAACTACTTGTTCCTCAACGGTTAAAACTGAGCAAACAGCCCACTCACCAGTATCCACCAGCAGCATTCGCTCTACCCAGAACAAAACACAGGGAAAATTCAGTCAAGCAGCTGCTTCCTCTGCATGCCGACCAGCTAAACTCCAACAACCCTCTTTCCTCCTCTGTTCATCCTCCAGTCTGCGAAGGAGAGCCGACAGTCTCAGCAAAACTGCAGGAAGCTGTCATCGCGAGAAAACAGGTCACCGACAAGGAGGGAGCTTCAAACAGACCCCGCTACAGCAGACCCGGGCGCCATCTTGTGGTAGGAAATAATGCTTAAATATGTAAGCATATCTTCAGATATGTAGATTGCTATGTTCTTTTTTTGTTTGTTTGTTTGTTTGTTTTTACCTTACTCAACAATAAAAACTTGCTGTATTTTAATCAAACAAATAAAGTAGTCTGACCCTTTTTTGTTTGTTTGGTTGGAAATGGATGTGTAGTCACTGTAGAGCCAAAACTTGAAAAGGGTTTTGCGCATGTGCTTTATTAAAAGAAAGGTACCCAGATTGCAAAAACTTTTGGGCTCAACTGAAAAGGATAGAAAAGCATTAAGAGAACATTATTTTGGTCAATCATTCTTTGAATTTTAATCAATCAATTAAGAGCAAATTTGGATGCCACAAGGAGTGGTTTTAAGTAAACGTCATTACTATCCACATGGTCCTATTTCTATTAAATTAAAGACAATGCAGAAAACGTGGTTTTGAAATACTTCATGTTGTACCTAAAGAAGATTTAAATTTGTTGGTAATAATTTTGCCCTTACTAAAAATGTAGTTTCCGTCGGCATCAACAACCTGTGCTAGCAGGCCAAATCTTTATCATTCCTGAACTGCATGCAAGGGCCACAACAAAATCAGTCCAGGGTTTAGACACTCCTTTGCTAAAGTTTATTTTTCTCTTCTACCCCCTCCCCCTCCCCCCTCATACAATAATTTTTAAACTCAATGGTCAGTCAACAGACTTTGCACAGAAATCATTTTCCCACTAGATGTCATAAAAGTCCTTAGATACTGAACCCTCACCCTCATCTGTGGCCGAATCTCTATACCACCAGCTGTGGTAAAAATGCAGCCAATATAGCAGCTAATAATAATAATAATAATAATAATAATAATAATAATAATAATAATAATAATAATAATCACTTTATGAATAACCTCTTTTGGGATCCTGTTCATTATTATTATTATTATTATTATTATTATTATTATTATTATTATTATTATTATTATTAAGAAGAAGAAGAAGAAGAACATAGGAACTGAGACTGCAAAGTCCAGATATCTAGGGAAATTAATACTTGGAATATTCTGAGATTTTACACATGCACACACAAAATGTTATTTAAATCTAATTTAGCATTAAAAAATGAAGAGAAAGGTATTTCTCAGTTTGGTTTATTACTATATATTTCAAAGAATCTAAACATGTTATTCTTCCAGTTAGCACAGAAGAGTGGAACAAGAAGCCTTGTTATCCTCATGGAACGGGATTTTAAGCAGATTTTAGTCTGACTGAATATGAAACTTCTTTTTTTTGGTGAAAACAAAGGTGTTAAATAAAATGTTAAATGATTAGTTTGGATAACATGAAATGTAAAACCGACCCGAACAGCTGTAGCTGTCACTGTGTGTGTTCATGTCACTTAATAAAAGTAATAAAGACATTTTTAAAAAACTGTATCAGTGGGTTAGTGCTCACTAAACACATCTCATCAAACGCTTACATTTATCCACGTTTCAAATGTAAAAGTGCCAACAAAAAATCAGTTACTAATATTGAAGTAAATTATTCAAATTCTTATGTGATACATAACAGTGATATAACATGAAACATAAACTGCAGTAAATGCATGCAAAAAGCTAATTTCTAGTTCTAAATATGCAATTTATTAGAGGGCCTCATTTATAGGAACAAATGTCTGTTTGTGTGTGTTTGAAACCTCCCAAACCCATTCTGTAATTGCTATGGCATGACAAGTCTCCCAAACCTCCTAATCCATTGCAAATCCATAATTTTTTCTTTATTTACCATTCATTCTGGCTGTTAGTTTTGTTCTTGAGAAAAGAAAAGGCATCCAGAGGATTTCGTGCTGTGTATGTGCACCTGGATCGCTGTTTGTCCCATTGCTGAGCTGCCCGTCATTCATGTCAAATAAAACATCCAAAAAAATCCTTTGAAAACAAACACACAACAGCCAAACTCCACTCAGTAAGTCTTAACTGGACGTAAACTTGTTGAAATGTGCAAAAATAACTGTCTATCTAATATGCTTTTCTTTTATATCTCATATACACACAGTATATACATAAATTAGAATATTATTGAAAAGTTTACAAAGTGAAACACATTATATATAATTAATTTAACACAGACTGGTGTCTTAAAGCCTTTATTTCTGTTAATTATGATGATCTTTCACTTGCAGCTAATGAAAACAACATTTAAGATTACAATATTAGATCAGACCCATTAAAACATTTTTAATACAGAAATGTGGGCTTTAATGAAAAGTATGTTTATTACCTGCTTAAAGGTTATTGTTTTTAAAAGGTGGTTTTACTCTGACAAACAAGCCTCATCAGAACACTTATTATAATCTATTCAATATGAAGATCTATATTTAGTTGTCTGAATTAATGAATCAGGTTATTTGTGCTCAGATGATCTCTTATAGACTGTTTAAACTCTTCCTTATTGTTGATGAAAGCAGGAAACTGGATGGTGATAAAGAATTGGGAGAAGACGAGCAAAAACAGCCGGATGACACCTTTCCTGCTCTGTCTGAATCTGGAGGGTATATTTTGTGAAAGAAGCTGCGATGTTTAAAATCGGTTTTATACACAAGCCATAAAACACCTGGAGCCAGTGGACGGCTGGTTAGCATTTCTGTGCCAGCATATTGCAACACGGCGTTGTTGCTAGCGCCCGCAGCAGGGCTAGCGACGGCCTCTGCCTTGTGGAACTCTGGGCCACTTCATCTTCGCTCTGCTTTCATGAGCTTATTGCACGAGATGGAAACCATGTACACAGAGGCAAAGTGTATTTATATAGAAGGAGAGGGATGTTCCAGTAAGGGCATATTTCTGTTCTCTTCTAATTCCAGACACCCTGACTTGAAGTGTTTGGGCTCACACTGCATATTTTATCGGCTCACACTGAAACTGACCTTTAAAGAGACGTATGGTGGGCTTTCTTCCAACAAAACACAGGATTCCCGAGTTCCAGGTAATGTTACCGCTGTAGCTACATTATGTAGATATCGCTTTTTATTTGTTGATATAAAGTAAATACTGATGGCGTAATGGCAGAAAAATCGCAGCCTTTCATTAAACTGAAATTGGAAAAAGAAACTAATAAAGGAATCCAAGAAGATTACTGGGAGTTAGAGCTGTGCAATACTGAATATTTTGGTATCGATCCAATACTAAGCAAATACAGGGCCGGTATCGCAGATGTCGATGCCGATACTGATAGTATCGGCATCAGTTATTGTCCAAAATTCATACATGTCACAGATGTGTTTTGTTTTTTCAACATTTTTTTTCAAATTTGAAACCCAAAGGTCTTTATTTTGAAAGTCAGAGAGAGAAATGGAGCATCCCAGTGTTGCCAGCTTGACAGCAGAAGTCAGCTGTGGGTAACTGATCTCTCTGCTCACTCAGCTCAGTGGAAGCGACTAGTGTGGATACAGGACATCACCTTCTGGGCTTTTGCACCTCTCCTGTGCACAGTTTCTGGAAATTAACAATGATTCAGACTCTTTTCACCAGGAAGAAACCCTCTGAAATGAAGTTGAAATGAAGAGATTATAGCCTGAATTTCTCCTGTAAGGACATCTGACTGGTTTGTGTCTACCTGAGGACTGATCATGAGAAGTTTGCTCCTTCTCACCTTTTTTCTCTGGATGTGTCCGCTCATGGTGAGTCTCCTAACGATAGATTTCATCTTGGAACGTCTTGCACAACAAGGAAGTTAGTAGTAACTGTTGGATCAGAAATATGAGCTATGACATTTTTAAACTGTAAATATTCATTCTGATTATCCAGATTTGTGAAAATTACAAACTTATTCATGTTCATAGTTTCAACATCATTCACTTTTTATGGGATGTTTTATCATTAAACTATGGGAAAATGGATAGAGACAATATTGCCACTGAATACAAAATTTACTTCCAACCAACATGGTTTTTCATTAATCCAAAGTTTCAGCAACACTGATGTGTTTTTTAGTTTCACTGGATATTTTACATTTGACTTCAGTATAATTTTGTGGTGGAATATTTATGTTTATGTATTTGTCTTGTATATTATGCAATATATTTTACTGGGACATTAAGCCACAATTTTTTGTGCTGCTTTAAAAGCTCATAAAAGGAATAAAACTGTGTTGGTTTAAAACCTTGAACCAAATTATGCAATGAATACATTTACACAATAGAAATTATTTTCAAACAAACGTACACCTTATTTATAAGGTGATTGATGGCAGTAAAAAAAGAAAACAATGATTCTTCTGTCTATCCGGACACATCCATCTCAAATCTGGATAACTTTAGATGTAACAGAGATTTTCCTAAAAGACGATTTGCATCCCGCTGAATTTGAATCTCTTTTAACAGGTTTCTTGGTCATGTCCAGTTGGTTTGAAACATACTTTAATAACCATTACTGAAAAAAGGCTTTTAACACATTTAAAAGTCTGTTTTATAAAACAAAGATGTAACATACTATTAACAAAGTGGCTAAGATGAGGTTTTTCTAGTTTTAGACACTTTCCTGATATCAACTTCCAGTTTATGATGTAAAATTTATCTTAAATATTTAAAACCATCTGTTTGTCAGATTTGAACAACAATTATACATTCAGTGACTTTGAGTCTGATACACTGCAAAAACACGAAATCTCACCAAGTATTTTGGTCTAGTCTCTAGTGCAAATATCTTAGTATACTTAAAATAAGACAAAACTAACTCACAAGTAACTTGTCCCACTGGCAGATTATTTCACTTCGAACTAGAACTTTTTCATCAGTATTAAGGAATTTTTGACTTAAAATAAGCTCCTATATCTGTTGAAAAGTTATTTGTAAGTTAGTTTTGTCTTATTTCAAGTGTATTCAAAATATTTGCAGTAGAAACTAGACCAACAGTACTTGGTGAGATTTTATGTTTTGCAGTGTAGTGAAACACATTGAGCCAGTTTTGGTGAAAACAAAAGAGAAAATTATTCTTGAACTTTTGCAAGTCCCACCACTTGCCTGTTCAACACCTCTGCAATCTGCTATTACATCATTTGCAATCAAATATACAACAACACGACTGCTTCAAGTTAGTTCTCTAGTACACAATCAGAAGAGCTTAAAATAACACCCTTTGGTGCACCCCTTTTACAGTTTTTAAGAAATTTAAAATAAAATTAAGTAAATATTATAAAATAAATAGAAATTTGGTCATAGCAGCATCTTTTTGCTGTATTGCAACCTAAATCGGGTCAACAGACAATTAAATATTTAGTCAAGCTGGCATAAACTGATATAGAAACCAGTATGATGATAGAGCAATCAGCTGTTTGGTTTATTTCACAATTCCAAACAATTTCATTACTTCTGCAAGGGATCACTGCTGCTTTTTAACCGCTGAAGCAGAGGCATCTGCGTCTCGATTAATTGAGATAATTTGTAGAATTAACCTCACACTGTTTGATTGTTCTTTCCGAGGCGTCCTCCAGCTGTAACCCTAGTTTTTTTGTTTTTTGTTTTCCTGTCCGTCACACATTATCAGCCCTCTCTCTGTGCTGATCTGCCTCGCAGGACAAACAGTGGAAGTGGTCTATGTCTCTGCCCGCCGGCCTCGTCACTTTAAATGCAGGCTGGGGTGTAAAATGTTCTCGTCACCCCAAACAAATGTGTGTTTATTGTGTAAATCCATACGTTCTGCCACCTCGGACACACAAAGAAACGTCAGCGGAGGCACAAACTGTTCCACAGTTCATCTTCTTACTATCTTATTTCATTAGTAGTTTAAACAGATCCAATTCCCCCCATGCTTGCAGGCAAAGGGATCAAACTAAAGGATTTAGCAGCTCTAAGTTCTGCTTTGGGCTTTTTACATTTGAGGTCAAACATTTCTTTTTACTCCCTCAATCTCAAAATGAACCGGATACACCGTGAGTGGTAAAAAAGGCAGCAAAACTTGTAAAATTTCAATGATCTTAGATGTTATTCAGGAAAATTGTGTGTTGGGCTGTTTGAAGATGTAATTTAACAAGCTTAAAATGTATTGAACTAGTGCAGTCACAGAGGAGCTCTTCAGTGATCCCACATCGGCATTTCCAGGCATAACGCTGTGATTGACTTGATGATTAAAAAGAGAAGATGCTGTGTTTTCATGCTCGGATCCCCCTGCATTTAACTCTGAAGATCGGTTGTCCCAGATGGAGACTGGGAGAGGCTTCTTCTTGCAGCTGTGCTCAGATGTCAGGTCCCATCAGTCCCAGACAGGAAAGGTCCCACTATACACTCGTTTGTGGAGCTTAAACAAACACAGACTCACTGATTTACAGAGGTGTTTAAAATATTTCTACATAATCCTCATCTTTAAAATATTCACCCTCTGTTGATGAAAGGCCACACTAAGTCTGGCAGAGAGAAGGAATGTTCCAGGTTAGACATAATTTCATCCAGGTGCAGATAAATGATATGTAAATGATTTGATTCAAGGGAACCAGCGAGCATCAGCTTTGGCAAATGTCAGTCATTTGGTCACTTTGTAGTTTCAGTCATTTTGCAGCTGAAACAGTCAAAAATGAGAACTCTGTTTCAAACTGACTCATTAGATCTGACCTTCTGTACTTGCTTTGAGATCTGAAGGCTGGAAGAAAACATACCCTGCTGTTTACATCCACTGCATACAAGATACAGAACTTTTTTTCTGTCTGACATTAGGTCAGGATAAACTATTCTTGTTTCAGCTCCTTAGGAGGTTAAAGTTTGGGTACCAGTGGGTCTTACTATGATCCTAAACCGCTTCAACTGAGCTTAACCTAAGCCACAGTAACTATAGGCCTGATGTGTAAAAGCTCTGTCTTCCACTCTGCTTTTACAAATTTAAAGAACCACCAGTAAACCTGCAGGGAAAATGAGGAATCTTGCACACAGATGGGACACAAAAGAGAGCATCAGGTGAAGAAGCCAACAGTCCTTATGGCTTAAATCTAGCATGCTCCAAAATCCGAACAATGGTTCTATGCATGGATCAGGTCTCATTCAAGCAAAAAGCCAACAGACAAAGCAGACACTGAGCTAAAGAACCACATTGGCCTCGGTGATCATCAACAGCTCAACAATGCTTCATTTACTTCACACACAGCCAATCAAAATAAGGAATACATACATTCCTGACATGCCAATTGGTTAAAAGACTATGGAGAGGAATCTGTTTTAATATCATTGCAAGCAAAGAACAAAAAAATGCATTTCAAAAATGAAACTTTGATAAAAAGTAATTTACAGTGTGTATGCAATAGTTTAACCAAGATTTATGCAGTTTTCTATTTTTTGAGTTTTTAGTTTTTTCAAATGATTATTTTTTAGATTTTATTTCCTTTAAATTGATATTATTTTTATTTTTTCTGACCAGAGGTGGAAACCATTGTGAATCTATTTAAAAGATGTCAAATTACAACCTTGTACTATCAGTCTAGCAGCTCCAGTTCTAAAGCTGGCTGGCTCTTTCTTTTTGCAATTAGGCTATTTTGTGACTTAGGGATGCTTTATGGCTATGGCTAGTACCTGAAAAACTGGTTTCAGACACACCAAATGTCTTTTGCTTGATGGTTTCCTCACTTTCAGCAGCCTATTCTTTATTTTTGTTTTATTTAATCATCCCAAAATGCCAAATATTCTCAAAAGCCTCTTAAATGTCAGGAATTGTCGCTCTGCGTGTTTTTTAATAAGATTTTAAATTAGAGCAAATTGAAACAATGTGAAAATGTCACTGTAGTCTTTTTAAAATGTCGGCAAGGACTTGAATTACCTGAGAAGAACTGAAACATTATATGGTGTTAGGTTAAATGTTTCACGTTTGATTTTTTTTACCTAAATTTTACCAAGTAAATCCATTTTGGGTGCAATTCTGGAATGCTGTTTAACAGCCTGAGAAACTAGGATCCTCCAAAAAGCTTCCCCAGGGTGTCTGGGCTCTCCCTTACAGATAGGGAGAGAAGCTCAGCCATCCTGGAGGGGTTCAGACTAGCGCTGCTGCTTCTCCACATCGAGAGGAGCCAGGTGAGTCCCACCCGTCCCACCAGGAGCAGACCCAGAGGAAGAACCAGGACACACTGGAGGGACCGTGTTTCTCAGCTGGCCTGGGAACGCCTTGGGATTCCTCCGTAGGAGCTGGCCCAATTGGCTGGGGAGAGGGAAGTCTGGGTCTCCCTGCTGCCCCCACAACCCAACCCTGGATCAAGCAGATGATGGATGGATGGATGGATGGATGGATGGATGGATGGATGGACGGATAGATGGATGGATAGATGGATGGATGGATGATGGCTGGATGGATGAATGATGGATGATGGATGGATGATGGCTGGATGGATGAATGATGGATGGCTGGATGGATGGATGAATGATGGATGATGGATGGATGGATGATGGCTGGATGGATGGATGAATGATGGATGATGGCTGGATGGATGAATGATGGATGATGGATGGATGATGGCTGGATGGATGAATGATGGATGGCTGGATGGATGGATGAATGATGGATGATGGATGGATGGATGATGGCTGGATGGATGGATGAATGATGGATGATGGATGGATGGATGGATGGATGGACAATGGATGGATGATCATGATGGCAGAAATCAAACATTACATTCTAACTCCGCCTTGCAGAAGCTGCAGTGAACACCGTCGACCAGCAATCAGACACTGGCTGATCCCAACTCATCAGATCTAGTGGCAGAAACAGGATCCAGCCAGTCACCCTCAGCTGGTGTTTCTATGGAAATCCTCCTTAACAGCACAGCTTTGATATTTTCATCAGTAGTAACGTATGTGATGTAAATGTACTCTTAACAGAGCAGGTTTTTTTCCTCCGTGCTTTGACGCTACTTTGTTATCACAGCCTCTGAGTCCCTGGGGTTGCTGGCAGAATCGCTGCAGACACTGTTTGGATTTGTCCTGCTCACTGCCAACTGTGTGTCTGGGAGGAGATCTGTCCCTATTATCCAGAGGTTGGATAATAGGGACAGATCCTGCTCCAAGAGGAATAGCTGTCTAATGCGTGTTAGACTCGGCCAGTGCTCTGCAACCTGTTGCCCCAGAGTGGCAGTGGCTTCTCCTGAAGAACTTTGGCCATAAATGATACAGGAATTAGCATTATTTTATATATAAAGGTATTAAAAATGGCTGCATTCAGTAGCGCTTTTGTCTTTAAAGAATTAAACTGGACTCTATCGAAGAATATTAATTTTTTTCCCCCTCAGTTTAAACATTTTCCATTTTCCTAGAAACCTAAAAAATAAATCGAATTAATTGTAATATTTGAAGTTCAGAAAACAACAAAACGGTCATGGATAACAATCTTCATAATAACCTTCAAAAAAATTTATTTCGTATGTGCAAACCTGTTAAAAATCTGCTGAGCCCTGAGCAGCCTGGAATAACAACTGGATTTTAGTCCCGCCTCCTTTAAAAGGCAAAGGAAAGAGAAAGAAACCGAATCTGTGGCGGTCGGTTGTGTTGTGTGACTCTATAAAACAGTCAAAGCTCTCTCACTGAGCTTTTGGCAAAAACTGAATCAGTGCAGCCATGTCCATCCAACCAAAGCAGAATAAACAGAGAAAACATGCAACATCTCTGGGGGGGGGGGTGTTGACCTCACAGGAAAGGCAGGACTTAATGAAGTAAAGACGCTGCATAAGTGCCAGTGTTTCCTTCATAGCACATCCTGAATGGCAGATTTTATCTGTGTAATGGTCACGGTTTTGTGTGGATGAGAAAATGATGTTCATCAACAGAAAGAGCAGAGCAGAAAACAGCAACCGTAAGAAACAAACATACCTGTGCTTGGAGACTCATTCCCAGATTAAATAATTAGTCCCTCTGGTTGATTTTACCTCCTCTCTTGCAGTTTGTCTGGATTAAACGATTAAAGACACGCAGTTAACACAATAATCAGTCAGTCGATTGATGTGGCTTTGGTCGCATTTGGTCTGCCTTTAAAATGAAAATAGGAGTCATACAATGCCTTCCAGTTATGCAGCATATCAAGCTGAAAGGTCTTGCACCATTTCCTCTTCATAAAATAATCAAAATGAACACAGTACAGGATAAAATCACCAAACAGAACCTGTTGTGGAACCTGGAGTACCCAGAGAGAGCCCACACATGCACAGGGAGAACATGCAAGCTCCATGCAGAAACCCCCCAGGCTGGGATGCTTATCAAAGCTGCAGCACAGCGGCTCTCCAGGACTGGACCGGGGCCCCTGGGGGAAATCAGAGTACCATTTACAGCTGAATGTAGCGCTGAACTGCAAATTCTTCCAGACCCAAGCTCTGCTGCAAAATGAAGTCATTGCCCTTTAAATTTGATCCAGCACACAAGTGCAACTGAGACAGCGGTGTTGACATTTGTCTAGAATCAAGTCCAACGAGGGAAATGGCTGAATGCTGCAACAGAACTCGTTATGAGGACGGGAGGCAAATGCCAAACTCTGGAGCGTCACTGAAAATGTAATTACAACCACTGCTTTGATGGGGTTTCCTTTCAGCTGAGGTATTCAATTAATTCATGGATGCTCGTGTGATTATATCCATGCGAGTAACATTATCGAGCTGCAGAAAGTGACTTTGTGAAAGAGTTTATAAAAGGAAAGGCTGGTGTCCCAGAACTGTCAATGAGTTGCAGTGAAAACTCAGCGACACAGCTGGGATTCCTCAGAAAGAGACAACAGTCCCGGGACGCCGCTCCTGCTCCCGGCGCGCCTCTGCGTCCTCGGAGCAGCGGAGCACTGCGGGGACCCCGGCGTCAACATGGACGACAGGATGCGTGGATCTGACCCAGTACAGCCACTGAACGCGTGCTTCGGTTGACATTTCGCACCACGGAAGATGAACGCATAGAGTGAGCTGGTGTTTTACTGCCACACGTTTACTCTTGTGACTTTTCTCAAACACACACTGAACTTGGTTGCTGGGTTTTTAATACTGTCCTTTAAACCTCTCCTTCCGGGAAATCCCAAGGCGTCCCCTGGCTGGATGGGGCGTGTAGTCCCCCCAGTGAGTTCCGGGTCTTCCTCCCAGTGGGATGAACCCAGGAAGCGTCCAGATCCGATGCCGGAACCACCTCATCTGAGTCCTTGTGATGCGCTGAGTCCCCCCCACGATGACGGAGCTCTTCACGCATTCCGGCCGCCGTTCTTCGGTCGTGATCCACATCTCGTGACCGTGGGTGGGGGTCGGAATGCAGACGGACCAGTAAATCGGGAGCTTTGCTCTTTGGCTCAGCTCAGTCATATTTAATAAACCAGAATTTTATGAAGAAGTTGCTTTATTTCATGAACTCAAGCCACACATTACACAGACTGATGTTTTCAAACCTTTATTTCTGTTAATTATGAGGATTTTCTGCTTACAGCTAATAAAAACATGACATTTAGGATTAGAATATTACATTACAAAATGACATTAATATTAATATTATCTGTCATTATGTTTCTGGAACATAATAAAACTCCAATGTTATCCTCAGTAAAGAGTGAATAAATAGAGCAACGAAGCGTGTATCTGCTGCTGAAGTCTCCATCAGTCCCTCAGGTGCAGCGGATGGGTGTGTGTGTGTGTGTGTGTGTGTGTGTGTGTGTCTGCGGGGAGCGGAGGGGGTGGAGGCTATACAGGGTGCCAGCGTTTATGAAGTCCAGGTTCGGTAACTGACAACCGCCTGTGAAACAAGACATTTCCCCACATTATAATTTAAAATTTAAAATAATGCAGATTATTTCACTTCCAGCCAGAACTTTTTCATCAATATTAAGGAACTATTGACTTAAAACAAGCTCCGATATCTGCTGAAAAGTTAATCGTAGGTTAGTCTTGTCTTATTCTGAGTGTATCGAAGATATTTGCAGCAGAAACTCGAGCTGAAATACTTGGTCAGATTTGGTGTTTTTGCAGTGCAACTATTTCCGTTCGCATGAAGAGCCGTGAGGGACGCACAGCGCTCTGATAAAGCAACCACCAGCGAGGTGTGTGTTGGAGTTGTGTGTTTAGGTTGCAGCTTGTCTAAATGTGTTCGTGGGGCTGAGTCACCGCAGGTCCACGGGGAGGTTTGGGGGGGTTCAGGTGTAAAGGCTGCAGCTGTAGTTTCTGAATTCCGTCCATAAAATGCAAACCAGATTCATTTTTGTGCCGTTGCAGGAAGAGCAGAACAAGCGTGATTTTGCAGTGATGCCGATGAGACCGAGTCCTCTGAGTAACGTTGCGTCCCCGCAGCAGATGGTGAACTCAGGGTGGGGTCAGCCTTGGGGGCCGTCAGAGGTCAACAGTCATTTTTGTGGATGTTTGTTTATTTATATCGGTTTAGATTTGGGGCAACTCTGGCCTGAGGGTCAGAATAGCTGGCCTGTTTCCCTACAGGACCAGCTGGAGGAATGAAGAAGCAGCAGTCCCTCCCCCCACAGCCGCTGGCAACGAACTCTGACCCGACTGAGATCCAGAAGGCCCAGTGTGGAGAGAACGCTGCACACTGAGGGGGGTAAAGGCTTCTTATCGACTTCTTATCAGTTTAAACTTTCCCAGACACATGTGTGCCTCTGGCTGCTGTGAGATGAGAGAAATCCAGACCATCTGAACAATCAGGAGCACGGAGCTGCCTCCTAACAGGCTTCAAACAGAGGAGCTGATAAAAACTGTCAACAAGCTCCAGGGCCTCAAATACAATTGTCTTCTTTGTTCATGTCGGATGCAGCGTTGACACTTGAGGCTGTCTGGATAGACTCTTAGCAGCATGAAAAACAGGATTTATTGACTTCATAAAAACAGGAGCGAGACTTTCGTAATCCCTGACAGACAGAGGATCAAAGCTGGCAGCTTTTTCATCAGCGTAGGTACAGGTGCTGAGTTTCCTTGGATAACGTGAAGCTTTCAGGATCCCTATTTACATCACAAAACACTACCTTAGGATTCTGAGATGATATCCATAAAACAGATTTATTTCAAAATAGAGATCAATACCAACACTTTCCCTCAACTGTGACGAGAACTGACATGTTTTCATGCCTTTAAGGGCGGTCAGAACTCGCGGTTTTTTACCCAGGAAAAGCATTTTCAATTTGAATTTATTTGATTTTATCACGAAAAAGGCATCTTTTTTACTTTTCATCCAATAATAATGGATGAGAAGTTAAAATAATGGTTAATATAAGGGAATCTAATATTTCATATGTCTGTTTAAAAAATGTTGTTTGTTTAAATAGAAAAGCTAAGTTATGCAACAGTTTGGGCAACAAATATTACAATTTTTTCAAACTGTCTTTAGACTATTATCCAGTAAACTAATATGAGAAGAAAAGCTTCACTTTCTCTTAATCAGGATATGTAATATGAGTTTTTTTATGAAGTTGGTGAGCTGTTTCACATTAACCTTTTTACAATAAGTCAGCCCAGAGTCAAACTGAGGCTTATGCTAGCTTATGTAAAACACAAAGAATCACCTACGGGCAGACAGCTACCTTGGAGTCCTGACATCATTAAAAACGTCTCTTCGTTCAACCCTCCCTCTGTTTTAGTCTGAATTTCTGTAAAGGTTCGCAGCAGGGAGACAGTTAATCTACACACATTACTGCTTTTATCTCAGCCTCCTTACAAACACACGTTTAATTCCTATACGCTGCTTTAAACTGCCTGTTTAGTGAACACTCTACCCCGTCCTGACTTTCTGATCTCCAATAATCATCTGAAAGCTGCTTTGCAAACAGAGCTCAGACTCACAGTGGGTCCTGCAGGGTTTATGACCACCTAAAGATATTAAAAAACCTCACAGCCTCATAAAATCACCTACAAAGTTTTTGAAAGATAAATAGCAACTGTGAGTGCCGCTATCTATGCTGCATAACTCAGAAAAGAGGAGATTTTGAAAGCAAGTTTTATGGTGCCACTGCTTCCATCAGCAGGAACAGAGGGAACTGCTGCTAAGTGAACCCCAACAGCAGATCAGTACAGAGGAGCCCAGTATTCACAAAATGTGTCTATTCACAGATTTTTTTTCATGGAGAATATCTAAAATATTCAAAAGAAAATGCAGCTTGGGAAGCTGAAATGCAGGCGCAATGCTGCTTGACATGCTATTGGCTGGTGTTTGCACTGCAGCCGATTCCAAGAGAAGCATTCAGTTTCCTTGGTGCTGATTGGCTGTACCCTCAAGAGTGGAGAAGAGGAAGATCGTGGATTTTAGCTTCTCCATCAGTGCTAAAACAATTTCCACTGAGCATATTAATGCACATTAAGAGTAAGGCAAAACTTTTTCTCGAAAAAGGAGAATTTTTTCAAAAATGATCTGATTCCAATAAGCAAACGTATTTTTGTTCTTTCAAACTGCGCAGTTTCAAGGTTAATGGAAACGCAGCTATTGATGGATTCCTCCCAACTCCACTTGTTCCTGTTCTGGGTTGTTCATTTGATTACATGAACATCATCAAACATCTGCCATCCTGGCTTCAACGAGGAGACATTCATTTCTGCATTCCAGTACTCATTAAAACCTTACCCAGGAATGATTTCCCTTATTCCCCTTCGGCTTTTTTCTGCTGGTATAACTATAACTAACTTGTCCTTGCACAGTTTTCCCGTGAAAACCTGGCTTCAGAGGGTTTATGGCAGTGGTAATTTTGTTTCCTGTGAGATGAATAGTTTTCTTTTCCAAGAAGGAAGTTGGGATCTCCTACTTTAAAAACACGGCTTGAAAACAGCATGTGCCTGGTGTGCATCTGTTGCTACTTCTTGGACCGCCTTCAGACTTCATTTGTTTTGTAATTAGTCCATAACTCACACTGAAGGTTTATGCACTGAATGTCGCCTTAGAGGCTTTGCAGGCCTGGTCCTTTTTTTTTACTGGACCTGCTTGTTGCTCCGGTAACCACTGCTGCAATGCCTTCTTCAGTAAAATAGGACTTCTGCCAGTCTTTACCCAGCAGGACTCGTGATGGATGCCAGTAATTGTTGTGCATCGCTGCTGATTGAAGCTACAGTGTTTAAAGTATAGAGGAAAAAGACAGATATGTCAGTTTTTGTTAGGTGTGAAGAAAACTTGGGGATTTCTTGAGTAATTAATTCATGAAAATCTTGAATGGCAAAAATGTTTTTTTCTTTTTTTACATAAAATGTTTAAAATATTTTAAGTTTTTAGGTTGCAAAAAGCTGCTTTATTATTGAATATTTAAATTAAAATGATGCATCGATTGCTGACAAGCTCCTTATTTTTATATGGTCGAGGACCTTGTGACTCACCACTAAAACTTTAACTTCTTTGAAAATAAATTGTGGTTGAAAAGGTTTTGTCCTGATGAAGCCCTTCTTAATCACAAATCCAGGCTCAGTTCACTGTTTGGCAGCTGAAAGCAAAGTAAATGAGAAAATCTTTACTATGAATTACAAACAAAGGGTTAAAGAAGTAAACACATCTAAAAGGTTTGAAGAAAGCTAAATGCAAATAAAGTCTCAAGGCTATGAGCTTATTAGCTAACATTATATATTTGGTGACATTTCACAAAAACCAAACATACTGTCAGGATTCTGGTGTGAACTTTTTGTTTGAGTGCGAGTTCTCTTTCAGAGAGGATCTTTGTTGGAGGGCGCTTCTGGCTTTGTGCTGCCTGTGACCAGTTCATTTAAAATGGTTCCTGTCATTACTTCCAAACTAGAAACACCTTCAAATACTGATGGACCTCTGTCCATTTCTTGATGTATTTGAGGCTTTATTTTTAAATTGCAGGGACAAAGCTCATCAGTAGTCCGTGTAAAACTAACAATACTGCTTTAAACACTGGGTCTGGGTAACCCATCCTTTGAGATGAAAATGTGTTTCAACCAGACGGGCCTGGTCTGTGGCAAACACTTTGCTCTGGATCGATGCTGTCTCCTCATGCCCAGCGGCGGCACAGGTATGGGAACGGTGAGCTGGAGAAGCCTCCCACTTAAAAAAAAAAGAGAACAATCTGAAAAAAAAGGCAGAGTAAATTGAGATGAGAGAATATTGGCAGGAGAGAAACGTGCTGGCATGAGAAGCCACAATCTGACAGGAGCAGATTTCCTCTGAGAGCAACAGATCCAAGCCACATCTTCCTCTTCCTCACTCACCTTTAAATGAAGAGCAGATTTCTGGCTTCTGTCACAAACTTCTGATTCTGTTGGCTTTTTATCCAGTTCATTCAACGTTTCCCAAGAGCTGAGCCACAGCTGGAAATGTGTGTCTGGTTGTGCTCTGCTGCATCTGCCTCATCTGTTGTTTAGTGAGGAAACAGACGGACAGCAGCACAATAAAGATCCATTATGGCTGAAACAAGCAGAAGATATGCTGCCTGCATGTTTGATTGACAGATGACCTTTCAGAAATCCAGTGGAGAGAAGTCACAGCAGAGTGCCTCAGCGTGGGATAATGTAATATTAGCAGAAAAGTTCAGCACAGCAGTGATAGTCCCTGATGGTGGGTTTTGGGGGTAAAAGGAAGATAAGAATGACCGATCGGATTCAGCATCCTGAACATCTGGTGAATTTCCTCTGCTTCTCTGAACACAGTTGGACCTGACTTCAAAAATAAAATCACCAGGTTATACTGCCATGAAAGCATGCAGCATATTTATGGTTTTCCATCACAAATCTCTTCTGCAGAGAAGCAATATTTGCACAAGTCTTCACACCCATCCATTATTTCCTAATGGACATTCTTAATAAACATAAAACTAATTTGATGTATTTTTTCAGATCCAGAGGACCACAAAAGATCCCCTTTGTGTTTTCTTCCAGTGGAGATGAAATAGAGCTGGTTCACACATAGAAATATTTGGGCATTTGATTGATGATTCCCTTACTTTGAAACCCCATGTGGAAAATCTTGCGAAAAGGCTAAAATTAAAGTTGGGCTTTTATTTTTGAAATAAGTTGTGTTTTTCATATAACGACTGCTAAAAAGCTGCTCATTGGTGCAACTTTAATGTCCGGGTTGGATCATAGAGATCTTTTGTATATGATTGCTTCCTCACAATGTCTTGAGATGCTTGACTCTGTCTACCACCCACTCTACTCTGAGGTTCATTACAAACTGCAAAATGTCAGTACTGTGATTTATATCTACGGGTGGGTTGGCTTGGTCTGGCAGCCCGAAGGAACTCCCATTGGTTAACTTTTATTTACAAGGCACTGCTTGGACTTCTGCCAGCCGACATCTGTACTTAAATTGCTCTAAGAAATGTTGTCTCTTATGCTTTTTGCTCACACAGCTTGCTGCTACTCTCTGTCCTTTTTGCTCGGACAGAACTGGGTAAGAAGGCTTTTGTTCACTCTTTTGTGTAGTATTTGTTGGTGCCTCTTGGCCAGGACTACCTTGAAAAAGCAGAGAAGCCGAGACGTCCCTCTCCCCAGCCACTTGGGCCAGCTGCTCCAGGGGAATCCCAAGGCATTCCCAGGCCAAACTGAGAAACATAGTCCCTCCAGCGTGTCCTTGGTCTTCCTCTGGGTCTCCACCCGGTGGGACTTGCCCAGCACACCTCCCCAGGGAGGCATCCTAACCAGATACCAGAGTCATCTCAACTGGCTTCTCTTGATGTGAAGGAGCAGCAGCTCTACTCGAGAGCTTTGCCTTTTCTTCACCACAACACACCGGTACAGTGCTCACGTCATTGCAGATGCTGCACCACGCTGCCTATGGATCTCCTGCTTTAGTTTTCCCTCATTCTTGGCCAAGACCCCGAGATACTTAAGCTCCTCCACTTGGGGCAGGACCTCGTCCCTGACCTGGAAAAGGTACTCTACCTTTTCCAGCTCAAGAAGATTTTTATATTTTGTAACATCACAACCACAAACCTCAATGTATTTTAGGAGGTTTTTATGTGACAGACCAACACAAAGTAGAAAATAATTGTGAAGTGGTGAAAATGTTGTGTATATTTATATCTCTAGTATTTTAGAAATAAAAAATCTGTGGCAGACCAGAGGCTGTCCAGCCTCTAAATAAAGTCCAGTGCAAGAAAGAGTCCAATTGAGATTCATTTATTTTGGTATAAATCCAGCTGTTCTGTGAAGGCCTGAGAGGTTTCTTCTGACAGCATCAGTGAACAAACAGCATGATGAAGATCAGGGAACACAGCAGGAAGGTCAGGGAAAAGGTTGTTGAGACATTTGAGTTATAAAACAATATCCAAAGCTTTGAATATCTCACTAAGGTCTGTTCAATTCATCATCTGAAAATGGCGAGTATCATAAAGAACCAGACAAATTCAGCCAGACACAGAGTACACTTCAAAAGATTTATTATAAATCTGCAGCTGACGGGACTCTGGAGACTTCTGTGGAAGCACACCAGAAACTCTGTGGTGAGAGAGTACAGGTTAACGGCTGTAATGTAAGGTACTGAAGAGACTGAAAGAGAAAGCCACTAATCTTTTCAGGATGGGTATGAAGGCTGCGATCTTAGTAGGATTCACCTCCAGCTGTGAGGGTCTAAACGAAGGTGATTGTCTCTATCCAAGCAACTTCTCTTCTCATCACAACAGGTAACAGGGGAATGGAGTCTAGGCCAGGTTTGGTGCACAGAAGTCAGAAAATCCAACTGGACCAAATGCAGAATCCAGAGGGCTAGAAGGGAGGCATGGAGAGGTCATGCATGAAGAGGAAGAGATCAGATTATGAGCATGGCTTGGTGGTCAGGGTGGAGAAACAGGCTCTGTGTCCAGACATCAGAATCTTGGTAAAAGTCAGACGAGGGCAGAGCAAAACAGGAGCATCCAGGGAACAGAAATGTGGCCGAGGGCAAGGAAGGTACACTGGACATCTACTGCCAGGAGCTTTTGATAATCATCCAGAGAAGAGCCACAAATGGAAACCTACCAAGACATGATTGTCTATCAAAACTGATGGCAAGGAAAGCATCAATCACAGAAGCAGCCAAGAGCCCTACGTTAACTTTGGAGGAGCTGCAGAGATTAGTTTTGCTCTCCATAATTCTGGCCTTTGTTGAAGAGATGCAATATGAAAGCCATGGGAAGTCCTGTCTGTAGTCTGCCGCAAGCTTTGAAGGAGACACAGTTAACATGTGACAGAAGGTACTCTGGTCAGATGAGACCAAAACCAAACTTTTTGGCCTCCACACAAAAGTCTGTGTGGCAGAAAACTAACACTGCACACCAAATCATCTCATCTCTTTACATCTGCCCCTGTATACACATTAAATCCCCATTTTTGTCATTTACCCAAAAACTTACCCTTACTTAAATATTTGAATTCAATATGGCCAAAATATTTTAGAAATGTTGAAATGTGCTGCTTCAAAAAGCTGCACGTTGCGAAATTTTGGCTTTATTATCAAACTTCTCTTTTAGGCCCTTCCTGCCAAGACTAACTGCTTGGTTTGTGGTCGGAAATGCTGCTGCAAGGTGCATGCCGAACCTGAAGTGCAAGTACAACCCTGGATTAGCTTTCATTTTTAATAGTTTGAGTAAAAGCCTTTCATTTTTAAAACTGTGGATCACATCAAAAGCAAACAAGCTTTGTGCAAAAGACAGACAGCCAGATCGTAGCTTTCAGGGGAAATATTCCTGTTTTTAAGGTTACTGAGTCATTCTATGTTGCTCTCAAGTATGAGTTTGTGTGAGCATGGCCATTTGTTTCACATCACTGCAAGTGGTGACCTGTCCAGAGCACACAGCACATCTCATTTGTTGATTTGGAGATAGGCAGCAGCAGGAAGGAAAGATGTCCCGATTTGGATTTTAATTATGAAACAGAAAGATATTTAAAAAGTTTGTAACCTCCAACAGACCTCCTCGATCTAAGTCGTCAACCAGATGGCGTTATAAAAAGCGAGAAGCTACAATCACACATAATCAGGGGATTCAACCTCCTCTGTGGAAAAAGGAGAACCAATCAAGACAGGTGGTCGGCAAAAAGTCGATCCATTTGGGAGATGGCAGTCTGTTGGGAGACTTGCCAAATTCTGACTGACACAGAAACCACAAAACTTAAATGTTCAGGTGCATGAAAGATGCAACTTTCATCCACACAAAGAGCATAAAAGCAGTGTGTCAGCATCAATGTAAAGAGTAAACTGTGGCTTTTAGTCATCTTGCCTGAAGAGTTTTCTGACGCTTCAGTCATCTTCTCGTTCAGTTGCCTTCAGCTCGGCCTTTCTGGTTTGACGTGAGGCTGCTCGGGACCTTTGAGCATGTTCTTTCAAAAGCTGAATCATAATCTGTTCGCCCATCTTGCATAAACAGTTGTTGGTGTTTGATGCATGAAACTGCAGCTTGGCTGCCACATATCCATGTTGTGGGAGGGCTGACTGGATGCTGGCCAATCTCAGCTCATGTGAGGGGGATTAAAAGCTGCTGTCTGTCTGCGGGGAATTGACTGAGCCATGGGTATGACATGCAAAGCTGTTTCATAAATGGTCGATCCAGCTATTGGCAGGATAACCTGGAGATTTAACACACAGTGGGGATAGGGCATTCTTCACTCTGGGGTGGATCTGTATTTTGAGTGATTTTTGTGCTCTGCAGATGTATTAAAAACAGAACATTTGTACATACAGTCATTATATTACTATCTCGCTGCTAATTATTTTAGAATTGAAGAGCAAAAAATGTGAAAACTGTTTATGTTTTGCAGCCTCATGTGAAAAGCTGTTTGATGTTATTAGTCAAGTTTCTGTGAATCAAGTTCACGTTGGCCCATAATAGATGCACATTTTCAATTTAAAAGACATTACATTTTCTAATCTTTAAATCCAATTAGCCTTGAAAAAGTATTCACATCCCATGCATCGGTCCACATTTTGTCAAGTAAAAACATAAAACAAATGCAATTTACTGGCATAATTGTGAAATGGGAAGAAAATGAGACAGAGGTCAAAATGTTTTACGAATAAAAATCTGAAAAGTGTGGCTTGCGTTTGTATTCAATTTTTTTTCACCTACCATGTCGCACCACCTTCTGCTGCAGCTTTTCATGATCCACGGGTGTTTGTTCATGTTTTGGTTATTAGGTTAGGTCTTGCCCTGTTTAGTCTTATTTTCTTCTGGTTTTCTGTTTGTACATTTAGTATATTTCTCTTGAGTTAATGTTAGACTTGCTCCTCTTTGTGTTAATTAGTCTCCCTCAGGTTCCCCCACCCTTATTCTGCCACAGCTGTTCCACATCCCCTCTGATTAGCTCACCTGTTTCCTGCGTTGTTTTCCAACCCTGCCTCGGTATATAAGCTCCTTATATTCTGATTCTTTATTTTCATTATTAAAACCTTTCACTTCACCTCTCTGACACACGTGGGCCGCATGCTTCGTTTTTGGTCTTACCTGATCAGAGCACCTTGTTTTTCATGTTAGCTGTTTCCCCCACATGGCTTATGGCAAACCACAAATTGGACTCCATCCATCCCTCCAACCATCTGTCCGTCCGTCCATCCATCCATTTATTTGTCCGTCCATCCGTCCATCCATCTGTCCATCCATCGTCTAAATTTGTCCTTCCAGGGTCGTGGGGTGCTGGTGACTCTCTCCAGCAGTCATTGGGTGAGAGGAGGTTAATGGTTCACTAATGTTCTCTAATGAACCTATGAGGCCTTCAAACGAACATCTGGATTTATACAGAGATTAAATTACACACAAATGTTGTCTATTTACTAATTAGGTGATTTCAAAGGGTAACTGGTTGCTCTGGATATTATTTACGAGTGTCGAAGTAAATGTGTACAAGGCATGTCATACTTGCATTGATCTATCACACAAAGGCCTGATAACATACATTAAACTTTTATAGAAGTAACATGACAAAGTGTGGAAAACATTCCAGAAGTGCAGCAACAGTAAGTCCAGCATTCTCTATCAAAAGACTCCCTTCTGAAAATCCCCCCAAACTTTGTCTGACATTTTAGAACAGCTCAGTTCTAACTTTGTTTGTCTGCTGTTTGGGTTCTGATTTTACTGCATGAACACAGCAGCGTTCTCTCAGGAGAAATACCAAAACTCAGTCAGCATCACTGCGAGAATGGTTGAGGAGAAGTCCTACGGTGGACTCAGAGGTACACCCCTTCAGGCTTGTTGCCATCTTCTGCAATTTATTTCACTGCAAAACAAAAGAAAGCAGAAGTTCAAAGTTTCAAAAATATCTACAATCAATAAGTGCAGCATAAACCTAAATTTGATACCTTAAGAACTGACCTTCAGGGTCAAGCAGTTGTTTGAAGTTTTCATATGAAATTAAACGCAGCATCCACAAATCTGAAGAGTTCGGTCAGTAAATAAATCTGGTCAGCAGATTAACTTTGGATCATTTCATGCAACTAATGAGGAGAGACAGTAGCCATCCTCTTCAAGGAAAGACTGCAGGGATTGTAGAGCTTAAAAAGAAATCCTTTTTCAGAGAATTAATCCAGCTCAAAGTGATTAAACCTTACAGGTTGTTTCTCCTATCATTGCCAGAGACTTAAGAAGATGTCCTCATGTAGGAACGCAGTTTAACAAATCCGCATCCTTTACACGCGTTTAGAGTCCAGCTGGAATCAGATCGGGATGTTTTACATTCATGAATGCGTATTTATACACGGTGATGGGACATTTTCTGTGTTATTGGATGCTCCTGGCATTTAGTTTCAAATTTTGCTAGATCTAAATAATTTATCCTTAGCCTCTGGTTTTAAACTATGAAAACAACACAGAAAAGAGGAGGCAGCAGGTTCCTCTCAACTGTTAGAAACTTTTCAAAGTATGTAGAAATCTCTCTGTATTGGGGTTTAATAGCTTTCTCCCAATTTGCTTAAAAAATGGACAAAAAAAAGCTTTTTTTGAAAACATGTCTACTGCAGACAAATGTTTCTATATTACTTTGTGTGACTGATCAATCTTTAATTTATAAAACTTTTATATAGAGCATTTCATATCAACAGCAATGCTTTAAAGATTACAAACGAAACAAACCCACACTCAATTGACTAAAAAAAAAAACTTATTCAAAAGCCAACTTTTTATTATATATGCTTTATGCCTTTAAATTTAGTAAGAACTAAAAACCATGTTTGGTATATGAAGGATAAGAGATACAGAAATGTATGTGTGATGATAAAAACTATGAAATAAATATATTTAATAAAAGTTTTTCAGTAATAATAATTCATTTGTTCAACTTCAAATAAATTAATAAATAAAAGGTCTGTATGGAACAATAAATAAATGTAAAGAGTATATACATAAGTAAATAAATGCTTAGACCTAAATAACTCAGAAAAATATTGAATTATATATGATCTCTTTTAATTTTCTTTGTAATATTTCCACCCTGAAGTCTTCAGGTAGTTTCTGCCAAAGGTGAGGTTCATTTTGACCAATCGAAACCTCCCTTTATGTTTTGGTTTGAACATTAGGGATGGCTAATAATCTGCGTCCCGAGGCCCTGAAGGTCCGGGACGATTCATAGAACAGCAGCGGCTCAGTGAAAGGGGACGGACGCGCTCACGTCCGTCAGAACTTAGCTTCTCTGATCAACCAGGCAGGTCTGCTCTTGGACTGCGTGAGGAAGCTGGACTACTCGTACAAGTGGAGAGCAAAGCCTAAAACAACTTCAAATTTCTTTAAAGAAGAGAGTATTTAATATCTCTATGTAGGAAGCAAAACTGAAATTCATTTCATCAGATTTTTTTCACACCTTCAACCTGAACCTGCTGTCAGTGATGCTAAATGACTTGTTGTTGCTCAGACATTATGTAGCATATAAAAGAAAAAAAAAATCCTGTGCGCATATCTCAGTCTTTTCTGGCCTCAGACGTCACGTTAGTTACTCTTCAGGTACCTCAGACATCCTCACTTGTGTCTGAACGTATTGAGAATAAATCCTCAGCTCTATTTCGAGTTGAAACTTGGGTTTTTGCAGCTAAAGATCATACACCGGGTTCTTGCTTCTACTCCACACAGGTTGTTGCCCGACATCCAACATGCAACTTCTTGCTGGAGGTGGAGAAAGATCGGCTTGACTGTGTGAGGAGGCTGAAGGAAGAGGAGGCTGCCGGCAACGATAAAGGTTAGCATCTCTGAGAAACGTCCACATCAGAATCGCTGTTTCAATCAACTGAGTTACTTAGAGAATAAGAAAAACTCCACAACTCCAGCCACTGCACATGCTCAACATGTTGAGGTGAGTGACTCTTCAGCAGTGCAGACAGACTGTCTGCATAGAATACAATGTGATTAGTTAATGTTACTATAGGGTCATTGCCTAAGAATTTGCACAGGAAACATTTCTCTGAATTTCATAACAGTGGTGCATAATGTGCAACATATATTGCATCTGTTTCAGAATTCTGGAAGACTGTAGAGTTGACTTCTGCTTAATTTTTGCATCTTAACTTGGCATCTTATCCAACTAAATTTACCATATTCTCACCATCCCGTGTTCATTTTCTTTTAATGTAGGTTTGTGAGTTACTCAGCATGCAGTAGTTTTTCATTGGTAATACAGGCCTTAGTTGAAGGAACTTCAGCTTTCATTTTAAGTTAAAAACAGACATTTTAAATGAATCGATACAGTTTTTCTGATGTCGATGGGGAGCTTGTCCTCGCTGCTCTGAAAGAATCTTTAAAAGAGGAAACATGAAGGAAAAGCACAGATTGAAAAAGCTGTTTTTAAAGTTTCTAATGTCTGGTTGTACATTCAGAGGTTTTTGATCCAGATGTTGTTTCATCTGGTGGCTTTCTGTCTTTCCTGCTGGTTTCAAAACACACATAAAAGCAAAAAACTATAGAAGCTCAGATCAGGTCTTCTTTTAGCAATTTATTGGACTAAAATGGATTACAAGCAAATCATACCTGAACTAAAGCAGATTAGAGATGCATGAGATTTCCTCTACGTTTGTGCAAATTTAGATGAGAGCAATGCTTTTTGTGTTTCTGCAGCCAAAAGCTACCAGAACAGGATCTCATGATGGAGATGGGCTTCTTTCCTTTTTGCACAGGATGCAAAACAAAGTTGTGGAAAGTGTGTTTTTTGCATCACACATCAGATGCTTTCTGGTGGGTGTGTTTCATTGATCAACAGTTCCAAGATGTTTGGGATGAATCAACATAAGTAGGAAGCAACAGTTGGCCTGAGGAATATCAAGCACACAAGCTTCTTCCCAGTAAATATTCAGTTCATTAACTTCTACTCCTGAACCTGGAAGTGTCTGAAAGCCTCTGCACCCACTGTTACAAAATTGAAAAAAATGACAAAACTGCTCAAATGTGACCGAGGTTCAGCGTTGCACTAAATGCAGAACTCCTCAGCAGTAAAGGGTCTGCTACAGATGCAGCTGACTGGGTTCAGGACTGGAGGATATGACTGTCCGGCAATAAAAATCCTGGAGGAAAACTAAACGTGTTATCATTTCAACTAACTCCTGAGATGCTTTCTGCAAACCATTCAAATATTTTTGAAGAGCATTTTTAAAAAGTATGTTCATACCAGCCAAAAGTATTATTGAATCTTTGAAATCATCTGAATTGAAATATAGACACGAAAATATAAACGGTCCTTCGAATTTTGTTATGATCCTTTGTTTGCGCTTTCTTTTTCTGTTTAGGATTATTTCCTTGTTATTTATGCAACTTCTTAGATTTTGCCATTTGAGTTTATTCCTTTGTGTTTTGTGTTCATTTATGCTTATTGTTTGTGCCTTAGATTCTTTCTGTTAGTTATATTAGTTTCAGGTTTTCCCTCCGTTTGGTCTCATGGTCTCCCTTCCTCCTGCTCTGTTTACCTTTCACCTTCGCTCCGCCTGCCAGCCTGCATCCCAGCACACCTGCTTTCCATTCCCTGACTTCCTTCTGCTTCTTCTCTCCCCCAGCTGTCTCTACTTTCCTCTGATTACTTTGTCACTTTCCCCTCTGTCTCAGTATTTCAGCTCTTCGCTTTGGATTGATCTTCATCGGTTCCTTCTGCTGAAATGCCTGTCATGTGTCTTCCTGCAAGTTTCCTTTTTGTTTGTTCTCCCTGAGAAAATCTCTTTCTGGTTTGTATTTGAGATTTGATTTTTTTTTTCTTCAACAATCATAACAGAAATCCTTACTTTAAACTTTGTTAAGGAAAGGTTGAACTAAAAGAGAACCAAAAGCTGATGTTTGAGCTGCAGAAATCTTGATTATCATACATGATTTTTATACAAAATATTAACTGAGAAAAATGAAACATTAGCCATGTGGTCAATATTTGTACCTTTTTAACTAATGCTGTATATCTGAAACAGCCTTAGATTTCAGATTTTTGTCTTCAAGACAAGCTTGTAGTCTAGTTAACTGGATTCATTAGGCTTTCGGGATAAACATAGCTGACTGTCATCACAGCGACCAAAGAGCTGTATCCCACGCTGTCTGACAGTTTTACCAGGTGGAAGCGTATATGAAGTAGAAAGGAGCCACTGAACCCTGTGGTACTTCACAACTAACTGCTGTGTGAGGAATATTTATCATCGGCACGAACCCTACCAACACGTTGGAAGCATTTGGACTTTGAGGTAAAAATAGATCAAAGATTGCCTGCAGCTAAAGATACATATTTAAAGGAGGTTTATGGAGTACAGTTGTACGGTTCATGACCAAGAAGTCGGCTTGCTAAAGTGACTTCTGCTTACATTTGGCTTTGCAGGAGTTGTTGCTTTAAAACCTTGGGTCTCACCCGTGATGTGTTTCTCTGGAAGGATGGATCACTTAGACGGAGGTTTTGTTTTTTTTTTCATGCACCAATGATTTTGGATTGATGTTCGAGCTGTTTTACCCCCCAGGACAAGTACACTCACTCTCTCCTCCTCTTTTGTCCTCTCTTAGCCTCTCACAAATCTCCTCTCCTTCGCCACTTCTACTTTCATATTCTTTCTACCCATTCATCTGCTTTTCTCTCAGTGTGGTGCTATAAAAATTCTGGGAGATGATGGAATCTAAATTTAGTTTCTTCCACTTAGTGAAACATTTATATTTGTAGCGGCCTCAAAGAGAAAAGCCTTCTGCTGCTGCATTAGACGCCCACAGGGAGCTGTTGTGTGGTCAGAAGCGGTAGGCTGGAACAAATGAGCACGTGTCTTAAAACCTCTAGAGATATAGTGTAATATCTGTACAGCAAAATCAATGTAGGAGCCAATCAGCCAGAGAAGAAATGCAGGACACATTAAACATAGAAACAATGAAAAAAGAGAAGCCAAAAAATAACAAGACAAAGAAAAAGCTTACCGGAAATGTCATTTAAAAATGGGGGAAAGGAGGGAGTTAAATACAGGTGGAGCACCCCACTGCTCTGTCCTGCATTAACTGGGGCAAGAGCTTAAAACTCACTGGTGGGGTGTCTATATGGGTTCTTTAAGTCCTGGGAGATACCACACAGGTTTATCTATTTGAGTCAATACTTACTCTTCTGTTCACCTTGAACCATGCATATAATAAAAGTAACACAAATAATTCCAGACAACCTGCTACCTAAAGGGTTTCTTTTAATAAACAACTTGGAAAAAAAAAAACTCAGTCCCAAAATCAGGCTACACCGTACCCTAAATGTCCAAAACGTAAATATAAGGGCAAGGCCCTTAGTTTCGAAACTTAAATGTCTCTCGACCTAAAATACAAGCAGTCTGGGCATTTTCCTTCCTCAGTCCATTATTTCCAACCGACAACATCGTGGTATCTTCCAAGAAAACCCAACCAGTTACGAACAGTGTGGTTTTTTTTTTGTGTGTGTGTGTTTTGTTTTTTTTGTTTTGTTTTTTTTTTTCTTTTTTCTCTATAACCAGAATCTAAACTTTTTTTTCATGAACAGAACTCCATACAATTACCGACACATTTGCTGTTTCAAACGTTAACACAACACCACACGTGGGCCCACACTCACACAGTTCGGTACCGCTTAAAGTTCCGTTGCAGGCCCGTGGACGTTAATCCTCTTCTCTTCCCCACGCCACACCAACTCAGACCTGCTCGTTGGCAGGTGTCCGCTCCGCCGACCCACGCGCGCTTGTCGAGTCCAACCGTCGTGGTGTCACCTCAGCCACGCGGGTCGCGGAGATGCTTCTCAGTAACGCTGGAGCCAGAGTCGCCATGTTGGCACGTTCACCTCGCCTTCTCGGATCAGCCGCGGTCCACCTCCGTGCTTTTCACCTGCACCGCAGTCCAACGCTCTCCTCACTGCGGTTAAGGCGGGCATAAAGCCTTTGAAACACCCCAGTTCCTTCTCCAACCTTCGTCTCGACTCACATAAGCTGCGGCCTCCATCAACTTCCTCTTCCTGTCTCCCCTTCTTCTCCTTCCCATCATCCCACTGTTTTTTTGTTGTTGTTGTTTTCTACTACTGGTTGTCCCAACTTCTTTTTAGCTACTATTTATAAATATGAGGTTCTGTCCCTAGTCTTTGGACTAATCAAAAATTAGTCGAACTAACAGGAATACACACATGTAAATACACACACTTGATCTTCCTGCTTTCCCCCCCTTTTTTTTTTTTTTTCACATTAACGACAACCGTAATCACTCTCTGCAATGTATATAATCACTCGGACTACACACTCAAAAACATACTAATACAAGGCTCTGACTTATATTGTTGATATCATATTAACAATATGATAGTTGTAATTATTTTATAAATATTCCAAGGCTTTAGGTGCCTGGTTTTAACCAGGGGCTACACTGGTAAGCATAAGAAGTCTCAGTCTGCAGTGATCAAAGTATAAAGATGTCCCAACTTGTTCAACAAAATATCAGAATTGGGCCCTTTTCGTCTTGATTGGTGATCTGAAATTTAAAAATATATTCATATTTTTTGCCTAGATTGATGTGAAAGATGTTTGTTAGGAGGGCTACTCAAGTTTGCTTTTTAAAAACAAAATAAACCAGTAGGTGTAAGTGCTGTTCTTGTTCCCAGAATAATCAGAAATACATACAGATACTGGACCACATGGAATGGAAAGGCATATTTCACATTCTTTTTAATGATTAAAGCAAAATTGGAATCAATCGAAACTTGAATCTGTAAATAACTCTTAAGTAAAAAAATAAATTAGAAAAATAAATTAGAAACTAATATGACCTCAGATATTTTAGCGTCTTTTTTTCAGCTTTAGAAAAACAGCCAAAGATGCTCAAACTCTTCCAGTTGCAGCCATTTTGACCCTTTCCCAGCAGCAAAACATTCTGATCCAAAGTAAGCTGACAGTGTTCCCAGGTTCTAACTGGAAAACAGCCAACAAATCCATGACTCAAGACGATCCAGATATTAGTTTTAGATTTTCCCCACAGTGATTCTCTTTTTCTACTCTGGTCATCTTTAAAAAAGTCTCCATTCATGGCCAACAACAACAGAATCCAAGAATGGCATTTTCAGAGTCCGTGAAGTAATCTGACCACACCACTGTAAATTTTTTCAGAAACTTATCACCAGGTCGAAGGCAATACAAAGAGTGAAGAAAATGTCTGACTAAGAATCTAAATGCGATGGATCAATCTGTGTAAACATTCCCTGATCAGGGTTTTCTAATAAAGACTTGATTGACTTTTATTTCTTTCCTGACTCTCTTCTTTAGCTATTTTCAAGAACCAGAAACAAAAATTGGTATCATTTTAAAATGATGGAAATGAAATAAACCTTCTCTGATCAATACTCATGGCAAAAAAAACCCCAAAAAACTCCAGGCACAACCTTTAGCAAAGACACCGACTAACTAACTAATAGTTTGGGGGCCAGTACAATCACTTTGATTCAGTTGTGGTTTTAATCTTGGCTGTTGGGCGTTTTCTTTTTCCCCCCTTTGCATCTGTCCTCTTAGTAAAATGTAACAGTAAAATGTTTGTGTATAGATTTATGAGACAGTCATGAAAAGGTTTTCTTGCACTCTTTGGGCCTTTGTTAGCCGAGTAAAAAGAAGCCCCTTGGTCTACGCTTTGCTTTGTACAGAAGGTCTGGACCTTTGGCTATTGAGAAACAATTGCTTGCTGGAGGCGTGGACTCTGAAGTTTTAAATGATTGGATCTGATTTTACCCGCTCGCTAACGTTTGACCATGACCTATGTAATGTCCCAGCTTGATACCATTTTCTGGAACTTGCATGTCCTGTAAACAACCCCGTGGGGAGCAGGACCACTGTGGAAAGAGAAAACAAAACCAAGAATCCACAACAACAAACAGCATATGCAGATATAATAATAACAGTTAAAACATCAATGGAAAGTACACAGTACAAGGAAGTACAAGATGTATTTAGTGACAATCACAGCCCAACTGAGAGAGTATCTGACAAACACCTGAATCTAGACACCTGTGTGAATGTGTCTATTTGTGTGTGAGTGTGCTTGTGTCTATAATGTTTCTCCCTAAGAATACTCGATAGTAGGTGTGGGGGCCCCACAGATCCAGCCCCCGGGACATGCAGATGGCACGAGGAAGACCGGAGCCACAGACACCCAGTGGCATGGAGCCCCGGGAGACCCCCCGAAGGGGGGCACCAACCACCAGAGGGGAGTGTGATGGGGGGAATCTAGGCCCCACATTTTTAATGGGGGGCCCAAGATGACCCAGGAAAGGGGGCAGCCCAGAACCCAATCTGACAGATAAACAGCCACACACCAACACAATCACACATTCCCACCCACATGCCCACGTCAAGACATTCACATCCACTCGCCCAGCAAAAAAAAAAAGGAGACGTCGTGCACCCCCTTTCCCTCCCCATACACACTCTATACTCCCAGGTCCAGGTAACGTCCCCCTAAAGGGGCAACCTGTCCCCGGACCCAGGAGATGGTCCCCTTCTCTCTGGGGTGGGGAAGAGCAGACAGCCCCACCCTCTGCAGCAGCAGCAGAGTAGCCCATCGGCCAGGACGAGAGCCGGGCCCCACCCGAACAACCCGGGCCCAGACGTCAGCCCCAACCCCATCCAGAGACGGGCCAGGGAGAGTCCACATAGTCTGAGTGACTCTCCAGCCGACCAGAGCAGCTCCAGGGCGAAACAGCTCCACCCCCCATCAAGCCCCAACCAAGCCCAGCCCCATCGCTGCTACCAAACCAACCAGAACCTCAGCGGCTCCAGACCTGAAAAAGGATGCAACCCCTTCATAGCACACTCTACAGTCCTCTCCCACATCCCCCACTTTTTGACAATAATGCCTGGAAATAAACCATCAGAGAAGAAGATGAAGTGCTGGAATCAGACTCAGATTTACAGAAAAATCAGCAGAGTCTTTTGGTCTTGAACTCAAATGAAAATCATGGAAATAATTGGTTGTAAGGAAGTGTCCTTGGAAAGAAAGATGAGGATCTCTGAACTTTAGGTTTCTTCATCTGTCATTTCATCTGCACATTTTGACCTCCATCTTCTAAACCGGATCTGTCAGCTTCTTTCATATTTCCTGACAAAACAGCAGTCCTTCAGATTTTTGATCTCCAGCTGATATGATCTTTAGCTGAGCAACATAAAAATGTCACATCCAGTTTGGGCTGCAGCTTTGTTTCTGTCTCTGTGTTATTATGGGCTTCTTTTATAGCATTTTTACTGCCCCACTACGGTCCACGGTTACAAAGGATCTTTAGCATGGATGTTGTGGAGAAGAGCTTAATTTTATCCCACACACTGTCTCTGCTCATCTATCACTAAAAAGCCCAGTTGACTGTTTGCCATCAGCACCGTAGCCCCCATTAGGACTCACACTGAGAGCTGGAGGAGCTATTTCTGTCCAGGGTTTATATGTTGTGTTTCTGCAGGGTTGGTGCTCCCCTCGTGTTTAGTCAGGGTCAGAGAGTGTACAAACTTAAAGTCATCTTGCAATTTTATTAAAAAGATGCACAGATGAATAAATGAAAAATACATTTCTACCAATCAAAAATCATTTACCATAAATATACAGATGGGTGGGATTTAAACTGCTTTGGTTTTGTTAGTGAGAGCACACTTTGTTAAATATTCAGTTCTTTATGTAGAAATGTGCACATGTTGGTGTCTAAGTGCATTTTTGAGATTTAATTGCACTTCAACTGCAAACATTAACCCTGTTAAATGCATTAAACAAAAGATCTCAACACATTTTCTTGCTGAGGAAAATCTTAAGACACCTGACCCTCTGAAAACTTGTCGTACTCCCTTTGGCTAAGATAACTATACTGACACCATTCTTGTAGCCACGCTTTCCAGATCTTTCCATTTGGTAATTCTCAGCAGTTCTTGTTGGGTTTACTGGTATGGTTTTGATCCTTGTCATGTTGTGGCGTCTAGTTCTGCTTCAGTTTTGATTTTGTTTTACAGATGATCTCACGTTTTCTTTAAGAAAGTTAAACTTGTACAATCTTTTTCTTACTATTTCTTCAGGCATAAAATTTCATATGAACAGCAAGAGCTGGCTTCATGCCATTTGAAGGTTTTTGGAGACTAAGTTTAGCACGAACACCCTGATGAACCTCGTCCAGCTTTAAAAACTCTTTGAAACATTGTCTGAAAGCTAACCAGAGGTTCACTCATATGTAGATTACTTTGTCTAATTTTGTTAGGGCCTCCTATGTTTATGAACCTCATGTTGTTTATGTTGTCTGTTACATAAGTGATGTTCCTATTAGTCTCTGCTCTTTGTTTTGTGGGATGCTTCTTGTTCTAACCTGCCTTAGGACAACGGATGACAATGAGTTGTTTTGCTAACTCCGGCATATTTACATTGATACTTACTGCTGACATGTTGATTCAAATGCATTGTCCTAATTTAAATAAATCAATAAATGAAGTGAAAGTTAAACTGAATGTCCTGCACTTGTAAGCTATTTTCTTGCCAGTTTAAAAGCTGATTTCTCTTCCTTTTAAGGGCATTTTCAAAACCTTTAAGGTAAGCATACACTGTGTGATTTTTGGACCATTTTGAGCCGATTTTCCACTCCTTCAAGAATTTTTGAGACAGACGCTGTCATGTAGTATACAGGGGGCAATGAGAAGTGATTAACACCCCACGACCAGCTCCTGATCAGCAATCGTACGACTGGACAACAAAACAAACTGTTTGAAATTGTAGTTCCCCCTTGTGACAGTATTGCACTGTTGAAGCAGCGCCATGATTCAAATTTACCTGAACCCCTCACCCTGCGCATGCACCAACACAAGAGGGGAAGAGAAAAGGGAGCTTTTTTGCACTTTTCTCTGCACAAAATGGCAAAGATTCCCAAGGAAGCATGTTTGGTTTTGTTGAGCGTTCTCTCAGTCTTGGGCGAGTATCTCCTCACCTCCAGGGGCGCTGGGTGGCTCTGTTGATAGAGTGCATGCGCCATGTGCAGAGGCTGTCGTCCTCAATGTGGTTGCCCTGGGTTCGATTCCTGGTCTTGAGTCCTTTGCTGTATGTCTTCCTCTTCTCTTTCACTCTCGACCCTATTTACCATTCAATAAAGGCCACTAGTGGAAAACGATCTAAAAAAAATAATTAAATAAAAAGGTCTACTCACTTTCTGGTATGCACATACAGTGCAAGCAGTCAGGTCTCATCAGGTCGTACAGTAAGAGGACATTTTGAGGTGTGAATTATTAAACCCTGTGATGTCGTCGTGCAGTTTGAGCTGAAAACAGCTACTGAAAATATCGTGCAGTGTTTGCCCAGCTGTACCAGACTCATTAGCTGCTACAGTCTTCTTTCCTTTTCATTCCCTCGATCTCACCTTGGTGTTCGCTTTCTCAGTGTGGAGCACCAAACTAAATTTTTGAGCTTTAAACAGGACAAATCTTCAAAAAATGCTAAGTACTGATGTTCTTTTCATGCGCACATGTGATATGCCTGAGTGATTTTAAGCATTGTAAGTGGGAATGAATGTGGGGTTGTGCAAATTTATTCCTCACCAGAAGACTGGAGAATTTGTTTAACACAGGGTGTCCTAAGTTTGTCACATGACTGTATGCTACTTTTGGAAGTCATTTCAAATTTGCACCATACTTGCAATTTTGCACCATCTGATTAAACTACAATAACCAAGACAAAACAGTTTGCAAATATTGTTTCAGTTCAGCTCACACTCATAAACCAAACTGAGTTGAGTTGAACATTTCACTAATAAGTTCTCTTTCTTTTGGACAGAGTCAGGATGCAAAGGAACCTGGGACAACATAGCATGCTGGGACCGAGCAGAATTTGGAGAAACTGTCACTATCCCCTGTCCTAGAGCCCTCAAGATAATATTTGGCAGAAACGGTAAGCTATGAGTCATTCAAACATTAATCAATTAGAATGATTATAAAGAATGGGATTTTTTGTCTTTCTGTAGATCAACATTTGTTTCTTTCGATTTTGTTTATCTTTTACCTTGCCTGTACTCTCACTCAGCTGTTCCCACTTCTCTCTGATGAGCCTTAGTGTATATATAGAATTTTGGTTTCATTGTTCTCCACTGGCTCCTTTGGTGACACTCCATTAAACCTTGATATTACACTTTCTCCCTGCTGTTCTGCTGCCTGTTTTTCCTGATTCCAGTCCTGTAAGTTTGCGCAGTATCTGCTATTAAGGTTTTTTTTTATCATGATCATCCTAAGTTCCTGCCTGCATTAAAACCACCAAACAAAACACACCTGACTTTGATAAATGGATGATTAACAGGCTTCAGTACTTGAAGGTATAATGAGGAGGTAATGCAATTATTTGAATCAGGTGTGCTGGAGCAGGGAAATATCTAAAACATGAGGGAGGAGGACTGAGAACCACTGTATTAGAGCCACAGGTCTGGTTCTACAGTTAGGTACGAACTCATCCATCTCATATCTGAAGATTTGTCCAAACTGGGTCATCAATGGGAAAACGATCTCAAACACAGCAGCAAATGCTGTTGTTGGAACTTTTAGAGAACTGTGCAGAAAATGATGTCTGCAAACCTCAATGAACCGTAGCAACAGTATGAGAGAGGGGCCAAAATTTATCCACAATGAGGTGAGAGAAACCAGACAGTAAATCAAAGCCTGGGAGTCACGGCTGCTAAAGGTGGTTCTACAAGACTTTTTCACTTTTCATGTTGGGATCAACTTTGTTTCTGAAAGACAGTGTGCAATCTGCTTCATGTAGCTGTACACTTCAGAACGTTCAGAACAAGGTGGAGGCCAACATTTTTTTTTATTTTTTATTTTTTTTATTACATCCCTGAATAAGGGGCTACCTTTCTTTTTCCAATTACAGCACTGAGATTTGCTGAAGATTTCCTTTTGTTACTTGAAATTACCCCACATACAGTTTCATTTAATCCTTTTCAATAATATTTTGTACGCAAGTGACAGGAACTTTATAAATAAAACTGTATTATTTCACCTCCAAGGTTTTAAATGTTTTTCTCATCTGTAGCTAGTTCTCAAAATAACATAAAAATTTTTAAGACTTTAATGAGCACAAAAACACCCAGAAAATAAATATTTTTATGAATGAATAAATAGAAAATGGGAACATTTAGTAACATGTTTCATTGTATTTGTTATAATTCATGATGCAACTGTGACTAGATTAGTGCCATTCTCCAGAGGCTTTGGTTTCCATGTATTTCTAGAGAATTTAATGAATGTGTCCCAATCAGAGCATCTCTAACAGCAAACAGTCGGTCAGAACAGAGGTTACGCTCAGCAGACGCTCTGTCCTTTATGTCCCATGATTCACCCTCACTTGTCGCCTCCTCAGTGTGACTCTGTGTGCGCTTAGCAGATTCCCTCCTGACTCTACATCACATTTTCCCTGCCGGTGACCGCACGACAGTTTGGGTTTCCGCTCCGATTTCCAAATTGATGACTGAACATTGTTGAAAACCCGGCGGCTTCCCGACACGTCTCTCTGTGGGACAGATCCCCACCGCCAAAGTCACTGTTTTTACTGAAGCTTCTTATCGAAATGTTTCATGCTTACACAATGGAAAAACAGTTAATAGCATCTAGTATCTACAGGATGCTCCCTAAAGTTACAGAATTTTTTATCTTTTTTCATTCTTTGTTGATTTTTTTTTTTTTTCAGGCAAATTTACATTCAGTACAAATAAAGCTTTTCTCTCTTTTTGATCAGAAAGAACATTTGCTTATTTAACAGGGGCTCATTGTGTCAACCATTTATTTCAATCAAAGGTGTTGTGGGAGCAACTGATAGTAAAAAAGTGTAAAATAAAATGGATAATATATTTGCCATTTGCAGCCTGACTCAAACAGACTGACGTGCAACAGATGGAAGACAACATATTTAAAGGATGGTGTCTCTCTCGATGTGGAACACCAAGTTGGCCCTTTGCTTTGTTTTTACAGAACCAGCTTAGAAGTGGCTCCAGGACCAGCCATGGGTATGCACCATTTCAATGGGAAAATCCTTTTTGTGCTAACAAAGGAGAGTTGGATTTCAGCCCAAAATTATTCATACCCCTGACAAATTTGAGATTTGAGTTGTTTTTTGTTTTTTGCCTACATCTTTTTTATCTGAATAGAAAGTAGGAATGTTTTGGAGTGGCTCTGAAACTGTGGATGTGAATCTGTGGAAAGGAGGCCTTTCAACTACACAGACTTGGAGCTCATCACCAAAGAATACCAGTGGAAACCATTTTTCTATTAAATAATTTTTCATTGTTGTTTTTTTTTTTTTCTTTAAATTTCAGTAACTCTGCAACAGAAAACATCTTTTGGCTATTTTTAGACAGTTGAGTAGATTTTTAGTTGTTTGTTTTTTGCCTTTTTAAGAGTAATACCTTAAATTGGAGGATTTTGCTGCTTATTGACTTACAGACCTCACTGAACAGTTTTCTCATTAAAGTTTAACATTGTTAAAGGCAGGAATTTAGTTAGTTTTTGCCTTCTAGCTTTCTCAATCTAAAACCTAAATATCTCCCTGCTCTACGCATCCCAACTCTTTTTTTTGTTCCCTCACTCTTGACCTCTTCCAGCCCTAAGGTTCCTGAGAACTGTAATATTCTACAAGCATCGCACCCACAGAAATAATCTCCAAGCTTCAGCTGGCTTTAGCCTGCAGGGTAACAGTGGAGAGGGTTTGTTCGGGGCACATTAAGAGCAGACGTGTGGTTACTTCCACTCGGCAAGCTAGTGATGCTTTGAGCTTCTTGCAGTGCATTCCGGGCATCTCCAAAGGGAGCTGAACTCACGGTGCACTGCAGTGATTTTGGCAGTGAAAATGTCCCTCAGCAGTTCACAGTTTACTGAACATGGCACTTATTTACAAATGCAATTAAGCTGCTTTTCTTCTGCAAGAACGAGATGGGATGGTTTCTATCGGTAATTTTCCACAACTTGTGAGATACTCAATGTATTTTATACATGGCCTAAGGGAAATTGTTCTGGCAGTATTACCGTTAAGAAATGTCTCTTTTCTAAGCTCTTCAAGGTTCAAACTAGTCCCCAGGTCATAGTCAGCTTTCCTTATCATTTTTAGTTTCCTTGAGTCCTATTTGCTGTGATGCTGTTGCATAAAAATCCCATAAAAACATACTTTTAGTCACAGACTTGGAGAGAAATTCCAGACTTTTGCTGGAAATGTTGAATGTTCTTGTCGCTACATGTTCCACTGACCCCCTTCACACTGGATCAAGGCCACCCTACAGTGTGCTTGCACTTCAAGACCATTAAAAATTAACTGGATTGTAAAAAATCTCCTTTAGTGTGAAGAGAATCACGATCCCACTGCACTCTTAGAACTTCACTCTAAGCTGCTCTTCGGTTTTCTTCACCATTTCATCACAATGATACCAGGTATCGTACCTGCACTAGGATTTTCCCTACAATCCACTGGAAGTAAGGCTGGTTTGTGTGCCTCTACCAACAGTTTCAGCCTGACTGTGGAGGAGGGGACACCGTCAGGACTCTTACCAACTGCAGATGTGGGGCTTTCTGTACAGGTGCAGGGCAAAACTGAGCGCACCATCCTGTGTGATACTTCTAACTCGCAAGCTCTGTGTTTTTTTTTTTTTTGTTTGTTTTTATATATATATATATATATATATATATATATATATATATATATATATATATATATATATATATATATATATATATATAAATCACTGAGTTGAAGACAGTAGTTACATTTCCATTGACCATAAAATTGCACAAATTGGAATTAAGGTATTAAATTTGTTTAATGGAAACACGACAACTTCGATAAAACACGTTTTTCACCAAAAAGTTTTTTTCACTAGGATGAGTTTGTTTTTCAGCCGTATTAAAGTTTGTGTATTTTGCAAACCTGCAATGGAAACACTTTTTCGCATCTTGTTTATTTGTAGGCACTGGCCTCCTTGGACGACGCGCAGGTGGCTCTACCAGAGGTCTCACAGCATTGCACAGTTCATTAAAAGTTGAGTTTGTGATGTTGAATCCATAGCTCTTCTATAAAATCGCCAATGACAATTTCCACAAATGCGGCACATGCATTGTCGCTCTCAAGTATCAGGGTCTTGTCACTCCAACGCTTGAATAAGATACCGACATCTCCACTCATGCAACTTCTCCTATGATTCATCATGGCTTTTCAATTCAAAAGTGAGATATTTGTGCAGAAATTGATTATTTTCTTTCCAATATCTCAGCGGTTTAACAATGGATTGCATCATCCTGCCTTATTTTTGGATTAAAATGTGGTATTTGAAATATAATCCTGTGCTTGAACATCCATCAGTGCGGTGTAACTTCATCCTGCAGGCTGTATTATTCTCAGCTCGTAAATGTTACGCCATCTTACTGGCCTTTCCTCACAAATTCTTTGCAGAAAGCCTGACTTTGCAGCAGACCTTTCCCTCCTGATGTGTTTGACTCTTTCTGTTACAGCGACTTTGATGAAATATTCACATCTGCACAATTCGACGATAAAGCTCAGACACTGCTAAACTGTACATGTGAGCTCTGCGCTGTGAAGATCTTTGTATTTGAACCAATCATGTGTCTTTCCTGCTGAATGTCACAGCTCGTCAGAGAAAAGGTGACAAGCAGAGTTTATTAAAATTGGCTTGCAGGAGATCTATAAGTTAAATATACTGAGAAGAAAAGACAGTAAAAGGCCTTTATCAAGAAGGCCATCATGTTTTTTAGTTTTAGCTACATAACTAAGTGTCAAGACCAGAGTATCATAAATTTCTCAACATGTTTCTTTGGAGAAACTTCAGGATTGGTGGTTTTTTACTTTTTATGCAGGTTGGAATATTTTATCCAACCAACGTATTGTTCTTGCAAAATTTAACACATTTTCTTTTTTTTTTTTTTTTTTTTTTTTTTTATTTATTTGGCATGAATTTCAATATAAAAAGTAAAAAAAAAAAAAAAAAAATCAGAATAACAACTGCCAACATTGTCTGTAATTATGTTAAACCTTCCCAGAATTGGAAATCTGATTAAGCATTAGCTTTGTGTCCTTTCATTCATACATTTGAAGCAGTTGAGCATCCAGAAACTCATTCCTGCACCTTTACTTCTGAAAACATTCAAGCAGAAGCAGTGACTGACTGTGATTTTTGCTCCATCATTTCTTCCCCAGGTAACATCAGCAAGAATTGTATAGCAGCCGGTTGGTCGGAGGTTTTCCCAAACATAAGCAGTGTGTGTGGGCTGGACACAAGCCAGGAGAAGGTAACGTTCTTTCCTTCTGGATTTACTATCTTTTTAAATTCCCACCCGAGCTCAGATAGATTGCACCTGTAATTGTAACAGGAAACTGTAACATCGTCCGGACCATTAGTGGCCTCAAATCGACAAGGCCTGCAGGGTTAGCTGTTAATTAACACGGGTTAGTGGTAGGAGGCTGGATCGTTCAGGGGTCAATATGCCAAACAGCTGCATGTGTTCGTCCATGCTCGTGTGTGTCAGTTGGGTTGTTGCATCAATAAATAGAACCATTTGCATGCAGCAAGTCAGTGTTAAGTTGTTGTCATTTCATGCTGTCAGATACTCACTGATGGGGTAGAACTCTTCTAATACTATTACTATTTACTGCGTTCGACTGCAGTTAATAATGAGGGAAGATGTTATCACTTACAAACTGAGTCTGTATCTGAAGGAAAAATCTATTGTAACTTCCTTTTTTCTTTTATTTTTCTTTAATTTTCATGAGAAATCTTTTGCATGTTTGAGGAAAGTTACATCAAAGATGTATCGTCAGGAAAACAGTAATTGCATACAATACCATGCTTTAGACATTTCACACTACTTGACCCCTAAAGGGGCAGTAATATGTATTTTCCAGCCACATAGTGTCAATTTAAAGCACAATCAAGTAACTATGTTACCTTCAGTTGTTATAAAAATCCTGAAAATAAACTTAAAAGAAAACTGACTTTGCAACTCAACGCCTTAAAATTAGCCTCTGTCTCTTTAATAAGCTGCTACTCTTTCCAACACTCCCCTTCAGCACGTCATCACAATAATGCTCCTCCATTATGCTGTGTACAACCATTAGGAGTGTTGAACTAAGAGGTAGTTTATATGATAAATTCAGCAGACGAGCAGTTCCACTCTGTGTTTGCTAATTGCTGTTGCTACTAGTCTGGAGGAGCTGTATGGGGAAGGCAAAGGGTTGAGGGGTGCTCTGTGGGGCGGAAGCTCGACTGGGAACTGCAACTCCAAGGTGGAGCTTTGGGTAAATAGGTGACTCTTTATGAGAGCAAGTGTCTAGATATGTTTTTGATGTGGGAAAATTACTACAACATGGTATAAAGCACAAAAATGTTGCTTTTACATAATACCCCTCCTTTTAATGCTTTCCCTTTCCCTTTTTATAGTGTAAAGCACTTTGAACTGCCTTGCTGCTGAAATGTGCTCTACAAATAAACTTGACTTGACTTAATGACATATTTAACCTAAGAGAGAGTGAATAGGATGGGGGAATTTGTTCAGATATGAATGCAGTCTACTGCTGTGCTCTCACCAAATGTTTTCCCTTGCTGTTTTCTATGCTACCAATTTCACTTTTCTACAACAGCAGCATCCTTTTTATGGTGATCTCAGCATATATACCCGTGATGGATTCAGGCTCCAGTCAAAAAAACACCAGAATCTCCATCTGGTGACCTTTAGATTGCCTTCCTGAACTTTATCCTTCATCGTACCAACCTTTGAGTCACCTTGTTGTACCTGGTTTTTGGACATTGTTCCTGACTCTCTGAAAGTGGCTGAGTTTGAGATGTTAACCTCAGTCATCTCTAGAGTCACTATCGGAGTCATTTCCATAGTCACCGTTGGGGGTCTAGGTCGGCCCCCTCTCTTTAAGCTAATGCTACCGAGTTTCCTGAGGGAGTCAACGTCAACTTGCTCTTGAGGTCAACCTGCTTCTACTACCCCCTGCAATCTGTGAACTGCTGAGTAAGCTTATTCAGCCTTTTAACAGACATTCTAGGCTTTCTGCCATCATACATGGCCTTTTGGTCGTTCTCCAAAGTCTCCACCTCCTTTCTAGCCATTGTCGTCTCTAGACAACACTCCATAGAGTCTTCATTGACTCCAGTGACCCCAGCAGGAACTAATCCATTGCTCTGGTTATAGTTGAGTCCCCTTGCTAAAATGTGTCTCATCTGATCCATCTTCAGGTTGCCTCCTTGTACTCCTTTTTTTGGACTTTGTTTCTGTGCAGCAGAAGATCACGCCATGCTGGCACAAAACCACTGGATAGCGCATGTCCTAGGCCGGAGGTTGGTGTCGCCAGTCCTGCTTCATATTGTCGACGACAATATGAGTGAGCTGACTCCTTTCAAAGCATCAAGATTAGTCAGGAGGTTCACACATCTCAGCTGGATGCCTCCTTCTGCAGATTCTTTGGGTATTTCCTGCTGTGAGGAGATCCTGGAGCAGAACCAGAACTCAATAGAGACTGGCCTGGGAACACCATGGATCTACAACGTAGAGAGTGTCACTAGAGTGAGTGATGGAAAGGGGTTGTCTCAGGGACCCAATTTTAGATAGGTAAAAGTCACTGGGTGAATGAACATTACAGATTATTTTTACCCTCTTTTCAGGTTTTAGGTTATAGAAGTGGCATCAGCTTGTAGACAACTAAATACCTCCAGGACATCATGAGGATCTGAGCTGAATTTGTATTTGTAAAAGAAAGTGAAAATGCTACGACTCTATTTAGACCATATAACTCTCTAACACGTGCAACATCGGAAAAACAGTTAAAAACTACACTGAAATGAGTTTAAATGAAAATGAAAACACAACAGAAGCTGCAATTATTTTTGCCTGTGGTATAAACAAGTCTCCACAGTTTGTTTCTTTTCTGGTATTGTTGTTTTGGTTTCAGCTAACCGTTCAAGCATTCAGAGATTCCCCATAGCATCTCATCACAACGGTTTTCAGATTTGTTGTGTTTCTTCTGTACCTAATTAAGGCTCTGCAGACTGTTTCTTTCCGTGCTCATTGCTTCTAATAAAAACTTCTTTTTCTCTTTACTTTTGTGCTTTATCTTCCTCCCACCATTTGTAGAAATGCATGGATGTGTTGCTGAGTTGCAGCTGTCTGATCGACTTTTTAGGCAGATGTGTGAAGACACTGTTACAATAGTAAGACAGTAGTAATTTAGCTTATTTCATATTATACTTCATAATCAGCAACCATCTTTCCTACGGTCTTTTGAACTGCTATAGTCTCAGATCAGCCTGGCCCTCCATCACTATCAGCAGCAGGAGAAGCAACCCCTCATGTACCCATCAGGGAAAACATAGAATACATTTGCTTTGCATTGTCCCCACATGATGACAGTGATATAGTATGATGCGATTCCATAGTGGATTCCCAATGAATACAGGCTGTTATATTGTTGTCAGGAGTTTTAAGATCTTGTTTTATGTTCCCCTTTTTAACTTTGAGCAACTGCCCGTCCAAAAGGTCTCTGCATAGCCCTGCTGGGGGGATCTGCACTGCTTTCACTCCAGTATATGATTTGGTGGGTCTGATGATGATCTGTTCAGATGTTTAAAAATGTATGCTCTGATATCTGTGGATCTGCTGCTGTCAAGATTTCAAACAGGAATTGAGTTTGTCTCATTTAATTTGGTTCAGGGGAACTGCTAGCTCATATAATCACATATTTACCCTTTTAAATTGGGTCTGATATGCTGCAGTTCGACTGGCAAAGAGATACATCCTCAATGAAGGTAAAAAAAAAAGTGAATAACTGACATTGTAGCAATCCCTCATACTGAGCATGCATGTAGAGACAGTGGAAAGGAAAACTCGCCTTTAACAGGAAGAAACAGAGCAGAACCTGGCCCAGGGTGAGCGGCCATCTGCCACGACCAATTGGGGGTTGAAAAAGACAGAACAAACGCATAAAAGCACTGATGTAGGAATACTTTCTATGTTAAAGAAACTGAGTTAATGGCCACAAACAGTGCTGTCGCTCCGCCGAAGCACATGCTCGGCGTAGGTCACTGAGTGAGTGGGGGGGGGGCACCAAAAAAAAAAAAAAAAAAAGGCTGATGAAAAATCATTTTAATTACTCAAAGTAACAATATATTTAAATATGCAGTATGTAACTATGCACCATTCCCAACCAAAACCAACCAATCAGAGCCAAAAGGAAGGTCTTGCCACTGGCAATCACCCTCGTGTACGCACTGCTAAATGTGCTAATGGTGGAGACACAACTTAACGTTCCAGGAAAACTGTGCCTGAAGGAGAGGAGCTTGAATACTGAGGGAGTGAATGCTGGAACAATGGCTGGGGCTGATTGAATAACCGTTTTGCAGGTGTGGGCAGTTAACCAGAGGGGAGCTGAGGAGAGAGAGGGAGAATGGCAACAGGGGGTGAGGGAGAGCCACAGGGAAGCAAGGAAAATGATCTAAATGTAGCTGAGAATAACTAGACACAGGGAAATAACTAGAACTACTAAGAACAGACTGAAATAACCAAACTAAGAACTGGAGAAACCAAAGGGATACACTAGACTGGGGAAACAATACAAAGAAACGACAGAAGCAACATCGAACAGAAACAGAGGATCACTAAGACTGTGCTAACGTGAACCTAAACATGACTGATCTAATAAATATAACACAGGATGACAAGAAACAAGGTGAAAACTGGCTGTAAGGAAATAACTGGGATAACTAAGAAAAGACTGAAATGATGAACATAATCTAAAGGTTACTAGATAGATAGATTTTCCAGACACATACCACTGGAAGAATGACTCAAGGTAGATATCCTTTCAGGCCTCCGAATGTTTTGGGAAATGTTGCTGGGTGGATGAAGAAAGGGCGATCATGCTGTCGGTAGATCGAAATTACTTTTCAAAACATTTCCACCACCAGCAGAAAACTAAAACTGCAGCTCTGTGAGTTCCCCTTTTCACAAACATTAGGAAACCTCAGAACAGCTTCTGGTACGAAGAGTGTTTGGCCTCTGTGTTTGCTGCTCTGCTCTGCTTTTACTGCTGCGGCTCGGTTAGGGTCCCATCTTACTCTGAATCATCCATTGTGCTCCTCTAACTTCCTCTGTCTCTCTGTGGGTTCAGCTTCACTGTTGACACTCAACCAATCAACCACAACATCCTAAACAATAACAAGCTTCTGGCAGAGAAAACTGGAGCATCCAGCAGGACAACACTTCCAGTTTGTCTTCACACATTTTATTTAAGTATCACAGGAAAATAGAAAGCTTTTAGAGAGCCAGTAATTGAATTTTATCTCAAGGTGATTTGACTTAAAAGACAGCAACATGAGAAAGAAACTCAGTGGACAGAAAAAGACAAACGGGGTTGATATGAAATATGTGGAGCTTTGATCATGCTTCCTCATTACAGGCTGCAGTTTGTAAAATTCTCAGTCCTTGTCAATTTTTAAAGTATAAACATGAAACTCCTCTATGAATTAATGGCAGCTATAGCTACAGTGGTCAGGCGTCAAATATGGAATCTGCAAAGGACGGGTGGATGGATGATGGATGGACGGGTGGATGATGAACCGATGGATGGAGTCGTCTGTAGCCTAGAGACACCAGTCATAACGATGGAGATGTTGTCCATTGTTTCGAGGAAACATCACGTTTTGATCGAGTGTTGCCTGTCACACATTGCTGTTCCACCTGCGCTCTGTGCTGTGAGTGAATGTAATACTAGGCAGAACCAGAGGTAACCAACTCTGGAAATCAGAAGCCAGTGTCCCTGAAACCAGATGATAAAGCGGACTGGAAACGCATGTCAGGATTACCCAACACACCTGCTCTTGCAATGTAAACAATCGACACGACTGTCTGATAACGATGACCTCATGGCCCTTCCTCTCACCCAGTGATGCTGTTGGTGCGGCAGTTTGACCACAATAAGCTTATAAAAGAAGCATATAAAACATGTTTTGATTTTTTTTTTTTATCTGTCTTCTTCTTGTGTTTATAGTTCATGCATAACTTGCAAGCTTGCATGCTCCACTCATTCGTTTCTGTGTTGGTTGTGAATTAGGGGCAGGGCTACAGCACCACATGCAGTTATCATAGTTATTTTTGTGTCAAATTAAGATGTTTGTAGTAAGAATTCGAGGTTTACGAAGCACACAGACTGTTTTGAATAAAAATGTTTTTTGCTAACAAAGCCTAAATAACCTGAATAATTATGTGCGCAATGGTAATCAGTGTGCTTTTCAAGTTTGCTTTCATCCTCCAACACAATCAAGTTAATGAGGCTCCTCAGCTCACAAAACATGAAAAGCCTCATTGCATCAGCTCTGTGATCCACAAGAGAAGCATTTATATCCTGATAAAACCTTAAAGGAAATTACTTAAAAGAGAAAAGAAACGATCCGCTTTTTTCCTGCTGAGAAGCACAAGCAATGCTGTAAACCTCCAGACATGTTTAAAAAACAGTGTGTGCTATAAAGTGGCTGCACAGCGGGGTGCTGCGCCCGTTTCTTCTCCCAGTTCTCTGGTTTCTTCCCACAGTTCTAAATCATGCTAGTTAGGTTTAATTTATGACTCTAAATTAGCGTTGGGAGTGAGCGTGTGCGGCTGTTGGTCTCACGCTGGCTAATATTAGGAATATTAGGCAGAGAAACATGGTAAGAAACTGAAAGAAAATCCTCCCTGCTGGAAAACAGCTTTAATTTAACATTTTATTACGTATTTATGTACTTAACTTCACTTAGTATCACAAGGTCAATATTTCCCAAGTGAGATGTGAACATTTTTTATTGCAATTAGGTGATTTGGGATGTTTAAGACATAAAACCATGCCGTGCTGCGTCCTGCTGCGTCCTGCTTCTGGTGTTTTTGTTAAATAAGTGACGCTGCTGTCGTAGCGGATGTAGAGAGCTGTATGTCATCAGGATTGACAGCTGCTCTGAATAAGGTTTGTCACTGAGGTGCCTGGAGGACCATTAGGAATGTCAAGAGATTATTTCTGTCTTCATCATGTGGTTCAGGCTGGCCTCTGTCCCTGCATGTACCTTCAGCTGCCCACTGTCACAGCGCCGAAGAAAAATCAAATTAAAACGCATACAGTGTGGATGAGGTCTTTGTGTAACTCTACCCATTTAACTGGAATGCCTGTGCATATGTGTGCGGTTGAACCCGTTTGATTTTTATTCTAAGTGACTCAGCACCCACTTGTGGCACTTTGGACCTTCAGCAATTGCTCTCAATTCAATTTAAAAATGCTTTATTGATCCCAAAGGGAAATTAAATGTTGCTGTAACTGATATCATACAATTTTCTTCAAAGACTTGTTGTGGATGCTGATGGCTGTGGGCTGGGAGGATCTCTTGTAGCAGTCTGCAATACAATGGTTTTTGAAGAAGCCTCTGACTGAAGACACTGTTGTAAAGCAGGTTCATGAAGAGGATTCTCTGGGTTGTCTGTAATTTTCTTGATTTTATGAAAAATCCTTCTTTGGATCATCATCTCCAGAGGTTCCACAGTTGCCCCCAGAACAGAACCAGCCTTCTTTATCAGGTTATTCAGCCTTTTTGGGTCCCTGGTTCTGATGCTGCTGCCCCAACAGATGACAGCAGAAAGATGACTCTCAACAACAGACTTACAGAAGACATGCAGCATCTTGCTAGAAGCACTGAAGAACCTAAGCTTCCTCAACAAGTCCAGTCTGGTCTGTCCCTTCTTGCAGACATCTTCACTGTTGTGTCGCCAGTCTGTTGTCCACCTCCACTTCTTCTCCCATGATAAACATAAGGCTTGAAATAACCTTGTTTCTCCTGAAATCTACAATTATCTATTTTGTTTTTTTCACATTCACGATAAGATGATTGTTTCCACACCATGCTACAAAGCGGACCACCTACTGACTGCAGAGTCATCTGAGTATTTCTGTAGATAACAGGAGTCTGACTTGTGCTGGAAGTCTGAAGTGTACAGAGTGAAAAGGAAAGGTGAGAGTACAGTCCCCTGTGGTGCTCCTGTGCTGCTGACCACCTGGTTAGACACACAGTCCTTCAGTCTCACAACCTGTGGTCCGTTTGTCAGGTAGTCATGGATCCAGGCGATTGTTGAGGCCTCCACCTGTGTCTTCTGGAGTTTCAGACGAAGCAGATCAGGCTGAATTGTGTTAAATGCACTGGAGAAATCAAAGAACATGTTCCTCACAGTGCTGCCTGCTTTGTCCAGGTGGCAGTGGGTTTGTTGAAGCAGGTGTGTGATGGCGTCTTCAACTCCAGCTCCACGGCGATACGCAAACTGTGGGGTCTTTTTAAATAACTTTGGATAGAAATAATAAAGAACCAACTAATGTTTTACATACAAACATAACAACATATGTAGGATTGATCAGATTTTCAGTTTTTTTCATGGAATAGTTACATTGAACACTAGAAGCACCAATAATATTGTTTTAGATTGATTTGTCTTGTTATTAGACTGGAAACCTAAGCGTTCTTCTTTTAGATGATATTTCCCATAGAGGAGAATGTATCCATCCTCTTTTAGCAAAGATTTTATGTTTTTCTTCAGTTTATAACCCAAAATAGAAATAAATGAGTGGGGTTTTTTTCAAATACAAATGTCCTACAGAAGATATTCATCAAAAATGATACATTGTTTTTTCAAACATTCATGTAACTTTTACTGCTCCACTTTTATTTAGCTGAACCAAGGGCAGAAATGCAGCCCCCTGCCCTAGATTAATGTGAAAATGAATTTTTATGTTCCTGAATCTGTATCTGTTAAAACTTGTTAAAATTTATCCCATAAGAGCCAAAAGAACCAATGTTCTCTCTGATAAAACGCAAGAAATAAAACGTCTTTTTGTGTCCACTTCTTGAATTTAAATCACCACCAGTTCTTTCATTTGAGATATCATTAATTGTATTATATTTGTATTTAATATGTTGATATTTCTGCCTATGATCATATTTTGGTGTCTTCTTCTTCACATGTATGACATCTCAGCCGTGAAATCCACCTTCTGCTCTCCACTCTGCTCCTGTTTTCTGCTCTCTTTTGTTGTGTAACCGCAGCTTTCTCCTGTTCGCTTGCTTTGCTCGTTTTGGGTCACAAATGGCGCAGCTGAATTGCCCATTGTGCTGTCCTCTCTCTCACTCGCGCTCTCTCTGAATCCCTTGCTCTCTCAGCCTCTCGCTTCATGTCACTGTGTCCTGGTCTCCTCTGTTAATTTCAGCTGAAATCACCAAGCTGTAAGCAGCTAGTTCAATAGAGCACAGCGGAAAGAGTAGTAATCAAATGATGCTGCAGTCAGTGATACTTTAAGCTTCTAATGCTGCTTGTTGTTAAATTATTTTTGCTGTTCTGTGGTTTTATAGTTGATCCAGAGAGAAGACCAGACGATTAGTGGTCTCAGAACTCCGACATTATGTTTGACCTGAGTGCATGCGGGTTTAATCAGAGCTTTTCTTTGTGATCCAAATTTGTAGCTAAATTTGAGATTGTGTAACTTGAAGCAAATGACTAATATATATATATATATATATATATATATATTTTTTTTTTTTTTTTTTTTTTTTTTTAAATCACCTTTTCCAGCTGGTAAACTCCAGCTAACAAGCTGACAACACCTGTTTTCTAAGGTTTGGAAGACTGAGTCAAGAACAACATGTTGTGCTGATCAATCTGGTGTGCCTAAATTTTCACATTTCACAAATTCTAGTCATTTAAAGAGAGATTGTTGACATGAGCTCACGGCAGGATCGCTCCGCCCACACCAACGTGTAACTGAGGTAGAGCGAACCTCCGACAAACAAACACGGCTATAATGGTGGAGGCTGTGAAGCTCACAGCGTTACGCAAGACATTTAGCGAGGCATTTTTGCCTCAACAGCCAACATTAAGGCAAAGAAGATAAAAAAAATTTTTAAAAATTGATCAGGTCCAAACTGACATTAAAGCCCAAAGGTCTGATCTTAAAAGATTCAAAATAAGGAAAGATAGGGAGTGTTCTCTGTTTGTCCACAGCTGGTCTTCTACGTGGTCGTTCAGACGTTGTACACTCTGGGTCACAGTTTGTCCCTGATCGCCCTGACCACAGGGAGCGCCATCCTCTGTCTGTTCCGGTAAGACCAAATACTTCAATAATACCTCCACAGCAAAACCTTTTTATACATTTCTATAAGTGTGTCATATGTAGGTTTTTGTGAAATTACTTCAGAAAGCGATAAAATAATTTATGATTAAGTGTAACCTTAAAATTTGAATGCTGAAGTGAAGCTTTGTGGGTTTCCATGGTCAAGCAGATGCATCTAAACTCGCATCACCAAGTGCAATGCAAAGCGCTGGATGCAGTGGTTTTGCTTGGTCCTTTAGCTACAGTGAAAGGAACTGATAATGGGTCAGTAAACTCAGACAATTTTATAGTTTCACTCTCCCAAGTTGGTAGGAACAGTTTGGGAATGACCCCCATTTTCTCCAACATTAAGTAAAGTCCATAAAGACGTGAACGCATAGGTTTGGTGTTAAGACTTTTACTGACCTGCACAGAATCCTGACCTCAACCTAATAGAACCCATTTGGAATTAATTAGAGTGGAGACTGTGAGTCAGGCCATCTCATCCAACATCAGTGTCTGACCTCACAAATGACAGAATGGTCAGAAATTCCCATTAACACACTTCAGAAGAGATTAAGCTGTCACAGCTGCAAAGCATAGTCCAAGTAAAGTTCAAAGATCCTGTATGCCAGCTCAAAGCAAACTAAGCCACTGCTCAGGGCCCCCAGATCATTAGGGGCCTCCCATAAATACCTGAATTTTATCACATAGCACAGATTTAAGCTTGTTAAAGCCTAAGTATTAGTAATGGGACATCATTAAAGTTTTATGTGTTTGTGTAAAAGCAAGCATCTTAGTGTTTTGGCTAATACAATGCATGTCAGCTACTGGCTTTGGTACTAACACTGTAATTTAAGCCTTAGCTACAAATTGTTGGATGGAGACCATAAATATGGTGACGAACAAAAACTTTTCTTCTTTAAAACTTTCCAGCTAAGAAAACAGTCGACACATTTGCAGTGTTTGACCCTTTTTACTTGTTATGACTCTGTTTTTCAAACTTTGATTTAAAATCACCAGGTTGCACAGACAGCAGGGGCTCAAACTTGTAACAATCGCCTCATGCTAAGAATCTCTGCAAGCTAATAATCAAGACCCCTGAATAATTAGGACACCTTTGTATTGAGCTCCCTCAGTATACTTTTAGGTAATCATTTCTTTTCTAAGTTCTTGTCTGTTATGCTTTTATTCAAAGTCTTGGTTTTGTTCAAACTTCCTGGCTTCTGTTCTTTTCATGTTGGCTACCAATTTGATTTAAAAAGCCTACTTTGAAATACAGTTTGTGATTGCTGTTAAAAACTGAAGCCACATTTTATTAAAAAAAATAATTTCAAGCACACCAACAAAGTGTTTGTCCATTTATTTGTTCCTCCATACTTTAATTGGCAGATCAATAGAGGCTGAAGAAGAGTTTTCAGTGAGCTTAATAGGATTTTAAATGAGCAAGCAATAACTCTGCCACTAATGGATCACATTTGCATTTCACAGCTTTCTCAATAGTCCAAGTTAAAAGTGTTTATTTCTGCAAGTCATGAAAAATGTAATTATTTTTTTCAATTCAAAAGTTTTAATTGCGTTAATTGCATTTTGCTCTTTTGAAAAGTTTTTGTGACATCAAAATTATCGCTGTTGCAAAGGGAAGGCAGAATGATTTTGTTATTTGCAGGGCAAGTTTTTTTATGACCAAGGGATAAATGTTCCACCTTTAAACAACATTATAAATGGAAAATTTATAGATCAGACTTTTTGAGTAGTTGTTAATGCTTTTAAATAATTCAAAATATTTGGACACATAATAAAGTCTGTCTAGATCATTAGGATCTTATATAAGAAGCAAAATCAGAACTCATATCAGAGGAAAACTGTTGCATCATCATTTAACAAATATTTTACCAATTTACCTCCTTAATCTGTATTTTGTGATCATGCAACATTTGCACAGGAGGCTCCACTGCACCAGGAACTACATCCATCTCAACCTCTTCATCTCCTTCATCCTGAGAGCTGTGGCCGTGCTGGTCAAAGATGCCATCCTCTTCAATCGAAGCTCGCAATGCTCCAACCAGCCGTCTCTGGTGAGGTCACAAGTTCTTCACCTCCTCAGCCAGGAAAAGGACGAGTCATTCCATGATGTAGGGTTATTTCACAGGGACAGATGCAAAAAAAAGTTGAAACAAAACAAAATCACAAATTCTAACAGCATGCTCAACCAGATCTCTCCCTTTGATAGTGGTGTAATGCTCCATGTTTTTGTACTGAACTGTCATGGTACAAAAGTCACACAGGGGAACATGCCATTAGATGAAGTAAAGTTGGGGGTAATCATCATCAGGAGGTTGGAGGTGTTTTTTATTGCTGTTTGTTAAGTGAGCCAAGAAATAAATTCATGGATGTGCTTTTTAAAGCTCTCCACACCAAAGCAATGCGAGAATGGCTGTAAGTAAATGTCACACACAGAAGCTGAAGGTTAACCTGCTGCCACAGCAGGTTCCTTGATGAAAAATGACTGATGGGAGGAGTGGGAGTGGTGTAATATACAGTACTGCAAGCGCAGTGGTCATATCACACATATATAGCAATCTGTTTATGTATATATTCCATATCCTTCATTATCAACTATCATTTTTGCATACGAGGTCATGGTTTGCCATATATGTTAACAATGCCTCATTCCAATTCCTTTGATCAACTTCCTTATTTCCCACAAGAGATAAGTGAGAAACATGTATCTTCTAGTAAACAACTAATTTATCATTGTTTACTGCCTCAAACCAGTTCCTGAAGCTGTTCGCCATGAAATAAAAGATGAAAATCAGGAGCCCTGTGATCTAGCACTAAAATATCTCGTCGATGTTTTGGTGAGATTTTCCACTTGAAATTTGAATGAGATGATTCTGCCAAACCAGCATCTTCCAACATTTCTTGTTTTTTTTAGACTCCACTTTTCAGATTCACTTTTCGAAGGTGGAAATATGATAGAAAATAATGTTTGTGTAAAATATCACACTATCTGTAGTAACTTGAAAGAGACCTGTATGTTATATCAAGTTTATTTATATATCTAGTTTATTGCCAAGTTCATTTTGAAATGAAAGCATATCCTTGTGAATTTGCTGGCTACTGCAAACAGCAAAAATCCAGTGTTTTAATGTGAAAGGGACAAAAATCAGTCGGTTGCGTGTTTGTTGGGTGCTGTTTTCTGCAGCCTCCTTGCTGGGCCCTCAATGGGACTGGATGTTGGGTCCAGCCTGAAAGCACAATTACTTCAACCCGGGTCAATAACTGCTGCTTTGACCCAGGAAATAAGGTCACATGCAAATGGGAGGAGCACTGGCGGCAGATGGAGAACAACCCATGGTCCGTGAAGGTCTTGCTCAATTAGGGACCATTTCTAGGTTAGATTATTATGGAGAATTTCCTCTGAAGCTGTTAGTTTGCTAGTTTTGTATTCTCTTATTATTTATTTTCTGGCAATTGAATTAAGTGTATGTTAAGATTGAAAAAATAGATTTCTGCAACTCATTGATGATACAAATTTCCTTATTGAAATGACAGAATAAGGATGACCGTTTTCTCGAGATAACGAGTTAACTTCCTGATGGTTTAATCATACGACCAACGATGTGGTGTCATTATGGTCTATGGTATCACTTATTCACAGAATTATTCACAGAATTACACATGCATGCCATGACTTCCACTTATAAGTGCAGATGCCGCTGGTGTGGCATTTGAATGATGGAATCAGGTTTAACACACACACCAATCATCTCATGATCTCGAGAAAACCATCAGAATAAAGTTTATGCGTAACACTTCCACTCTCAGCTTCCGTACATATGAACACCTATTTCAGTCATTAAACTGTAGTTTCAGCCCACAAGACATTGTACATTTAATTAAATTATCTGTTCTGTGAATTGTTCATTCACTGATCGATTTATTGGGTCACATACTAATTTTTTAATAGCCTTTATAACCTGCCAGAACATTTTACATATGCCCATCTTTACATGACCTCAGCATTTGGTTTTGAGTCATTTTTTTAAGTGTTATCAGGTTTAACTGCTGGAATTACGTTTTATCAGTTTTGTTTTCTTAAGTTGTTGGACTGTTTATGTTTATTGCCATAAAGCTGAATTTTATTTATGTAATTTCATTCCCAATGTTTAAACCAGTTTTTTTTTAAACAAATTTAGACAAATAGCAAAACATTTACTATGAATAATAGTCTATTCTTCACATTGTGAAACTCTTCCATGCTTCGTTGATAGTGAGATAATCCTCAGTGTTTCTGAGCCTTTAAACCACTGAAAGTATCCTTTCCTTTAGCCTTGACCTGACTTTTCTCGTGTTTGTCCTCTACCTGCCTCACATCTAACACTGGAAAGATGTGATAACTGCAGGCACATTGTCTGGGGACTCTGAACTTTAAACTGCTTGTGACATTGTGTGGTGCAAAATGAAGTTTCTCCTCCCAGTGACCTCTCTGGTTGCACTCGGACCAACAGAATAATGAGCACGATAAACAGATTAATCACAATCCTCTTTTTCTGTGGACCTTCTGAGGTCATAAAGAGATTTTCAAAGACCAACAGTAGGAACTACGTTTTATCAGTCCTGCAAAAGTATTCACATCCCTTGAACTTTTTTGTATTTTCACATATTAGAGCCCCAACCTTTAACTTCTTTTATTGAAATGTTGTCCTTTTATTTTGCACACCGTTGTGCATAATTGTGAAAAAGAAGAGAATCACATGGTTCTGAATTTTTTCCAAATACAAACCTCAGAGGTGGGGTGTGCATTCAGCTACCCCCCTTTACTGTGATACTCCCAAATAAAAAAGAGGTGTAAGCAGTTGACTTAAGAAGACACCTAATCAGTAAAACGAGTCCATGTGTGGACTGCTGGTATGGACAGATCCAGAAAGACTTTTCTATAATACATAGTAACAAAAGGTGCTTCAACAATGCAATGACAAAGAGGGGCGAAATACATTTACATAACACACTTTTCACACTTTCATTTGAAAAAATTTTGAATTCCATGTATAATTTTTGCAAAATTCCAGAATTATGCAAGGGGAATGGATACTTTTGCAATGACTGTATTCATGTACATGTTAGAAACCAAATTAAATATTCATTTGTGTCAAATTGGAGCCAGGATGAAAAAGTTTGTCAAAGTACTGGTGTTTAATCTGCAGCTCCTCATGTGTCTTTCAGGTGGGATGTAAAGCCAGCTTGGTGTTTTTCCAGTATTTCATCATGGCCAACTTCTTCTGGCTGCTGGTGGAGGGCCTCTACCTCCACACACTGCTGGTTGTCATCTTCTCTGAGAACCAACACTTCATTATTTACATGTTTATCGGCTGGGGTAGGTAACCTTTTGAACTGAACGGCAAGTCAAAAGGCGGTATTTTACCATATTCATAGATAAATGCCAGACTTAAAAAAACAGTTTGGACAGTTTAAGCCGGGTGTGTACATACACAGAATCAAAACAGGCATTTTTCAGTGTCTGACTTTAAATCAGATCATTTATTCCTGTTTTCAGTCTATTAGGATTACCAAAAATGATTTTTATTTGCAAAGTACCAGAATAATAAGAGAAATTGTTCTACTTTGACTTTAAGTTTAGACTAATTTCCTTACTGTTTGGTAGAATTGCTCTTAAACTGTATCACAAACATTTGGATTTTTTTTTCCCACAAGCCCACCAAAGTCATTTTATTTTATTTTTAAACTTTGAAACTTGCTATGGCACTCGTTTAAAAACCTGGAAAATACTACATACATACAAATACTCTATTTTGTTCTTCTGAATAATTTTCATTTTCTTTATATTGCATTTCATAATTTTGCTTTTGTGCAATCATTTTCATCAAAAAAGTTCCTTTAGTGTTCCTTTATTTTTTTTTTTTTGTTAATGTTGATTAAATAAAAAATCAAGGACTCAAGTATAAATCCATGAGGAATAACACATTATGATTAATAAATCTGCTTAAGATGATAAATTAAACAAAACCATAGGAGTATTTTTTGTCATAAAGGCAGCTAGATTATATAGGTTAACAGTATCTACAGGATTTGGGAGATCTAAAAGTGTGTTCATGTATTTATTTTGCAGAAAACATTTTACAAAAAATGGCAAATTTCAACAGCATCAAAGCGAAAAGCAACCAGCTTTCAAACCTAGTTTGAACTGAGTGATACATTAATTATTGTACTTTTTTCTGCATCATACATCATAAAGTTTATTATATGTCCAGCACAAGAGAGCTGCCTTCTCAGTAGTCATTATGAAAATTAAATTTAAACTTAAATCTATTAGGAAGGCACTAGAAAGCACTAATAAGAATATTTGAGAAAACAAGAAGAAACTCAATAACTTCCCTCTGTTTAGCAAATTATGATCCTTCCAGTGCATCCTGCACTTCAGCAATGAGAAGGAAAAGATTCGTTTGCAGAGCAGCAGGGCATAGTTTCTCCCTCAGACGGGAGTTTTCTTCCCTGGTGGTAAATCTGTTTGGGACAGGATCGAAGGAAAGCCCAGATAGCTTAGGAAGCTTTTCCATCCGAGGACTGCTTTGTCATTTTCACAGTTCTTCTCAGTGACATGACCTAAAAATCTCTTTCATTCAGGAATCCCCACTGTGTTTGTCTCTGTGTGGGTAATGACGAGGATTTACCTGGAAGACACGGGGTGAGTTCCACTTTTCGCCATAAACGTGATCATATACAGCTCACTCCGCCATCATTGGCACCACTGTTAAAGATGTGTAAGGAGGATTAAAATGAACTATTTTTTAATAACGTAATATAATCTCAACACTGAAAAATGTAAAAAAATAAAAAAATAAAAACGAAATAGGCCATCAATTTGACTTTTTATTATGTTGGGGAAAAGAAACCATTTCAAGAAATAATTTCTCAGCATGAAAATGAATAATTGCTGCACACTTCAGAGATTTATTTTCCCCACAAATTTTCCTCACTTTGCCCCTACAGGTGCTGGGAAAGGAATGACAACCCCATTCCCAACTGGGTGATCAACGGGCCAATTGTAGTCTCCATTTTGGTAAGTTGATGTTTATAATCGCTTTGTCTTAATAACTGGCAAATTTATTAGGCTGAACTTGAAAATCTAGTCATTATTTCCTGAAATCAACTCTTTGGAGGTGTTAGGGTTTTTTCTTCAACTTTGCCCAAGATTGGTATAAATGTAACATATCTTTTTCTGGAAATGTAAACAAAAACATAGTAAAAAAACATTTTTTAAGTGCTGCTTTCTAAGTCCTGCTAAAAAAAAAAAAAAAAGTGATGCTTCCATCATTGGGGTTTTTAATGAGCCTGAAAAAGCTGTCAAATCATCATGCACAACTGAGCATTGTTTCTCAAGTAGCTGTGGTATCAGGTTTGAGCAATCCTCGGCTGTGGGCATTAAAATCACCAGATTTCCTGCTGGTTTTATTCCTGCTGTCCTGCTGACCGACATCCCACAGTCAGCTCCCCCAACCTTTAAAGGTCTCTGCAAGGAGAAGTTACTCTAAAGAAAGGAAGCCATGCAGCCAGTAAATGTATGTTTGCTGCAACTATGGGATTAGAATGTAGTTTTACGCATTTTAAGCTTCGAAATAAACCACTAAAACAAATACGGAACAGCATTCGGGCTTTTTAAAAGCTAATATGTGCAGATTAGCTTTTATAACTCAAATCCCCTTTTTACCAAGGAACTGTAAGATTCCACTGGTTTACATTCAACCCAAATAATTTTTTTGCCGAATCTAAATGTGGGGCATATCTCCATGATAGAAAGCTAAATAATATTTCAAGAGGTTTCAAAGTTATACCTGCAATAATGAAAAAAAGCTGTTATTTAAAGGAGATTAGGCACTAAATTTGACAGATTTCAACGTCTTTTCTTGACAAAAACAACGATGTTATCCGAACATCTGTGGTACATTTTAAGTAAACTATGATCAAATCTTGTGCAGTAATAAGGAACACTAAATATATCCCACGATTCAATCAACTTTTAGCAGGAAAGACACTCAGTAGCTGTATTCTGCCTGTCCTGACTGATCTGTCACATCGTTTTGGGGGACTTTTGGTCCACTCAGCGTTCGGTCAGCTCATTGAGATTCTTAGCCATTTATTTTTGCACAGCTCTCTTAAGAGCCCACTACAGCATTTCTAGACCATGACTCAGGTGAGGCTATGGCTGCAAAACAAGCCCACATCATCATACCTCCACCACTATGCACATAACAGTTAGTATAAAGCTTTTGTGCTGATATGCTGTTTATTTTCTCCAGACATGGAGCTGATCATGATGGCCAAATACCTCTTTATTAGTTTCATCTGTCCAACGGACATTGTTCTGGAAGTCTTGTGGTTCACTCAGATGCAAGACTGCAAACCAAAATTCCAAGTCATGATATCATGTTTGTTTCAGAGAGAAACGGTTGAACGAACAAGCTCAGAGTGACGTCAGTGGAAGCTAAACTAAACTCTGACATTTCTAATCACCAAATTCAACCAATCAAAAACCCAATTGGTGTGTTGTTTTTAACTGAGCTGTACAATTGTGTTTTCACTAACAAACAGGAACATGTCTGAAATATTAATGTAACAATGGCTCATTGTTATAATGCTGTACATCCTGACCTTGCGTGAGTTTGCTGGGATGTCCACTCCTGAGAAGATTCCTTAAATGTCTTCTGCTTGTGAAGGATCTTTGTCTTTGTTGAATGAAAGAATGTAATTAGTTTGGAAATCATCATAAAACCGTTTCCTTAATTGGTGGGCAGAAACAGTTGGTTCATTGAGCACTGCTGAGGTCTTTCTTTCTTGGCATTGTGTTAAAACACACCTGTGTTCTCTTACCACCAAATTGCCAATAATTCCAGTTTCTGTCGAGGTGATGATGATGCTGATGATGGTTAGCAGCACCAGGCTGCTACTTTCCCTCCTACATCATACATTTGGAGACAACACGTTTCTGTCCTAGGTAGTCAGTTATTTCCTGCTCTTCTTCTTCCAGGTCAACTTTATCCAGTTCATCAACATCATTCGGATCTTGGTTCAGAAGCTCCGATGTCCTGACATAGGTGGCAATGACCAGTCACAGTACAGGTATATCACAGCGGATCAGGACTGGAAACTTGTTAAACAACCAGAAGAACCCAGACATTCTGCTATCCAAAACCTGGTTTTTTTTTTTTTTTTTCAGTATTTATGCAAAGAATTATTAAAAGCTGACAATATGTGTCAACACTTGTGTGTCTACACTTGCTCATCAGTCGGAGTGAATTCAGCTGAATGCTTCAAAAAATATTAAAAAACAGATCAGCAGAAAAACCTTTACATCAGAAACGCGTTGCACGTTTTGTATTTGCTAGCTGTCAGAAAGGGTAAGGATGGCCCTAACATTCATTGGCCAAAGCAACATTTCATGATGCAGCCTTTATAAAAGAGCATGAAACCTCTGTTTTTGCTGTGTTGCATCTTTTTCTACTGTCTGATGGGGGGGGGAACCTGGAAAGATCCTGTTTGTTCCACAGCAGAATCCCCTGTTGGTGTGGTTGATAAAGTCTTGATGCAGATCAGTGCACGGCTTGGCTGAGATGACAGGCAGATTGGGATCCTCTGACATATGATTCATTTCTAAATTATTACTCATCTTTGGTTGTGCATTGAGTATATTAGTATCTCTCATTTAAACCTGAAAATTTCTGACTAAATTTTAAAGAAACTTTATCAAATCAGTGTAAAAATGTCTTGTTATTCTAAGATTTGGTATTGAGTTTTATTTGTTCCATGTTTTGAGTAAGTTCTCTTTTTCTGAAAAGCTTAGTTAATCTCTATCTGTGTTCACGTGTAGTCAATTATTGTCTTACTTTTTCCCTAATCCCTGTGTTATCATCTCTGTTTATTCTGTCCATCCAACTGTCCTCAGTTGTTCTGGTTCCTTTTCCCACCCAGCTGTTACATGTCAGCGTAACCACTCACCTGTTTTTCATCCAGTAATCGCCTCCCCTGTGTTTAAACCTCTTATAGTCTCTTTAGTAATTGTCAGATCCTCTGTTGTTATCCTAGTGTCATGTTGCTTCTTCTCCTGGCTCTTCACCAACTGTGTAATGGATCCTGCAAAGGTTCCCCACAGAGTATCAGATAAAAGAAGCACAAAGAAAAAGATGTAGCAATTCTGCCCTCTCCATTGTTTCTGGAGAAGCTGGTATGGGAGTAAAACTGGCTCTCTCACCGAAAGCCATGGCTCCTGGTGACCTTTCTTATTTCTGAGAGTCTTAAGGATGTGAACATTGTCTTTTTGATTTTTATTTCTTTACTTAAAGCACACAGCATTCACTGGAGGTCTTATTTTAAGCAGTAGATGTTGCTGCAGATGAAGCCTGTCTGTATTCACCAGTTGGTAACAAGAGAGTCTGTAGAGGAAGTCCATTACAAACTTAAACTACAAAGTTTGGCCTCATAAGTTTTACTTTTTAGCCATCTTTGGAAGTCTGTGTAATAGCTAGTAATAATTGTTGCAGATCCTTGTAAAACCAAACGTGCTTTCAGAATTATATACTTATATTGGTGCTTATCCCGTTTGACGAGTGCAACTCGTGTGTGCGCACTTCTGTCACGAGAAGCAATTTGTGATGACAGAAAAGCCAGGTATAAACCAGGTGTTACTCAATCTACATAGTGAGTGCTCAGTTGACCAAACACGTATGTTTTTGTAATATGGGAGAAAGCCAGAGGAGTCATGTATGCACTGGGAGAACATAAAAACTCCACACAATAAGCCCAGGCCAGGATTTGAATGTTTATTGTATTGTTATGTTTTGTTTTCTAAAATCACTGTCCAAAATCCCCGTCTCTCTCTGTTTGTCCTCAGGCGGCTGGCCAAATCCACCCTCCTTCTCATTCCTCTGTTCGGGATCCACTACGTGGTCTTCGTTTCTCCCAACGAGTCCATCACAGAAGACTATAAGATATTTTTTGACCTTGCTCTCGGGTCCTTCCAGGTATGCTTAATATTGTCTACCCGCTGTTCCTCCCCAATAATTATATTATTTAGGCATTTTTTGCACTTGATTTTACTGAATACAGTTATTTTTCCAGGGTCTGGTTGTGGCCATCCTATACTGTTTCCTGAACAGTGAGGTGAGTTCTAATAATTCGCTAATAAAATGCTTGTAACCCAGTCATACACTATGTTGCCAGAAGTCTTTGCGCCTTCTGAGTTGTTACAAACATCCCATTATCAGTCCATAAGGTTAATATGATGTTGGCCTGACATTTGCGGCTATAACACCTTTAAACAACTTTACAAGGTTTAATAGTATGTTTATGGATATTTTTGACCGCTCTTCCAAAACCTCATTGGTGAGATACTGATGTTGGACAATAAGACCTGGCTCACAGTCTCTACTCTAATTCAGCCCAAATTAGTTTTGTCGAGTTGATGTCAGGACTCTGGTTTGGACCAGTCAAAGTCTTCCACATTAAATTTGTCCATCGATGTCTGAATGGACCTTGCTTTGTTCACCAGTGCAGTCATGTTGGAACAAGACAAGGTTGGGAGAATGAAATTGTCAAAAAAAAAAAAAAATGGACTGGCGTTCTAAAGCAACTCCTGAAAAACAGCCCCACACTTTAATCTCCATCTTAAAAGGACATTAAACTTGACACAATCCACACACAGCAACCGCTGTTGTCCTGAAAACCACTAAATCAAGACACATCCATTGGATTGGACAGAAAGGAATGATTCATCACCAGAGAACATGTCTTCACTCCTCCAGATCAGTGGTTTTCATCCTTGGTCCTTGGAGCCAACTGTCCTTCACATTGTTGATACTCCTGTGTTCCAGCATGCCTGAATCAAATGGTTGCATTACCTTCTCAGCACGCCACGAAGGGCAGCAGAAGCCTGTTAATCACCCATTCATTTAAGTCAGGTGTGTGGAGTCAAGGAACGCCTAAAACATGCAGGATGGTGGGTCCTGAGGATCAGTATTGAAAACCACTCCTCCAAAGCCCAGTAGTGAGGTGGTTTACGTCACTGTAAGTAATGATTTGCATTTCACTCGTTGATGTAATGCTTGGATGCAGCTTTTTAGCCATGGAAACTCTTTCCATGAAACTCTCTGCACATTGCCCCGGAGCTAATCTGAGGACCATATGAAGTTTGAAAGGAAGTTTGCAACCTCTGCACTCTATGCATCTCAACATCCACTGACCTCGTTCTGTTTTTTTGTTTTGTTTTGTTTTGTTTTGGTCTACCAATTTGTACTGAAATAGCTGTTATTACCAATCATTTCCACTGTGGGGATATTTAGTATCAAGAACATTGACGGTACGACTGACTATGACGCGCCTAGATGAGTGGGTGAGTTTTATACACCTAAATTCACAGATTTTGATGGGGGATTCAATTCTTTTGGCAACATGGTTTATGTGCTGAACTGAAAATATCCTTATATAAGAATCGATTGTTTTGTACAATGTGAGGTCTAAGTTACTCTAGAAAGTACCAAACCTGGACTTTTCCATTAAGATATTTCATGTCCTGATCCTCAAACAGTTTTTCTGACAAAATCTTATATTTATGAAAGTTTCTCATTATGCATTTTTGTGAGACATGTAGAAATGACAGAGCACTCACCAGAGGTGAGAAAAAACACAAAGTGAAAATATTAGGAGATTTGAAAACTGATTTAATTGACTGCCTAGTTTTGAGGCTTTTATGCTTAGCTGTAAGGGAAGTAGAGCCTCATAATTCATGTTTTTGAAAGGATTCTAAAAGGATTCTTTTAATGATTGATAAATCTGGGTTTTTATTTTGCTAACTGAAAATTACTCGTGAATTGCATTGCATAGGTTGGACTTTAACTGCATGCTGTAGTTTTCAAAGCACAACTTCAGCGGCTGTATAAAGGTGATCGGTAGAAACGTAATGATATTTTCGTGATGATTTTTCATAGGTTTAAGTTTTTAAAATGTCTTTCCCTCAGGTTCAGGGCGAGCTGAAGAGGAAGTGGAGGAGCATGTGTCTGAACTGCCACCTGAGCAGAGCTCGTCACTTCAACAACTTCACCTCCAGGAACGGTTCAGAGCAGATGATGCAGTTTCAGCGCAGCTCCAGAGCCCAGTCCATCCTGCAGTCGGAGACCACGGTGCTGTGAGAACACGGGTGACGCAAAACAACAGACAGGAAAACACATGCAGCCTCCAGGTTGACCTGGGTCAAATGGTTTTCCAAATTTAAAGATACAAAAAAGCCGTGACTTGAAAGGAAATATCACCTGCAGTTTTATTAGAAAATGTTGGTTCCAGCTTTAGAAATATCTGCAGGTGTTTCCTGAGTGCTCTGAGCTGTGAGAGCTTCATGTTTAAACTGATTCTTCTGGAGTAGGAGACATAGGTGAGGTTAAAAATGAAAACACTTGAATGTTCCTCATGAAATATATATTTTTAGATAAGTTTAGGTACTGGTACACACATGTAGGTTTTTCTGTGCAAAGTGGTATTAATAGAAATAAGAGGAAGACCAGAACTGATCTGCTCTACGGAGGAAAAGCTTTGCAGATTAGAGTCTAGACGAATGTTTCAGGCTTGCATCCTGCACCCTACTGCATACTGTGCAGCTGTGCATGTGGACTGCAGACCTTCTCAGCAGCAAAAAACAATCATCATAGCAGACAGAGCAGCCAACGTCTGTTGAAAACAAGAGAGCAGCATTAATGACTGCAGAGTGAATCTCTTGAGTAAATCAGAGGCACCAAGGACAACTTGACTCTTTGGAAATATTGTATATTAGCAGACTAGATAGAGCAGCAGCAAATGCAGAGCTCGTCAAAGATGTGATATTTGGCTAATGAGTCAGTAAAATCCTCAGATTTCATATTTGCTGCTTTTAGGAGGCTGTGTGGGCAAATTGTGACATTTATGATGGAGTTATTACTCCATTTTGTATATATTTTTGTATGTAAGATGCTCACCACTGACGCCACTACTTTGTCTAAACTGGGCACCAAAACTCACAGAACAAATAAATGTGTTATTTCTGCTGAAGGCGATTGACCCGTGCTCAGGATTTACTTTAAGATCTGATGTGATCTAATGGTTTGACTTGCAAGAAGCCTTCATGATTCTGCCTATCAGAAATACAAACATTTTGAATCGGACTGTTTGGAGTTATACTTAAATTTAATTTTCCTTTACTTGCTTTCTGACGTAGTTTCAGATGGTGGCTTTTTTGAGAGTTTGAGCTAAAAATAAAATCTGAATTAAACTGATTGTGTTAACTGCTGAAATGCTGTTGTAATGTTGATGAAATGGTAGTCCAGGTTGTGAGAAAGGAAATGCAATAATGAAAATTAATGTAAAAACCATATTTTTACCCTTTTGAACAAAATGTCAAAATGCCAACAGTAGGGTTTTCAAAAACATCAGGAAATGTTGACTTTTAGAGGACAGTCAAAGAGGAAATTTCTTTTCTTAAAACCTTTTAATGTAGCATTAGTTTTGTGTGATTTAGTCCAGTAACCTCAATCGGAAAAAACAGATTAAGTGTGTATGTTTTTCTCTACACACAGTCTAACTTTTTTCACTTGAACAGGAAAATCAGAAGCATATTTTAAAGTTTTGAATTTAACGTGTTCCAGATTGGTCAACTTTCCTCCTCTTATTTGGACCGTTTTCAGTCACAAATGCATGTTTGACCCAGGTCAGCTTCTGAGCTCAGGTTGTCCGAGCTTATGCATATATTACACTGCTGAATACGGTGTAGTTTGAACCAGTTCAGAATTGGTTCAGGAAAATGGTATCATTTTAATGTACATTTATTGACTGCATTTGTTAAAATGCTGTGCATGTTCTGAACCCTTTTTATCTGCTTTGATAGTTCTGAGGTTGTGTTCACCGCTCCAGTAAAGCGGTGATAATTTTTTTAATTATAAAAAGAGAGCTGATGAAAGCATGTCTACCAGGAGCTCTCACTGAGGCTTGTAGTGTAATAATTGATATTTAGCACAGTGCTCATATTTAAACTGCATTCGCTGCAGGTTTTTCACATTGTTGTGGTTTTTGCTCTGAGAAGAGATGATTTACTGAGGTTTGACGCTAACGTGAGATATTTTCTAAAGGCTACATGAGAGAAATTCCTCAGCTGAAACTCTCCAAGATGAGCTTTGCATAAATCTAGATTCCTTTTAATGCACTTCTATCTTTCCATGTAGATATTTATTCCCACTCACAGCACTTCTGAGAAAGATTTTTGCCACATCTTGAAATTGAACACATACAGACTGTTTTTTTTTCTTTATAAAGAGAAATATTCAAATCTTTGGAAAGCTGACACTGAAATTTCTTTAAAAAAAACATTTTGAAAGTACAGAAGTAAGAGTAACAGAATAGATATTTAATTATTAATTTTTTCCCCACATAAACCTCTTGAACAAATGAAAACATTGATGCAAAGACAGCAATGAAATTAAATTATTTCCATTCAACAGCTAGGTTGCTGTGTTGTTGTTTGCATGTCTCAGGAAATGACCTTATCAGAACATCTGTTTTGCTGATTTAAATCTGTTTTCAGTTCTGTTACTGACTGCAGCTAAAAGAGAAGTGAATAAATGTAAAAGCAGTTATTCCTTCTGACAGGCTTATTATTTTTGCTCAGTCAGGTTTAACTACACTTTTATTTTTTTTAAAGTATCAATGTTGGATCTGCTGAACTTCCACGGTTCTTAAGTAACAGTAATTAAATTTCTGCCCGATGTTTTGTATCTTGAAATCAAATGACTTTTCTTTGTAACCAGATTTCAAGACATAGATACAGTTGGACACGTGGTGTGAATTTGAGTACAGCCCAAAATTATTCATATCCCTGGCAGATTTAGATGTTAAATTATTTTTATTCAACCAAGATACTGGTTTATTAGTAATGAGACCGTTATCTGTCAAAAGATGAAATAAAGAATACCAAAATGTGTTTTATCACAACTTCACAGACTCCCCAGGTGCATGGAATGGGTCAAAGATCTGATGAGTACTACACAAATACTTGAGACCCCCTCTAAAATGCTTCTAACTTCCTATTTTAATAGTTCAAACACCAAAAATACCTTATTATACATTAATATGCACAGTGGAAACCTTCTTGGCTCTACAATGGAAGCCAATATCTGCAGTCTTCCTTATTTCTGCTCTCAGGAGTGCAGCCAATCAGCACCAAGGAAAAGGAATGGGACTTCTGAATTGGCTGCTTTGCAAGCGCAAGCCGATAGCATGTCAAGTCGCATTGTGCTAAAGGTATTTCAGATTCCCAAGCTGCATTTTTTTTCTCAAATATTTTAGATCTGTTCCATGAAAAAAAATCTTGGAATAGGCAGATTTTCTGCACATTATTCAGGGTTACGTTCCACAGAAATATCTGAGAATACTGAATCGCGAATGGGTAAGGTCTGCTGTAATCAGTGGGAAAGTTCTTATAATTGCTGATTAGTTGGTTGATTTTTTTTGCACGTTTTGTCTGGTATTTTGGTGTTTTGTTTTTGGTGATTAGCTCCAATCCTTTAGAGACCTTCACCCTAATCTTTAGTTCTTTCCATAGAAAAACGTTCAGATTCAAGTCAGCACTTTGGCAGGGCCTCTCCAAAATCTTAATATCACTCTGAGTCAGAAGAAGCATGCTGGACAAATTAATAGATTAGTTGAAAGAATAAAAGATACTTTAAATAATCACTTTTCACTTCAAACATGAATCTGCTGGGGATGGGTATAATTTTGGGCTTAAATGTATATCTTGAAATGTACCAGAAATTTTTTGGTAGCAGAAACTCTTGAAAGCTAATAACTGAGGCAGAGGTTTCAGATATATTCAGATAAATGTTTATAAAAAGCTCTGGAGATATTTTTAATATTATCCTTTTTTCTTTGCTTTTACTGAATTGTTGTTGTTAACATTAAAGATTCTGTTGTAAATTTATGTTCAAAGCTAAGGAAATTGAACACTTTTCTGCTGTTAGTTTAAAATATTGCATTATGTTGTTACAAAACAAACAAAAACTGACACTTGGCTTAAGGCATACAGTATAAAAACAAGCTTTGAGGTATTACTTATTTCATTTCATGTCATTCTTATGTGTTTAATGTCTTAAGTGAATGCCAATAATTTTTGTTCGTACTCCTTTTGTATTTAGTACTTTAGGCAAAAAAAAAAAAAAAAAAAAAAAAAAAAAAAAATCATAATAAGTAAGTCCAAGCTATAAGAGTGCCTTAAAGATGTCAAAATACTAAAATCTCAAACTGATCCCTACTGGCGCTCAAAAATGTTGAGCATAAACCTTTTGCAATACCTTGGCCCCCAAGTTGTTAAAGGACATTCTTTGATTTTATAAATACAACTTAGTATCATCAGCATAGCTATAAATATTAACAGTGAATGTTATACTTTATAGATTCAACCACATTTACCATGAGAATAACTAATAGCCAAGGATAGTACCTTGTGGAACCCCAATTAATTGTATGGTCTACATGAACTCACTAGCATAACAGTTTAGCGTCATTGATATTCAGTAATTACGTGTTTTAACCTTAACCTCGTGTTTTTGTTGAACTACCACTGCTCAGGCTTTCTTTTACATTTTAAAAGACCATAACGAGGCACCATATGTGTAAAAACAAACATTTTTGCTTTTACACAAATTTAAGAAGTTTAAATTAAAAAAAAAAAAAAATCAACTCATTTAGGGGTTCCAACATAAAGCTGTATGCCTTAGGAAAAATGTTACCAAAAATCTTCCGTTAGTGTCAGCATTTCACTTAGTTTTCACTTTGTATTTCTTCTACACAACCACAAGTTGTCAAAAGGACACACTGCCATATAGAACACGCAGTTTTCTTAATGTTAATATTTAATGTATATTATTGGTCATTGGCTCTAATTTGAACCAATGTATTTGTATTGAGACACAATGAATGTCATGCTAAATATGATAAAGGTTGTCTTTCTAAGCAATGTACTGTGTGAATGTAGCTTTTTGATGTTTTTGTGCTATTCTGGAAAATTTCCAAGCAGGAAATTGAGAAAATAAGAAGTAGATCATTATTTGTTTATTAAAGGTGGTGTTTATATTGATTTCTTGACTTTGTATCATCCAAATTAAAGCATAGCCATTTAATAACTTAATCTGTGGCAAAATAACTCATGATTTACAGTCCTTGAAAATATTTTTGCAGTTTTGTGAAGTCAGCAAGAAAGAGGAAAGGTGCTTTTTACTCTTTACTAGATTTTCTCTTCTCCAGTGTTTATATGTATTATTTTTACATGGAGTCTCTTAGGTCTTGGAGTCTTATAGGATGGTTGTATCTATGGTAAATCCTTCTAAAGATAACTTAGAACTACACATTTTATTGGTTTTATTTTCTAGGTGGTATTACATCATGTCAAAAACAAACAAAAACCCCAAATATACAAAAGTTACTTATACATTAGTCAGACCTTAATTACCTGTCTAAGCTGTAAAATCAAGAAATGCCATAAACAGAATATGTCTTACTTAATATAAGGGGTTGTTAAGCCCTTATTAACTGCATATGCATAAAAGCAATGTTTAGGGTAAAAATAGACTAACTTAATTTTAATTTGCCCTGCCCCTTTTTCATGTCACCATGAGCAACTGCCCATATATCTCAGAATTCACAGAATACGTAGAGCCCAAATAAACAATATTAGTGCGATTTTAAATGCACCTCTGGACGTGTTAATTACTCAGCTTCTGCACTGCATTATCTGCGTTTCAGCTCTGGCTTTTCTTTTTCCTCTTTGAAGTAAAACTCAACTCTGCATCTCTTCATGCTAAACCTTAAGGCAATGACTCACTCATTTAAAATCCATTACACTATAAATACAGCAAACAGTTTATTAATAAAGTGAAATGGAGTGGTGAGTGGTCCTGATAAAATGCCCTTGAGCCAGCCCTCAGTAAAGAGCTGTGTCATATTGGTTTGCTTTACTAGAGTGACCATTAGGTATGAGGCTCCGGTCCAGATAAACCTGTTAGTCCACGCTGGTATTCACGAATATATATATATATATATATATATATATATATATATATATATATATATATATATATATATATATATATATATATATATATATATATATGTATGTATTTATGAATATTGTACATTTCCAGGTGCTTAATGACGTGTTTCTGCCTTTTTCTTATCATTAATAAGTCTCTCGAAACCGACTTCAGTTATTCAGCCCAGACTTTACAACATAAGTCCCAAAAACTCAGTCCCACTAAAACTTTTTCTCCGAGATGCTCTGCACTAGAGCTGGAAGTAATGCGGGTTGCTGGTTTCTGATTTTCCCTCTATTTTCTTCGTATTCCACCTCTTTGGTGTCCTTCATGTGTGCTCACTCCTGCATCCTCAGAGCTTGGCCTGGAGGTGGCAAGCTGGATGTTCAGTCATCTCCGAGAAGACGGGCTGCCTTGATTGGAGTTGACAGAGACACTTGAGGCAAAGACGCTGCTAATTGGGAAGGAGAAGATGTGCTAGGAGAGGGGGGTTCATGTTAAGGCGATGACTGAACTTTTGGCTTTGCGTCATTGGTTGTGCATGGACATCAGACTCCTCCAAACGGAGTCTTTACCGCCAGTTATTTTACAAACGATGGTGAAGACAAACCGCTGATTTACTTTGAATATTATCTTCTGGGACAAAGACAAAAGAATCAAAAGAGCAAATCAGGGTAAAGGAATCCATCTCTCCCATCCAAACTTACTCTTTTTAAGAGCATTCATTCAATTCATGACATTAAGTCAAACTTGTTTGAAAGGAAAGCAATTTAAATGCATTCCAGTACATTTACAGTGCTTCGGAAAAAGTGTTTAGCCATATAGATTTCTTCTATCCATTGTGCTCCGCCTAATCCAGCGTGGGGTCAGAGGCAGCAGCCGAAGCAAAGAGGCCCAGACTTCCTTCTCTCCGAACATTTCAGCCAGCTTCTCCGGGGGAATACCAAGGCGTACCTGGGCCAGACAAAAAAACCTAGTCCCACCAGGGGGGCCTGGGTATTCCTTTGGGTCTCCTCCCAGTGGGACGTGCCTTACCAGGGAGGTGTTCAATTACCACATCATCCATGTCAGTCACATAATGCAAAATTCCTTCAGCGAGAGCTTCGAGGCGATTTGTTAGGGTGTGTTTGAGTGGATGGCTGATAAGATGGACAACCTGTCCTGGGCAGTCTGCGGTTAGATGTTCCCTGAGTTCGAGGGTCACTGACAGAACATGACTTTACGGTAACGGCCAGAGGAGTTGAGCTGTCAGTCCTCTTCAGCCGGCAACAGCTGAGACGCGTGTCTGAACCTGCAACCATCAAGCTGTCGTAAGCAGTCACAGCCGACGCTTTACCTAGTCACCTTGGAGAGGGCTAAGAATAAAATCAATTCAAATGAGAGTCAAATTTAATTCCTGTGCCTCTGAGCTCTTGTTGACCTTAAGTCTGCCAACAAATGTGCAAGTTCCTTCCATTTCAATAGGGACCGTCTTCAGCCTTTTTAAAGTGAACCAAATTTAAATCGAGCTCAATAGATTTACTGCTTTCCATACTGAATTTGGTGATTGCTGCTCAAATGGAAAATAAAGTTACTGATACATTAGCCCCATCTGAAAGAAACTTTGGAATAGTTTAAGTTACAAACAGAGATTGTATATTCTAAGTGTGACCGATAAACATATTATTTACAGTTTTGACTCATTTGTTAAAGTAAAAGAACAGTTAACATGAAAACATGACCTCACTGGTTGGCTTGCAGTGAGTTCATGCATTTCGATTTACAAACTGTTAAGGTTTAATCGACATTATTACAAAGTTTTTGCAAATTTCTTTTTACATTTCTGAACATATCTGCAAGTCCAGCTCACAACTTTTCATTTAGAAGTTAGGATGTATGTTGCAAGTTAGATAATAAGCTTCACTGCATTTTGAAATTCCCTTTAATATTAGGTAGGCAACATTTTAAAGTTGTTATTTCTGAAAGTTGTCGTCCATTTAACGACGACTGCTGGAGGGCAAAAACATCATCAAACATTATTAAATCTCAGTGCAACACAGGAAATTCTTATTGTAATGACAGAGAAGTCGGAGTCCCTGAATGCTCAGCTTAGACTTGCCCGACGTCCTCAGGATATCGTCACCACTCACTGTCACTGTCACACATGAAAGTATCTCTTCTTCTTCTGATTTTGGAGGCTCCCTCAGAGCAACCCAAAAGCAAATCAGTGTGTTCTTTCAGAAAGCTTAAGAACAAAACAACTGAATCAGTTCTCTGTTGAATTCTGTGTCCTATAAAGTGCCTTATTTCACAGAAATAATAAACTTTCCTGCTTGTTTTTGGTTTCTTTAGGATTAAAGAAGGAATTTCTAATAAAAGTTGGCACTACTTCGTTTTATAAATAAAAACCTGATATGAAAAAGATTTCAAAGTGCTAAAGAAGGAGGAAAATAGTTGCAAATGTTCTCATCATTAATTTTTACCTGTCTTTATCAGTTGATACATTTCCATCACAGAAAATTACAAATATCCCCTTAAAAACACAAAATTCTGATTTAATTCAGTTTATTCATATCAGCCTAATTTACAACAAATATTGTCTTGAGTCACTTTCCACAAAAAACAAGAAAATCCAAACATACGGACAGATTCAAAGACAGTCACATATATTTTCAATTTGATATACAAACGCATTAGTGTAAACCAGGGGCATTGTGTTTAAGCGTTTTAGCAAACATGCTAATTTCAACAGCAATAGGAAGCTTTTCTGTGTATAAAAAAGGTAAAAGAAGAAAAGTAAAATACAATAACATAAATAAATAACTGTAAACAAAATTGTGAGATCAGTATTAAAATAAATTTTGTAACATTTTGCCATGTGCGCAGGTCTGACCAGACTTAAGCCATTGCTTTAGGTCTCTGTTGAAGATGTTAATGTCCATTTCCATCTAAGGAGCCCAGCACTTTGCATCAAGTCTTAACTTTGCAGCAATCCCTCATTCTGAGCATGCATGTAGTGGTTGTGTAGAAATTAAAACTCCCCTTTAATAGAATGAAACCTCCAGCAGAAACTGGCTCAGTGTGAACACCCATATGCCACAACCAACTGAGGGGTTTAGGAAAACAGAACATACACATACAAACAAAAAAACAGAAGCGCTGATCCAGGAGTACTTTCTATGTTAAAGAAAAAGTATAGAGTTAATAGCAGCAGTAGGAGAGAAACACATCTGAACACTTAAGCTCTGATCTAATTAAGCAACTGTTAAAAATAAACAAGATCAGCAGAAAAACTCTAAGAATCTCTAGTTTCAGGGTATTTTGTTGAGTTACTGATCATGTTAAATGCAGTGCAGCAGAATCTAGATATTGAATATAGAGCATGAACATATTTTTGGTCTGTTGATGTTATTTTTAAAGATATTTAGAATTTAAATCAATTTTGTAGCTGAGTCAGATCCATAAATCCACATATAAACAGGATCAGATGAGATGCGCAATATAAAAAGTAGAAGGAATTCAGAATTATCAACAGTTTGACAGTAAAACTACATAAGGTTGAAGTCCAGTAAAATCAACTGGAAGTTGCAGCAGCCCACATGAACTTACTAAATGCCATGCAGGCAGGACAATATTAAGATGTTTGGCCACAGTGGCAGGAGGCATGTCAGTGTCAGTGCACTGGTGGCGATGCTGTGTTTAAACAGGAATTTGTTAGAATGACTTGTATGGAATGAATAGTGTAAATCCGAGTTGGCAGGTGGATTTATTGACCCGTTCAGCTTTGTGAAGAAGCAGATCATGTTTTAAATCGCAGTTCATGAATAACTGAAGGTATCTGGGCCAAGACATCCTGCTTTTGCTTTGCAGACATTTCATTACTGACCTTCAGTTTTAATAGCAGCACTATGAACAACATGGGAGAATAACAGTCGAACGCTCCCTCCCCGGAGTCACTCGAGCTTTGCCAAAAATAAAATCATAATATTTTCATCTCTTTAGAGGTCCTTCTTGTCTCCTCAAACTGCAATATTTCCTATATATGTCAGATTCCACATTCAGTAATAAGGCAGTTCTTTTGCCCTCAAGTCATCTGAACTGTGGGGCATTAAGAACTGGGACGTAAGGTGGTGATTTTACCTTATGAAAAACCTGCACTTATACAGCAGCAGGCATTTCACCGTCAGTAATATTCTATAAACTATGTATTATTTTTTGTGTTAAATTTACCGAAAAAAATCTTCATAATGGAGTCTCTGATAACTGATTAAACTTTATTATTTTACTCCTGTCTATACGTTCCAAGAAGTCCAAGTCATTTGTAATCACACATTTTTACAAAGAGAGAGCTGTTATGACTTTATATCACTCCCGTCACTATCCTATCGTTCACTTTATGTAATGGTTTTGCTCAGTTCTGGGTCAAGGAGAGAAGAGAGGTCAGATGAGGAAACATACAAATAGATCTGGTCTCTGAATTAACTCTTACATCAAAACCTAAAGCAAACCACTGCCTCTCTCTTTGTGTCTGTTTTTGTTTTTGATCAACTTAAATGAATGTTTCAGTCCTAAATAAAGACGAGGGCTGGCAAACTTGAAATGGACCAAAAAAGATTTCTGTGGGCGTCCAGTGTTTGGAGATTGGCTAACAAAGACACAACCCCCAAAAAAACGTTTTTATTACGGAAATTGACGGGTACTGGACCGTAAACGAGATAAAAAGCAACCAAAGTCTAAAGAGAAACTTTGGCAAACTTTCAGAAAGCCTGAAGAACTATTGATACAAAAAGTCTGATGTATGACCAAATACTTCATCAGCTTGCAAATCAGATTCGTGAGGTTAAAAAAAAAATCAAACTGTAAATCAGTAAATTATTTCCTCCTGCTGGTACTAGTACTCTCATGTCTGCTGGGGGACCTTCTTCCAATATAAACATAAATATCCGAGAAGGTCTGCAGGTCGAGTAGCAGAATTATCATCATGTGAGCTGGAGTAACAAGGAACTAATGATGCTTCGCAGCAATCTCCTTTTTGTTTGAAGCCTGATTCCACTGTCTGTCATCACAATTAGTTTAACCACATTTACTGATCAAGTCTCAGTGTGATGTAAACAAACTGGGGCCTTGTACCTCATGAGGCATTTGGGTCGCTGACCTCGTCCACCATGTTCTGGGAACTAAAGCGTGATGAGAGCGTTCATTGCAGGTTATGTACAGCAGCGCTTTGTGTGATGTGCTGATGGGCTGATTGTGGGGCCATGTTGGAGTGTCACAAAGCCTAACTGAAAGTGTACAGTAGGAGGGTATAAATAATATCCAAGTCAACCGTGAGTTTGATCATATAATTATATGTACAGTTTCAGTGCAACTTTGTTTTGACCTCTTCAAGAGTTCATTTAGGAGTTTTACATCATTTTCTTACAATGCATTATTTATTATAAACATGTAACATGCTGAGGTTTCTTTCCTCAAAAATCAAATTTTCATTGTCATCTAAATATATTACATAAAATATAAACCCATGTATTTAATCTTTGGATGTTGCCTCTGATTCTTTCATGGAACAAAACAGCAACAGTATGTTTTCTGTAAAGAGTATGTTTTCCTTTTAGAGTATTACAGAATGTAAGGACAGAAAAAAAACTTTTATTAAGTTGAATGTAATAAAGAAAAAGTATTTTTCTTACTCTCTGAATAAAGAAACAATTCGAAAAACAAAGAAAGATGTTTGCTTTTTATGGAGCTCTGTCACCACCTGGAGGCTTCTCAGTTAATGTCATCTTGTCATGCATGATCAATAACTCTGTCTCTTTTATGAGGGTTACGGTTCCCCTAAAATAGACCAAACAGCAAACATGATTATAAATAAAACATGTCACACATCCTCTTTGCCACTCTTCAAAATGGGAAAGAAAAGAGAACATGCAGTTCAGTAAGGCACACATGTGTTGGCCTTCATTGGTCTGGAAATGACTACAGAAACAAAATAACTGCTGTTATGTACAGTTGCAGCAATAATGAAACATTTTCAACAAGTAGAAAGGCTAGACTAGGGTCACCATTTATCATGTAAACACATATAGTGAGCAAGATGGTAGGTTTAGGTTAAAAATAAAAACTTAAAGCTTACTGTTAGGGAAATGCAGCTAAAAATATGAACAATGGATCACCAAGTCCCTACAACAATTATAAAACATTAACATATCGTATCTCTTAATGTACTTGTTTCAGCAGCATGCTAATAAAATGTAGTAGAGTGAGTAGTAGGCATCCACTGTATTACATCATGATGTTAACAACAGAACAAAAATATCCTCCTTTGCTGAGCTCTGTATGCTTGGAGGAAACTGAAAATAATAAGTGACTGGGGAAGAAGAGTGGAACTGCTTTGATTATGACTGAAAGAAAGAGAAATATGTAGGCAGAAGATAACCCATAGATTTATGTGAAAATGTCAGTGTGTTGCACTAGACTTACTGTGAACATTATATTAGTACAATGAAGGTAAACTTTGGTATTAAAGTTTCTTAGGTTGTGAAACATTCTGCCTTCAACAATTAAATTAATCCAAATCCCTTACCAAATTCAGAAGCTGTTACAATCTTCTTTCTTAAGGCCCCAGAAAGCTTTTATGATCAATTTTACTGTGGTCTTCACTCTCACAGTCAGACAGTAGTCATTCTTAAGAGGGAATCACTCTAAGGAAATCTTCCACTAGTCAAATAAGAAAGAACAGTTTCTCCAAAATATTTTCCACAAAGAGACATAAAAATGAGTAAAAACTCTGAATAGCAGAGGTTCAGGTCACAAAAGGTTTTATAAGCTGCAATTATTTATAAAATGTACATTTTAGCCCTCCTCCATGTTTCAACAGATGGATGGAATCATAAACATTTCCACGTAAGAGGGGGTCAAGGATCACCCTCCCCTGCGACTCCTTGTGTTTCCAAACAGGGTGGAGTAAGATGGACCTCTCCATTTACCTGTGGACCCAGAAAGAACCAAAGATGACATACCTCTTAAATGATCTGTATTTCTGGTGGGGGGGTTGAATATGACCATCCTCTGAAGTTCCCTGTGCTCCTAGAGGGAGTCAAGAATGGCCTATCTGTACAGTTCCCCATGCTCCCAGAAAGGATCTAGGATGATGTTCCTCTGCAACTCCCACTTCTCCCAAGAGCAACCTGTCACTCCAACTGTCTTTGCATCTAGATGAGATCAAGGGTGACAAACCCCTTCCAGTTATTGTTCCTGAGTTCTTTGAGTGGGTGGAGGACAAAATACCTTACTCATTTACTATCCCTTTTTACTCAACCTTTTGGTGATTCTCCAGAGCTTCCTCGTTTAACAGCAGGGTCCCCTGCCGCCCTCCCCCATCTTGAGCTTCCCTGAGAGCTACCTTGCAAGTCTCCGCAACATTAGGGCCACCATTCAGATTTTTTTTTTTTTTTTTTTTTTTTTTTTTTTTTGGATCCTGAAGCTCCCAAATCATCTTCCAGAACCTCTTTGTCTGCCTCAACAGGCTTCAAGGCACACACCAAGGCAGCCCTCTGTAATATTGGTACATAGCCCAAGAGCTTATCTCTCAGACCCAGGGGCCCAAAGAGCTCCTCCATAGAATGTGGTCTCCGGATAGCCACCCCTGCTATATCACTATATCCTGCAACATGTCGGGTTCTATCCAGAGCTTCCTTGGTGAATCCTGCAGCCTCTGGGTCACCCCTCAGAGTACCCTCGTTTGAACTTTTTTGTTTCTGTGCTGTCCCACCTGATTTCTGTTTTTATTTCATAGACTTTTTCAGGAGACTATCAGATGCCTTTTAGGGGAGGGGTTCTGTCATCAGTTGAAGGAGTTTGGGATTTGTTTAACGCTTTGCTTTTAGTTCTGGATTGTCATTGTATGCTGGTGTTATATAATTCTCATTACTGTGTGTGTTTCATTGTGTTGTAATGTTTTTTGTGTGTGTTGTAATGTTTGCTACTTGTGTTATTGGGAGGGGACTGAGTTTCAGACAGTTAAATATTTTCTTTGACATTCATCCTTTTGAGATCTCACATATCACATGTAAAATGAATAAGTGATACCTGCCATAAAGTGATATTGAAGAAAATTAAAAAACAACTTTAATCAATTTAATGCTTTGTGGTAGTAGAAAAGAAAGAAAGAAAGAAAGAAGGTCAGTTTTTCTCTTAAACCACTTGTCCTCTCAGAGTGAAAGTTTGGTGTTCCTCCCTCTTCTTCTGCTCTCATGCAGAACCTGACCAGTAATTCCACATTCTTCGTCCAGAAGAGGCGGTTGGTGTAACCAACATGTAGGTGCAAAACCTGACAGATTACATTCTCCTGTACAAACAAAAGCTTAGAATATATTCTCACGACGTGGAGCTCACATAGTCAGTTTGACTGAGACAAGAAATGGAGCAAGATCTGATGGACCAAGAAACATTCTCCTGTTCCATCTGCCTGGATATACTGAGTGATCCAGTGACTGCTTCTTGTGGGCACAGTTACTGTTTGGAATGCATTAAGAGTCACTGGGATCAAGAGGATCAGAAAGGAATCCACAGCTGCCCTCAGTGCAGAAAGACTTTCATACCAAGGCCTGTTCTGGGTAAAAATACCATCCTAGCAACTTTAGTGGAACAGCTGAAGAAGACTAGACTCCAAGCTGCTCCTGCTGATCTCTGCTATGCTGGACCTGAAGATGTGGCCTGTGATTCCTGCACTGGAAGAAAACTGAAAGCCATCAAGTCCTGTTTATTCTGTCTGGCCTCTTACTGTGAGAAACACCTTCAGCCTCATCATGATGTGACTCCTTTAAAGAAACACAAGCTGGTGGAGCCCTCCAAGAACCTCCAGGAGAACATCTGCTCTCGTCACGATGAGGTGATGAAGATGTTCTGCCGCACTGATCAGAAGTGTATCTGTTATCTCTGCTCTGTGGATGAACATAGAGGCCACGACACAGTCTCAGCTGCAGCAGAAAGGACCGAGAGGCAGAGAGAGCTGGAGGAGAGACGAGGAAACATCCAGCAGAGAATCCAGGACAGAGAGAAAGATGTGAAGCTGCTTCAGCAGGAGGTGGAGGCCATCAATCACTCTGCTGATAAAACAGTGGAGCACAGTGAGAAGATCTTCGCCGAGCTGATCCGTCTCCTCCAGAAAAGAAGCTCTGATGTGAAGCAGCAGATCAGATCCCAGCAGGAAACTGAAGCCAGTCGAGTCAAAGAGCTTCAGGAGAAGCTGGAGCAGGAGATCACTGAGCTGAAGAGGAAAGACGCTGAGCTGAAGCAGCTCTCAGACACAGAGGATCACAACCAGTTTCTCCACAACTACCCCTCACTGCCAGCACTCAGTGAGTCGACACACTCATCCAGCATCAACATCCGTCCTCGGAGACGCTTTGAGGACGTGACGGCAGCTGTGTCAGAGCTCAGAGATAAACTACAGGACGTCCTGAGGGACACGTGGACAAACATCTCACTGATGGTCACTGAGGTGGATGTTCTACTGTCAGGACCAGAACCAAAGAGCAGAGCTGGATTCTTGAAATATTCATGTGAAATCACCCTGGATCCAAACACAGCTAATGGTTATCTGTCACTGTCAGAAAGAAGAAGAAAGGCAACAGTGATAGATCAGCCTCTGTCTTATTTTAGTCACCCAGACAGGTTCAGGGAATATGCTCAGGTCCTGAGTAAAGAGAGTCTGACTGGACGTTGTTACTGGGAGGTGGAGAGGAGAGGGAGAGTTTATGTAGCAGCTGCATACAAGAATACCAGCAGAGTAGGCGATGAAAGTATATTTGGATGTAATGACAAATCTTGGGCTTTGGACTTTTACCAAAACAGGAATATATTCTGGTATAACAACAGCTCAACCTCCATCTCAGGTCCAGCTTCCTCCAGAGTAGGAGTGTACCTGGATCACAGAGCAGGTATTCTGTCCTTCTACAGCATCTCTAAAACCATGACTCTCCTCCACAGAGTCCAGACCACATTCACTCAGCCGCTACATGCTGGGGTTTGTATTGGTTTTAATACTGGAGACTCAGCTGAGTTCTGTAAACTTGAATAAACCAAATTCAGATAATGTTCAATAAGTTTAGTTTTTGCAAACACTTTTTAAATCATTATTTCATGTCTAAACCTAAAAATAAATCAACTTTCAAAATTTTCACCAATTTCTTTTTTGTTTGATTTAATGTCTCAATATTCTTTGCTGAATCTCCAGATGATAAAAAGAATAATAGCTTATTCTGACTTGCTTTTAGGAGCTAAAACTATGAACTTAGCAATAAAATGTCAAATGATTCCCCAGGATGAAAAAGTGAAACTAATTCCTTGATCATGTTCTTGTTTGAACACATTTTGCTGAGTCCTGACACGAGACAACAGATCATTTTACACTTGAACTGATTTCATGTCTTGTTGATTTTCATATCTTCACTGTTCGTCTCTGTTGGTGATGGTTATAAAGTTTGAATCCAGATTTTTGTTACTACTTTTTTGATATAATCTCATTTTCATGGTCATTTTTACCCTTGTGTTCTGATCAATCTTTGAGTCTCTGGAAAGAGATGGCACAGTGCCACCTACTGGAAGATTGTGTTGTTACATCACATGTTCATCATATTCTGCACTTCATAAATGATGGGAATCATGCTGTTAATGTGTTTTTTTTAATACAGTTTTTGCTGAGTAATAAAAAAAAAAAATGTCCCCGTTTACTTTTTCTATTCCTGATTTTTCTACTCATCTCACTTAATTTCTCATTTTCCAGTTTTCCAAAATAATTTTTATTAAAAAAAATTTCAGGAAACCATAGCTTTTCAATTTTAAACTGAATTCATACTTTTACAAGCCTTTACAAACCTACTCCTGAACAGAACATGGGTCCACTTACAAAGATTTTCATCACCAATTTTTAACAAAAGACAAGAAAATTTGAGACAAATAAACCTGACTTTGAGGGGGAGATCCGGTCTTATGAAGATGAATGTCATTCAGTTCAGTTCAGCTCAAAAGTACTCTGTTAATCCCAACGGGGAATTAAATGTCACTGGGACTGATACAGTTTTCTTCAGAGTCCTTGCTCTTGCTTGGTGATGCTGTGGACAGCAAGGATTTCCAGTAGCAGTCAGTCTTGCAATGAATCTGAAGAGACTTCTAACGAAAGACTGTTGCTGTATAACCGTCTCATAGCTGTCATGACATGCTAACAGCTCAATTTCCAGGCAGCAGAGAGGATATTCCACTGTAACATATCCTGAAAGACACAATCAGCTGTTGGTAAGCACTCCTAATCCACCTCTTTTGCATTTGCCGCTCCTCTTTAAATCTGTCTGTCCATGATTGTTGGAACTTCATTCTTCTCTCTCCACTCTTTGGTCCTGCTCTGCATCCATGAAGCCTCCTTTTCAACTCCTCTGGGATTTGGGGTTGCAGATCAGTTATTTGGTTTTGGAGATACTTATCAGCTGCTAACAGTTATAAAAACAATACCTTGTTGTTTCTGCCATAGTTATTCATCATAACTGTACGAAAGTACAAAAGTTCAAAAAGTTCAAAAAAAAAGTTCAAAAAGTTTTGTACGAAAGTACAAAATTTCCACGTGCACAGCATCCAAAACCAGAGGGATTCATTGTCCAAACACCTCAAGCAAAACAGTTAACTAACATCTAGAGAAAGAACAGTATTTCATGAAATAAGAACAAAATATAAATATACCATAAACAAGTACCAGCCCTATATTAAAACAACATGCAAAACAACAAAACAAAAAAAAAACTGCATAACGTCAACTAAAAATAACGGGAAAAATGAGCTAAAACCAACATCTCACAGGGGGCCAAAGATCAGAGTGAAAAAATGAACTTTCAGAAGGGATTTAAAAACAAACAGAAGATGTTTTTTTTTTTTTAAAGTAACTTTGGCAGATTTAGTCTAACAAAATTACCTTTTTTATTCAGACATGTACAAAGAATAAACATCACAAACAGCTAAAGAAAAGCAACATATAACAAATGCGATACACACATGTAAATCATAAAGTAACAAAGTAAATGGTTTAAAGTCTCTACATGAGTTTATTGTATAAAAGGTGGAGCCGTAACACCTATGTTCTAGCTGCATTTTAATTTGATAGAAATAAAAAAAAAAAAAAACAACCAAAAATAGATAATTGGACCAACCCTGTCATCTGGAACAAATTCCTAACGGAGCACTCCAATCAAAGCAGCAACAAACAGGGCACATCCCTGCCCTGCACGAATCCAAGACCATAGTTTCAATTTTACAGTTAGCTAAAGTGTTAAACACTAGATGCAGTGCAGTATAAATACAAATATGTATTTATAATGCACTGATGTTAATATCTTTGCATGCATTTGGTAAAGTGTTAATATAAATAGAAAAAAATAAATAAATGGTCCATGTATAAGGTCCTGTGGGATACTTACAAGACACTGAATAAAGTGATTTGATAACACTCACCTTCAAACAGTGCTCTCTGTTTAATAAGTATGATTTGAGACACTAAATTTTCTTGATCAGAAATGTTGAAAAGGATTTGATTTGTCAACAGTCTTTTATCCTGTTATCGAACAGGTTCTACTATTAAGCTGCTCTCAAACAGCAGCTCCAGTTTTTTACATTCTTCCTTCAGACCGGAGGCCAGAGGGCTTAGGGAAGGGGTAAGTTGTAAAAACTGACAGACTATATTCCTCTTTACAAACAAAAGCTTATAAAGCATCTTAAGGGAGTGAAACAGAGAGTCACTGTGACTGAGAGGACAAATGAATCAAAATCAGGTAGAGAGAGAAGACTTCTCCTGTTCCATCTGTTTGGATCTACTGAAGGATCCAGTGACTATTCCCTGTGGACACAGCTACTGTATGAACTGCATTAAAAGCTTCTGGGATGAAGAGGAGAAGAAAAGAATCTACAGCTGCCCTCAGTGCAGGGAGACCTTCATACTGAGACCTGTTTTAAAGAAGAACACCATATTAGCAGCTTCAGTGGAGCAGCTGAAGAAGACTGGACTCCAAGCTGCTCCTGCTGACCTCTGCTAAGCTGGACCTGAAGATGTGGCCTGTGATTCCTGCACTGGAAGAAAACTGAAAGCCATCAAGTCCTGTTTATTCTGTCTGGCCTCTTATTGTGAGAAACACCTTCAGCCTCATTACGACTCAGCTGCATTTAAGAAACACAAGCTGGTGGAGCCCTCCAAGAACCTCCAGGAGAACATCTGCTCTCGTCATGATGAGGTGATGAAGATGTTCTGCTGCACTGATCAGAAGTTTATATGCCCCATCTGTTTGATGGAGGAACATAAAGGCCACGACACAGTCTCAGCTGCAGCAGAAAGGACCGAGAGGCAGAGAGAGCTGGAGGAGAGACGAGGAAACATCCAGCAGAGAATCCAGGACAGAGAGAAAGATGTGAGAAGATCTTCACTGAGCTGCTCCATCTCCTCCAGAAAAGAAGCTCCGATGTGAAGCAGCAGGATCAGATCCCAGCAGGAAACTGAAGCCAGTTGAGTCAAAGAGCTTCAGGAGAAGCTGGAGCAGGAGATCACTGAGCTGAAGAGGAAAGACGCTGAGCTGAAGCAGCTCTCAGACACAGAGGATCACAACCAGTTTCTCCACAACTACCCCTCACTGCCAGCACCGCAATTTAGCAGAAATTAATAACAAATAATGAGAAATCATTACGACAGGGTTCCCTGCTCCATGGAAGTGAGTAGATGGCCTTTTGTCTGCTTGCTTCCAAGGCCTTGGAAATCTAACAAGCAAAGAAACTGAATACAAATGGATGACCTAAAAAGGTAAAATCAAAGATAAAATAAATAAACAGAGAGATCAAAATACAAACAGGTGAAAAACAAAACCCAACACCCCAGAATCGTGACATTATCAGGAATACAGTCTACAACATTATATTTTCTTAATCCGGATCTGAAAACAAAAACAAAAAAACAGTTTTTGTTAAGGTTCATTTTAAAATTTAAATTAGGGATTTATGCTGGGTGTTTCCATCGATAGAAGACGTCTGTATTTATTTGCACGTCTGATGTTGTTGGAAAATATCCTTTACTTTCACACAAAGGACACAACATCTATGCTACGAGCATGAAGACATGAAGATCTGAGAAGGCCAAAGAAAAGTTTCAGAACATAAATGGTAAAATAACTAACTGTTATGTAGCTGTGATTTTTGAGACTGACGTCAAGATAATGAGTTTGATTTTCTTGGTTGTTTTGTATTTGGTTTGTCCTGAAATTGCTTTCCACTGTTTTTCAGAAAGTTATCTTGACATCATCTTTTATTGTGAGGTAATGAACCCTTACTGTACCAGGGCCCCCACCGTGTCTATGCCTATTCATTCACAACTTATTTCTCAGCAATCAAAGTGTGATGTGAGAAACAAGTGTTACTAACATGGGATGAAGTTTTAAGAGATGGCCACTCCTGCCTATGAAGTGTCAAGGTGGCCACGAGGGCAACTGCACAGCAGCACAAAAAACACACACACACACACACATTCTGGCCACTGGCCGGTTCAGCCCGGAAGAGACTGGCCATTCTGAAAACCTCCCGAACCTCCCGGTGGCCACCCCACCCCTGCCATGGCTTCATGTAAGACAGCTGTTTACAAAAAACACAGAAGCAAGCCATAAGCTTATTCTAAAATAATAAATACTATAAGTTTTCTGGTTAAAGTCATTCCTGTTTTGTGAAGATCATAAAGCCCAAATTTCCTTGTTCATTTTCCTTGCCAGCAGGCAAAAGCTGATTGTTTCTCTTCTCAGAAAGCGAAACTGCTTTTACTTCTACTACTACTTTCAATTCTTTTTAACTGTGGCAGTTTGAATGTATTTCCATCTTCCCTCCCTCTGATCCTTGTACCTTTCTGAGGTACGAGGGGTGGAACCATCATATATTTAAGAGCTGACAGAAGCCGTTCTCCCTGCAGAACTTGTGAGCTCGGACAGATTACTGTTTCCAAGACGTGAAACTCATAGTTTCTTGTTTTAAGACTTGAAATGGCACAGAAAAGAGTTCAGATTGACGAAGAACAAGTGTACTGTGTGATCTGTTTTGATCTACTGAAGTACCCGGTGACTATTCCCTGTGGACACAACTTCTGTATAAACTGCATTAAAACCCACTGGGATGAAGAAGAGAGAGGAACCCACAGCTGCCCTCGGTGCAGGAAAACTTTTAACCCAAGTGGTGCCTCTGAGAAAACCACAGAACTAGCAGATTTAGTGGAGCAGCTGAAGAAGATCAGACTCCAAGCTGTTCAAGATGATTCCTGCCCTGCTGGATCTGGAGATGTGGCCTGTGATTTCTGCATTGAAAGAAAACTGAAAGCCATCAACTTCTGTTTCATCTGCCAGGCCTTTTAGTGCAACAAACATGTTCATTCTCACTGTGATGATCCTCCTTTAAAGAAACACAAAGTGGTGAAGCCATCCAAGATGCTCCAGGAGAACATCTGCTCTCGTCATGATGAGGTCATCGATATTTTCTGCCGCACTGATCAAAAGTTTATCTGCAGTTGCTGCCTATTGAATGGACATAAAGACCATGAAACAGTCTCAGCTGCAGCAGAAAGGATTGAGAGGCAGAGAGAGCTGGAGGAGAGACGAGGAAACATCCAGCAGAGAATCCAGGACAGAGAGAAAGATGTGAAGCTGCTCCAACTAGAGGTAGACTCTATCCATCGTTCTGCTGATAAAACAGTGGAGGACAATGAGGAAATATTCACCGAGCTGATCCGTCTCCTCCAGAAAAGAAGCTCTGATGTGAAGCAGCAGATCAGATCCCAGCAGGAAACTGAAGCCAGTCGAGTCAAAGAGCTTCAGGAGAAGCTGGAGCAGGAGATCACTGAGCTGAAGAGGAAAGACGCTGAGCTGAAGCAGCTCTCAGACACAGAGGATCACAACCAGTTTCTCCACAACTACCCCTCACTGCCAGCACTCAGTGAGTCGACACACTCATCCAGCATCAACATCCGTCCTCTGAGATACTTTGAGGACGTGACGGCAGCTGTGTCAGAGCTCAGAGATAAACTACAGGACGTCCTGAGGGACACGTGGACAAACATCTCACTGATGGTCACTGAGGTGGATGTTCTACTGTCAGAACCAGAACCAGAACCAAAGAGCAGAGCTGGATTCTTGAAATATTCATGTGAAATCACCCTGGATCCAAACACAGCACATAATAATCTGTTTATGTCAGAGGGGAACAGGAAGGTGACTCATATATTAAGTGAGCTCCCTTATTCTAGTCACCCAGACAGATTCACTGGTCAGTATCAGGTCCTGAGTAGAGAGAGTCTGACTGGACGTTGTTACTGGGAGGTGGAGTGGAGCGACTCAAACGTTAATGTAGCAGTCGCATACAAGAATATCAGAAGAGTCGGGACAGGGAGCCAGTGTGAATTTGGGTGTAATGACAGATCTTGGGCTTTACAATGTTCACAGTATAGTTATACGTTCTTGCACAACGACATCAGCACCTCCATCTCAGGTCCTCATACCTCCAGAGTAGGAGTGTACCTGGATCACAGAGCAGGTATTCTGTCCTTCTACAGCGTCTCTGAAACCATGACTCTCCTCCACAGAGTCCAGACCACATTCACTAAGCCGCTCCTTGCTGGAGTTTATGTTAGTTATGAAGACTCTGCTGAATTCTGTCAACTTGAATTGACAGAATAAACTAAGACCTTTATGTGTTTGATTTTAGTTTACAAAACTGAATTTTTAAGATGCTGATTGAATAACTAGCTTCTTAAATTTATATATATATATATATATATATATATATATTATTTTAAATGATCCCATCAGCAAAGGCTGTGAAATAAGTAATAAAATGTCAAATGATTACTCAGGTTGAAATAGTGAAACTAGTTCTTTGATCATATTGTTTGAACACGTTTTGTTGAGCCTTGACACACACGAGACAACAGATATCGTCTCATTGTGGACTCGAGCTGATTTCTAGTTGATTTTTATGAGGAGAAACTTCAGAATAAAACTGTCAAGCTGCTTCATTGTTTCGCTCTGTTGGTGATGGGATGCTGCCCCCTACAGGAAGGTTGTGTTGTTAATTACTTAGTTGTTGCTGAAGTCAATGTACCGTATAATTTTAATCCATTTCAATAAAATTCTTATTGGTGATAATGTCTGCATTTGTGTGTTCATTGTGAATTTGAGTTTATTTCATGTATTGTTAATTTTTATGAGAATAAACTTTAATTTTGTATTATATTTTCACATTTTACAGTTCAGAGTTTAAATGGTACCTCAGCTCAAGAAAAACATCTACATAATATCACACATCATTTTATTTTGACCAGGTGGATCAGATTTATACCTATTGGAGGGCTAATTTCATCTGATTTCACGAGCAATAAATAATGTATACAGACAAGGTTACTATTTACCTCCCGGTATATGAGCTACTAATGCCATTTTTACAGTTAAACACGTTGTGTCGTGAAAGGTTTTCAGGCTTCTGCTGAGGCTGGGAAGTAAACAGTTCTACCTTGATGCTGCTGACTGAACTTTTCTCCTGCAACTATCGTCAACCTCAATAAATATGGCACAACATAATGAAGTCTTAACTGTTACTGATTCTATCCACAATAAAAGCCAAATATTTATGTGTTTAAGTAAAATAATTGACACAGCTAAGTTAATTAATATTTTTAATGTCATGATAGACATTAATTCATTTTTAGACTGACAAATGATGAAGTAATAACTGATTTAATAGTTCATAATTTTTTGTATTTATAGAAGTGGATAGTCAAACAAATCCTAGGTCTCCATATTCAGTGTCAGTTCCACTATAAACACCACAGATATTATGAAGGGGTGACAGGTTGGGAAACAAAGAGGCCTTAGATATAAAACAGTTCCTGACAGATTTTCTGTCTCCAAACTTTCAGTAAATTATGGAGCTATATTTGACCCACTGAAGCCCTCACCGGATGTCAGGACTCAGCTCCATGTTCTTCAGTCCAGCTGGAGAAGATGCAGCGACAAGATGCAATAATGTGTTTTGGGATGTGAATTATCATTTTGTTTTATTTGTTAGCTTAACAGTTAAGATTCGATAAGATCATTTCCTTGTCACTAAGCAACATGTTTTTCTTCTGTTAATAAATCAAATTCCCACAATAAAAGGACAAGCCCCAACAAGCATCATCTGTCCCATCCCACTCTGTCACATGACGAGCTTCGCAGGGCCAGTTTAATTTCCACAACAGAGAAACTGTAAGGAGGTGTTCCATAGTGTTGTCTCAGATGTTGAGTAACAGTGTTTTGCAAGCATAAATGTTGTGATGAGGGCAGAAAAATGCTGGTTATTGTCTAACATTGTCTAACAAACCTCCGAGGCCAGAAACAGAACAGCTGCAAGTAGACGTCTTCTGGGAGTAACTGGTTGCAACATTTACTTTTGGGGAGTTATTAAAGTAATGCCTGGTTCACACAGCATGATTTTTTGTTTGATTTTTGTCCCAGTTTCCCCCTTCCAACAATCTTAAGGACACCCCGATTATCGGGATGGCTCTTAAAATAATCTTAGGAGATATTCCTGCTGTGTGTTAAGAGTGGTCTGGTCCGCTCTGAAGGACATCTAGACCGCTCCAATCTAAAATCTGGGATATTCAACATGCTGGATACTCTTGGCCCCATATCCAAGCATATGTGATGCTCCCAGAGGATAAACGAGAATGCAGCCGGTTGAATGTGATGTGTAGCTAATCAGAAAGTGAAGTGAAGGAAACATGAAGCGGAATCCAAAATATAGATGACAAAACATTTGCCATGGCGCTCTAGAAATCCGGTGGATGTTGTAGGGTTAGGGTGTCTCGGAGGGGTCGGACTGACCCCGTGTGCACTTTAATGAGTTTTTTCCCCGTGGTTTTGGGAACTGATGGACTGATGGAACACCCCCCCATCGCATCCCCATCGTCCAACCGTGAAATCAGCCTTGCGCTTCCTGAGCGCGTAGCTGGGATTGCGGGAGTGTTAAGCTACAGGCTAAGCTGTATGCTTATGGTGTTCCTGCATTACAGGATGCGAGCTCAACAGACCAGTTTTGCTTCCCTGACATAGCGCACACATGCGCAGTCAGGTCAGTTTGCCACAATCAGATTAACATGATTGGAACAAGAGTGTGGTCTCTCAGGTTTTGAAAATTGGGCAACAATTTTAAAATCTTGCCATGTGAACCAGGCATAATGGGGTGAATACAAATGCACACCACATTTATTATTATTTGTAGTAGAATATGAAAACCATGTACCAAGTTCCTTTCAGTACATAATTATGCTGTATTCTGTTTTAGTCTGTCAATAACCTTCTCCACCCCCCACCACAACAAAAAACACTGAAGTTTATGGTCGTAACATGACAAAATGTGACAAGGGATGGGAATACTTATGCACCACCCTGTACCTTTATTACCTTTATTTATGTGAAGATCTTTATTCAGGGCTGCATGGTGGTGCCGTTGTTAACACTGCTGTCTTTCAGCATGAAGGTCCTGGGGTCAAATCTCAGCTTGGAGTCTTTCTGCATGCAGTTTGCATTTTCTCCCTCTGCTTGCATAGTTTCTCTCCAGGTACTCTAGCTTCCTCCCACAGTCCAAGAATATTTATCTTTGATTGGTATTCTGGACTCCTTAAATGAACAACAAAAAAAAGCAAATTCAATATGGTTTATTGTTCAAAGAGTTTGTTAATTAATGACTTGACTTGTGATAATCAGATACATTTATTTTGTCTTCCAGAAACCTGGCTGCAGCAGAAGGATTATCTTAGTATCAATCAGTCAACTCCTAACTCCTAAATTTTCACTTTCCTTGAAATAGTGGCTGAGGTGGAGGGCAGGATCTATTGTTCAGTCAGATTTATTGATTGTAGGGTAATAAATATCTACAACTCTCTCCAACATCTAACTCGTACTTTTTCACATCCAATTGATTCAGTATTAAAACCGCTTCTATCTGTTCTTTTGCACAAGGCCGTTTAAATTTTTAGAGAAATTTCTTCTCTGACTTGGTGTTAAATACTGATGAGGTCATTATAGTGAGGATTTTAACATTCAATTTCACATTGGCAGTGATCATCGAAATCTAGTCAGTAATGCCCTCAACATAGTCTCTATTCTTTTCTGTTTGAAATATTGATTGATGTAACAACCCTAGACAGGCAGGGGCGGAGCTAGAGGAGTGGCTGGGGTGAATATCTAAATATCTAAACTCAGGGTCAATAAAATATCATTACATCTCTCGGATATTTTATTGACCCTGAGTTTAGATGTTCAGTCGGGTTCCAGAGGTGAGCAGTGCCACCCCGGCCACTCCTCTAGCTCCGCCTCTGCCTGATGGCTGCCCACACTGACTTGGGTTCTGCTGAAGGTTTTTTCCTGTTAAAAGGGAGTCTTCTTTCTCACTGTTGCCACATGCATGCTCTGTATGACAGAGTTCTGAAAAGTTAACAACTCAATGCTCAATGGCTGAGTTTCATCCGAAGGAAAACTTTTTAAAAACTGGAAAAATAAACTTGATTTGACTGCATTATTGAATAACTAGGATCAAATTGGAACATTTCAGATAAACTTTGCATCTTTCCAAATGATTATATTGAATTTACTACGTATTGCTGTACATATACTGGATGTGTTTATCTTGTAAAGCGTATTGAGATAACAGTTCATGTGAACTGGCGCTACAGAAATACATTCTATTGAACTGAATTTAGGTGAATGAAATTGACAGTTTTGCCCACTCATAACTTTAAACTCAAACCAGTCCTCTTCCTGGAGTCAAACTCTGAAAATCCTCGATTTTCTTTCTGCCTCGAACACAGCAGCTCCTCTCTGTCTCCAGGTTTCCTTTTTCCCTCCCCTTCAGATCTGAACTTTGAAGCTTATTGGATCAAGCAGCTGCTGAAGCTGATTGGCTGCAGCCTCTTTGGTCTGACACATGATTCATAGATCAGAGCTCAACCCTTTTCTGTTTTCAGGAAGTGAAACTCAAACAGTCGCTGTGACTGAGAGGAAAAATGGAGCAGAATCAGCTGGACCAAGAAACCTTCTCCTGTTCCATCTGCCTGGATCTACTGAAGGATCCGGTGACTATTCCCTGTGGACACAGCTACTGTATGAACTGCATTAAAAGCTTCTGGGATGAAGGTGAGAAGAAGAAAAGCTACCACTGTCCTCAGTGCAGGGAGACCTTCACACCGAGGCCTGTTTTAAAGAAGAACACCATGTTAGCGGCTTTAGTGGAGCAGCTTAAGAAGACTAGACTCCAAGCTGCTCCTGCTTATCTCTGCTATGCTGGACCTGAAGATGTGGCCTGTGATTCCTGCACTGGAAGAAAACTGAAAGCCATCAAGTCCTGTTTAGTCTGTCTGGCCTCTTACTGTGAGAAACACCTTCAGCCTCATCATGATGTGGCTCCTTTAAAGAAACACAAGCTGGTGGAGCCCTCCAAGAACCTCCAGGAGAACATCTGCTCTCGTCACGATGAGGTGATGAAGATCTTCTGCCGCACCGATCAGAAGTGTATCTGTTATCTCTGTTTGATGGAGGAACATAAAGGCCACGACACAGTCTCAGCTGCAGCAGAAAGGACCGAGAGGCAGAGAAAGCTGGAGGAGAGACGAGGAAACATCCAGCAGAGAATCCAGGACAGAGAGAAAGATTTCAAAGCACAAAAGGAGAAGGTTGTGTTCATAAATCGCTCTGCTGATAAATCAGTTGAAGCGTGTGAGAAGATCTTTGTTGAACTGATCCGTCTCCTCCAGAGAAAAAGTTCTGATGTGAAGAAGTACATTAGGTCAAAGCAGGAAGCCGACATAAGTGCAGTTGAAAATAAACAGAAGAAGCTGGAGCAGGAGATCACTGAGCTGAAGAGGACAGACGCTGAGCTGAAGCAGCTCTCAAACACAGAGGACGATATCCAGTTTCTGAAAAATTACATCCCAAACCCAGAACCCTCCTTGAAATGGCCCTGCATCAGAATGTTTGATTTTTCCCAAGTATGGCGTCTCGATGATATAAAAGCTGCTGTCTCAGAGGCTGAAAGCACAGTTAAGGAAATTGTGACCGACAGGTGGATGGAGATCTCCCTGACAGAGATTGACACATCATCAACTCCCACAGAGGGGCTTAAAAACAGAGATGAGCTCCTGATGCATTCACAGGAGATTTCACTGGACTCAAGGACAGCCAACAAATATTTGTCTGTCACAAGAAAAAAGGTAGTTAGAAAGGAGACAGAACAATTTAAAGACAATGCTGAACGGTTTGAAGATTGCTTCCAAGTGCTGAGTAAAAACTCTCTGACAGGATGTTCTTACTGGGAGGTGCAGAGCTCTGATAGATGCACAGTGGCTGTTGCATCCACAGATATCAGCAAAACAGGCCGAGTCCAGGAATGCACATTTGGACTCAACAAAAACTCCTGGGCTCTGCAGTGCTGCAAACTCATGTATAAATTCAGACACAATAAAACTCTGACTCTGATCTCAGCTCCTCACTCGTCTAAAATAGGAGTGTACCTGGATCATGGAGCAGGTTTTCTGTCTTTCTACAGCGTCTCTGAAACTATGACTCTCCTCCACAGAGTCCAGACTACATTCACTCACCCGCTGCTTGCTGGGATACAACTGTATGAAACTGGAGACTCAGCTGAGTTCTGTGAACTCAAATAGGTCAGGAAGCTCCTTATGTCCTAACCTGTTGTTCTGTGAAGAATGTAAAGCCTGATATCTGCAGGAAGACAATATTCCACGGTGCAGCTGAACCAGGACGAAATGTGCATAGTTTGCCACATTACTGTCAGACAGATTAGTTGTACTTTTCATAAATGTGGCTTAATTAGCAGAGAGGTTTATTAGATTGTTGATACTAGAATTACAAGGGATCACAACCTCCACAGATCGGTCACTCAGTCTATTTTTTATCCAAAGCAGAAGTGTGATCAGAGAATTATAAGGGACAGAGGCTGAACTAAACTTGTATATTGTATATATTGTATTTTATCTCTGCATTGTAACGTAACATCTTCCTTCCATAAAAGTAGCCTGTGTTTCTATGGATGGCATCTGATGGTTGGTTGTTTGAAGTTGATATTGTCAGCTGGAACTCTGAGTTAACAAAATTTCCTCTGTTCCATCCTCATATAGTTCCCTGGATCTCTGAGTAGTTTTAGGCTTTGATGGACGAGGAAACCCAAAGAAAGCCCAGTTACTCCAGGTAGATTGAGATATAAAATGATTTCCATTCAAACAACAAGTCTCTTTCTGAAAGGAAACTAGAGAGCCATCTGTCAAACAATAGAGAAACAGTCTAAAGGGAGCTTTAGATTGTTTCTTAATGATAAATGGCAATATAGCAAATAAACCTTTCTTATAATTTCTGAGCAGATTTTGCATCTTTTTACAGGTAATTTTAAAGATTTATCTTTGCTGAGGATCTCCAAGTCTTTGAGATGGAACAGCCTCCTTTCTATCACCCTAATCTTTAGCTTCCTGGAGACTCTGGCTGGGCCACTCCAAACTGTACATTTTTTCAGAAGAAACATGTTGGTCAGATTATAGAAAGGACTTTAAACCTAACTCTGCCAGGGGTATGAATAATTTTGAGCCTTACTGTTGTGCTGACATGTTTGTCACCATTCGATTTAAGGCTGTGACTGAATTCAACATGAGATTTTCTTTTTTAAGACAGGTTTGTTGTTTTTTTTTGAGTAACTGTTGCAAATTAAATCATCAATGCTAAATAAAAAAATGTTGAAATTCTTCTTCACATGGATTTTTCTGTGAACTCAGGAAACTGAGGTGATGATATTGTTTTTATGAACTTGTGTTCTTATTAAATAAATCTGAGGCTGATTCTCCGTCTAGTTTTGAAACCCACGGAGCAGGTTCTGTACACTGAGTCAAGAAGAAACATAATCTCTAATAACCATTTTCTTCTGTCCTGTAAATACCAGTTCTAAACGTCTCAGTGTAACTCCATGTTAACGTTGTAATTTACAGTCTAATGTGTTAAAAAATATCTGAACCAAAATAAAGTGTGAAAACAGAAGTTGTGGAGAAAGATGTAATCTGTAAGTCTTTGATTTCTGGGTTTAATCCAGTCTAATATCAGCACCTCCTTCAATATGCTTTATAATTTCAGGTTATTCTGACAGATTTTCCTGCTACCATGTTGAAAACCTCCAGCTGTTTCACCCACGTCATGTTATTTTCTAGCTGTACAAACACTGAACGTCCTTAGCCTCAGTGAGGTAATTAAAAAACAGTCAGTGAAGCTGGACAGGAAATCTCAGTTTCAGGAGAATTCAGACTGTTGGCAGTTTCTGCAGGAGATTTTACTGATTGTAATAAAATGACAAATGATTCCCCAGGTTGAAAAAGTGAAACCAGTCCTTTAATCCTGTTCTTGTTTAAACACATTTTGTTGAGTCCTGATACACATGAGACAACATATATTGTTTCATTGTGGACTTGAGTTGATTTCATGTCTTTGGTTATATTTTTTTTTAACAGGAGAAACTTCAGAATATAAAGCTGTCATGTTGCTTCAGTGTTTCGCTCTGTTGGTGATGGTTTGAATCCAAATTTGAATCCAGATTTGATTGAAACTTCTTGTTCCTGGTATTTAATAGTTGATCCGATGTTTTCTTCATTAAACACATTTAGTTACATTTTAACATCCGTATCAGTTTCTGCCATTTAAATTTATGGGATGCCGACAAAGGTCAGGGAACCTCATATCAGTTGGTCCATTTGATTCACATCATTTCAGATGATAAAAGTTTCTCAGTTGGGTCAAACATTAACGATAGAGTTGTGAAGCTGTTCAAGGTTCAGAAAAGAAACTTTATAGCTGTGTTTTTTTATTATTAAAAGTATTAAAAACTGTTGCTCCCAATGTTGTGGGAACATTTTAAAGATGGCCCAGTTCTGTTCCAACATGACTTTATAGAACTTTATAGCTGTGTATTATATTGTTAGCAGCATTAAAAACTGTTCAAAGTTCACATTAACAATGTTGTTGATTTTTCTCTGAGCCAATTCTCTTCCACAGAGGGAAGGTTTTCTTCTTTTCTGCCTAATCTTGTCTAAACCAGAGCATTATCAAAGCTATAAACTACATTAAAGTAGCTAAAGTTAAAATTTCCTTTTAGGTTTTTAACAAACAGTGAACGGCCCTCCCATTGTGGCGATGGGTCCAGCCTGTGTTACACCCAGATTCACTGAGGGGTGTGTTGCTAGTCAATGGAGCTCTTGGCAAGTCTAGACTTCAATCACGTTCAGTAAAGGTTTTGTTATGAAGCAATAAAAGCTTAGTTGGGTCAATTTGGTGCTGACTCTGGGAATTACAGCAGCCAGTGGCTTGGTGGCAAAAAATTAACAAGTACTTCAATGTAAAATGGCAGGCTAAAGCTGAAATTTCAAAAATGTAAAAAAAAAAAAAAAAAAAAAAAAAAAAAAAAAAACATGCAGTAAAACCATCAGGAGCACCTCAGGATCACTAATTCACTCTTTGTCCAAGATCTCAAACTGGTCCGACCCAGTTAAAAGATTCACTTCGTCATCATAACAAACTGCAGCTTCTCTCATGATTAACATAAACAGTCACTTCCTTTGTGTTTTCTCTCTATATTCCTCCTCTTCCCTCTTTCTTCCTGTAAACAGCCCTGCAATCACCACCTACAGACAGGTCGTTGGTGGAGCTAACAGGTAGCCCCCACAATCTTAAACAACAAACAAATGGGGTTTTAGCCTTGATCTAAATGAACTCAGTGGTTCAGCTGTTTTGCTGTTTTCTGGAAGTTTGTTCCAAATTAGAGGAGCATAAAAACTGAATGCTGGTTCTCCATGTTTGGTTTTGATTCTGGAGATGCAGAGTGAACTAAAACCAAAAGACTTGAGTAGTCTGGAAGGTTGATACGAGAACAACAGGCCTTTCGTGTATTGTGGTACTAAGTCATTCAGTGATTTATAAACTAACAGAAATGTTTTAAAGTCTATTCTCTGAGCTACAAGGAGCCAGTATAAGGACTTTAGAACTGGGGTGATGTGCTCTATCTTCCTGGTTTTAGTGAGAACACCAGCAGCAGCGTTCTGGATCAACTGCAGCTGTCTGATTGATTTTTTAGACAGACCTGTGAAGACACTGTAGCAGTAGTCAATGCGACTAAAGATAACCACGCCGTCAATATAACAAAGAGCACCTTATTGGTTTTTGTGGAGGGTGGTTGTTGTTGAGGTTGTTAAATGTTTTGGGGGTATTGGTTGTGGTGTTTTGTAGGTATACTTTAAAAATTTCATATTGATTGTGTGTTCTCAGCACACGATGTTTATTGGATACAGATCAGAAAATTCCTTTCGAGATTACATTCTCACCCGTATAAATGACATCGGATTTACCATTGAGTTGTATGAAGGTTTCAGTTCAAGATATCTGCAATGAATTTCTGACTGATATCTGAAACAGATATTTCAGATATCTACTATTAAATTATGACTAGTCATAAAGTAAATTCAAGATATCTCCTTTTTAGTTCTGACTAGTCACAAATCTAATTAAAAATATCTTGAATGATGCCATAATTCAAGATATCCCCAATGTATTTTTAGATCGGAGATAGATATAGATTTGACTAGTGCAAATTAAATTCTAGATATCTTGAAAGCAAATTATGACTAGGCAAAACTAAATTAGAGGTATCTGAACTGTAATGTTGATTAGTCAAAATTCCTTTTAAGATATCTCTAAATGCATTAGAGATGTTGTGTTGTAGTGTTGACAATTAATAGCAAAACACTTCATCCCTTCTTCTTTTATATATCACGCATACATTTAAGATTTAGTGCATTATGTTGACAACTTGATGGCTGAAACCAATGGCAGTCATCGCCAGTGAGCAGTTTTTTTGCCCTCCATCAGGTAGCTGGGGGGCTGGATCTTGCACGGGTGACATCACGTTTCATTGTGTCTATAGTAAATAACTTTCAAAAGGCAAAAACTACTGAAGGCTAAATGGAGGCAAGAGACTGAAGAAGAAGAGACTGGAGAAGCTGCTCCTATTTCGCAGATTGTCAGAGAAAGTTTGAAGGTTGGCTCATGTAAAAAATACCCAATAATATGTTTAAAATGCAACATACTTTCATCTGGTTTTAGTTAAAACAGTATTAATTTTATTCCCAAAAGTAATCACTCCCTTATCCCAATCATTTAATTCAGGCATTACAAACAAGAACATATGTATAAAATCCAACACAGACATGTGAACTGTTTCTAGGAACATTTGTAAAAGAATGGGTCTCTTTCTCTTAATGTGTAGGCTTACCAAGACATTTTGGACAATTTCGTTCTCCCAGTGTTATGGAAATAGAATTGGTTAGAGATGGCCCCGTCCTGTTCCAACATGAGAACCAGTGTGTAACGCAAGTCAATTAAGACACAGGAGAGAGAGTTTGGTGTGGAGGAATTTGACTGGTCTGCAGAGTCCTGACTTCAACCTGGTAGAACACCTTTGGGATGAATAAGAGCAGAGACTGTGAGCCATGCCTTTTCATCCAGTATCAGACCTCACAAATCCGCTTCTGGACAAGTTTTGCAGAAAAACTTCCCAGTGGAGTTAGAGTTGTTTTAGCTGCAAATGCCCAGCCAGCATCAGTTAGAACCCTATGGATTAAGAATGGGATGCTACCCAAGTTCATGTTGGTGTAAATGCAAACAATCCAGGTGTGATGGTATACATTGCCATCCAGACTGACATCCACCCCTCTCTGGGAGCCATATTAACACAGAGATTGACTTGCCCTCAATATTATTTAAAATATTTCACAAATATAACTTATTTCAGAAATTTAGTTGAATTGTTCTTTTTTGTTAATCAATGTTTTGGGGGTCTTGGAGTAAGACTTCTTAGGGTGCAGAAGGTATCATTCAATTTTTTTCCTTGATAATATTTTCATACAATCATGTGTCCTTTAGTATGTATAGTTCTCACAAACTGTAGCGGTCGATTTATATCCATTACTGTCCATTTTTCACCTAGGATGAGGTAAGAAGCAGACAGTTTTTCAGTGTGGGAATCTCTGATCAATCTCATGGTCTTGTAAAGATGGCAGTAAAGATCCATGGCAGGATTGCTTTTCCCTGACCTGATTTAGCTGTTCCTCTTGAGACAGGCTTGTTGTTTGAATAACTAACAAAGCTCTGCTGATGAGGCTTAGTGAAGCCTGGCTTCATGTTCTTATCCCAGACTGCTCTATTCTACTTTACTGAAACAGGCCCCTGCATTTAAACACAGCAGCGCCTCCCAGGTTTCCTTGTTCACTCCCCTTCAGATCTGAACCTTGAAGCTGGGTGGAACTAACATCTGCTGAGGTAAAAGCTGATTGGCTGCAGCCTGTCTGCACTGACACGTGATTAGTAGGTCAGAGCTCAAGGTAGATTCTGTTTTCAGGAATTCAAACTTACACACTCATTGGAACTGAGAGAAGAAATGGAGCAGCAGGCAGTTCAGGTGGACCAAGAAACCTTATCCTGTTCAATCTGTCTGGATCTACTGAAGGATCCAGTGACTATTCCCTGTGGACACAGCTACTGTATGAACTGCATTAAAAGCTTCTTGGATCAAGGTGAGGAGAAGAAAAACTATGTCTGTCCTCAGTGCAGGCAGACCTTCACACCAAGGCCCATCCTACAGAAGAGCACCATCTTAGCAGCTTTAGTGGAGCAGCTAAAGAAGACTGGACTTCTGGCAGCTCCTGCTGATCTCTGCTATGCTGGACCTGAAGATGTGGCCTGTGATTTCTGCACTGGAAGAAAACTGAAAGCCATCAAGTCCTGTTTAGTCTGTCTGGCCTCTTACTGTGAGAAACACCTTCAGCCTCATTACAACTCAGCTACATTTAAGAAACACAAGCTGGTGGAGCCCTCCAAGAACCTCCAGGAGAGCATCTGCTCTCGCCATGATGAGGTGATGAAGATGTTCTGCCGCACTGATCAGAAGTTTATATGCCACATCTGTTTGATGGAGGAACATAAAGGCCATGACACAGTCTCAGCTGCAGCAGAAAGGACCGAGAGGCAGAGAGAGCTGGAGGAGAGACGGGGAAACATCCAGCAGAGAATCCAGGACAGAGAGAAAGATGTGAAGCTGCTTCAACAGAAGGTGGAGGCCATCAATCACTCTGCTGATCAAACAGTGGAGCACAGTGAGAAGATCTTCACCGAGCTGATCTGTTTCCTCCAGAAAAGAAGCTCTGATGTGAAGCAGCAGATTAGATCCCAGCAGGAAACTGAAGCCAGTCGAGTCAAAGAGCTTCAGGAGAAGCTGGAGCAGGAGATCACTGAGCTGAAGAGGAAAGACGCTGAGCTGAAGCAGCTCTCAGACACAGAGGATCACAACCAGTTTCTCCACAACTACCCCTTAAGGTCAGCATTCAGTGAGTCTCCTGAATTCTCCAGTTTAGATATCCTTCCTCCATACTTCAACGATGTGATAGTAGCTGTGTCAGAGCTCAGAGATAAACTACAGGACGTCCTGAGAGACACATGGACAAACATCTCACTGAGACCCACTAAGGTGGATGTTTTACTGTCAGGACCAGAACCAAAGAGCAGAGCTGGATTCTTGAAATATTCATGTGAAATCACCCTGGATCCAAACACAGCACATAATAATCTCGCTATGTCTGAGGGGAACAGGAAGGTGACAGGAACATTTCAATATCTGTCTTATTTTAGTCACCCAGACAGATTCACTAATTATTCTCAGGCTCTGAGTAGAGAGAGTCTAACTGGACGTTGTTACTGGGAGGTGGAGTGGAGTGGGGCGGTTTATGTAGCAGTCGCATACAAAAATATCAGCAGGGCAGGAAGTGAGCGTGAAAGTGGATTTGGCTGTAATGACAAATCTTGGGCATTATATTGTTACCCAAACAGTTCTACATTTGTTCACAACAACATCTGGACCTCCATCTCAGGTCCAGTTTCCTCCAGAGTAGGAGTGTACCTGGATCACAGAGCAGGTATTCTGTCCTTCTACAACGTCTCTGAAACCATGACTCTCCTCCACAGAGTCCAGACCACATTCACTCAGCCGCTACTTGCTGGAGTTTTTGTTCATTATGGAAGCTCTGCAGAGTTCTGTAAACCCACTGGAATCCACTGAAGGTCCAGTGAGTTTGATTCTGATTTTTGGTCCTCCAGCGGATTATTTTCATAATTATTGTTGTTTTATGTCTAAACTGCTCAGAAATCAAGAGCAATTGTCAGCACTTGTTTTTCTTTAAATCTGATGTTCTGGTTTTGTTGAATTTGTTCATTTCTCATCATTCTTCTCTAAAACAGGTGATCAGCACAAGAACATTTGCTGTTTTCTCTCCTTGTTGCTTTCAGCACAAAAGAATGTAAACTCAGTAACAAAATGACCAATGATTCACGTTGATTTTTAGGAGGAGAAACTTCAGAATAAAGCTGCTTCACTGTTTCGCTCTGGTGGTGATGGGACGCTGCCCCCTACAGGAAGGTTGTGTTGTTACATGACATGGAGTCCAGAAGCTGTTTTGTATTGCTTCATTATTACTACTTATATAGAATGAATGTGTTTTTAATCACTGTAAATAAAATTATCATTTGATTTTTTTCTGTATGTGTGTATTTTGTTTACTGTAAATATAAAAAAAACTTCAGTTTATGGATCCAGACTTCCAGAGCTCCTCACTCTTCATATCTATTCAACTCCAACTCTTCATGTTCCAGCCTGAACTGTTTCCATTTCTACAAATTCAACTATTAATTAAAGAATAAAAGCATTCAGCAGCTTTAAAGCTTCACTGTCACATCCACCATGAGGAGAAACTAACACTCTGAGTTAGACAGGGAGAATTTCAGTCATCTGGAACAAACTTTCCCTTCAGGACTGGATTCATTATGATCCTCAACCATTATCAGACAGAACCGAAACATTTCAGCCTCTCACGACAGAAAATCTTTTAGATGAGACGCTTCATGAAGAAAAGTGATTAAAATCAGATTAAAACCTGAAATTCCATCATGATGCTTTAACTCCAACACATGGCAGTGCAACACATGGAGACTAGATTAGGAATATCACTTATCATCGTATTTAAGCCCTGAGTGGAAGTTAGTTTAACAAAAACCTGAATCAGTCGAAACCTGTTTCTCCCACACTTAGCTTACCTGCCCGGAACTGCCTGTTTGCCCTCATGGTGCAGATTGCATGGGGACGTGGGGTTACCCTCCTAGTTGAAGCTTGAAAAAGATAAAATAACTGCTTGGGGTCTTTAAAACATTTGACCCCAACAATTATTACATTTAAATGTTTAAATAAAGAAATAACATCTGCTGATGCGCGACAATCAGCTGATCTAAAATGTGTAGATATAACAACCTGTCTGCTCCTGACAGACTCTAATATCCCTCCAATAAAAACAAACAAACTCAGATTGGATGTCTCTGATTGGTGGTACCTAAAGTGGGCGGAACTTGTTATAAACAATAATTACAAGGCCCCACCTACCTGGAGAAATTACATTACTGGTTGGTTTTACTGTCGTTCATGACAAATGTCCCCATAGATGTAGTATTGCAAGGCCTGCTTTAATGTCCTAGAGGGCAAACCAATCACAAAGCAAACACAGTCCTTTATCTGCCGAGCAACATAGCAGAAAGAATCCTGATAGAATGTAAACTGGATGCTTTCAGGGAACACTGGAAACTCTAAAGCTTACCGAGAAGTTTTTTATTTCTTTGTGATTTACCATAATTTACACTTCATGGCAGATTTGCTTTACTTTCCACTCACTTCCGCTTATTTATGCGACAACTAACAGTTGCCGCGCCACTAACATATTAGTGGTGATGTAATAAAATGGTTGGACTTATTGCACTGCTGTGCTCCAATAGGAGTCTAGTTTTGACTATGAATAACCATAAATAATTGCTTAAGGCAATTATTAATAAATTGAGTTGGAGCACCACTTGATTATCAAGAAAATAGCCAAATAGTACAGTCTCAGTTATTGTTTAGAAACCTGATAAGGCTTAGGTTTTAAAATAATAGATAAAGGTATACATCCAGCACTGGCATTATCTGAACAGCAAGATACTGCACATGCGTATGGAATGAATACAGACCACTTCTGTCCGATATACAAGTTTATTAACAAAAATAATTCAACCTTACAGTTAAACACTTTAATAAACAAACTCAGTAAGTTAGTAACACTTCCTAAACTGCTGAGAAAAAGATGAAGAATGATGAAACTAAAATTTCTAAAAGTAGTGCCCCAACTTTTTAATTTTGATCTAAATTACAAGCCTCATTGATAACTGCCAAAACTATACTATAGATAGATAGATAGATAGATAGATAGATAGATAGATAGATAGATAGATAGATAGATAGATAGATGTTAAAATATCATGAATGGACAAACACAAATATAGAAAAATAATTAGACAAATAGGATATTTATTTATCGTGATCCAAAATTTTAAGACATTCATAAGTTATATCAATGAAGGTGTAACAGATGTCAACTGTGGGAAGTTCATCTTAACCTCTAATCACTTACAATTCCTGGACTCCGGGTCTTGCAATAACACAACCATCCTGTAGGTGGCAACATGCCATCACAGACCGAGCTAAACAATGAAACTTGAGAGTTTTATTCTGTTTACTAAAAATCAACAACACAACACATAAAACCCAATATCTATTGTCTCATGTGTGTCAGGACTCAACAAAACCAAAAATGATCAGAGTTGGTTTAACTATTTTCAACCTGGGGATGGATAAAAGAATCTGCATATGAATTTCAGATTAACATTATTTCTGTGTTGTTATTGAACAGCAATAATCAAAAGAAAATGACAGAGTGTTTAATGAATATTTCCTATATGGGTTCACAGAACTGAGCAGAGAGCGCAGTGTTATACATCCTGACCCCAACATGTAGCGGCTGAGTGAATGTGGTCTGGACCGTGTGCAGGAGACTCATGGTATGAGAGATGTTGTAGAAGAACAGATTACCTGCTCTGTGATCCAGGTACACTCCTACTCTGGAGCAATGAGGATCTGAGATGGAGGTTTTGGTGTTGTTGTACCAAAATGAAATATTATTCATATCAAAAAGTAACGCCCAAGATCTGTCATTATGTCCAAACCCACATTCATTCCCACCCTCTGCTCTGCTGATGCTCTTGTATGCGACTGCTACAGAAACCCCCTTCCCTTTCCACTCCATTTCCCAGTAACAACGTCCAGTCAGACTCTCTCGACTCAGAACCTGAAACCATTCAGTGAATCTGTCTGGGTGACTGTGATACAGTTGTTGTTGATGTCTAAAAGTCACCTTCCTGTCCCCCTCTGATAGTAACAGCTGAGGATGTGCTGTGTTTGGGTCCAGTGTGATTTCTCGTGAATATTTTAAGAAGTCAATTCTGGTCTTTGGCTCCGGTTCTGACAGTAAAATATAGTCATCAGTGTATAGTTTAACCTCAGGCCAAAACAGACTCTCTGCTTCCTCTGCTGAAGATGAGTCGTTCTGCAGGAGGTTCTTGATGGGATCCACCAGAATGTGATTCTCTAAATCGAACGCATCATAGTGAGGCTCAAGATGTTCCTCACAGTAAGAGGCCTGGCAGATTAAGCAGGACTTGATGGCTTTCAGTTGTCTTCCAAAGCAGAAATCACAGGCCACATCTTCAGGCTCATCATTGCTGAGATGAGCAGGAGCAGCTTGGAGTCCACTGTTCCTCAACTGCTCCACTGCAGCTGCTAATATGATGCTCTTCTCCAGGACAGGCCTCGGTGTAAAAGTTTTCCTGCATTGAGGGCAGCTGTGGATTCCTTCATCCCAGTGGCCCTCAATACAGTTTATACAGTAGCTGTGTCCACAGGGAATAGTCACCGGATCCGTCAGTAGATCCAGACAGATGGAACAGGAGAAGGTTTCTCGGTCCAGCTGAACTGCCTGTTCTGCCATTTCTCCTCTCAGCAACAGTCACTGTGTCAGCTCTTTATTCTGTGCAGAGAGGATGTTATCTGTCAGCTTTCAACATTAATCTTTTGTTGGTTACACCCATTTGTGTATCTGAATGGGAGGTGGTAAAGAAACATGTGACCAGACTGGCTCTGCTGTGACACGAGGAAGTCAAGGGGGGAAATATGATTGCTATGCCAGTCAGAGAAATTCTTTAAGAGAAAATCATAGAACTGTGTGCATGCATGATGTCCTGTCCTGTATGTCGATGTGATGGACTGGTGGTGATCTGTGCAAATTGTACCCCGCCTCACGCCCAGTGATCACTGGAGATAGACACCAGTTCCCCAGTGACCCGAGAAGGAAAAGTGGGTAAAGAGAATGGATTAAAAAAAATGCTTGAATTGCTGCTTACAACTTAAAGGGGCAATATTATGTGATTTCCAGGCACATAGTGCCATTTTATGGCACAATCAAGTAACTATGTTACCTTGAATTGTTATAAAAATGTTGTAGTTATCAAATATGACTTAAAAAGAAATTTGACTTTGTAATGTAATGCGTTGAAATTGGGCTTCTGTGTCTTTAAAAACTCCTGCTCTTTCTGCTTCCAGGAAGTCATCACATCTCTACTAATCCTTTCACAACATTTTTATCAAAACCCTGAAATATTATTATTAGTAGTAGAATCGCTATTATTATTGTTTTGTTTGGCATTGTTATTGTTTTCCTGGTCCCTCCTTCCCCTTTTTGTTCTTTCCCCCTCTGTCCCTTTATAAGCATGGCGGCCTGTCCACAATGAAGCTTGGGAACACTGGTGCAGCATCAAGAAGAAGGAACACAAGCAGCTTAACAAATACCAAAGGCTCAAAAAACTAATAGAAAAGTTGTGGATGAGTTTGGCATCAGGGGTGCCACTGGCCATCACTGCACTTGTAGCTGTGCTGTACTTTCACAGTTTGGGGAAGTGGCAGCTGCAGATTCCAGGAACAACCTTTAATACCTCTGTCCAGAAGAGCGCAGTCCAAAGAAAAGATAAATGTGACCCAGAACTGGCCAACTCTTTCTATAAGGCGCATTCCTTAGAGCTTCAAGCTGATTTTCTCAAATTTTACTTTTCTTCATAAAGATAATCACACTGAGAAACAGTCTCCTTTTCAAGCGAGGCCTTGAAAAACACACATAATAAAACAATATAGTGACATGTACCTGAAGAAAAAAGTAATATCCAGTGATGTTTTTACTTCGCCTTTAACATGAGTTTAATGTAAAAGCTTCAGGTTCTGGTTGAACTGGTTTTAAACAGATGGGGAAGAGCAGAAAAACTTGGAGAGAGGAACGCAGCTGCATTGTTTGTGTCAGAAAGGAGGAGAAGTGTGTTAGCAGAGGGCCAACTATGGATCTATAAAACCCCGCAAGCATCTCTGTGTTGCTGAAGGTTTCATGGAAAAGAAATTTAAAAATAAAAAACAGAAGCTGTCTCTCTCCAGAGAAATATTCAGACAAACTGTATGATTTAGTCTGTATTTGTTAATTCTGACATCAAAAACCAAACAAAAAGAAATGAAATAGTTTTAAAAGGGACCTGGTGTGTTTACCTTCAGCAGAAATCCTAATTTCTTGGATCTGACTTTGTGGAAACTTTTCACTTTTATATCAGGTTGTTTTTTGTTTTTTTAACCACAACATCAATATGTTTTTACCATAACATCAAAAACCTAATTCAGAGAATGTTCTGTGGGGTAAATGGTTTTGCTGTAAACATTGTCAGTAGGAAAAAGTTAAGTTGTTGTTTAGTGAGGGAATAAGAATGAATGTAAGAAAATTTCCTGTAATGATCAAGCAGCAGACAGGAAAGGACAACTGGGATGAAATAGTTTAAACAAAGAGAGATAAAGACTAATAAAAAATGCTGAATAAGCCAGAGAGAAAGAGTCAGGACAATGAAAGGTTTTAAAAGCCACACTGTTTAGTTCATGTAATGGAGTGAAAACTAAGTTTAATCTTGGGTCCTACTCTTTGTTATTAAGATAGAACCATAAACTACAAATGATAGACTTCTTCACCTTGTTATATAAAAAAAATTTGAGATTATTATTTTATAGCATTAAATGAATGATCAAATGAGGAGGATCGTTTGATTGTTTTTCATGTCTTCTAGGCTTTAAAGACAGAAATATTCTGCCTTTTTCTCTTTACTCCCCAGTTCAACACCAGTTGTAAAAACTTCACACTGGACTCCAAGCAACATGAATTATGTGCCTCTTCCTCCAGACTCTGGGAATGAAATCTGCCAAATTCTCCTGCTACTCTCCAGTTTTGCTTTCTTTGCTGCTTTTATCTTTATGTTCTCTCTCTGTTTTTAATCTTCATGGAAGCGACATCTGGTCTGGAGTTCGGTTTAGCTGTGACACCTTCCTGGAGGGGGGCATTGGTTGAGATACTGCTGCAACTTCTGTAAACGATACACTTTGCCGTGTCTTTCAGTGTTTAACCCGGTCTGTCTCCTAGACAAAGCTATTGGCTGAGCTTTTACTGTGACTGCCTGAATGTACTCTCTTCAATAGACTTAAAAACCAGCTCAGAGGTATCTGTTTCGTTGTGTTTCGCTGCTAGATGAAGACACTAAAGAAGCTACTACTCCAATTAACTTTTTACTTTTCTTTAACATAGAAGGTATTCCTGTGTCAGTACTTCTGTATCTTTTTGTGTGTCTACTCTGTTTTTTCAAACCCCCAGTCGATTGTGGCAGATGGCTGCTCACGCTTAGCCAGGTTGTGGTTCTGCCGGAGATTTCTTCCTGTTAAAGGGGAGGTTTTCCTCTCCACTGTCGCTACATGCATGCTCTGTATGAGGGATTTCTGTAAAGTCAACGACACAATGCAAGCAATTGTCTACTGTCGCTACTTGCTCATCCAGGAGAAGTGAAAGCTGCAAGTCAGAGACTCGATGCAATCTGCTGGGTTTCCTTAAATTAAAAATGTTTTAACCAATTTGAATAATAAACTGAACTTGACTGCATTGTTTGATAACTAGGATCAACTGGAATTTATGTAACTGACTTGGACTCTGTCTCTATAATTAATTTTAACTGGCTTTTTGTATATTAATAAATCTATATAAATAAACTGAATTAAATTAAATCGAATTATCATAAAAAGTTGTAGTAAATTCTACTGGCCTCAGATCACTCTGTTCTATGGTAAGCTGTCATTAAAGTCTTGAAACACACGAAGGTGAAAATTTAGCATGGCTTGGATGAACTGAAACAAAAATATACAAAAAAAAAAAAAAACAGCAACAAAAAATTAACAATTAAAACCATGAGGATTAAAGCAAAAAATATTATTCTAAACACTGTTTTTCCCTTCTAATGCCCCCTCTCTATGGAACTAAAGTCCCAGTTCTTCTTCAGATCTTCAGGATAAAGATGGGTGTAGTGAAGATACAAGCTGACAGGTTACATTCTCCCTTCACAAAACAGATCTAGACTGTTTTCTGTCTTTGAAAAGGGAAACTTACATTGTCTCTGTGACTGTGAGGTGAAATAGAGCTGAAAGGAGATCAACTGGAGTGAGAAACCTTCTCTCATTCAGTCTGCATCTCCTGAAGGATCCAGTGACGAGCCCCTGTGGACAAAGCTAGAATATGAACTGCATTAAAAGCTTCTATGATGCGTTTTCACCCTAAACAACAGTAACAACCACACTTTCAGGTTTTAGGTTTGCCTGTATTCACATGCATCCAGTAAACACTTTATCATAACAGCTTAATAAAAATGGCATTTTGACAGTCTCAGGAGCGCAGTCTGTGGAACAAAAGATCATTTCAGCTTACTTTTGGCCAGAATTATGACGTGTGTACACTTGTGTGTCAAAGTCAGATTCTGTGTGTTTTTTAATGCTTTTAAAGTTTTATTAGTGTTTATACATCAGAATGCCTTTGATCATTCCAATTATCTCAACTGGACCAATTCAAATTTGAGATGGTTGAAAATCAGTCATCGGTCATACAGAAGGCTAACAGTGGTTAAGGTCCTGATGGCTTTCCAATCATGTTTCACAAAACACTTCAAGCAAATTTATTTAATTTGTGTGCTGGAAGCCTCTTGAAGACAATGCAAAAGGTAAAATGTGCAAAACACCTGCAGCTGTGTATGAGATCAAAAAGACTTTAGCTAATAGCCCCAGACATGAATCCCAGCTGAAGAACCAGCTGGAAGTCACAGAGTTTTAAAACACTTCACACATCTCACTTGTCTTTTAACAAACTCCTGACTTCCTGGAACTTCCTCTCATGTCATAGCATGTTTATTTATTTATTTAAAAGGGACATACACGTTAATAAACATCAGCAACAGGCAGAGAGATAATAAGACAGCTCACTTTTATCCGAATCAAAATCAGCTTTATTTGCCAAGTTTGTGCACACAACTGGTCTGGAGCTTCTAGGCCATGCTCTGCAAGCTAGAATTGGAAACTGACAGCCTGAACTGACCTGGGAAAAAAGAGAACTTAAGAAAGTCACATCTTAAGGACCTGTTTGACTAGTGATGTACCCTGTGATAATGTTTGTTGTCAGTTGGTACTTTCCAGATACTACAGTTAAATTATATTACTAAATCCTGGTGTTTGGGGGGTACCACTAATGTGATTTTTTTTTGAGAAAGCAAAACTTCTAAAAAGTACAAGCGTATTTGTTTTCTCTTAGATCTTTTGTTAAAAATAACCGCTGATAAATGGTGTGGCCAGCAAAATGCGGAAGTCTAAAACCTGACAAGTTACATTCTATCAGCAAGGAGAGGTATGATTTTCAAGTAATCAAACTCACAAATTCCAGTAGGAAGTTCAGCTCTAAACCATCTCCTGTTCAATCTGTCTGGATCTACTGAAGGATCCTGTGACTCTTACATGTGGATATAACTACTGTATGAACTCCATTAAAAGCTTCTGGGATGAAGAAGAGAAGAAAGGAATCCACACCTACCCTCAGTACAGGAAAACCTTCATACCGAGGCCTGATCTGGAGAGGAACACCATGTTAGCTGATTTATTAGAAGAGTTGAAAAAGACTGGACTTCTGGTTGCTCCTGCTTATCTCTGCTATGCTGGACCTGAAGATGTGGCCTGTGATTTCTGCACTGGAAGAAAACTGAAAGCCATCAAGTCCTGTTTAGTCTGTTTGGCCTCTTACTGTGTCAAAACACCTTTAGCCTCATTACGACTCAGCTACATTTAAGAAACACAAGCTAGTGGAGCCCTCCAAGAACCTCCAGGAGAACATCTGCTGTAAGCATGATGAGGGGATGAAGATGTTCTGCCGCACTGATCAGAAGTGTATCTGTTATCTCTGCTCTGTGGATGAACATAGAGGCCACGACACAGTCTCAGCTGCAGCAGAAAGGACCGAGAGGCAGAGAGAGCTGGAGGAGAGACGAGGAAACATCCAGCAGAGAATCCAGGACAGAGAGAAAGATGTGAAGCTGCTTCAGCAGGAGGTGGAGGCCATCAATCACTCTGCTGATAAAACAGTGGAGCACAGTGAGAAGATCTTCACCGAGCTGATCCGTCTCCTCCAGAAAAGAAGCTCTGATGTGAAGCAGCAGATCAGATCCCAGCAGGAAACTGAAGCCAGTCGAGTCAAAGAGCTTCAGGAGAAGCTGGAGCAGGAGATCACTGAGCTGAAGAGGAAAGACACTGAGCTGAAGCAGCTCTCAGACACAGAGGATCACAACCAGTTTCTCCACAACTACCCCTCACTGCCAGCACTCAGTGAGTCGACACACTCATCCAGCATCAACATCCGTCCTCTGAGACGCTTTGAGGACGTGACGGCAGCTGTGTCAGAGCTCAGAGATAAACTACAGTACGTCCTGAGGGACACGTGGACAAACATCTCACTGATGGTCACTGAGGTGGATGTTCTACTGTCAGGACCAGAACCAAAGAGCAGAGCTGGATTCTTGAAATATTCATGTGAAATCACCCTGGATCCAAACACAGCACACAGAAAGCTGATACTATCAGAGGGGAACAGGAAGGTGACACCGATGGATCAACCTCAGTCTTATTCTAGTCACCCAGACAGATTCACTGGTTGTCTTCAGGTCCTGAGTCGAGAGAGTCTGACTGGACGTTGTTACTGGGAGGTGGAGTGGAGATGGGGAGTTTATGTAGCAGTCACATACAAGAATATCAGCAGAGCAGGAAGATGGAATGAATGTATATTTGGATATAATGACAGATCTTGGGCTTTAGATTGTCACCCAAACAGTTTTAGTTTTGGTCACAACAACATCTGGACCTCCATCTCAGGTCCAGCTCCCTCCAGAGTAGGAGTGTACCTGGATCACAGAGCAGGTATTCTGTCCTTCTACAGCGTCTCTGAAACCATGACTCTCCTCCACAGAGTCCAGACCACATTCACTCAGCCGCTACTTGCTGGAGGTTGGGTTGTGTTTGACTCTCATGCTGAGTTCTATAAGCTCAAATAGACAGAATCCACTTACAGGTCAGTGAGTTTGATTCTGATTTTTAATCTTGAATGGATTATTTTGTTGATCATTTTTGTTTTATGTCTAAATTGCTCAGAATTCAATGTCATAACAGTTGTCAGAACTTGTTTTTCTTCAAAACTGATGTTCTGGTTTTGATTAATTTGTTTATTTCTCACCATTCTTCTCTAAATCAGATGATCAACACAACAATATCTGCTGTTTTTCACTCTGTGATGCTTTTAGCAGCAAAAGCTGTGAACTCATAAAATAACAAATGACTCCAAAGGTTGGAAAAAGTGAAACCAGTTATTTGATCAAGTTCTTGTTTGAACACATTTTGTTGAGTCCTGACACACACATGAGACAACAGATATTTTCTCATTGTGGACTTGAGCTGATTTCATGTCTTGTTGATTTTTAGGAGGAGAAACTTCAAAAATAAAGCTGTCAAGTTGCTTCACTGTTTCGCTCTGGTGGTGATGGGACGCTGCCCCCTACAGGAAGGTTGTGTTGTTACGTGACATGGTGTCCAGGAATTGTTTACTATTGCTTCATTACTAGTTATATAGAATGAATCCGTGTCTTTAATCACTGTAAATAAAATTCTCATTTGATTCTTTCTGTTTTTGTGTGTTTTGTGTGCTGCAGACTTCCAGGAGCTCCTCACACTTCATATCTGTTCAACTCCAACTCCTCATGTTCCAGCCTGAACGGTTTGCAGTTCTATAAATCCAAATATTCCACAGTTATTCTGGGAGGAAAACCAATCAAAAAGCCCCACATAAAGATAGATTAGAATAAAGTTACAACACGTCTCCAATGGCAGCTTTCCTTCCTCTTTTTCCAGAGACGTACTCTGCTCTCGGTCAGTGGAGTCAGTGGAGATGGAAAGTAGAAGAGCAAGAGTGCCACATAGAAGGTAAAGAGGAAAGCTCTGGAAACGGATGCAGCTAAATGTGCAAAAATTGGCAGCGTTTTCACAAAGTCGAGCTCGTGGTTAGTAAATGAGGATGATGAAACGGGAAAGGCAAACCACTGTTCAATCAAGTCAATGACTTTTGTGGCGTTGTGTCATATAACGTAATGTTGCATGATTTAAAATTTTATCTATATTTTATAGTGTTATAGTCAGAAGAACGATGCAGCACCAAGCAGCCATGAGCCCACAAGTCCAGAGTGGACAGAGCTGAATGCATATACAGCATGGCACTCTTAATATCTGTATTTTCATCAGGCATTACATTCGCTCTATTTTACGATTGTGCACTACTTTGTGTTTGTCTACCACATAAAATCACAATAAAAATCACACAGAAGTTTAGAGTTTTAACTGGGGTTGCACGATACTGGAAAAAAACTGACATCACGGTTGTTTTTAACCCTATGATATGAAAAAAATACAGGAATTTTCAAGAGATAACTTGAATAACACCTTAAGTCTGCCAACTTGTTGACAATTAACCTGCCCTGATCTTATCTCTTATTGTGAATGTTACAAATATGTTTTTGTCTGTATTTCAGAGTTATTCTTATTGTTAGAGATGCACGATACTAGAAAATATCAGTAAATCTTATGATGGCGACATCAGTTGCTGTACATGCCTATTTTCTTTGTTCCTCTCTCTCTCATCTGCGCTTCCATCACTCTAAGACCTTTAGCATTTTGGGCAACATCATTTGTGCCTACTGTGAGCATCTGCTGCTGTGAGACTCTGTCCAACTGACTAAATATTACATTAGCATGAAAAATGCAAGTTCATAACACTTGGAATATATTACCCAACAATTATTAGTCTCCAAAAAGTCCTTCACTATATGAATATTGCACACATTGACATTGCGATGACGATATATTTGTGATATATTGTGCAGCCCAAGTTGTAACATAACAAAATTTAGAGAAGTTAAAGGTTTATGAATACTTTTGCAAGACAAGGTAAAAAACAATAAATGAATAAACTGAAGAAGTCATGAAGGAACTTGTTTTCCAGTTATCATATTATCATCTTTTAACTCTTCATTGTAAGGCTGACAGAGGTGGGTAGAGTACCCAAAAATTGTACTGTCGTAAAAATAGCACTACCTCAGCATATTCTTACTCAAGTAAAATTAAAAAGTAGCCAAGTAAAAGCAAAGAAGTATTTTTTTTTTTTTTTTTTTTTTTTTTTTTTTTCTAAATGGCTACTGACGTACTAAGTATCTGAACAGAGCGTCTGATTTAATAGTTAACTATGATGTCATCAGACGGACGAAAATATGACAAGTGGGTAATGTGTATATATCAGGGGTCTTCAAATCTAGTCCTTGAGGGCTGGCGTTCTGCAACTTTTAGACCACTAGAGGTCTCCCTGCAGCTCACCTGCTCCTCTGCTGCCTCTCTGTGTTTACCTCCCAATCCCAGCGCTGCTGTAACGGTGGCAAACTGGACAAAAAGCGCTATCTTCAGCCCGGTGCTCACGAAATACTGATGTAAGCTGCCTCGTGTCCCATCCTTCGGGGATTTTTATTCAGTTACACCGTGTGTTAGTGCCACTGTCCGTGGCGAAGGTGAGTTTTGGCGATCATTCTGGTGAAAAATGGCTCAGTGACTCAAACACTGCGCGACCAGACAGACAGCAGCTAAACCGCTAGCACCGTTAGCTTAGCATGAAGGATTGTGCTCACGGGACCTCTGAAACAAAACAAGTTAGCTCATTGCTATCTGAGCGTATTTTGTGACAGCAGTCTACTCCTAACATATTCCTTAAATATGACCGTCTCTTTCCATTGACGTCTTTTTAATCAAGATTTGTTGATAAGTTTGTTAGCCTAAACGGCTAAGCTTGCTACGCATCAGTTTAGCTTGGCTAACAAAAAAAAACTAAATAAATCGCTGTAAATACGCTGCTGTTCGCTTAACATTGTCATTATTTGATGTCATTTTGTGTCACTGTACATATATCCAGCACAGACGATTTAACTATTTATTCACTAGTATATATTTGTCGTGACTATACGTAGTTCAGACGTTAGCTCGCTGGCTAGCAGAAGCTACACCGAGCTTTTTTAATGGCCTCCGCAGCTACCTCTTTGTTGCCAGTGGTTCAAGTGAGGACTGGAGAGTGTTGTCGAGATAAAATGTTTATAGTTCGGTTTTATGTCACAGTTTTATATCGAACCGCCGAGGTTTGCGGTCCCAGAGGGCATCAGTTGGTGTAAATAACATTATCAATCTTGCTGTTGGCGGGTTTAATGGTCAGTGAGGTGCCAAACTCTGGAGCTGCTCTCTTTACCGCTGACAGGCAGCCGAGCTGGCTTAACAAAATATTACTGATGATTTGGAGTCGATGAGGAGTCCTTTCTGTCAACAGTAAAAACCTGGTGATATTTCTATAGGGATCATTTGTTGTTTTATTTAATTTCCAATTGGGATAAATAAAGTATTTTTGAATTTTGTTTGATCAAATGAAAAGACAAATCCATTTTAAGCGCAGGGTTACAAACACAGGCTAGAAAAGTGTGGATTTGTTCAGATCTGGATAGGAATGGGAAAAGCAAAGTCTGAAAAATACTTGTGTTTCAAGATATTACTCCTTTCCCATTCTGTAAAAGGCACATCATCCTTCCATTCATTTTCAAACTCAGGACCTTCTTGCTGCAAGGCAACAGTCCTACCAACTGCACCACTGTGCAGCTGCACATCATAAATCCATCTGTTTGTCCATCCATCCATTTATCCCTTCACGCTTCTATACATCCACCCACCTGTCCTGCTTTTCTAATCATTATTCTGTCCTCCTTCCATTCTTCCAGTGAAGAACTCACTTAAAATCCATTCCTCTCTGTTTTTAATGTGACTCTATGACTATACGGGGGTTGTCATGTGCTTTGTTACAGCTGTAGTCAATTATGAGCTGAAAAAAGTTGTTTAAAGGATTCCTACAAAATGCTTCTTGGCTCTAAATTCAGCATTTTGTGTCAGATGTTATAGTATATTGGTTGTTGTCATGTTTGTGCCGACCTCTTGACCCGATTGCATAGGTAGACTCCAACCAGCTGTCTGTGTGACAGGTGGTTTAGCCCAGAAAGCACTCATTTAATTTAGAAGAATAGAAAAGAAATATCTGAGTGTAACAGCAGCATCAAGGTATGCAGGTTCACACAAAATATCAGAAAGTGATAAAACTATTTAAAAAAAAAAAACAAAAAAAAAAAAAACAAGATTAATAATAATAATAATATACTGTACAAGATCTAATTTTGTATATATAAAAAAATATTGTGCAGTTATCAGAAATAGAAATGGCGTACTCTGATCCAAGGGATGTGCAACTGAGTCGAATGACTTTGATTTTGGTGACATAAAGTCTTTTCACCTTCATTCAACTATGATAAAAAGTTTGTATTTAGTCTGTGTATTTCTCTAACCTCAGGATATAAAATCAGCATATCGACATTATTTGATCTCTTGTTGAAACAGCACAAACTTGAGCCAGTTGTAGAAATTTGGTGCATTTTTAAAACAATAATTGTTAGAAACACATTAGTCTAAAATAACAGTAGTTACATATTTTGTTATTGCTTGTAAGAATTTTGCCAAAGAAATAGTCTCCTATAGCTTATTTGTTTTTGTGGAGATCATTTCTAAACCTCTCGTTAAGTGACAATCTACAGGGAGATCTTGACCCAAACTTTAGGAACCACTGCATCAGACGGTTGGATTCAGTGGCTTTAAAATAGTTTCTGTACGTTTTCTCCTTTAAAGACTTTCTAGATTAAAATTTGCACAAAAAGATGTTGCTTTTCATCACATTTTCCAGGTTGTGCTTTAAACTTGAGTAGCTTAATTTCTTTTAAACTGATTGGCTCCTAACCTCAGATGTGTTATTTTCCTTCCCTCTCTAAACCGTAGTTTGTGCTTCCATGACAGAAAGTGTGAAGATGCACATCCCCGTTGACATCTGTCACTGCCCCCTCCTCTGTAAAAGCTCCACTGAAGCTCCCCGCTCTTCGGGGTATGAGAGCGCTTTAACTATTTTTATGTGTAGCTTGTGGCTGAGATTTATGGAAGTGACATCTTTGGTTACATGGATGGTTTAGAGGAGCGCTGCATGAAATTGGATTTGAATTTCTGAAGATATTGGGTTAGGTTAGCCCTCTGCAACACAGGAAGGAAGTTCTGTTGAACCTTTTTGGAAGGTTTTTCTTTACAAACGGTCATTTTTTTTTTTTTTTTTTGTTTAATGAGCGCCTGCTGAGGAGAATCAGGGTTTGGGATTAAGTCTCTGCTTTCGAAAAGGATTTATATTTATGTACGGTTGAGGTAAAAGTCGATGCATTCGTGTTCTTACTATAACCTCTACATTTTATTTGAAAAACAGCCAACTCATTCAGGAGGAAAAAATAAAAATATGTAGCTGCATCAGTTTACACCCTGTTGAACTCTTCTTTGCAGAAGTCCTTTAAATTTTTCTGAGTACAAGGACATCTCTGTTGCACGGCTCCGGTTCATAGGTTCCAAAGCATGATACTGCCGCCACCATGCTTCGCTGTGGGTTTGGTCTTCTGGTGATTTGACACATCGCTGGAGGTTATGTCCAAAATATTCTACCTTGGTTTTAAACCATTAAATATTTTCCCATTTGCTTTCTGGAAACCTGAAGGTGTTTTTACAAAATCTAGCAGTGCTTGGATGTTTTTCTGCCGTCCTTCGTTATCCCAAAGCATTGACCCAAGAAGAGATTGTTGTGTCTGGTACTTTATATTTACTGTAGTTTTCCCTGTAATAGAATCCAGTTTTTCCTTTGAGCAATGCAAGTTGTTTTCTGAAATAATTTGTCTTGTGAAAATGTAGCATTTTACCAGCAGTGTGCAGACTTTTTAAATTTGTATGTCCACTGTGTATGGTTTGCTGGTATAATATCAATTTTTAGGCCTATTAGAGCCACTTTCTTTCACATTAGAAAGCCTCTTTCAGTTCATTCTCACAATAAATGCCATTGTGTGCCTTTTGAAGCAGATCATTTGTATTTATTTATATTTAATTGGAACTCATCTATTAAAAACATTTATTAAAGGGGCTGAAACAACATTCTGTAAAATTTCTGTTGGAAGAATAGTTTTGTGGTGATGTAATGAATGAAATGTGTAAACATGTCAAAAGAATTTGTTTTTAATATCAGATAAATGTCTTTAATCAGTACAGTAATAACAAAGTTCTGATTCAACCTTTGAATTTGGCTCTCTGTCCAGCAGCCCATTAGTTGTGCATAAAAACCCGGTATATCTGTTACCTTTCTTTTTAGTTGTTCTCTTGCTCAGAAATCTGGTCTCCTTTTATTTGTTTTTGCCAAATCTGACTTGAAATCACTCAATGAGAGCCAATGGATGCTGATTCGATGTTCTGTGTTTTTTCCAGCTGTGATGAGTAAGGAGATCATGTCCCGTGTGGTGAGGAAGAGGCAGGCGGATCCCAAGGTGGTCCAGTACGTCTGGGAGGCCATCGAAGTCATTCGTAACCAGAAACAAATCGCAAACATGGATCGGATCTCCAAGTAAGTTCACTGCAGATATGGTGGCTTTTGGAGCAGATTTCTGAAATTTTTCTTGAGGAATTTTATTTCTAAAGAATCTGTAAGCAAAACTCTGTAAGTTTGAGGTCCTTGACAAACAAACATGGTGTCGCTTGAACTTAATTTGAGTTGCTTGGTGTTTGAGTAACTTATCCAGTCATTAAACAGTGGATTAGCAGAACATTCACTTTATAGATCAAACTCTGAACTACATTTAAAACTTTAAAAGTGTCGGTCTATTGTTATGGATTTTATTTACATTGAATGTTCTGATCAGATGATCAGATTTCCTCCGTTCAGGTTTTAGAACCATTTTTTCCAACATTAACGAAGGACAAGCAAGAATACAGATGTTGAAGTGCTCAGTGTTTGTTGACACCCAACGTTAGTCCTTATAAATACACCTAAAGCAATATTCATCAAAGTTACAGAAAATAAAGGCCTGAAATATTTCACTCTGTGTGACGAATCTGTGTGATGTGTGACTGATGGAAATACGGAACTTTTTCACGATGTTCTGACTTTTGGAGATGTTCCTGTATTGAGTCCAGATCTTTCTTTGCAGTGTTCAATAAATGTCAGTTTTATTGCAAAAAGAAAAACAGCTTACGTTAAATATTTACATTGAAGCTGCACAATATATCGAATTGCAATATTAGTGAGAAAATATCAGTCATGAAGGACTGTTCATGTTAAATCTCACGGGGTGGTGGGGGAATTGGGAAAATATTTGGAAAATGAGGTTTAATCCTAATCCGTAACGATTACGATTCTAGGTAACAGTATTGCAGTGAAACACTTTCCTAAAATCGTGCATCTCTAATTTACATTAACTGAAAAATAAGTTGATAGAAGGTGATTAATGGCAGCCTGACATTACAGTAATTAAAAATAATTCCTGAATCAGACGAGAAGTTTTCTTCCAGAGTGTGATTCCTTTTAAATCTGGGTGTTTGTTTTGATTTCAGGCTTCTAGAAGTGAGTGACAACATCCTGCCGTATGTTTGCTCTGCTGCTTTTGGCTTAAAAGCTGTATTTTTTTTTTTTTTTTTTTTTTTTTTCCCAAACTCAAAATGCATTTAGATTTACAAGATGTTTGAAGAAAGCCCCAAAAAGCCGCTTTTGGTCGGTTTATTTGCTTTAAATATTAACTTTTTCCTTCTCACTAAAGCCTCTAGTTTGGCAACCTGAGGTTGTAAATCAGCCAAAGAAGACAAAGAAGCAGGGATCAACGCTTGTTGTTATGTTGTTAACATGAAGATCAGCCATCCCATAAATGCACCCCTCTCCGACTGCAGAGGCTGCGCCCTGAATCAGCAGCAACACGGGCTGATCGTTCTCCACCGTTCCGATGCTTTTTATTGTTCAGCGTTCAGATTCATCTGCTGCAGAGCTTTCAGGCGGCGGACCGACTAAACCAAACACTCTTTCAGCAAGTTGGCGAGCACCTTGGGAGCTGGCCGCTCGCCAAATGAATGTCGGCGGAGAGTGGCTGTTGTCATGGCAACAGTAAGCAGCGGCATGCAACGGATCGCGCTCGCTCTCTTTCTTTCTCTCTCCTGGCCTCCACCCCATCTCGTCCCTCTGCAGCTTAATTTCAGCTCGGTGGCTGGAGAGGAGACGGTGATTACCGAGGGCGGCCGCGGTGGAGAATGATTAACCGGCCTCTGAGTGCGTGGCCGCAGGAACCAGCCAGCATCAGATCAATTAGTTACTCATTATCAAAGAGGTTCCGTTACCTGCAGATATTTGAACAATGCTTGTCTCTTTGGAATCAGTCGGTTTTTATTCATTCGCCACAAAAAAATGAAAGAAGAGCACAAAGACGGGCAGATATGTTTTTATTTTTATCTCTTGTTATCCTTGGCAAACAGTAGTTCCAGCCTGGTGCAGCAAACAGACACGCCTTGGCTCATTTCAGGAGGATTTTTAGAGCAGATTCCCGACAGAACATTAAATCACTGCTTTGATTTTCGGTTTGATCCTTCAAATTTTCTGCTTTCTTTCCTTAAAAATGATCAAATGAGTTTGTATTTTAAAAAATATGAATATTATCATCAAAATTTTGAGGACATATAACAGGATAGTCACTTTATTGGCATTCAGAAGTCCACATCAGAATAAAATCATGTTCCTGTGACTCATTTCTTTAATAAACCACAATTAAATAATGAATAAAATAAAACATTAAAAAAAGTTTTAAAAAGGTATTTCATATATGTTCATAAAAATAATATATATAGACTATAAACAGGACTGTAAGGATAAAAGAGAAACATATTTCCATTTACAGCAACATAGCAGCAGAACCAGTATCAAACACCTCTGCAGGCATGTTGCTCTTCCCAGATAAAGCAGGATGGGTTTACTCCGAGTCTTTGGGAGTTCACTGGTGGCTTGGGAAATAAAACGATAACAGGATCTGCACGTCTTCCCAGGGGGCAGCAGGAAGATGGTGCTGCAACATTTAATGTGAAAATAACCAGCTAAACATTGTGGGGCTATGAAACAATACATGAACTCAGCAAACATGCGCTGAAAGCTGGTGAGCCGCTGTTTGGCTGATTTGTTCCTTATTCTGTGCAGATCAGTTGCAGGATTGCTTGCAGGAGAGGTTAGCTCTCTGAAGAAAACACCAGCAAAGCCTGTTCAGCTGTAATCCACAAACTTCATATGGTAAAAGAGTTCAGTGTGTTCCCTCCACTTCCTGACGCTCAAACCTTTGCTTTCTGTAATCTGCACTGACCTGGGTTCACCCAGCAGGCACGCTGCGCTCTATTCTCACATAGTTCAGGAGTAAACACAGACTGTGGCCTTCTCCCACCCCGACGGTCTGCTCGATGGCTCAGTGCCACGCAGGAGGATCCGTGACCTTTCTCAGTGATGTTCCCTGCAAGTCAGCAGACAGCTGCAGGAATCAGAGAAGGGACCTGACTTGAAATTTAAAATAATAAAGTTTAACTGTCAGGCAGGAACATTGTTTTAAAAAAATTCTGGGGGAAAGAAAATGCACATAAATTTTGAAGTTGAAAAAGCATTTTATATATTTATGACTTCTCTAATCCAGCTGATGCTGCCTGCCAACGTTTTCTCTCTTTCCATAACTCTGAGATCTCCAAGATGTTACAGATCCCAAATTTTTCCTGAGAAACGGAGGTTGAAAGCTCTAAAGGATGAAACAAAGGTGTCCAAAGTGCGGCCTGGGGGCCATTTGTGGCCCTTGGATTGATTTTGTGCAGCCCTCGATCACAGATCAAGAATAATACAAATCTGGCCTCCAGCACCAGTGGTTGAAGCAGATGGACTCTCTTTAGTTTCTGGAGGCAGGATTTTTGCAAATAAAAATCAGAGGTAAAAGGTAAAACACAGAGTTGTTTTTATCTTTATTTTCATGGTTAATAGGAGCCACAGTTCATCAGAAGCAGGCCCGGGCAGACCCGTTCACTGATATTGGCTGAATACATAATGCGTCTTCGAAGGAAGAGTGACTCACATCCAGTTCTTGTTATTAAGCCCCAGGATTTCAGTCTCAAAACTTGTTTTTATGATTTTAAAATAAAGCATTGGTGTAAAACCATTTTTTTCCCGATCATTCTGTTCATTTCATGAAAATATTGTATGTTTTGATTATTTTAGGTTAAACAAACCAAAAAAATCTAAATAAACTTAATGTTGCTCTTTTAATTAAAGAAAAAAAATCCTCATTTTTGTGGCCTTTGAGTTCCTTCAACCTGACAAAGTTGGCCCAGATGATGAAAAATTTGGACACCTCTGACTTGCGTGTTTAACAGCAACTTTTTGAAGGACTTTTCCTAACTGGAGGTGTCCGCTCTCACCTGCACAGGTACCTGAGCCGAGTGTTTGGGATGCACCCAAAGGAGACGGCCAGGCAGCTGAGCCTGGCCGTGAAGGACGGGCTGGTGGTGGAGACCCTCACTGTCGGCTGCAAAGGCTCCAAGGCCGGCATCGAGCAGGAGGGCTACTGGCTGCCTGGAGATGAGATGGTGAGTCCAGTAACTGGTTACCAGCTTCTAAATGGTCCTCTTTTTCTTTATAGGGAGGAGAAATGTGGAAAATGATAGAGAAACACCACATTTTCCTTATTCCTTTCTGTTTATTTCTTAATCAAGATAACCTGCATTTTTCTTTTACATTTATTCTTTTTTAGTAAAGTCTGGTAATACAGTTTAGCTCTAACGGTTAGTGTAACTTGATTTCTAGATATATTTGGCTCCTTTCGTCACGTCTGTCGGGTTTGTAGTTCGGGAAAACAGAAGATGATTAAAGTTTTCTCAGAGAAAATGACTGTAAAGGTGAAGATGACTGAGATTCTCTCTATCACCATGCGATGGTGACGCAGGTGCAACGTCTGCAGATGTCGTAGTCCTCTGTTAGCTGCAGTCGTAGACGGTGATGAGTAACGAACACCGCAGCAGACGGCGTGAGGTCATCTGTCAGCAGCCTGTTAGGAGTCGCCGCTCCAACAAATGACTCCTCGTCCTTGAGCTCATTTCAGCTCGTTAAACAGGCTCAAAGAGAGTCAAAACAAAATGGAGTGCCGATAAAGATAAAGTATTCATACCCCTTCAGCTCAAGGCAACCACAAACTTTAATGTATTTTAATAGGATTTTATGTGATAGAAAGTGGGATAAAATGATTTGTGGTTTTAATTTTTTTTTTAATGATTAAGAAAGTTAAGAAGTGTTTCATGCATATGTATTCAGCCCCTTTTATTCTGATAAACTTTCATAAAAATCAGTGCAGCTAAGTAAATGAAGCCCACCGGTGGGTAAGGAATAAGCCCTGATGGTCTGTGAAGGTGTCAGGGAACATTGGAGAAGAAAATGTGAACATGAACAGGAAGTTGATGGAGGTTTTGTGAGGTCATGTGTCTTTGTAGCAGCTATAAGTCAGAATCAGGAGAATCTGTTAGAGTGACCTGAGCGTTAGGGTCCACAGCTGCCCACGAATAGCTGAAATCTGCAAATACTGTGGACCCCCTCTAAAAACATGCATAGTTGCCTATTTTAATAGTTAAACACTAAATGTACATTAACATGCATGAATAAACACAGTGAAAACTGTCTTAGCACTGCCGCAGCAGCTAACATCCACGCTCTTTCTCATCTCTGCTCTTCGGGGTTCAGCCAATCAGCACCAAGGAAAATGAATGGCGCTTCTGGATCGGCTACTTTGCAAACGGCAGCGTGTCAAGTAGTGTTTCGCGTCGATGTTTCAGCTTCCAAAGCTGCATTTTCTTTCAGATATTTTAGATGTGCTGTACGGAAAAATCCGAGAATAGGCAGGTCCGCTGTATTGACAAAAAAACCCCCATTAGAACCAGTTTTCTGTTTGCCTCCTGTCATGTAGAGGTGCAGTAATCAATAATGCTGAGCAGAGCATCTCCATTCTGAAACATGGTGATGGCAGCATTATGCTTTAGGAATGCTTTTTTCCCAAGAGGGACAGGAAAGTTGATAGGAAGATGAATGGAGCTGAAAACAGGGAAATCCTGGAAGAAAACTTGTTAGAGGTTGCAGTGGACTAGAGCCTGGGACAGAAGTCGACTGTCCAGCAGGACAACAACCCTAAACATTCAGCCAGAGCTGCAGTGAAGTGGTTTAGATGAAAGTATGTTTATATGGCCTAATCAAAGTCCAGACCTAAGTCCATTCCAGAATCTGTGCAAAGGCTTGAGAATCCCTGTTCCATCCAATCTGGATGAGTTTGGGCTACTTTTGTGAAGAAGAAGAGACAAAAATGCAGAGCTGGTAGAACCACACCCAGAGACTGAGAGCGTCATGGTCGTGAAACGCGATGCTACAAGGTACTGACTCGTTGGGTGAAAACTGATGCACTTCTCAGGGTTTTAATCTGTAAAAAAAAAAATAAGAAAGCAATGTATAATTTCCTTTACACTTCACAACTATGCACTATTTTGTGTTGGTTTATCTCATAAAATCCCAGCAAAATACATGAGCAACAATAGTTTGTGGTTGTAGCAAAGTTCAGTCGGTATGAATACTTTTGTAAGGCGCTGTACTTCGGATCTGTTCCTAATGTTTCTTTCAGTCAGTTTTCCTGTCATGTTTTTGTTACTTGGTTGTGAGTTTTACATTTTCTACTGGCTGCTAAACGGAGCCTGAACTTTGTTTTACTTTTAGACAAACAGTCAAATTGACCAGGATTTATCAAAGACTTTTCTGAATTTGTAATGAAGATGTTTGTTTCTTTGCTTTTTTTTTCTTGTTTATGGGTACTAGCAATATTACTGTCACATTTTACCTTTTGAAATAGGGGGTCATCGGTCAGATGAGGCACATTTTTAATGTAAAAACCAGAAAAGGCAGCATATAATTAAACAACATTGTTATGAGGTCCATGTACTTTTCATTCAATTGTTGTTGTTTTTTTAATTGAGAATCAAAAATCGAAAAATTAAAAACGTGATATTTCATTGTTCATTTTCATGTGAGATTGAAAAAAGACAATACATCGATGTTTTTTGTGTGTTTGACATCAGAAATCACAGAACAAATATCAAACTGAGCTGAGCTTGAGGCATTTTCTAAATGTTTGATTTTTGATGTGAGAATCAAGTCAAACATACAAAAAATTTATATTTTTTTATGTTTTCAATCTTGAGAAAATGAATAGCGAAACAAGAAATCATTTTTCCAATTTTTGATGTTCAGTTAAAAAACAATTGAATAAAAAGTACATGGACCCTATGACCTCCTTCTGACTCAGATTTTCACCTTGTGTTTACTATGAAAGAAAAGTGGATTTTGGAGGTTTTGTTAGTTAAATCAATACAAACTATATTTATAATTGCGGAGAAGAGAAGACTGAGGACATGATAGTGGTGTCCAGAGGAGCTCGAGTCATTTTAGCGTCATTTAAACACTCCTCTCTGAATCACTTGCAATCACAGGAGCCGAAAGCCGAGGGAAGCAAGGTAAGGGCTGCATTGTTGTTTCAAAACCAGGGTTTGTTTCTCATTTGAGCCCCTTATTATCCCCCCTCCCCTCCGCCTCCACCCAACTAACATCATTGTGTGAGAAATCAGTCGTGCCACAAGCAGCGCAGTCAAGGATTTGAGTGAATCTTTTTTTTTTTCCCCCAAGCAGGCTGCAGAAAAACTTCAGATTGGTTTAGGGAAAAAAAAAAAAAAAAAAAAAAAAAAAAGAAAAACCGGTGAAAAGTCCTGAAATTTTCTTCCATCTGGGTGAAGTGAAGCTGAAAATGAAAGGACTCTGCATGCTTGCTCACAGCTCATCACACGGCCTTAAGCTGCTCACTGTGATTCAGTTCAGCTGTAAAAAAGCTTCCCGACGATCCACTGCTGCGCTGCATCCACGTGGCCGAATTTCCTGCCAATGTGAGCGATGATTTTAATGACAAAGGTGCCGGTTGTCTACCTGCAGGTTCGCTGCTGCTTGGGTTCAAATCAAACCAAAACCTGCAGCTTCTAATCTGGCCTCAAAAACCAAACAACATTCTGCTAATAATGAATATTTTAACATGAAACGTGAAGCAGGTCCAGCTTAGCTGCAGGTCGGTAGCGAGCACTTGTAGTATTTTGGTCTTGGTAGTTGTAGTTTTCAGAGAAAACATGTCTTCTGCTGTGATCTTAACTTCTGTCTGGCATGCTTATTCTTCTCTGATTGAGACCGTGGAGGTGGGAGGGAGCCGGAGCCCCGTCTCTGTTGCTAGTAACACATCCTGCTGGTTATTTCAGGACAGAAGTCAGTGAAAGGACAGAGCAGAGTCTGATTGTGAGGAGGAGCTGTTAGCTGGAGGCCAGATATCCCTCTGCTGGTACCTGGATTCAGTCCAGCTGGCCGGAGCTGCGTCCTTTCCCTGACCTCCGGAATATTTACTCAATCAGAATCCCACTGCGTTCACATCCCAAACACGCATCTTACAAATAAAACCTTTAAACTCTCTGCCTCAGGCCAGGTCGGACTGAGTCCAGGTTTTACCAACATGGACGGTTTCTGAGTTGCTGTCAAGCATTTTGTATATTTTAAGAAAAGAGTCAAGAAAAACTGCTGATTATTTAAAATTCATTAAGCTGTTTTATCCATCCGTTTAACTAATAAATGCATCCATATGTTGCTGCTCTTTGTGTCCAAACATTAATATTTCAAAACACTGATTGCGTATGTTTATTTCTCTGGGTGTCCACAGATCCTTAAAAAGTCTTAAATTCAGGTATCTAAAGTTAAGGCCTTAAAATGTCTTAAATTCATTTAAAAAAGTAAGTGGGCCATAAATACGTTAATCATAGGTCTTAAATTTTGTCTTGGCAGGAATATTTAATATGTTCTATGCATTTTTTTTTTTTGTTTGTTTTTTTTTTTGTTGTTTTTTTTTCATGGGACTTTTCTGTCAGGCAAAAGATTTGAGTCACACGTAGATGTCTTCGTTGCATTCTGTGACAAGGCTAACTTACCCTTATTAGCTTTCTAGCTTTTTTTGCATCTATCTTTGGTAAGTGCAAATTTATCACCAGTTGGCTGGACAAAGCTTGTACATTTCTTGGAGATGTATCTCTTAAATTTCATTCATAATGGTCTTAAAAATGTCTGAAAAAGTCTTAAATTTGAGTTGGTGAAACCTGTAGAGACCCTGTTTCTTAAATTTATCCGAACTCTCATACTGATATTACTGTGTGCAGGTGTTTCGTGTCTCTCAGTCGTCAGGTTATTTATGGCAGGTGGTGTCCACATCCAGTCCTTAAAAGCTAAAACCTTTAAATGCACCTGCAACAACACACCTAAATAAAATGGCTGAATTCCTTCATCAGTGGGTCAGTCAGCTCTGCAGAGGCCTGATAATGAGCCGTTCAGTCGATTCTGGTGTGTTGGAGAAGGGATGTGTCCAATGCATTGTTTCCACTGATCGGTACGGCACATTTTGGTGCGGTTTGGAACACTATTTTATGGTCCGACATATTCAGGTGAGGGTTTTGACCACCGGTTGGACTCTCACTCAGCAGTCGGGGTTAAATGAGGGCTAAAACTAAAGATTTATTTTTGTAATCGATTATTCTGACAGTAGGATAAAAAAAAAAAAATTGTCACATTCTGCAGATTTTTCATTTTACCACTGAAGCCTTTTTATACAATATTAGAAAAACATTAAAAGATGTAAATAAACAATTCAATTCTTTTTAAAATAAGAAAATAAACATTTTATTGCCTAAATTTCAATAACATAGCATCCTTTAGTCTACGCTTGATTATTTGTAACAAAGGATGCATCTGCAGCTAAAAAACATGTGACTTAACATCATTACAGTGTAGGGATGATCTGTTGACTATTTTTTGATTAACCAGTTAATAATTGGATTGCAAAAGATTATTAAAAGGAGATTTTTTTTTTTTTTTTTTACAGAATTTGAACTGGGTGAAGCTAAAATTGTGCAACTAGAGGAGTTGTGGGTAGAACATATTTACAGACAAAGGCTTTTTTAAAAATCTTAAATCCAAAATGTATATATTTTTGTACAGTTTTGGCTTAATTACTGCTTTGATTATGTTGTTCTTTCAGCAAATGGCCTTTTTTTTTTGTCTGTATACTCCAGTTAATAATTAATCGATTGCAAAATCAGCTGATGTTTATTTCAATAATTGATTAATCACGATTAATCATTTTAGCCCTAGGTTGAACCCAAACAACTAATGTTTCTTTCTTGATGTTATTCTGTCCCTCAGTCAATAAATGCCAGTAGCTCCAGCCTAAGCATACCATTATTGTCCTATGGAACAACAACTAAAGGGGGCCAAGAACGGTGCGGTGTGAGTTGCTTGTATGGACCGCTTCTTTTACCACGGAAACGGACAAAATACCGAACCGCGCCGACCAGTTTTGGTACTGCTCAGTGGAACCTTCAGGATAGTAGCTCTGGGCGTGGACACCCCTGGTTTATGGTGCCATGAAGGACTGAGTTAGACAGATTATTCCCAGAAAACCTGAAGAAGAGTCAGGAGTGCATCCAGTCTGAATTTATCTTTGCGGGAAACAATAATCAATACTTATTAATCAATAAAGGGAGGCAATAATAAAAGGTCACCAAAAGAAGATCACAAGACATCCCATAACTTCAGCTTTTATATATTAGTGTATTGTTATGCATGATTAGTCAGAAGATTAGCATGGTGGTAAAATTATTTAATTATTTTATGTTTAAACTGATCAGTGGTGATCTGCTCTCATTGGCTGCTTTCTTAGGTACACCTGTTCGGTTGCTTATAAACACAAATTACAAATCAGTCAAGTTGCAGCAACTCAATGTATTTAAACATCTAGATGTGGTGAAAAGCACTTGCTAAAGTCCAAGCAGGGCATCAGAATAGGGAAAAGGGGGTTTTATGGGACTTTCAACATAGCATTTCTGAAAATTTCAGAAACCGCTGACCTTCTGGGTTGTTCGTTTGCATCTATCTCAAGAATTTACAGAGAATCTTCTGAAAAAGACAAGATATCCACTGAATGGCAGCGTTGCTGTCAGAGGAGAATGGGCCAACTGATTGGAAGAAGGAAGGGCAGCAGTAGCTCTCGTAACCACTTGCTTAGGGCAGAGTTATGCAGCATACCGTTTCTGAATGCACTAGATAAGCTACAGCAACAGATGATGGCACCATAGCCACTAGTGGCAGGTGAAACGTGGAAAACCAAGCTTACCTTCCACACAGATTCACCAACACTGGACAATAAATGATTGAAAAATATTGCTGGGTCCAGTGAATCTGAATTTTCACTTTAACATTCATGGTAGGGTCAGAATTTGGCATAAAAAAAACATGCAAAAGTTGATCCATTCTACCTTGTATCAACCACTCAGGCTAGTGGTTAGGGCTGCACAGTATATCACAATTATACCGTCGTTGCAGTATTAGTGCACGCAATATTCATGTCATGTCACTATTTGGGGTGCAATAGTTGTTGACTAATATAATCAAAGTGTTCTGAACTTGCATGTTGATGTAATCATTAGCCTGTTGGACAGAGTCTTACGGCTGCAGATGTTCACACTGGGCACAAACGGTGTTGCCGTGATGGAAGCACAGATGAGAAAGAGAGGAATGAAGAAAATAAGCAAATATCACAACTGTTATTGTCATCGCAATATTTACCATTATCGCCATCAGAATATTTACCAATATAACTGTCACCAGAATATTTACTAATATCGCCATTGCAGTATTCACTATTATCTTCATTGAAATATTTACCAACGCTATCGCAATATTTACCAATATTATTGCCATCGAAATATTTATCAGTACTATCGCAATATTTACCAATATTATTGCCATTGCAATATTTGCCAATGTTATCGGCATCACAATATTTTATCAATATTATTATTGTTGCAATATTTACCAATATTATCGCCATCTCAATTTTTACCAATATTATTGCATTGAAGCATTACAAATATTATCATCATTGCAGTATTTACAAATATTATCACCATCCCACTATTTACCAATGTTATTGCATTGCAGTATTTACCTGTATCATCGCCATCGCAATAATCATCACAGTATTTACAATATTATCCCATTGCGATATTTACCACTGTTATGGCATTGCAGTATTTACCAATATTACTGCCATCTCAATACTTAGTAATATTGTCACAATTGCGATATATACCAATATTATCGCCATCGCAATATTTTCTAATAATGTGCAGCCCTACTAGTGGTGAAATTGTGTGCTGGATATTAGCACACTGCAGGTTGCTGAAGTATTGTTGCTCACCATGTCATCCCAGTTTAACCCCAGCTTGGCAGTCTTTTGATAGCTACTTCCAGCAGGATAATACTCCATGTCACAAAGCTTAGATCACCTCAAACCGCTTCCTACGACACGAAAATAAGTCAGTTGAACTACGATGGCCTTCAGTCACCTGATCTCAGATGTAATAGAGACCCTTCTAACACTCGACAGATTCCATTCTCTGAAATATACGATACTAGCGGGGTGTACCTAATGAAGTGGCCGTGAGTGCATGCTGTCCCTTGACGACATGCTTTCATGCTGAACTCATCTGAATGAGACATCAGGCAGTGTGTCCTTGGCTCAGAGAGCTGCAGCTTTTTGAAGTATGCCACTTGTCTTTGATCAGTCTAACAACAGGAGAGCAGCTCTTGACTCTCTAAAGAGCACAAGGACCATCCATGCATTTTCAAGTGTTTGTGCTGGTGAAGAGTCTATTACGCTCCAGAAAGTAGATGTCCTATGGGAAATTTGCTGTGGGTTTCAGAGCCGGTTCGGTCCGTAATAGGTTTGGATTTTAAACCTTGAAGATTTCTTTTAGTAGTTTCTGAATGAGATTAAATGTTGTGGATTTATTTAGTTCCCTGCTCCACCATAGCTGCAAAAATGGAACCTCACCGTGATCCCTCCACTACGCTTCATAACATTTTGCATCACAACTCAGAGTTGTGGACTAAAGATGAGACAGGTGTGATTTCTCTTTCATTTTGCCGTTGGGAACTTCCAGAATCCTGTCATAGATTGTAGTATTTATAGCACTGAGTTTAGTGGTGACTAATTAAACTTGAAATTTTGACATTGTAGCAGCGAATGCATGTGTAAAATATTTCGAGTCTGTCTTGATTGCAGTGGGCTTTTTCAGTTTGTTTCTCTTTAAATATCCTGGTGTTTTTATGTTTTAGAAATATTAAAATATAGAAACCAGACCTTCGCTGAATGCTTTTTGCGTGATAGTTGCTGCATTTATAACCTTAAAGCAGCTACATCAATTGGTCATGAGCACAAGATTGGAGTGTTTCTATTCATTCATTCATTTTGCTTTAATAAGCTGCGGTAAGCCACAAATTTCCGGCGCCCCACTCCTGAATCGACCCAGACGTTGTGTGGGAGGAATTGGACTGGGATGAGTGTGTGGAAACAAAAATCTCCTGATTATAGTTGCTCTACTACATCACAGTCTTGGTGCAGGTCTGCCTGTGTGATAATTACTAGATGGAAACAATTAAAGTTCCTACAAGGTATGGTTATCCCTCAGGGGTGCCTGGTTATTTTCATACTGAGATTGAGACCTTTTAGATTTCTTATGAAATCTGTTTTTTAATCTGATCTGTTGGGCTGAGATTTAGTGATTTAGCTGCATATATGATATATGTAATGAAATATGATTGTTTAGGACTGAATTAATTGTATTGAGTTTATTAACTCCTAAATCGATGTTTGCACAGAATTTTGTTTTAGCATTGATTCTATTACAAATCAATAAAATAGGCTGCTATTAACAGTTTCTACATGATAGCATAATTCACTATTTTTCATTTGTGTTGGAAAAAATTCTGTTTCTCCAGCACAATGTGACTTTATGGCTTGGTTGTGAATAGAGTAATAAGCTGTTCTAAGGTTCAGGAGGATTAAATGGACACTTATCACAGCAGTGGTATTCAGTAGGAGGCTCTTATTGGCTGAGGTGAAGACGGGTGTCTAAAATAAACGCAGTTGTCCTGGTTTTAAGCTCTGGGGGACACCTTTTTATAATTAAATGCCTGGAGGTGACACCTTGTGTTTGTGAAGATCTGACTAAAATGGTTTTGGAGTTTTGCTTGTCCATCTGATTATAATAAACATGTAATAACTTTAAAGATAAAGTATTTAATTGAATTTTGGTTCCTTTAGTGTTGATGTTGAGGAAGCAGCTCAGTGCAACGGCTGCTTGTTTTCCCTTTGCTTCCCTGCAGGTTTAAATGTTTTACAGACGTTTTCAGTTTAAAGGTTTAGTCTTATGTATTCAGAGTAGAAAATATCTCTTATAACAATTTATTTATGACAGTTGTATTTATCGATTACTTTTTGTTTAATCAAGCAGCCCGATTTGATGGATTACAGCGCACTCTAATTGTTAGACAGAAATCCACCTTCCAGTCAAACTTTTGTTCAGTTTGTTGCATATTTTAACATCTGAGAAAGCTTGCAGTGAATTGATATCTTACAGTGTAGCACAAATGGTGGTTTATGCAAGAAACAAACAAAAAAAAAAATAAGAGAGACAACTCAAGCGGATCACATTTATAGCTAATTTTAGTTGCAGTTCAGGGATCCGAGTTCCGGGAACCCTGAATCACGTCCAGTAGAACAGGTTGGAGGATGGAGAAGCTTGTTTCCTCCCCTGCTGCGGTTGGTGGTGGAGGGGGGGGGTCACCCAGACTTGTTCTCTGCTGTGTGTCCTCTGCAGGACTGGGAGACGGAGAGCCACGACTGGTACTGCTTCGACTGCCACCTACCAGGCGACGTCCTCCCCTGTGACAACTGCTTCCGGGTTTATCATCTCAAATGTCTGTCAGAGGAATGCAAACCCAGAGACGGAGGCTCCCACTGGCAGTGTGTCGTGTGCAGGGTAGGTGCAGTCATGCATTGGTAATACAGACATGTTTCTTTTTGAGAAATTCATCCATGAAGCTGTTTTGAAATTTGTTCCTGAAGCTGGAAAAAAGATTTTTTTCTGGCACTGCTGAGGTTTTAAAGTCTTCCAGAAAACCTGATTGTTTTTGCTGAAAATAATGGTGTTTTTGTAGTTTTCTTTCTAAAAGGCTAAAAGTAATTTCAAAGCAGTTTTGCTGCTTTAATTCTTTCTAACTAATGAGTTTTTACTTTTTTAAACTAGTGACTTTTCATGAAGGAGAAAATTCTGCCTTTATCACCTTGTTAAAATTATTGTATTGTCTTTATTCTCCTTCTCTTTTTTGTCATTAATTGCATTTTTATCAGCGTCTTCATTTTGAATGTTATAGTGGACCGTTGAAGACTGTAGCTATTTGCGTTGATCATTTTTGTAAAGAAGTTAATGAGATGTTTTACACGCCATTTAAAACGATGTCATTTTTCCCTCCTTCAGGGAAGTAAAAAGAAGAACCTGAACAAACAGGAGATGTGTAAATACCTGCGCTTCATTGTCCAGCGGATGAAGGAGAGGGTAAGATCTGCTTATATTCCTAACTATTAGGCCCTTGTAGCTCATGCTCTAATATTCACACCACTGATGTTTCGCATATCGTCAGTATTTTACAAGTAAAGTTGAAAACGCAAAGTTAGAACCTGCTGATAGCTCGGTATCCAGGCAGCAGAGACAATTTTTCAGAGTAACATGTCCTGCATTATATCTTCTGTTGTTGGCAAGCTCTGCTAATCTACCTCATTTGCTTTTGCCGCTCCTCCTTAAATCTCTGTCTGGTTGTACGGTTAGAAAGCTGAGACGTTGGAGTTGAGGATATAGTCCTTGTTCATTATGAGCAATGGAAGAGATGGTTGAACTTCCTCCTCTTCTCTCTGCTCCTTGGTCCAGCTCTGCATCCATGAAGCCTTCATTTTCATCTAACTAACGCAACAGAGCTGCTCCAACATGCTGCCACTATGAGCAGCGCTATTCTGGAACAGTTTTATGGAATATGTTCATCCCGAGGACAGAGGTAGAAGAAGAACTTGTTTTCTCCCCACTAATGTATGAATAAAAGTAAGCCAAAAAATAAGCCAGAAAGTTCATCACTTGAAACATTTCAGCTGGATTTATACTGTCCACTACTCTGCTCTGTTGTCCTGGAGATTGCTGTGCCTTAAATTAGCATACAGTCCTGTGAAAACGTGTATGATCAAGAAATTACTTGAATTGAACCTTTCTGGCAACATGAAGGCGGTTGCCGATTTTTAAAAAAAAAAAAAAAAACCCAGCACATCATACCCCGATTAATTGGCCTTCAACAGCAGATGAGAAACAAAGATCAGTGGGAAAAGGGGCTCCAGCAAACAACGAGAGCCCTTATCCAGGAATGCAGAAAACATGGAACAGTGGTGGACCAGCCTCCAAGGATAACTGCTCCATGAGGCAACGGGTAGGAAAGACGCGGAGCCCATACAGCACCTGTCGGAGAGCTGCAAGATGAAAACCACTGCTGGGCAGGTAGAAGACAAAGACCAATTGAGCTAAAATCTCCTGTTTATCCTCCTTGTTATACCTCCATATTAGACTCAGATCTCTGCTTCCATTCCTTCTCTCTCTTCATTTTATTTCTCCCCTTTGAAGGAACATTGAAGCTCATCATTAACTCTCCTCTCTGCGTCTGCCTCTTCATGCTCCCCGTTGGCTCGCTCTCACTTCTCTGCAGCACAGCCCTGCTTCTCTTTACGAGCTCACATTAAATGTCCATCCTTGCTCTCCGTTGTAGGCGGTGGACCTGAACAAAAAGGGCAAAGACACTAAACACCCCATGTACAAACGGCTGATCCACACCGCACTGGACGTCTCCAACATCCATGAGGTAAAACTCCACCCCTGCTTTTACCGTCTGATTCTTTTTCTCATTTTCTGGTTCCTAACAGATTTATGATCATAAGGCAGAAGGGACCCCCCCCACCTCCACCCAGCTGTGTTGTTGCTTTATCTCTTTGACCTTCTCAGAACAAGAAGTTCGATGGCTTCATCTCTGCTACTTGGCAGCTTTGCTTAGATTTACATAGTTTAGAACAGAGGTGTCCAAACTTCTTACCATGTGGGCTACAATCGTCAAGTTGAAACGGCTCATGGGCCACAAAAATATGATTTTTTTAACTTTTTTTTTTTTAAATGAAAAATATCTTTTGAATCTTTTTTTCCTACTTAAAGCTGCAGTATGTAACTTCTATAAAAAATATTTTTTCTCCATATTTGTTGAAACTGTCATTATGTCATGACAGGATGGTATGAGACAGATAATCTGTGAAAAAAATCAATCTCCTCTTCCTTCTCCCAGTGCTATCCAGAAACCACTAATCAGAGCCAGGAGGCGGGTCTTAGCGCTGTCAGTAACCATTCAACACCCCCCCCCCCCCCAAAAAAAAAAAAAAAAAAATAAGACAAGACAAACTTACAAGTAAATTTTCAGCATGATGTGGAACTTGTTTTAAGTCAATAATTCCTTAATTTTGATGAAAAAGTTTTAGTTACAAGTGAAATAATCTGCCAATGGGACAAGATATATTTCCTACATTATAAGCCAGTCCACTGGCAGATTATTTCACTTACATCTAGAACTTTTTTTTTTTTTTTATCAATATTAAGGAATTATTGACTTAAAACAAGCTCCTATATCTGCTGAAAAGTTACTTGTAAGTTAGTTTTTTCTTATTTCAAGTGTCTTTAAGATATTTGCACTGGAAACTAGACCAAAAATACTTTCACTTTTGCAGCTAGCAGAGACTGTTGTGAATACTCAGGTTAGTTAGCATGGCCACCGATGACGGTGGATAAACAGTTTCCCTGTAACAGTAAGTTGTTTCTCTGCCATTAGCACATTTAGCAGCAAGTAAATGAGGTTGACTGACAGCACTAAGACCTTCCTCTTGGCTCTGATTGGTTGTTTTAGGTTGGGACTGGTGCAAAGTTACATACTGCAGCTTTAACAAAAAACTAAACATGTAATATTTTAGTGACACAAATAAAATGGACTTATTTTTGTGGGAACGGCATCAGTAAATTATTGTAAATCCAAAACAAAAAGGTCTTGGTTGGTTTGCTGTTAAAGGGGTTAAAGGATTTTAATTTTCTTGCCCTAGAAAAAAGTCTTCTCCTCAGCAATTAGAACAGGATTGGGTCACTATTTCTTTAAAAACGCTTGCTGTATTTCGCCAAGTTAAATAAATTAATTAAATGCAGATTCTGATGGGCTTTTCGTAAAAAGTTGCTGGATATTTGTGGTCCTATTTACTATGAAATTATAGAGCTTTCAAAATCATGATTATTAAAAGATGAATACTTCATGTTGTACCTAACATTTTCCATTTTAGGAGGATTTCAGTTTAATAAAATCTCAGCATGAACCGCCGGTGCTGGCGGACTAAATATGTACCGTTCTTAAATTGCGATCGGGGGCCACACAGAATCGTTGCTTGGGCCACAAATGGTCCCCGAGCCGCAACTTGGACACCCCTGGTTACAGTCTGATGTAGACTATTGAGCCCTTTCTACAGATTTGAGGTTTAAAATGATGAGCTTTGTTGGTTGGCTTAACATTCAGCCATGCAGACATCGTTCATTATGGTTCGAACTTTAGCTTTTGAGCCGTGAGATATTTAACTTTTCATTTGTTTTCCACAAGTTTGAGTTCAGTGTTTTAAAATAAGTGTTAATTCAGTTAATTATAAAAACAATAACTACAAAATCACGAGCTTGCTGATGGTGTTGATGGGAGGATGTTCTGGCTCAGTTAGGTTTTCTGCTGGGGACTGAGTGGGGGGGTTGGGCCGAACGCTGCTGGGCTGTGATCAGTGGTGCGTCACACCAGGAAACCTCTGCCAGAAATGCTGGATTTCTGCCCAGACCTGTGTGTGTTAATAAGCACGCTGCCCTTTTCTGGACCTCTCCATGTCGGTCATCGAACACACACAGTTACACACTGTGCTTGTGAATAGACCTCTCTGTGTCGCTTGTCTCCCCTCAGGACTGACTGTGGGCCTGTTTCCATGTGTTTCTCTCTCTTTCAGAACCTGACCGAAGGAAAGTACAAAACCTTCGAGGAGTTCAAAGCCGACGCTCAGATGATTGTTCACAACACTGCCATCCTGTATGGAGGTGGGTCAAACACACTCAGTGTTGCATTCTGAAATTTAGGGTACACCCATATGAAAATCTGGGCCGATATTGATGCCAGATATTAATACTGTTGTTATGGCGCATCGGACCGACAGCGATGTTGATGCCGATGTATCGTGCATCCATTTAAACTCCACAGTCGTCTGCCTTTTTCTTCAGCGTCACAGTGAGTCAATGCATCATAATCACATCAAAAAGCCTGCTAAATCAGTCATTTATTTGAACATAGGATGCAGATTTTTAGGTTGTTTTTTTGTTTGTTTGTGTTTTGTTTGTGTTTTTTTTTTTTTGGCACATATTACAATAAAATATGTGAAAAACAAAACTTCTTCTGAGCGTTTCTCAATCAGAAACACTGAATCTAATAACTTTAATATGCACTTAATAAAAAATAATTTAGCTAATTTTATTTCCCCTGTAAAGATTGAGATCTCAAAACAAAATTTGTTGAACATTCTTGAATCAGTGTTAATTTTGCTATAAAAGAGATATTCCTTTTTTTTTTTTTTTTTTTTTTTTTTTTTTTTTTTTTTTTTTTTTTTTTTTTTTTTTTTTTTTTTAGTAAATTGAATGATTGTGTCACAGAAATGTCATAACTTGGTTATTTGCAGCAAATTATTGCAGCATTTAATTCATAATTTGAGTTTCTTCACCTAAAATACTCTTCAGATTTGTTAAAAACAACGTGGAAATATAATCCTAAAAAATGTATAAACTGCAACACCTTAATGTTGTTCCAGTGTTAAACATTTCTGTACAAGAATCTCAAAGAAACTAGATTCAGGTTGCAGTGGCTCTTGTTCTGTCGCTGATATAGATTAAACCAAACCAGCTTTCTTTAATTTGGGTGATATATAGCAGGCCCCCGTTATTCACAGGTCAGGAACTACAACTGCTCACAAATAGCTGAAATATGTGAATACTTGAGACCCTAAATATCCTTATAGCTGATTTTTTTTTTATCAGTTCAAAGATCAAATTTACCTTAATGTGCATGAATATGCATAGTGGAAACCGTCTTGGCACAACTGCAGAAGCTAGCGTCTACAGTCTTCCTTATCTCCGCTTTAGGATACAGCCAATCAGCACCAAGGAAAACGAATTGCGGTCCTGGATTGGCTGCTTTGGAGACGCCAGCCAATAGCGTGTTAAGTAGCATTGAGCCTTGGTATTTCAGCTTCCCCAGTGGCATTCTCTGTGAAGTATTTTATATATGCTCTATGAAAAAAAAATCCACAAGCAGCTGGGGGTTCACAGTAAAACAGCTGGCTGGAAATAGCAGTTTAAATTTGAACGTTGTCTCATGTTTGTTGCAGTTCACAGCGACCAGGCGGAGATCGCACGGCTGCTCTTCAGTGACACATGCCATGAGGTACACTGGTTTTCCTCTTCCTGCTCAGTGACATTTCAATAATCAGTGTTAATTTTGCATTTTGTATTTACGTGAAAGTATATTTAAATGATTACAGTTTTTGAAGAATGATTCTTTTACCTGTTCTTGTCTCATTTCTCTTGCAGTTGAACGAGTTGGTGTTGTGTAAGAACTGTTTCTACCTGTCGAACGCCCGGCCTGAAAACTGGTTCTGTTATCCTTGTGTGAGTAGAACCAACCCAAAGCTGTAGCCATATTAATTAACCCTGCAGACAGTTCAGAGACATTTCAATACACCTTTCCCAGTTAATTCACTTGATGAAAGTGGAAATGTTTCCAGTTTGCTTCATTTAAAATTTTCCTTCCTAGTTTTCTTCAACTGCAGCCCCTAATTTTTCCAAAACTGGTCAAAATGGGTCAAATTGTTCGCTAGCTATGACACCAATACATGTACAACCTTAAAATTCAGTTCTCGCTGCACTTTTTTTTTTTTTACACATACATAAAACCGCATGAATGCTTCAGATGAAGAGGAGCAGTTCTGAGCTTCTGTTTGTGACCTGTGCAGACTCCAAGCCACGACCTGGTCTGGGCCAAGATGAAGGGTTTTGGCTACTGGCCCGCCAAAGTCCTGCAGAGGGAAGACAACCAGGTGGATGTGCGCTTCTTTGGACACCAGCACCAGAGGTTAGAACCGCGAACACACGTAGCAGCGTCTCTGAGTCTGATTCCGTTGTTCCGGACTTGATATGTTCTCGGTAACTGACTCCGGTCCGCAGAGCGTGGATTCCCTCGGAGAACATCCAGGACATCAAGGTGAGCGTCCAGCAGCTGCAGGTGAAACGCAGCAGCGGCTGGAAGAAGGCGTGCGAGGAGCTGGAGGTGTACCAGCGCTTCCTGAGGGAGGGCCGCTTCTGGAAAACAAAGATGGAGGACAGCCCCCAGCCACACCAACAGAACCAGAACCAGAGCCAGCGGAAGCAGCAACAGCAGGAAGAGGAGGAGGAGGAGGAGGAGGAGGAGGAGGAAGAGGGGGAAGAGGAGGCGGCCAGCAAGAGGACGCAGAGACCGGAGCGGACAGATGAAGCCGAGTCAAGCATCTCGTCCACGAGCAACGAGCAGATCCGCCATGTGAGTGGGGTCGTTTTCTTTCTCCACCTTGCTTTAGGGCTATTTTAAAGTTAAACATTAGAATTTAAGTTTCCTCTGTTGTTTTATTCTAACCAGTCAAACAAAAACAGCCTTTCTGGACTCTTTATGTGATCTTTATTTCATTAGTTTGGTCTCTCATTGTTTCTTAAATAGTGCAACATTAATATCGATAATATCGATGCTGAATTGATCTGAAATGTTAGTGCACAGCAAAACAAAACCTGTTATCTGTAACCTCAGATCCAACAACACCACCTTGTGGTAAAACAGTACTTTGTCAGACAGTCTGAACTATTTCTTTTCTTTTTGTGGTTGCAGACGTATTTGATTTCTTCCTGTATTTTCAGCCTCAACTCTGTACAACTATGTACAAAGGCTTTTAATTTAGTCAGTGTGTTTTAACAGAGAAAATTACCTTAATGTTTGAATTAAGTTCAGTTTATTTAGAAAGCTATAATTCCCAACAAGTCTCACTTCCAGAAATACAATCAAGTCGATCCAGTCAAATTAGCAAATTTAAAGTTAGCTATTATTAGTGGTGGAACTCCATTAAATTTTTTAATCAAGTTAAATGCAGGGTCTGTAATTAATTAATCACGTTTTAATAGAAAACCATATAATCGACAAAATAAGCAACATTTTCAATTCAAAAACCCTTTTTGTTGCTAAGCTATTGAATAAATAGACATATGAGCTCAACAAAGATATTTATTATTTTTAATCTGTTATTCAACCATCAGATTGGTGCAAATTGCTATCCTGCCCATTCAGGAACCTCTGATCATTCTTGGAGCTTCTTTAGAAATGTGGACTGCGGATGCTGACGTTGGGGCCTGTGCTGCTGCTGCATGTGTAGCATTGAGATGCCTTGAGTAGCGTCGCTGGTCGGCCGACTGCTTTTAGCACAACTTGAACACAACAACCAGCCTTTTCCAGCATCACATCCATTTTTGGAAGCAAAAATTAACCCCCAGTGGGATAAGAGAAGCGGCTTCGTTGTCCATCACTGTTAATGGATTTCAGATTTATGGGCGTACCAGAAACACAAGAATATAGAGATTCTGGCCAGAACCATCGTATATAAAAAAGAAGAAAAAAACCCAGATTAATTGCGTTAAGATTTTTGACGCGCCAAATCGGTGTAATTATTTCATCATAATTAAATTAGATTAAATTAACCCCAGTGAGCCAAGAGAAGCATCTTTGTTGTTCATCGCTGTTGTTTGCAGATGTCATTTGTGTACCAGAAAAACAATACAAAGGTTTCAGCTCTGGACTTTTGTATGTAAACAGAATTTAAAAAATGCAATTAATTGCTTTAAAATTTATGTACTTGAGTAATCAAAATTAATGTGTTAATGTCCTGGCCCTAAATTATTATAAAATGCCAAATTTAGATAAAGGTGTGGTTGGTAAAAGGTTTTCTGTCTAGGAAAGCCGAGCCGATTGCATTGAGTCAATCCCTCCTCCTTAGCAAGCGTGTGACTACAGGAAGAAAACTGCAGCAGAACCAGAGCAAGACTCACTCTAAATGGAGTGCTTTCTGTGTAATAGTAGTGTGAAGAGGAGAAAAGACGATGTTTTTAACAAAAAATTGAATTTACATCCCTGAAGCTGTCCGTTGTGATAAAGAAAGAACTGAGTCAAAAGCTGAAGTTCCTGATTTACTGATCCTCTCAAATGGTCATGAGGTATGAATCGTGCCAGAACGATGGAGATCCTGGGTAAAATCGGCCGAAATGGGATTCTTCCTTAGGGTTGCCGGACTCTACCTGAGAGACAGGACAGGAGAAGCTCTGGCCCAGAAAATGTCCCCCTGGGAAGAGATCTAGACTCAGAACTGGCTGGATGGACCATAATATACCTTCTGGTCCGTGAAATTCTTGGGATCCCCAGGATAACCTGGAGAGAGTCACCAGGAAGAGAAATGTCGACCCGGTCTCTGTGCTGATAAGAGGCAAGTTTATTAAACGGTGTCTAACTCTTGAGGTTTTCTTCCTTTCCTTCCAAGCTGTTGGACTTTCTATTAATCTATAAAATGGACCTTCAACAGTAGCACCTTTTTATCAAAACTACGATAAGGAAATATTTCTGGGGAACAGAAGCCTATGTTTGCATTTTTGGTTCCTTCTAAATTTTTCCCTGTTCTGTGTTTAATGTCGTAAAATAATCGTATTTTTGTTGTAATTTTCCCTGCAGATGAAAGGCAGCCAGGAGCCCAAAGCGAAGAAAAGCCGCAGGACTCTAATTGTTGAACCCAAAGAGGAAGCCAGTGTAAGTCAGCAGTCTTCATCACAGGAAGTCGCTGTGTGTAATGCAGAAGACTGAAGAGACCGGTGGTTGGGATCCAGCAGGAACAGTTTTGCATTTTTATCAGCTTCGTTTTCAGCCTTCATTTTGTGGATAAAATACTACCTCATGCTTAATCCTGTCTCAGTAAATCAGTCACTCGATAAATTGAAATGAGTTTGATAATCTCAAAAGTCCTAACAGGCGGTTTTCGCTGTCTGAGGTTAATGATGTTTTTTAAAGGGCAATTTCCAGAGACTTCACAACTCATTATATTTATGGTTTCAGTTGTGTTTGGTTTTTATTTCCTTTTTATTTATCATTTTTGGTTGTTTTTGTTTTTTTTATTTTGGATATTTAAAATTTCTTCCAGTTCCAGCATCAGTTGTTCATTAGAAATTAATGTTATTAGATATTTGGGAGGGCGAACTTGCATTGTTATGCCATTATTATATTAGTTAAAAATGGTTTCACAACGACGATGTTATCATTTATTGCAATAATTTCTGGGACAATTTATCGTCCAGCAAAGTTTGTGATTGTGAAATGGGTCTACTCATACCCGGAAGTTGCGTTAACATTCAAGGTTTGCAGCATGTTGTCACCCCACTGAATAAAATAGAGTTTAGCACATTAATCCTGATTTAAAAGTAACCAATCACGGATTATTTAAAAATCTTTTCAGACTTTCTAACTCTGCATTACATTCATGTATCTAAATTTAAGGCCTTAAAATGTCTTGAATATTCTCGTATTTGTAGTTTGTTTTTTCTTTCTCGGGACTTTTCTGTCAGGCAAAAGTTTCAGTCATCTGCAGACATCTTTATTGTGTTCTGTTACTGAAGGCGGTTCAGGCTACTGGAAACCAGCTGCTAATATACCCTTGCTAGCTAGCCAGCTAGCTTTTTTTGTGTTAATCATGGGTGATGGGTTTGACACGAACGACAGCAACGGGCGGAAGTCATCACCACTCGGGGTGTAACTCGACACAGCGAGACAAAAGTTGACTCCACTTTTCCACTTTCTTGTGTCGCATCGCCAGCCCCTGTGTGCACGCCTACATGTCGCAAAATTTCCCATGTGCGAATGTCATCGGTCGCTTGGCTGGAAGACCGGATCCCCCAAACCATCCCTTATATTTATAGTTTTTTCTGTCTTAAATTTCATTGAATGTGGCATTAAAAAGGACTTTAAAAGTCTTAAATTTGACTCACTGAAACCTGCAGATACCCTGTTACTTTTCTAATTGTCCTTAGTTCAAGTCCAACCTTTTGAAATGGTTTAAAAAGCAAAATGAAGGCTGTAAAATACAAGAGAAAAGAGGAAAAAACTGAAAAAATGTCAACTCGTTCCAGGAGCCGGAGCCGGAGATGGAGGCGGTCAGCTCCAGCCAGGAGATCCCGGTGTCGTCGGCGCCCCAGCAGCCCGAGAAGCTGTCGGTGTCCACGCAGACCAAGAAGGCCAGCGGGGGCTCGCCGCGCATGCTGCACCGCGGCACCCAGACCAACAGCGAGGGGCCCTGCCACAACATGTGCCACGAGAAGTACAGCAAGGTCTTCGGCGAGGTCAAGGAGATGATGAAGGCGGACAACAAGAGGGAGACGGAGCGGGTTGTCAGAGAGGCTCTGGAGAAGGTCCGTTTGGTTCTGAAGCTCTCACAGGGGTATTGAATATTGGCTACAAACCTGAGCGTTTGCTCTTTGTTGTTGTTCCTCCTGCTGCAGCTTCGGGCAGAGATGGAGGAGGAGAAACGGCAGGCGGTGAGCAAGGCGGTGGCCGGAGTTCAGGCGGAGATGGAGAGGAAGTGCAAACAGGTGAAGGAGAAGTGCAAAGAGGAGCTGGTGGAGGAGGTGAAGAAGCTGGTGGCCCAGCACAAACAGCTCATCTCCCAGACCAAGAAGAAGCAGTGGGTGAGTTCAGACCTTCAGTGTCATTCTGTCCACCCTCCTCTTCCTCAGCTGCTGTGTGCAGTTGAAACCAGAAGTTTACATACACTTTTATTTTTCTTGCTGTCTGAAGTGAAATTAGACCAAACTTTTGTTGTTTTGGGTCAATTAGAATCACTAAACTCATTTCTGTTTGCTAAAAGCCACAAGAATGAGAGAATATTTAAGATGCTCATGTATTAATGTCTTCAAAATCAGAAAATTAATATTTTAAAATATTATAATACCGTTATAAATATCAGGGCTGAAACTAATGATTATTTTGGTAATCAGTTATTCTGATGATTAATCACATAAAAAAAATTGTCACATTTTGCATATTTTTCATTTAAGGCTTTTTTATACAATATGAGAAATACATTAAAAGATGCAAGTAAACAAATAATTTAATTCCTTTTTTAAATAAGAAAAGAATCATTTTATTGCCTAAAATGCAACAACATAGCTTCCTTTAGGGAACCCTCGGTGACTTGGACTTTCTGCTTGACTGAAGCTGAGGATAGTGCAGGGCAGATCTGGTGATTATGTTTGGATTAACCTATTCATTGGATGGAAAAGGTGCTTCATAGGAGGCTGGTTTTATTTTTTTCATGGAATCTGAACCAGATGAAGCTAAAACTGCCACTTGAGGAGTTCTGGGCAAAAAATATTTATAGACAAAGGTTTTTTGTTCATCTTAATGCAAAATGTAGATATTTTTTGTACAGTTTTGGCTTAATTACTGCTCTGAATATGTTGTTATTTCAGCAAATGGTCTTTTTTTGAGTCTGTGCTCCTGTTAACGATTACTCGATAACTAAATTAGTTGACAATTATTTCAATAATCAATTCATCACGATTAATCCTATTAATCATTTCAGCTCTAATAAATATAGTAGTAACGCTTGCATGTTATATAAAGTCGACAAACGTTTTAAGATAATTGTGCAACATGATTGTGAAGCAAGAACGGGAAGAAAGAGTTATCACACTGTCGCCACCAGGGGCATCACAAATGGCCCCTGGAGTCATTTTTTGTGGCCCCTGGCTTGGGTCCAGCTTTTTTTGGATCATTTATCATAACATTTAGATTTATCGTCTCGATAAATCCCAATTATTGATGTTTAAAACCTTCCAAACCGATTGTATTGTGGGAATAGTTGTTTTCTCCACTGTTTTTCCCACGAGGGCATCAATATATGCCAATAAATTCAATAAATATAATTAAGTGCAGTTAATTTCTGCAGTTTGGTGTTCTGAGAAGCCTGTGCCAGATGGGAGCGTTTATCCAGAGCAGTATTAGTGTTAGTAAGATAGACTGAGACGTAATAAATAGTTTTTATCATCACTTTTATTGTTATCACAATAGCACAACAAAATATCATGATACAGTTTTACACCTGACTGCAGCTTAAGATCCATTCAGGATAGCTGATGAAGATGGAGACTTTTTATTTTTAATCCAAACAGAACTAGAACCTACAAATTAAAATCTTCCCTAAAATACGCAAACTAAAGCACAAAGTCTTCGTCTTTCTGCTTCCCTTTGATTTCATGGTTCAAATCTATCCATTGGCCTTCACGCTAAAGCAGACCTTGTTGCACCCAAATCTATTTTTAATAATGTTAATAAATCTCAGCTGAATGCAGAGGTGGGCGGATTGATCCAAAATATCAATAATATCGATATCCGTATCGGATCGATAGTGGCATGGATTTAGTTTCAGATTCCCTCTTGACATTTTATTTTGTTTATTCCTCAACACCACCTCAAAGAAGATGTTTTCATTTTCTCTCAAATTATTTTTTGCACTCTGTTTATTCAGGAAAAATGCACACAAGTTTTAGTTTATCTGTTGTTTCTGTTTATCATTTTAATATGGTTTTGAAGACCTCTATAAATTCTGTCCTAGATTTGAACAAAATAAACCAAAACAAAAAAGTCAACTGAAGATGAGAGGTTTGATGATCTATCAAACTTAAACTGTGTCGATACTGGTGATACTGGCCCTGTTAAATCCTGTTTTCAGGATTTAAGTCACTCTGAGACTCCAGTTTTCTCCTGTTGAGCTCAGAAGAATTAGCCAATCGATGCCTTTCTTTTAACAGGAAAAACCCTTTTGAAGTTTTGGATCTACACTTCCCTTTACTGAGAAAAATCAAAATAGTTTGATTGATTCAAATATTTCGTGCTTATTTGAGTTTGTTATTTAGCTAAAAAAAAAAAAAAAAAAATCTCTACTTTTTTTTTGTTTTGTTTTGATGAGTAAAAGTTGTGCTGAGGAGTAATTGTTGCTTCCTGTGTGCAGTGCTATAACTGTGAAGAGGAGGCCATGTACCACTGCTGCTGGAACACCTCCTACTGCTCCATCAAGTGTCAGCAGGAGCACTGGCACGCAGACCACAAACGAACCTGCCGCAGGAAGAGATGAACAAGCCCCGCCCCTCCCTGCACCTCATTGGCTCTCGGCCTCTCCTCCTGTCAGTCAGTGAACAACACACACGTTTCTTTTCACTCGCCTCCCTGGGAACTTGTTGGACTGGACGTTTCGCCGCGTGGCGAGCGATTTGCTCCCGTTCTGGTTCTGTTATTTAACGTAGCCATCGTTTTCATCGCTTTTCTCCTGAATCGAGACGTTTTCTCCAGAGCGTAGCTCGACTGCAGAGCTACGGTCAGATTTTTATGGGTTTTTTCATGAAATGCTGATGTTGCGTCTATTTAAGTCTGTAGGAACATGTGAGCATTAATAGAAAACGTTTTATTACCTGAATTTAAAAAGAAAGATATTTTTTTCCCTCACTGATCAAACCTGGAAGATTTCAAACTCACTCTGCTTTCATAGAGAAACCATCTGTAGCAACCTGAACTGTTAGTGGTTCGGCTTACAGACTCATTTTAGGTCTTTTTTGTTTGTTTTATATAAATTTATGCCGGTGGATGCACCTTCTTATCATGTCTACCTAAAATGTTATTGTCCTCAATCATTCGTTGGTAACAGGGTCAAAATGTCAGCTTTTTAAAAACGAGCTGACAAGTAAATCTTCCGTTTATTATAAATAATATTATCATAAATGCTACAAATATGCACCTGTTTGGGTTCTCTGCTGACTAGACTGTTTCACAAAGGTTTATAAATTGCTCTGAATTTGGGGGAAAAGTTTAATTTTCTTGAGCTGAATCTTATAAAAGTTGAATAATTTAATCACTTTTCATCCTCTAACAATCCACAAACTTGTAAAATCACCCAAACCCCCCCCCCCATTCCCTGAGAAGAAGGGCCGCGTTTCCTGGACGATCAGAGCTGATGTATATTTTTCAGGACGTCATCGGTGTCATTTTTCTCGTGGTGTGCGCTCGGAGCTCATCTGAAGTGACGAGTTGAAGAGACTTTTTCGCTGTTGTTGGTGGTCGATGCCTGTTTTCCTTTCTTCATCTCCCAGTGAGGCCAACATGCATGTCGATAGCTTCACTCTCCGTCTCTTTTTGTTTTTGCTAAAAGAAGAAGACGACTACCAGAAGCTCTCTGGTGTCGAACAAGGAGAGACGGAATGTTACGAAACTTTATGCAAACGTGAGCGTGCCCCCCTCCCCCCGAGCTGGACGTGGAGTGTCTGTGTTTTAATACGGAAAAGAGGCAATAAAATTGCCAGTTTGTGATATTTTTCTTTTTATTTTAACTGATGATCAAGTGAAAGGAGGAAAAAAAAATTCACTACCTACTTAATTTTTCATGTTGCATTTTTCTCAAAGATTTTTTGTTTAGGCGATCATCTAAATTTTTTGGGAAAATAAGATGAAACATTAAATGTTTGCATTGTGGACAGGAAGTTCTTCTGTTGTGGAAAACCCATCTGAGCACAAACCACTCGCCTGAGGCTCATGAAATGTGGTGAAAATCCGGTTATTAAAACCTCTCACTGAATGTTAACTATCCAGAAACAAGTTTAGTATTATTGTTTTCAGCGCGTAACAAGATAATCTTGACTTTGAGAAACAGCTAGTTAAAATTGAAATTCTGGAGTTTGTTCTCAGAATATTTGGTGACGGTTCTCTGCAGGCTTTCAGAAAGTCCGACGACCCACCCACTTGTCGTCTCTCACCATTGCACTACGTGTAAATATACGCCGCCTCCTTCACGTTAAATCCACATTTCATCTGTTTGGCTTCAGAGTTCTTGATGACTGTTAGTTCTAGTTTTGTACAATGTACAACGTTCGTCATATCAGCCGTGGTGTTTATCTTGAAGTTGGTTTTATTTGTTGCACCTTCATTAAGTCAAAATATTTCATTAGTTTGTTCTTTTAAGTCGAAGAAAGAAGCTTGTCCTTCCAAACTCACACCGTACGCTGATGACACCATTTGTTACACGTGTAACCATATTTTCCCCTCTTTAAATTTTTTATATATATATATATATATATATATATATATATATATTTGTTCATCCAGCTGTAACATTTTAATTTTTTTTACTTCTTTTCATACGTGTTTTTAACCTTTTTGATGTAATTTTTTTTTTTTTTTTTTACTGCATGAAATCAAGTATGTGTCTCCGCAGCTCCGATCTGTTTTTATTCGTTTTTTTCCTCCCCGATGTAAAGAAAAATGTTTTTGCACTCATCTGAGAAATGCAGTACGAGGATTTTTATTTACCAGGAAGGTTTTGAGCTGGAAGAAGTGAGTCGTTTAATCCGGACTTTACCTGCTCTTATTCCAGGGTATTTCTGTATATATTACTGTGTGATTACTACATGAATCCTCCTTGTACTCAAAGTACAAACACCAGGAATAAAATCAGTGTGACGTCTCCTTTGTTTTCTCTTCTTGTAGGCCATGATCTTCTGTTCTGTCCACATGTAAACTATCATTAACCAAGGCGACGTTTTTTTATGCTCCCAATACTCTAGCTAGCAATATGTATATAAATATATTCTATGTGCTAACATGGGGGAAATAAATGTATCAACAAGTCGGTGTGATTCAGTTCTCCTTATTATCTGTTGGTTGATGGACCATGAAGGTTTCTGTTGAAAATGTGAAACCAGCTTCACCAGAAACGAATCTCTGCTTGGAGAGGAAAACAAAAACACAGGACACAAAGTGAGCAGGAACGTTTCTGGAAAGATTGGGCCGAGACCTGGACATCCGGCTGGAGAAGGAACATCAGCAGGAGAGGAAACGGTTAAAGGTGAGACTCCATTACTAAATAAATGATTTTATACAGCTCTATAAACCCAACCGTGGCGCACAGGTTTACTTCGAATCTGTAAAACTGGAATCTGTGCTGAGAAGTAGAGTCACGGTTCAACAAACGGACCGCTCCGTTCGCAGCAAGGTGGATTCAGCTTCAGTCTGATGGAGGGTGATCCTGACGAAACTGGTAATAAATGTAGACAAAGGTCTTGATAAAGTAATTAATGTGCTAAATACTGCATCAAAAAAATTAAATACAAAATATGGGGAAAAAAATGATTTAAAATATATATAAAGTGTGATGGTAACTAAAAGTTGTGTTGAACGCAGAATATGCGAAAAGTCTTACCAAGTATTTTTGCCCAGTTTCTAGTGGTCCAGCCTTATGTGGCCTACCTTGCTTGTATTGGCGATTTATTTAATAAAATCCTTTTTTATTGGTCTCATGATGTTGTAATCTAACATTTTTTTTATTATTAAGCTACAATCATCAAAATGAACCCTTGAAATATGCAATGTGTCATCAGTGTACGAAGTTCACTTTTTACATTGAAATACTATAATGAAACTTTTTGAAATGCACCTTTACTTCTGGCCTCAGGAGCCAGAAAGTGTCACTGGGCTGAAACAAGCCTGGGTTTCCCCTTTAAACCAGTTCTCCCAGCAATCTAATTCCCAATTGTTTTGTTTTTAAATATTTAATAAATAAGACCAACATGTAATTTTGTCTCAAAATTGTTGAAATGTTTATTTAAATGAAAGACATGACATCAACACAACTTTTAAAACTTAGAAAAAAAAAACTTGACGTACATTTTGCTGAAAAGAAAAAGAGGAACGGTGAAGAAAGTGCTTTGTTTCAAAAGGATCCTCGTGGAACATTCTCTGTATCTCTTCAATGAGTTAAAGGGTCTCTGATAAAACACGTTCTTACTGACATCACTGTTTGAGCCCTGAACCGTGTGTAAAAATATGAAGGGCTCCTCTGCTTGAGATTTACAGCTCCAGATCCAGAAACCAGGTCGACTCTGCTGCTGGTCTGTCTGAGGGGACCAGTTTCATTCCAGTGAAGGTAAGCAAGAAACGTTTCCTGTTAAAGTTTATTAAACATGTTTGTCCCTTTTACACTTAGCAGCAGCCCTGATGGAGACGTGTTTTAGCCCGAAAATAAATCCATCTTCTGCAGTTGCAAAATCCAACCCATAGGGACTCCAAACAATCGACTAACTTAGAAAACCAGCGCAACTCTGTTATTGTTGATGGGTTATAAATGAAACAAAGGCCCAATTCTTTTAGTCACTCCTCAAAATAGGAAAGATTTGAGCACAGCTTATTTAAGTGAGGCAGGAAATGGTTACGACACATCAGAAGCTAAATTTGTCCATAACTGCTAACTGGTTATGGTTTGGAACATTGCAGGAACAAAAACAACCTCTGTCCTACCATCACAAACATAAACGTGGTGGCAGGACTTCAACTGCCACCATGTGCTTTGGTAAACTGGTGTGAAACATTTTTGTTCACCAAGTACAGTGAAGGAAAACTGGCGCCAAAATAACCCAGAAATGGTTTCACAGATGGGGGGGGAAACAATAAATGACGCCAAATGGGTATTGTTACCATAACATTTTCAGTGAGGTTATTCTGCTTCAACAAAAGATTAATTTATTATAAGGCGTCTTACCTCTTTATCAGAGATGCCAATAATCGTAGCGGTGGTGAAGGACTGCATGTAATACTCTTGTGAACCGCTAGAGGGCAGCAACGCCATGGATCAGAAAGCTCAGTTCATGATAAGGGGAAACTTTTTGCCTTAAAATTATGTATATACCTGATTTTCTCCTTGTTCTATCACATTAACCTTTAAAATATAGCTTATTTTCCATCTCTAAAAATTGGATTTTGAACCTAATTACTGAAATTAATAACATTTGGGGGATTTAAGAAGTTCTTAAAATCAGCGGGCAGCTAAGTTTTATTTACCTTGCTGAAGAGACTCCACCAGCAAACTGAGCTTTATGCACAAACTTCTTTAGAAATTTGGATCAGGACCTTCCTTCTGGAAACTGGACGCATTTCAGACCGAAACGCAGACGAGCAGCATCGTAAACCAGCCTGCTTTCCACTGAGATATTACCCTTCATCTGCAATATAATATATCATCATATATTTTTGTTTTCTTTCAATAATATGCTTAACGTGAATCTGTGTCACTCAAGATAATACAGTTTCTTTTTATATTAGCAAATATTCAAGAGCAAAAGCTTGAATCATAGATTTCTAAAAGAGAAAATAAATTAAATCGGTTTCTTTTTGTACATACTTACATGATACGAGCTGTTTACGGACAGATAACAGGAGTTAAAGGCTGCGCCTGTGTGGACGTGAGCACCTGGGGAAATGGACCGGCTGGTAGATTAAAACAATCCGAGGTGAAATGAACGTACCTCATGGTAAAACTAGGGATTCCCTTAGACCCCCGCCCTCATATCAAAACATATTCCGCTCTTTCGTGGTTGTAAAAACAAAATATTTTCATTTTTTTTGTGTGTAAATATCATTTTCAAAAAATAGCCAGGACCATTCTGACATTTAAAAATAAAGCAGAGTGAGCCAGATGTTGCTGTAGCAGCCAGAAACCTTTCTGACATCGGAGGAACCAGCTTCCCCTCCAAACTGGACCGGGACTTCAAGGCGAGGAACCGAAATGTGACTGGGAGTTAGCGCTGCCTGAAAGACGAAGCACGGGGCTAAAAATGGCCCAGCTGGCCTTCAGCTTGTTCCCCTCAGTCCGGGATGTTTTCAAGCCTCCGTCCTCTAGGGGGCGCTACATGTTGTAGGCCACATAAATGGGGTCCAGCTGGTCGGCCAGGAAGCCGTCGCGGAGGTGCATGCGCTGCTTCTCGCCGCGGGAGTTGATGGGGATGACGCCGATATCGACGACCACCACCACGCCGACGATCAAGTAGTGCTCCTCCAGAACCACGTTGGTGACCAGCGGCACCAGGTCCAGGGCCTCGTGCTCCGAGCCGTCCAGCTCCACCACCACCACCAGCAGGTTGGTCCACGTGAATACCGCGCTAGAAACACAACACATCACAGCGTTAAAGAGGGATCGGACTTTAGGAGCCAGGAGCAGCGAAAAACTAAGTACACCCCTCGATTCGACATCTGGTGGCCCCACCTTTGGTAGCAATAGCGCTCGGTTGACTTTATCCAGCGTTTCCTTCACAACGGAGCCGGGTTTGACGTCAGCCCCGACGTAACGGCGTTCCAGTTTCGGAATTTCAACATGGCGGCGCCCATAAACACTGTTTGCAGCGCCTCTTCAAAACATTTTAAGCTTTACTGTCCATCAGCAAACAGCACTTCTCATTTGTTCAGCGTAGAGTTGCGGGCGCTACATGGAACATTGATTTTAGACGCACTCTTACTGCCTATCTTGGGAAATAAACATGTTTACTGCAGTTGATGCGAGGAGCGGCCATTTTGAAACGCGAAGTCAGCCTCTGAAGTTGCAACTGGGGGAGTTCCCTCCCAGTTACCCAGTGGGGAAATCCGACGTTCCAGTTGACTAGTCTGTGCTGGAGTCCTTCCCATTTTGAAGGGCGGCAAAGAGAAATGGACCTCTTTCATATGAAATCACAAGAGTGCTGTGGCTGCAAAACAAGCCCAAATCATTAGCCGTCCTCTGCCATGCTTGACAGTGGGTATGAGGTCCATCCACCAAACAGGGCCCATCTGCATTAAGATCACAGATACAACTTTGCAAATCAAAGCTGTGCTGCCATATTCTTTCTGGACATGGAGAAGTGTACAACGCATCATGAAGACTAAGGAAAGACCCCAGGATTCGAACCCAGGACCTTCTTACTACAAGGCAACAGGGCTGATAACTGCAAACCTACCAAGACTTGGCAAATGGAGCATTAATCAGAGATCCACAGCTCAGCTAGAACTGTCTGTGGACCGAATGAACACAAAATGCACCACATGGTGGAGGCAGCATCATGCTGTGGGACAGAGAAACTGGGAAGTTCATAGGAAGATGGACTGAGGTTCCCTAAACATCCAGCCAGAGCTGCAGCAGGATTAACGGAGCTCTTGAGTTCTTCACACTCTAACCCTGGGAAGACCGGCAGCCATCTTTAAAGCCGCTGACGGGCATCTGCAGTTGCATCTCTGAGGTCGTTGCGTGAACAGAAACGTGTCCTACTAGCAAGCTGACCTGAATCCTGCGGAAGCAGTAAGGGTGTACTTAGTTTTTGGCTTCACCTGCTGAGGTAGTGTTGCTGGTGAGTTGGACCTTAGAGCCATGAGTATAGCGGTTCTCACCACTCTGTGATGCTCTTGTGCGTCCTGATGACGGAGGTCTCGATGTCGATGGGGTGGTACCGCATGCCCCTCAGCTCCATGGCTTCCTCCAGAGCGCCGACCACATACAGAGCGTCGTGCCGCTCTGCAGACACAGAAAGCAAACGCTTTGCTCTCTGGCTGTACCTGCATGATGTTCATTCCTCCTAGACGTTGCCAAACGATCCAGTCAGGCTCTAATAATCTCTCCCCTCACCTCCGCTGGCGTCCGTGAGCTCGGTCCGCCGCAGGAAGCCCAGGTACCCGGTCCGAGCCCAAACTGTCTGAGTGTCCCCGAAGCTGAGCCTGGAGCTGAAATGATCCGACTGCAGAACTTCGTCTCCGTAGACGGTGAAGTAACCGCTGGCGTTGTGGCCGCTGTGCACCCAAATCTGCAAACACACACAGCAACCAGTCAGATTCTGCCATATGTTAGGTTTAAAACTGGGGGCTGAATTTAGGCAGATGACAAAGGCTTCGTTTCGCTATTTTATGGTGGGAGGGCGTTTCTGTGGGGCGCCGTTTGTAAAGTTACACTGTGAATAATCAACAGCAATAATTTGGGTTATTTAGCTAATGTGCAAATTTTCTTGCCAATAACTGGAGGTAGACTATCAAAATAAAACTGGTTCTTGTGAAACTCGATATAAATTTTTACTTTGGTTGGTCTTCCACTTCTGGTTAAATATATGACAGATTGGAACTAAATATTTAGTTAGCAGAAGAACATCTTTAAAACTTATTTACAGACAAAGAAGCATTTCTTTCATCTTAAATGCAGAACAGAACGTATATATTTTTTGTACAGTTTTGGCTTAATTAAGTGTGTTCTTTCAGCAGTTGTCCTTTTTTTTTAGTCCAGTTAAGGATTAACTGATTATTAAATTAGGTAACAATTATTTCAATAATGGATTCATCACAACTAATTGTTTTAGAAGAATGATCTAAAGTGCACCAAAAAGTCCTCGTCTGATTGGCTAAATCCGGGCAGGCTGGTTCTGATTGCTGTTTTCTCCTCAGTAAAATAAATAAATCATTGGCGCCTTCAGAAAATTTTTATAGGGGTGGCCATTTATTGGGTCTTAAATTGATGTCTTGATTGAAGATGACTCTGCATGCCTATCTATGACCTGAACATGATTCTCTACGGGGGGCAGTGGGGTGGCCAAGTCCCCCCCCCTGGCCTACTCTTGGGGGCGCCACTGATCATTTGAGGGTTTAAACCTGTAGAAGAAAAAACAAGATAACACAAACCTCCCCCAGGTGTGACTCCCCCATGGGCCCTTTGGTCTCCGGGTTGGCGATGATGATCCGGACTCCGGGCAGAATCTGCTCATTCAGGGGAATGAAAATAAAGCAGCTGAACAGAAATGTCTGCGTGTTTTCTTCAGAAAGGCCATAACGAACGTACCTTCCCAGACTCCATCAGCGGTAAACTGTGTGGGGACCCCCGCTCCACTAATCTGACCCTGAGCAGCAAAGTTAACAACAAAATACCAGTTAAAATCATTCATTACATCTAAAAATTATTTAGTATATTTCTTTAATAACTGACGCATCTGATAAGTCTCAAAAAGATCAAAATAGAATGCCTCAATTAATTCAGCAAATGGGAATATTTGCAAATAAAAGCTAAAAGGGACAAAGCTTTACTGAACATTTGACTGTTTTTATGGTTTGAACATCTTTGAGTTATTTTGTGTGAAAAAGCTGACGTCTCAGTGTCACTGCAAACTCCTGAAGGGGACTGTTCTGGGAACAGATCATTTGAATCATTTTGAGTTTCGGGAAAAAGTCCGTTTCTAAAATGAAATTTAAGCCGGAGGGTGAATGTAATGGTTCTGACCTCTGAGAGGAAATAAAACCCAACACAAGTGGTTCCTCAGACTGAAAACCAACAAGCAGGTGTCTCAGCAGGAGCAGGGCTGTCTCAACTAGCAGTGAGTACATCTAATCACAGTGTCGGACAGATCAGCAGGAGACGCTGAGTCACGGTTAGCGTGTCTTCACCAGCGAGCTCTGATGGATGGGAATCAGTTCACCTCCTTTTAGGCGACCGTCGCACTGCATCTCTGCCCGTATGCGACCTAATACCCGACTTTTTTACGGCAGTCTGAACGGCCCGACGCCGATGTTTTCGCCCCCAAAACAACCTGGTTTGTGACGCTTCCATGTGTGGAACTAATTCCGGTACATGTCCGATAGTTTTCAAAGCGTCTGCAGTCTGAACGGTCATCTTCGTGGTTGACGTGAGCCATGCGTCATAATTCTGCACCAGGAGAAGCCAGACGCGGTGAATCCGCACGTGAACAATGGCTGACAGCTATAACTGGAAGAGGTCTGTGTCAGTGAAGCGCATCACCTCACAATCCCACCACTCCTGGTTCTGACTACACATCCAGACTTCTCTCCAGCAGCTGCAGTCGATGCGCCACGCAAGGCCGTTTCTATTAGCTGTGCTTTCTTCTCTTCGCTTCCTTCGTCTTGTGATCTGGTGACGATGCTGTCGGCTGAATTACTCTAAAATCAGTCCATAGACGGCTCCATCTATTATCACGCTCGTCACACAGAAGTCTGAATCTGGTCGCGTTTAAATAGTGCTATCAACAACTACGCAGGAAAAAAAAAAAATAATAATAATCAGAAGGAGCCTTGAGACCCGCTGTGCGACCGTAGCCTCAGAGAACCGACCTCAGGTTCTAAGGTAGGGCACCAGATTTGAGTTTTTTGACCACAATTTCCTTGTACTTCATACAGAGTTTGAGTCGACCCTCTGTTTTTTCTCAGCTGTTTTGGTCAGGTGTCGTCAGTTCTGAGCAAGCTCTGCACCGGTGGCAACACATTTCTTTACTGCAGCTCCAATTTCCTGATGATCCAAACATAACGTTCTTTCAGTTTTAACTATGCGAGCAGCGATGATGGCTGCACAGAGGAGGCAACCACCGCTAACACAAGAAGATGTCTTATAGCCACCGGTCTGCTCTTTAGATTCATCAGATGATTTCAGCTTGACTTTATAAACCTTGCAACAAATCACTCTGAACAATTAAATGTTTACAAATAAAATGCATTTGTACCCACAGCAAAACGCCTGACCGTTACTATAGAGTGCGGAGATACTGCTTGATTTCCCTGCAAGGCGTCCTCCATTGGTTTTTCTTCAAAAATCCAACAGCTTTCACCCCCAGGAATCATGAAACTCGAGCTCAGACTGAAACACTTCCTGAACTAATCCAAGTTTCATGTTTGTCTGTGGCTCCGCATAAAGCGGGCTAGCATTCGTTGCACTGTCTCACCGGAGCTGTGGAGAACATTTCGTGTTTGTTCCTTTCTTTTCATCCTTGCAGCCCCTTATTCCCGAACAGCCGGCAGTATCGCAGTAACAAACTTTACAGCTGAAGACGTCGTGCAGAACAGCTGCAGGTGTCCCTCTGGACGCCGAGGCAACACTTTATGGGAACAGAATATCTCAAGCGCCAGCGTGAGCAGAAAGAAAAGCGGCTCCGAGTGTCTTCAAGTCAATCAAATCAGATCACTGAAGGTTGTTTCTAATTTCCTGCAGTTTATCAAAAATATGAATAAGAACTAAAAGCAGTCATTTTTAATAATTATATCTCAAATTAAATATTCCTAAATACACTCAACAGCCACCTTATTAGGTATACCTGTTCACAAATAATGAAAACAGTCAATACAAGGCAGCAACTTGATGCATTTAAGCATCTAGATATGGTATGATCAATGGTTCAGGCTGCTGCTGCTGGTGTAAGGGGATGGGGGATCTTTCCTGAGTATTGTTCCTGACCATCTCCGTCCCTTTATGAACACAGTTTACTCATCTTCTGACGGCTCCTTCCAGCAGGACAATGCACCATGTAACGAAGCTCAAATCATCTCAGTGATTTCACTGTAGTCTAATGCTCTGCACTGGGACCAGATCTCCAGGAGAGCATCTTTGGGATGTGATGGACTGGGAGATCATGGATGTCCAGCTGCCTCGTGACGCCATCATGTCGACATGGACCCAAATCTCTGAGGAATGTTTCTGACTCCTTGTTGAATTAATGCAATCAGGAATTACGCTTGTTCTGAAGACAAAAGGGGGTCCAATATATTTCACATTCTAGACGTCAAGCAAAAACAATCTCACCTGTCGTGTCGTAGGGCTCTCATATCCACGTACACAGTGGTGGGGTCGGGTCCTGATGTGCCCTGAGAAACAAAAACAGTCAAATTCAACTGGAGGAACAGATATTGCTCACATTATACTATTGTACAACTACACACCAAAACTACTACTACTACTACTACTACTACTACTACTATTTCCTCCCAGTGGATGCATTCATTCCCAGTGAGCTTTCTATCCACAGGATGGGACCATTAGGAGTGAGCACTGAGAGGACCTCAGTGGAAGGTGAGAGCAAAACAAACAAAACAGTGTTTAAAAAAAATATCAATCCAGTACTGGAAAACGTGATTCCACTGAACCGACATGCAAACCAAAAAGCCTTAATTAAAGAGGGAAGAAACAGAGGAAAGTCAAGGGTGATGGCTGTGATTGAAAAGCAAAACAACCAATTCCATTTGTTTTTCAAAGTTGTAAGTTTGGAGGGAAAATAAGGATAGAGGAAGAATAAAGACCAACGACTCCGATTTCTTTCATAATCCACCCCCCGTTCAGAATCCATCACCGGACATAAACCACAGTGCTAACCCCCCCGTTTCCACACCAAGTCATTCCAGGCTATATTAGCACCAAGTTAACTTCAAGATTTTACCAGAAGACGAGAAGTGATTTATATCTTTTTATGTACCAGTAAATTACAAACACCATAGAAGGAAAGCAGCATCTTTTCTTCATAAAACTGGTACCAAGCCACACCAGAAAAGGCACATCTTCATCTTCACTTGGAAGCTAATGTTGCTAGCTAGCTTGCAACGTTAGCTTCCAATTAATAAATTGCAAACAAAAGAAAACACAAATACCCCTACTGCAGTAGTTTTTATTCATTTATTTATTTCTGGAGTAACTCGTCTAGATCCTTTAAGTTTACACCGAGTCGGACTAGAATTATAAACATTATTAAAGTTTATTACAGCTAATAATGTTGCAATGAGAAGCTTCCGGCAGCTATTTTTACACCGTCTCTTGTTTTGGAGCTTTTTACCAAGAAAATCCATGTTTTTTGCTGGTTTCTACAGGAAAATACACATTAAAACAAAGTTTCTCAATTCTATTCCTTTCCAAACACATTTTGCAATATATCACTCACAACAGCTGAGTCCAAAACTATTCATATAGAAATGGAAAATGAGCGAGGCATCTCTCAAAATCTAGTAAAAGAATGTAATAATGTTTATGTGCATTTTATAAATAAATGGCAAGTCAAAAACTATTTATGTTGTTCTAAGTAATCAGTGAAATAACCTTTATTGACATGACAACAATCGACCCCTTCTTATAATTACTGGGCAGCATTTTGCTTGTTTGCACCAGTATGTTGACTAGTTTAATCCTGCTTGATTTCTGGTTCAGTTGTAATATTTTTATCTGCTGCAACTTTTTATTTTTTGCCAAAGGTTCTTTAAATTTGCTGTAAAACTGGTGAAAAGCAGGAAACAAGATTTAAATTTCAGGGCAGGAACCAAATGTTTGCTCAAATTTTAGGAACTGAATAAATACCAATAACTTTAAATTTAATAAACTTTGCTATCTAGATCAGGGTGGCGACACTGGAAAGTTCTGCCTTCTCCAGTAAAACCAAATTTTTAGACACTGACTTACTTTTTTTTTTCGGGGGGGGGGGTGTTTCCCTATTTTACTAAAACATGGTAGCATCTTTCTCGCCACCATTATCAAAATGGTTTCCAGTTGGTTATTGGAGCTGTAAAGCTGTAGCAGTTTTTGGATTCCAGGGTGTGTTTTCTTTATGCTTCCAAGTTTTCAACTTTATTTGAACATTTTCCTGCACTAGCCAACAGGCGGCACAGAGTTAATAACTTCACATCTTGTTGGTTTAGTTGGGACAAATGCAGATCTAATCATTCCTGAGCTTATTTAACACCAATATCATCACAATTTGGTGAATTTAGAGTAAAGTTCTTGAAGTGATTTTAACTTTGCATTGGTCAACACAAAATGCTAATATGGATGAAGCCATCTGCTGCTTCAACATGGTTCTTTTCATCAAGCTAATTTTGCTTCTTTCATCTCTTCTCTCCTTCTTTGACCCACAAATTGTGTGTTTTTTAGGATGCTGAAGCAAATCTCAGATTGAAGGAGGAGATGTCTGGAAGAGTTCAGGGATATAAGAACTCGGATCTGTCCAACACCAAAACGCTTTCTACATTTCTATGTATCTTGGTGAAATGCAACAGCACACACTTCAGGCTGCAGAAAGTGTGAAAAATAAAGAATTTCTAGCAGTTTTACTTTAATTTTTGATCTAAAGTCGGCAGGAGAGCAGGGTGCTGACAAATGTGCCGTTCGTCAGGCAGGGGGGAGGTTCATGGAGGTTCCCTACCTGGTCGGCAAGCTTCCCCAGCCTGTGAGGCTGCAGCAGTAGAGAGACGGGCCGAGGAGGAAATGAAAGAGGGAGCAAAGGAAGTAAAGGAGGAGGGAGGACGGAGACAGAACAAAGAATGAGATATGAAGGTGGGGTTATGCTTTAAAACAAGAGGGAGGAAGAAAGTCAAAATGCAAACTTAAAAGCAACAGAACAAGCAGTTAGATTTCAAAAAGGTGGTTCAGTAGGATGTTAGTCTGCATCCTGAGAGCTGCTTCAAAGTGGAAAAGCTGCGTTCTTAGCAAACCAGTTAATTTTTCTCATTTATTCATTTAAACTCTGTTAAACAGCAACACTCAGAATCACAGCTGGAGGTTAGGCAAACATCGAAATCCACAGTCTAAAAGGTGTATCTTCAAAGCAATTTAATGGTGATTTTATACAAGAATAAGGAAATGTGTGTCCAGTCTGAAGGTGGTAAACCACAGCTGAATGTGAGGAATGACCAGCTTGAAATGGAAGGATGGATGGACCTGAATATGAGAGAAATATGGAAGAAAAAGCTGAATGTATCTAATATACAGGGATCCAGAAAAGTATGGAATTTGATTTTAGGATTTTCAAGGTCTTGATAAATACGAAAAAATTCCTTCCTTCGTCCTGTTTTACCTTGTTTACTTCCTTTATTCCTTTCTTGCTTCCTACTTTCATTACTTTGTGTCCTTTTCTTTCCGTTATTTCCTATACTTGTCCTCATTTCATTCCTTACTTTGTTTCCTTCTTTCCTTGTCTGATTCATTTCTTTCCTTCCTTACTTGTGTCCTTTTGTCTCCGTTCCTTGATTGCTTCTCCATCTCTTCCTTACTTGTGCCCTCCTTTACCTTCCTTTTGCCCCATCCCCTTTTCCTTGTCCTTCCCTCTTAATTTTAGTCTTTTCATTCTTCTCTTCTAATCTACCTTACAATGTGTCCTTCTTTCTTTTCTTTCTTTATTTCCTACACCTGTGTCCTTGTTTCATTCCTTAGTTTCCTTCTCCCCTTGCTAGATTCCTTTCTTTCCTTACTTCCTTTATTTCCTTACTTGTGTCCTTCTCTCTCCGCTCCTTGATTGCTTGTCTTCATCTCTTCCTTACTTGTGTCCCCCTTTCCTTTCTTCTTTTTGCATCATTCCCTCTTTCTTTGTGTCCTTCCCTACGTCATATTTTTTATCCTCCCTTCCTTTTCTTTCATCTTTCATTCTTTTCTTCTACTCTGCCTTACATTGTGTCCTTCTTTCTGTCCTTTCTTCTGGCCTGCTTCGTGTCCCTCTTTCTTTCCTTTCCTCCGTCCTACCTTGTGTCCTTCCTACTTAGTTTTGGGCAGGTTTCATATTTATATTCGGATCCGTGCAAATCTTAAATAAACCTATAGTGAACTTCAGTGTTTAATATTTTTAAAATGAATTTAAAGGATGAGATTTTTCTGATTGTATCTGAGTGTTAATATGATCAATACGCTTCATTTGCACCAAAAAATCATTTTAAGACAAACAGTCATTGTTTTTGTACAACTTAAAACCAAATAGTGTTTTCAAACACTTCAAGGGTCTGAGGTGTATGTAAACTAACGAGCAAAGCTGCCATTGCAGCACAAAGTTCTCCAAACAAACCTCTGAGCGACCTCCGGCTGCTAAATATCAGTTATCGGGCTCACATCACCACAAATCCAGTCTCCGCTCCAAATTCAGCCGCCATGTTTAACTCGCAGCAAAGGGCAGAAGCTGTGAGAAGCCGACTGACCTGCAGGCAGATGGCCAGGTTGACTCTGCAGCCGAACGAGGTGCTGACGGCCCGCGGGTGAAGTCCCAGGTCTTTGAAGAGCTTGGAGAAGGACTGCGTCAGGGCTATCCTGGGCCGCTCCTCTGCTACCACCACACAGGTCCTCACGCGGGACAGGTCTACTCCTCGAGACTGGACGGAGGGAAGCAGGGTGGACATCAGGAGGAGACTGAGATGAATGCGATTAAGATCAGGAGGGAGAGCTGAAGTTACTTTCAGCGAGTCGGTTTGCAGGCCCAGGCCTTTGGTGCACAGCTCCATGACGCTGTAGGAGCAGAAAGTGTCGCGGACTTTGTACTGACTGACGGCCGACAACCAGAGAGCCGGATTCACTTCCAGCTCGGACGGAGGGATGAGGATGGACTGGTGACCTGAGTACACACTGAAGAGGTGGAAAATATTAATCATGGAAATAAAGCTGCAAAGATTAACTGAATAAAACATTTAAGAAACAGTCATTTATAACCAATGTTTGGTGTTGACTCTAAAATCAGCGTTTTTCCAAAGTTCAAGACCTGGCTCCAGAGACAACATCAGCAGCTAAGGATCGTAAACCTTTTTAACCCACAATTCAAAGAACATTTTATACAAATGATTCTTTAGAGGTCCCCCCTGGCTCAATGCTCGGCTCCTTTTTCTTTGCAACATACACTTTTTCCACAGGACTGTTTTCTCATGAATGAGGCAAAACCACCTCCTCAACTTCCCAAAAATCATCATCTAGGTCACTTACTCTATTCAACGCTACACTGGACCCTATTTGTGGATTTTTTTTGTAGGGTATATCTAAAATATTTAAAAGAAAATGCAGCTTGGGAAGCTGAAACACCTGGGCACAATGCTACTTGACACGCTATTGGCTGCCGTCTGCAAGGCAGCCAATCCAGGAGCACCATTCATATTCCTTTGGGCTGATTTTTTTGTACCGCCGAGAGATAAGGACATAAATGGACATTAGCTTCTGTGGTAGTAGCACCAAGGTAGTTTCCACTGTTTGTATTAATGCATATTATGGTATAGCTGGTGTTTTAACTATTAAAATAGGCAACTATAAATGTTTAAAAGGGGGGGGTGTCAGATATTTGCGGATTTCAGATATTCATGGACTGTTGTATGGTGGCCGACAGGTGCAAACGCGCAGCAAACAGCAAAACACACTCCAAACACTTGAATGATGCAAACTCCAAAACACACAAACACACACACACACACACACACAAAAAAAAAAAAAAAACAGAAAAATGCAGCAACCACAAAAACAGAAGCAAAAGTGAAAAAATGTAGCAAATAGCAAAAACAACAGCAAGTATAAAACGCTGCAAACTCGCTCCACAAACTGGAAGTCCCCCAGACCACTAGGGGGAGTCTAGAGAAGGGAATACTACCTACGTAAATATGCTGCTGTTTTCAATATTGTAAAAGACTGCATGTTTGAGTATAACAGACCTTTCTGTCTTCCTCCAACTTTCTTCTGGACGTCCTGATTAATCATGACATCCCATCTTTACTGATGATCTGGTCCCATGTGATTTGGTGGTAGACTCCCCCTAGTGGTCTGGAGTACTTCTGTTTTGTGGAGCGAGTTGTATACTTGCTGTTGCTTTTGTTATTTGCAGTCATTTCCCGTTGTATTTGATTTTTTGTGTGTGTCTGTTTTGGAGTTTGCATCTTTTTTTTTTTTTTTTTTTTTTTTTTATCATTCACCCTTTTTCATTCAGGAGGATCTGACCTGCAAAGGCACCAGAGGACGAAGCCCAGGCCGCAGTACGGGTCGAGGCAGATGGCGACCTCTCTGGACGGGTAGAGCTCACACTGCAGCTTGATGGAGCGGCAGAAGGCACTGGTGGCTGTGTGGGACATCTGCGGCACATCGACGCACAGAAAAACCCAAAGATTAAATGTCAGTCGGTTACTAAATGTCTGGATGCGTCTTGCATATTTCTGTCTCTTTTGGTTAAAACTTAAAGCATCCTACAGGATGAAGACGAACCGCCTTCACTGACAGAAGTGAAAGTGACAGAGTAAGAGCGCATTGCTTAGCATAACAACACTTTGGATGCAGCAGCGTCCTCATGAATGGAGCATCTTGTTCTTCCTCAGAGCTTTCTGGCTCCAGCTTTAATATTGCAGCGCTGACTGATCTGCTCATTACGCACAGCGATTAATCACAATCAACAGGCAATTTAGCGGCACATGAGGAAAACACGGCGCTGCCCTGGATTCCATCCTTTTATTCACGGCTGTTTCAGACATTAATGATGCTTTTGTGTCTTTTCTGTTGCAACGCGACACATCCGCAGCTCTAGATGATCGGAGCTGTCAGAATTAATTTCAACCATCTTATTAAAACTTGCTGGAAGGTTTAAGGTGAAATGAGCACAAAACTCTGGGGTAATACTGAAGTCTCTGCAGAGGAATCTGACGTAACCTGTTACAACATCTCTGTCGCCTCTTCTGAGCCTGTTTTCAGCTTTTAAAGATCTTATTATTCAACTTATTTTCTTTACACTGTTAGGATCTGGTGAAGCAGAACTGTGTTAAATGCTTGCTTTCAGTTTTATCATAAAACAAAAGCGTATATTGGTTTGTGCCATTAATTATTTGGTTCTGATTGGGAAAACCAAGCGGATTATAACTTTTTACTCTACAGCCAGTTAAGAACTGGCTCCTGGTTTTTCACTGGGGCCGCTTGGTTGGAAAAAGAGGTGAACTTTTCCTTCATTAAGAATCAAAGTTAAGGTGGAAATTTTTTTCATAAATTCATCTCATATTACATATTTCTTGGTTAAACTGACAGAGAAATTAGATTATTAGTCCTTGATGAATGCACTCTGCTGCCTTCTTTTAATAAAAGTAATCTGAAAATAAGCCAAGCCACACATGCAGAAGAAAATTAGGCTTTCCGAGTTAAAATCCAGTACAGGTCCAGACTGCAACGAACAATCAGGTGTGGTCTAGAGTCAGGAAAAGAGTAGCTAACGTCTCTGCAGACCACACACATGCTGGACACAAACTGTTAAGACTTTCACCTTCAGATGGCGCTACAGAGACAGATTCTTCCTCCAGGCTGTCTCTCTCAATGAACACTGTACAGCCTGAGGACTCAGCTTATTGCACTATTACAACCTGGCTTTTTTTTTATTAAAAAAAAAAAAAAAAATGAATATCAGATGTTTACACATGTCTGTACCATTTTGTTTTTAATTTTTTTTTAATCTTCTCTAAAGTTTATATATTAATGTCTGTAGAGAAACCGAAGCCAAACTCCTCCTTTATGCTTCATTATCTTCATTATTAACCTTCATTATGTTTCTACCCTTTTCCAAGAAAATCTAACTATTAATTCAGTTATTATAAAAGCATTTCAGTTACATATTATTTTAATTTGAATTCAAGCACTGTTACAAACGTCAGATCAGAAGTCCAACAGTAAACCTGCGTGTCTGTCAGGCTATCAGGATGGGAATCCGTCTGGTCCTTGTCCAAACAGTCACATAAAAACCATCTGCCTACTGCAGAAACATAACTGGGAATGCTACCATGTAGCACAAACTCAACCCAGAAGCGTAACACTCCTACGCATTTTCAATTTGGCTGAAAACTCTTCTTTTCTATTTTGCTTCCATTTTGTGACACTGAAGTTTGTATTTTTCAAAAACAGTATTTTACTGTAAATGTAATTTCTAGCTCTGAGTATATTCCACTGCTGTCCAATAAAAAACTAAACTAGAATAATTATACTCCGTAAAATATAATAATAAACCTACTTTTTAATTAAAAAAAAAAAAACAAAAATAGGATTTTACCATAAATGTAGTTAATAGCCGACAGATTATTACACTGCTGTCCAATTAAATGAAATTTCTAGCTAACAGAATATTTTCATCTGCTCTCGTATTTAAGAAAAGACAGGATTTTATTGTAAATGTAGTTTACAACTGTAAAAATATTTTATGCTGTTATATTAACTACAGCTGGATCAAAAAGGATGTTTATGATAATTAAATCATGTATGGACTGAAGCAAATAAGGCTAATTTGATGCTAATATTTTAGTTAACAATTTGATTTGGTGATTTCTCTACTTTACAAGGAAGCAGAGATAATAATATTTCCCTGATATATAATGGATAAATTACATCAGGAAGAGCCAAAGCTCCTCCACAGAGATGGAATCAGTGATTTTCTCCAGTTTCCTCTAATGCATCTAAAAGCCTCTGATAAGTGACGGCGTGACTGATGACGGGGTAGATGTCAGGCTCCCGATCTGCAGTTAAATCGCTTCAGTCGGCTAAAAGGAGGCTAAGTTTGGTCTTCCAGAATATTTAGCTTCTATTTTCAGATGAGTCGTCATTTTACAGAATAAACTTTAATAAGCTTGGTTGAAAACGTGAAGCTTTAAAACCAAAACTATAGTTTCTCATCTTGTATTTTTGTTGCTTTGAATCAGGAAACAAAAGGCTTCAGCGTCGATGGATTAAACACCGAACAGGAAAAGGTTACGCTGCGCTTCAGTGGATTTCCACACAGGAACAAAAGCAACCAATCTGAGGACAGGAAGTCTGTTTGTTTCTCTGCAGCAGGAATCAATAATCGCTTTTATCCTCAAAATGTCACCAGCGTCTATCCGTCCACCACTCAGAGGAGCTGGCATTGTTGGTGTCAATCACTTGGTAAACCTGAGGAGGAGGGATAAGATACAGGCGTCTCCTCTCACAGCACCTCACTTTTAGGATGATGATGATGTCAATCCTTCAACAGATGAGTTTAAAACTCAGATTTGACATTTATCTCTTGCAATAAAGAAATAAATCCCTTCGGTTGCAGTGGATGTGTGAAAACCGCACATCTTTGTGTGCTTACTTTGACTCCAGCGAGCATGCCGGTGGTGGAGACGCTGAAGTCCAGGTAGGCCAGGGTGTCGGGGTTGGACGGTTTATACAGCAGGGGAGGCTTCTTCTTTGGCAAATCATCTGAAAGGAAAACGCAACGACAAAAAGATTCTATCAAGGTTTTTCTTTTGGACTTCGGAGACAGATTGAAGCAACAGCAGAGGGTGAAACGGTTTCTGTGGCGAGAGAGAACTGATGAAAGGGTTTGGCGTCAGACTTTGTTTCTGTATATTTAGCTTGTAAGCAGCCAGACCTCGCTGTAATCTCCTGAAGTCCTCCAGGCTTTCTGAACGTCTCTCAGAGGTTTTCTTTGAAGTTTGGCAGCTTTTTCACTCCAGTCGCTGACCGTTGTTGTTTTTCTTGTTCACCCACTAAACTCTGAACCACGAACCATTCAGGAATAAAAGGACTCCTGCACTTTAAATGTTAAACCTTTGTTGCTCTAAAAGCTTGAAAAGCTTGTTTAAAATCATTTTTAGTCCTTGATTTGAGGAGGTTAGGATCTTTTTTTACTTTAAAAGCAGAAATCAAATCAAATCATGTTCGATCAGTTTAATTAGTTCTCCATCCTACATTTTCTCCTAAATAAAAGAGTTAAAACCTTTTGAAAGTCATGCTGTTTCATAAAGCCTAGATGTGTTTAGTTTCTCAGCACCACCCTCTGCACTGCGCTGGATCTGCGTCGGAGGTTGCGTACCTGTGTCGATGACGGGTGGCCATGTTCGGACGTCCACGGCTGCCAGCGCCTCCTTGGACCTCAGCAGCTTGCAGATGACCTGCGTGGTCATCACACACACCGACCGGCTCACCTGCACCGTTCATCGCAGACGCAGGAAACACACAGAAAAGAAGGGAAACGCTGTAAATCAGAGCCGTTACGCTGCGACGTCTGACGCAGCTGCGACTTCCAGAACTTCTGCAGAATTTCCGTTTTTCTCGGACAGAAGCGGCTTTTTTTCCTGCCCTTTCTTGCACTGAGAACCAGTGCTGCCAATGCTGAGCAAGCTCTGCACTGGTGGCAGGAGGAGACGGTCCTCTTGGATGCTTACACAGACAGAATGGGTCAGAATCGACGTTTAGCTTTTACCTCCACGATCATCTTGACGGTGGGCAGCGTGGTGGCGATGTTCTGTGGGTGAGGAGGCCGCACCGTGATCGGGACGCAGCCGGCGTAAAGGCATCCGTAAAATGCAGCGATGAGGTCAATGCCTGGGTGGAAGAGAAGGAGGAAGGATTTTATTCTGGAATTATTGCGAGATACAGAAAGAGATGAAATGTGCAAAACAAGAAGTTTAGAGAGTAGCAGCAGAGGGAAAAGAAGGAGAAATGGTGAGATGAAGATCCAGATGAGAACTGCAAGATTAAACGTGTGGAGGTCGTAAAGTGATTTCATCTCAGCTCTGCGACTTGGTTCAGAGGAAAATTACTCGTACCTGTAATTTTCCCTGCAGAACTCTGTTAAAAATGACTCTTTTCTCACTTTATCCTGGTTTTTAAAACCAGTGTTATTTCCCCTTTAACTCTACTTTCTGGGATCCAGTTAGCGCACCTCCAGCTCAGTAATGTTTCCTTTAAGGGGCAGTATTATGTGTTTTCCAGGCACATAGTGCCATTTTATAGGACAATCAAGGAACTGTGTTACCTTCAGTTATAAAAATGCTGTTCATATCACACATAATGCAATTTAACACCCTGAAATTAAGCCTCTGTCTCTTTAAGAAGCTCCTATTCTTTCCGACACTCCACCTTCAGCACGTTATCATAACAACGTTCCTCCATGATGCCATTTACAGCCGCTTCCAGGAGCTCAGCAGACGTGCACTTCCACCAGGTGTTTGCTAACTGCTGCTGCCGCTAGTCTGGAGGAGCTGAGTGGAGGAGGTGTGGGGAAGGGGTGATCTGTGGGGCGGGAGCTCGGCTGGGGACTGCAGCTCCAAGGAGGAGCTTAGTGGAAATAGGTGGCGCTTTCTGTGAGCAAGCGGGGAGATTCAAGGGTTTCTCAAACATCCATGAAAGAATCAAAGCAACACTCCAGGTGTGTTTTTGATGAGGGAATAACATTATAACATGATGAAAAGCAAAAAAAATGTCGATTTTACATAATCCTAGCCCTTTAAGGTATTCTGATTATTCGGTTTCTGGATCCCTGCAGAAGTTTGAGATCTTTAAAGGATCAATCTAAAAAAAACCAGGACCTCAGTTCAAAGGTTAAGACCAACCTTTCTCGACATGCCATTATTTAGTGTTGCCCCAAAAACAGTTAAATTTCTTAATTCACGAGTTTTAGTTGTAATTTCTGTCAAATTCTGCTAAATGTGGTGGTTTTTCAACTTTAAACAGTGTTTTAGTCAAAAGTGAACAGCAGTAAATAGAGATTTAAGGGCAAAATTTGGCACCTTTATTTAAAGAATTATTAGTTTTAGAGTCTAGGTCTAGTTGTCTGCTGTGTGCCACACAGTCAGGCTGTTACGGAGGAAAGATATTCACTCTTCAAGATTTCTTCACTTTTTGCTTTTTCGTCACACTTTCAGCTCAAACTAAATGCAGTTTTCACATAATGATGATTTTATTTATTAAATTCCAAACCAACCTGAACTAATGAGAAAAAGTAATTCCCTCCGAGACCCGATCACCGGCTGTGCCACCCTTAGCGGGATCAGCTGCCGCTCCTTTGGCCCTCTCTTTTTAGCAGAACTGTTTAAATGAATTGCCTGTTTCAGATCATTGCAATGCATCTCAATTGAATGTTACTCTGGACTTTGACTGGGCCCTTCAAAAAAACTTCATTTTGGGTTTCTTGAGGTATGCAGAGGTGGACTTTCCATTGAATCTTGGATTATTGCAGCATAACTAGATTTATTAATCTTACTTGACGGAACATATTAGTAGTGGAGTAACATCAGTTTTATTTTTCCAGGTATCTTTTTCATGTCCGATCCTGCAAACAGAGCGATGCCCAGGGCGGGAAACACGGAGCTCACCTGGGGGGTAAACGAGAGCGACGTGGTCTCCGTCCTGCAGGTGGCCCCGTTCAGACAGCACAGCGGCGATCTTCTCCGCTCTCTTGTGCAGCTGAACGCAAGTCAGAGAGCTGGCTATGGCCCCCTGCAGGTCACAAAGAGAGCTGATCCACGTGTTCAACCAAAAGCTTTTCTGTTGCAGCATCTCAAATATAACAGCACAGCAGTGAAGCATTCCTTGCCTTTCTATTAACGTCAAAATAAAAATGCACATTTTTGTGGTTGCTTCAGTTCTTCTGTGATGTGCAAATGTCACGCTGTGTGAGTGTCGGGCCGAACAGATCGGTACTTTATGATGCATGTGTTGTTTTTCTTACCCTGGAGTTGAGGAGTGTGTACAGGACGTGGTCCGGGGTTGTCTGAGCTCTCCACTGCAACACCTCAGACAGGAAGAGGAACTAAAAAATAAAATGAAAAATCCACGTCAGCGATTATTTACCGTCTCTATAACAGGGGTGTCCAAACTTTTTGTCATGTAGGCCAGAATTATGAAGTCAAAAAGGACTTGAGGACAAAATACGTAATATTTTTAATAAAAACTTTAATAAACAGTTTTTTTTGTTTGTTTGTTTTTTTTTTTTTTTTTTTACCAACTTGATAGTTTAATTAAACAAATGAAGTAGTCATATTTTTTTGTTGGAAAGAGATGTGTGAACTGTTGTCGAGCCAACATTTAATCAGGGTTTCGCAGGTTTGCCCTTTAAAAAGAAATATTTGTCAGGTGTTCATTGAAAAAAATAGCAAAAATTGAGTCAGTTTGGAGCAATAAAAGCAGGATTTAGGTCTCTCTGTCTGGAACTGGATGGATTTTTTTTCCTTGCAAAAGAATGGGGGAAAAAATGTGGTTATTTAAAGATGAATCATTTGTATTTTAATAAGATTTTAATTTGTCTAATCTTTCTGCCCCAGTTCTAATCACAAGGTTCATCAACTGCATCAACCACCTGCACTGGGGGCTAAGTTTGTCTTATTCTTGAAACTGCAGTCAGGGGCCGCACAAAATCAGTTCAGAGACCACAAATGGCCCCCCGTCCACACTTTGGACACCCCTGCTCTAAAATAAATAAACCGCAAAGCAGAGATCACTGAGCAACACCGGCTGTGTCTTTTTAAAATCAATTGATTTTATTGCGTTACATTTATAGCAACATGGAAATGTTTCAGATCAAACTAATTTTAGTACCGGATGAAGATCATCTTAATGACACTTTCACTTATTTATATCATTTATTAAGGGAAAAAAGATATTAAAATCAACCTTGTCCCATGTAGAAAAAGTAATCACCCCTTGAACACTGAAGGGAGCAACAACTCTGGCCCACTCTTCGTTGCAAAATCTTTTTAATTCAGCCTGTTTAAAGCATCTCAATCATTTAAATCCAGACTTTAACTAGGCCACTGCAAAACCTTCATTTTGGTTTTTTGGAGACCAGCCAGGCTGTCAAGCTTCAGATCCTGCAGAGAAACCCTGAAGGACTTGACCTTAAGGTCATGAACTGATGGCTGGGAAGAGCTGCTAGAGATCAGTGTCGTATTTCATCCAACGTTTATGTCACTGACCTGAGATGTGTCATAACTCTGCACCAGAAGAAGCCAGACGCGGTGAATCTGGACGTAAACAATGACTGAACATCCTAATTATGAAAGAAGTGTGTGTCAGTGAAGTGCATCTCGTCACAATCCCACCGCTCCTGGCTCTGACCAAACAGATTCCTCCACAGAAGCTTCTTCATTTACTCAGCTCTTCTTTGATGTTAGAATTCAAGTGTGACAAAAAAAGAGCAAAAACTGAAGGAGGGAAATAGTTTTTCACAGCTCTGTATGTCTGACGCGAGGTTGATTGAAGTCTGGCGGGTAGTTTTAGAAGGGCTGAATGAAAAGCAGATGTTTTCCTCCGGTGGATAATCAGCAGGACCCTGCTGAGCTGCTCTGCATGCTGACAGGAAGCGGACCAGTAGATGGCACCATCTTTTCCCTCATCGTTGAAGCTCATAAATTCTATAAATGTTGACATTTCCAAGAAACTTCACCACAGAGACCCTTTCTGAGGTGGTTTCTAGGAACAAATTCACACTTTCCTGTTGGAAGTTCTCTTGGAGACTTCCACAGAATACCGACGAGGTTTCAGATGGAAACCCAGCTTCAAAAAAGCGCCGACTCGGAGCAGGTTTGGAAATTACCAGGAAGGAGAAATAAGAGACAGGGTCGTGTGTGCTGGAGGAGGAAAATGTGTTGTCTCATGAATTTTTCAGGATTTCTGCCAGTTTCACTAGAGAAATTCTGCTTTAAATGACTGACTGGGGTTTTTCCTGCAGCCAATCAGAACCGTCCTGAGTCTGCAACGCCACGTGGATTTGGGATGCTACGCTGCAAAAACACAAAATCTTAACAAGTACTTTTATCCAGTTTCTAGCACAAATATGTTGGCACATTTGAAATAAGACGAACTAACTTACAAGTAACTTTTCAGCACGATACAGGAGCTTGTTTTAAATCGGTAATTCTTGAATACTGGTCAAACGTACTGGTTCTACTGGCAGATGCAGCCGAGAAAAAGCCCAGATTGCTAAAACGCTCAGCCTTACTGCTCTGTGCATATGAAACAATCCATCTGTCGCTGTAATACATCCTGCTCCCACTGTGTTTAATACAACCCATCACCAGACTAATCCTTCTTTATTGCGCTTGTTAATCAGAGCAACTGTGCAGCTCAGGAGCTCCGCCGGCCTGTTGAGTACATCACTCCAGCAGGTTTCCTGTTCTCTCCTTATGAAGCCGGCCCTCAGAGTCCGACTCCGAGATCCAGCTTCTGGAATTACGAAGATTTAAACCTAAATTTTCCTCCACAGATGAAAACATCACTCAGCTTCTTGTCGGCTCAACTCTGAATGAACATAAAACGTTCCAACAGAAACCCAGAGTTCCCTGCTGCCTGCTTTAACGGCCGCTGCTCAGAAAAACCTGTTGCCCTACAAGCCCCACAGGTTTAGAACATCATTAACGCCATAATATTAGCACTAATGCAGTCATGCATGGTGCACAACGCTCGTTAATATACAGATTACACTTTACAGTTCAAATCCAGGGTGATATGAATAAGATGATATAAAACAATATAAAAAATAGATTAAAATAAGTAGGGCAGCAACTGATGATTATTTTAGTTATCATTTAATCTATTGATTGTTTTGATGATTAATTATTCAGTTGGATATTAAAATTGCCACATTCTGCATATTTTTCATTTCAGCCTTTTTTATACAATATTAGAAACACATTACAAGATGCAAATTAATAATTCAATCAGTTTTTAAAGAATAAACCTTTTATTGCCTAAAATGCAATAAGACTGTTTCTTTAGTGAACGTTTAGGCCTTTCGCTTAGGAGTTCAGATATGAAGGGCCCCATCTGCAGTACTGCAGAGGAAGCCTGAGCCAAAAGCAAAGCATCCAACCACATCGTGACCCTCACCTACGCTGGTGAGATACGGATCAAGGAGGAACGACCAGGATCCTGGATGCAAGCAGCAGAGCTGGGCTTCCTGGGAAGGATGGCAGGATTTACCCTCAGAGCAGAGCCGCTGCTCCTCTGAGTGGGAAGGAGCTCGCTGAGGTTGTTCAGACATCTGCTCAGGATGGACGGACAAATGGACGGATGAACGGATGGACAGATGACATGTAGCTCATCTGAACAGAGCTGCGTTATTGAACTAAAGCGTGACTCTTTTTCTTCATGAGAGGAAACAGATAACAGCTGACCTGTTTCAGCATCAGTCACTGAAAATGCAGGAAAAACTGTTGAACTCGTTTTTCAGCCTAAACAGAAGCAGATTTGTCTCCTGAAATCTGTTTTACATCCATCCGACTGCAGGACCGTCTCCGAGGCCGTTAAAGCAGAGCAGAGACTCCCAGTTAAACCAGCAGAGCTTGATTAAAGGCTGAGATAAAGGAAACTGGGAGCTCTCTTCAGAAACAGCGTCGATCTCAGCTCAGATTAATTCAGAAACTGTTGGCAGCTTTGAGCACGGATCAATGAGCGTTCAGTGAGTGAGGGGATTTCTAATCAGGGGCCCCTGAGGCCAGAAGCCCTGCTTGACAATCAGCGCTGAGAAAAAGATGATGTAACCAGCAGAGACGGCGACTAAACGCCCCTTAAAAATACACTTCGCTGACATTTTTCCCACTTTACCGACGTTTTGCTCGGATTAGGATTCCTGAACACAGAGTATTACTTAGTGAACTTTTCAACAGTTCTCCTTCAAGTAGGGCTGGAAATTATTATAATCATGATTCCTTCTTGTATTTTACCCCCCAAAAAGTTATAATTCAAATGTAGAATATTATCTACATTTGAATTAGTTTAATTCTTATTTAAAAAATAAATAAGAATTAAACTATCAAAACATTCAAATGAATAACTGTCACAACTAATAGAATAAGTTTTTGCCAAAAACAAGACTAATAGACAAAAAAGAAAATGTTTTTCAAAACATTCAGTGCTTTTACAAGACAGTTACAAGTTGCTGTTCAGTGACTTAACAGGTTACTTCGCAGTAAAGTATAAAGACTCTCAGGTCACTTTCTGCAAACTCTCAGGTCACTTTCTGCAAACTCTCAGGTCACTTTCTGCAAACTCTCAGGTCACTTTCTGCAAACTCTCAGGTCACTTTCTGCAAACTCTCAGGTCACTTTCTGCAAACTCTCAGGTTACTTTCTGCAAACTCTCAGGTCACTTTCTGCAAACTCTCAGGTTACTTTCTGCAAACTGTCAGCTTACTTTCTGGGAACTTAATAAATAAGTATTTGCCTAAAAACAAGACTAACTGTCAAAAAAAGAGATGACAAAATATAACAGATCCTCTGATCAAAAATTGCCCTGATTCCTAAAATGTTTTATGTTGCATTAATTTAAATAACAAATAAGTTTTTCATCAAATTTAATTATTCATGTAGCAAAAATCAACCATCAACACAATCATTTGTGGATCTCCTGCCGATCCCAGCATGGTGTTTGAGCTCTCAGAGGAACATCCCTGCAGACACAGGTGTTCCCGAACCAGTCGGAGTTCAACCACACAGAGGGGCTGGTTTTCATCGGGATGGACATGCAGCGAGGACCGATGACCGAATCAGTGAAGGGACATGAGGAAACCATGGAACAGATGATGAGAAGCAGCAGGAAGGAGGAGTGTAAGAACGCACAAGTCCTACATCCCAAGAAACAAGTACTCGGCACCTTTTCTAAACAGTTTTCTCTTCCTTATGGGAAAAACATCATAACATAACATAACATAAGGAATATTACTGCCTGAACCACCCCCAGGCTTTGAAGGAATAGTTCAACATCTCGATCTGAAGTTTCTCCAAACATCCCATTTCAGAGGGAACCTCGTGTTTCCCGCGTTTTATTTCTGAGAAGCATCTCAACAGCGACAGACATCCCAATCAGCACTGAGCTGATGCACAAATCAGTCTTTCCTCCAGGAACACAACTCGGCCGTGTTTTTAGGTTGTGTCCATCCTTTTTAGGCTATTTTTAAAGATGAAACAAAGATGTTTCCATTCATTTCTGGCAGATATTTCAACAGGGTTTAAACATGTGAACTGGAAAATCCACATACAGGACAGGGGATGCAGTCTGGAATTAAATACACTTTCTCTGTTCTACTTTCTTTTTTCCAAACTCATCCAGAGCTTTCCAGATCACATGGATCTCTGTCGGTATTTTTATTCCCAGTCTAATCGCAGCAGAGAAGCAACCACCTTGTATTCCTGGCAGGAATAGTCTCCCCTACATCAGCTTTCTGAGGAAACACGGAGGTGTGCAGCGTGTCGGCAGCTTGTTTGTATTTTGGGCCCTGTCTCTTCTCATTAGGCTCTCCTGAATGTTTCCTGCTGCGGGGAATCTAAACCTGTAACTGGTGACATTTTCTACATGAGAGACAGGAAGAAAGTCGGTCCTGTCAGCGACCACCTCCTGCGATCCATCACACCTCGTCTCCATCTCCTGCCTGACATTATTTCCACTCCTGCTCCTTTTAAACCTCATTTTTCCAGACTCTTTTCTCTCTCCTGTACGAGCTGTAACTCTTCCGTTCAGGAATCTCACTCCACTGCCATGACGTAATGACGAAATGTGTGAAAATGACCGCAGTGAGACATAATGAGGGTGAACATGAAGCTTCTGATGCATAATGTTTGTGATGAAAACCAGCAGAGCCCCCTCTCACACACACCTTCCTTGCCTGGTCGTTGTCTTCGATCTGACCCAGGTCCCTGCCGCTGGCCTGAGCGATCCGCTTCCCCGACACCAGATTCCCGACCATCACAGACGCAGGCCCGATCTCTGGAGAGAGAGGAAAAACAGGAGGTGCTCACGCTGTTCTAACTAATCAGGTATAAACAAATAATAACATCCACATGATCTGTGCATGCGAATCGAGCCTTGATTATTATAAAAACAAGAACTGACATCTGCAGATAGTCTAAAAACAGGACGAAAACAAAACTAAAGCGATTATTCTAGTTGTTCATTTGATCCTAGTATCTTTTCACGTTTAACAATCATTATCCTGTCAAACACTAAGGCAAAAAAAAAAAAATCTCACCTGGAACTTTCTGGGACAAAGGTTTCGCTCCAGAAGCTTAAAGGTTTCTTTTCAAGATTTTAAGGCTGACTTCTAAAACTTACAGGTTACCGTCCAACGACTGAACTGATCACTCTCTGTAAACATACAGCTGGACATCAGGAACTTACTGTTACTTTCAGGGAACGAAAGGCAGTTTTTGGTTAACTTAGAAGTTACTTCCCAAGATCCCGGAGTTGAGTTTTCTGGACCCTAAAGGATGTTTTTTCAGAATATACAATGTTCGAATAAGAAAGTTACAAGTTTCTGTCCAGAGACTTAAGAGGTTACTTTGCAGTAACTTACAAAGAATCAGGGAGACAGGAAACTGTCAGGTTACTTTCTACAAACTGTCAGGTTACTTTCTACAAACTGTCAGGTTACTTTCTACAAACTGTCAGGTTACTTTCTACAAATTCTCAGGTTTTCTGGGAAATGTCAGGTTACTTTCTGCGAACACTTACGTTCATGTCTAAGAAATGTCAGGTTATTTTCTGGGAAATGTCGGGTTTTTTCGGGGGGGAACAAAGTGCTTTGTGGAAACTAATCTTTAGCTTCCTGGAGCTGTAAGTACAGGCTATATTTAGCATTGATTTTTTTTCCTCAACGTGTTCTTTGATTGCATGTTTATAACTTTAATTTAACATTATTTCAAGTTTGCTTGATGCCAAATCACTACAAAACACCTCCCCTTGTACATGTACTTTAGAAAAAGTAAACACTTCCATTTCAAATCCAATTACATTCAGACCAAATTAATAAATTTTTAATTCAGATTCGCAAACTTTAATTATTAAAGTAGCTAATTAGTTTTCCCTCAGGCAACGTTCCTATAATAATGGCCTCCAGAATGTCTTCGCTGAGTCGTATTAACTTATCCTCATGTCTGTATGCTTTACCAGGCTGCTTCTGCCGGGGTTTGGGCAGGTTGGTGACGCAGGTGTGTGGACACATCAGCACGTTGCAGGGATGCAGCGCCCCCTCCAGGAAGAGCTGCTTGGTCTCAGACAGGTGGATGCCACCCAGAGGTGTCTTAGGCAGAGTGTTGGAGGGTACCAGAGCCAGGCAGTACACCCCCACCTGGTGGATGCTATCTATCGCCTGGAAAGGTGGGGTTGGTTGGTAGAAACGAGGTCAGAAGACAGAAAGTTTTAAAGTGAAATGAAACTAAAGCAACATAACTGAATAATCATTGAAGCTGATTTAAGTAGCATTTAAAGTACTGCTGCAGTGGTTTTTAGTGTTTTTTTCCAACTGCTACTCGACACCAGGGTTTGATTTTCTGAAGTGTTTACATTCGGTCAGTCAAGCTGCTTTTAAAGTCACTGACCATCTGCAACTGGATGAGAAAAACTGGACAAACAACCTGTCTGTATCTGCGATAGTAAAGGAATAAATGCAGCTCCTAAAACTGCAGACAGCTTTTACAGCTTCAGCACCCTCGCCACGTGGACTCGGGCAAGTCTGGAGATTGATTCTGATCTGATCTGCTCTGGCACCGTGCGGATGTGTTATAAAGCAGTGAGACAGAAAAGAAGTGTGAACAAATCTGTGAGCGTTTCTAAAGTGATCTGTTGATAAAAGGTTTGAAACGGCCTGAGTAAAAGAATCTCCATGATTTTATTTTCTGCTGTCAGCAAATAGCATTAATGTGAATAAAACCAGATGGTTTCAGTTTAACATCAGAATGTTTTCCTACTAAGCAGAAGGAAGGAAGGAAGTGTGTTGTGTTAACCTGCAGCACTCTGCTCATCCACTGGAAGCTGTCCTCCTCAGTGGAGTCTGGTCGCTGCTCAGCTACGACCACGATCCTCTCATCATGGAGCACGGTGATGGAAAACACCGCTATCCTGCAGTTCACACACACCAACACACACTGGGTCAGCTTCGGTCCCCCGCCGACGCGTTCGGGAACCTCAGGGGGAGCGAGACGTCCACCACCTACCTGCCTCTGTAGACAAACTTCATGGGCTCCACCGCCAGCGCCGTGGCAACGATGTCGTCAGCGTTGTGACGGCGTCCTCCGACCACCATCAGGCCGTCCATCTTCCCGGCGACGAAGATCAGCCCGGCAGGTCCGATGAATCCCAGCAGGCCGGTCCTGGTGAAGGGGAACTCGCTGATGGGAGACCCGTTGTTGGACACGGGGAAGACCTGACGGGTTTATTTTAAAACGCACCATGAGGACATCGTAGGCCGCAGGGAATTCAATTCAAATTCAAAAATACTTTATCGATCCCAAAGGGAAATTAAATGTTGTTTCAGCTTAGGGAGTTATTGCAGATGGTGATCTCCTGTAGCAGTCTGTATTACTACGAATTTGAAGAAGCCTCTGACTTAGGGCTGGGTGATAAATCGATTTTATCGATTAGTTGAATTTTCGGTTTTTGAAGCGTTAATTCTTGGAAAATCTGGATTTTTTTTCACCACTGCTCTCCTTGGGTTTCCATGTCAGTACATCGAGGGCGGCCATCTTGTTTGAAAAGTGTGTTTTACAGCTTCTATTTATTTGGACATTGAATTCAGGTCAACTCTATGACAGAATATTAGGGTCAGGCTTTTTTTTTTTTTTTTTTTTTTTTTTTTACCAAATTAAAGTTATAATATTACAAGAATACAGTCGTAGTAATACAAGAATAAAGTCATATGAGAACAAAGTCAAAATAACATGAGAATAAAGTCGTAATATTAGAAGACTGAAGCATTTTTATAAGAACTCCAACACGAACCCCCCCACCCCCCCAAAAAAAAACCTTT